>JAGSMP010000006.1:0-1220000 GCA_029286625.1 Parnassius orleans | reverse complement strand
ATTCGTATCCACCCCTGAGGACTAAGATGGAATGCCTTCTTTCCAGTAAAAAAAGTCTTGGGTTCTCGACACCCTCCACACGAAACACAGCAGCATTAAGCTTCTATTTTACGCTGGTATTTTGTGAGAGCGTAGTCCATCCGCGGTCAAGCTGACCATTCGTGCTACAACCATAATTAAACTGCAGCATGGCTCTACCACGTAAAAAACTGTTACATAAGCATACATTTAACTCCATTTCACAGTAACCAGGCCTAAATATTTCTTTAAGTGTTGTATGGGGACGCTACAAGTTTAAATGACACGACCTTTCCCCCGTAATTCCAAAATTGCCCCAAGTCGCGACAAGTGTTTATGAGTTTTGATTATTCATACACATAGGGCAGTGAGTACTCTAAGTGCCAGTGTAAACAAACATCATTAACTGCCGTCTGTATGCTTCATATTTATTCAATGCATTTTAACGCGTTCAACATTATTCGCTGTTTTTATTCAGTCGAAGAGTTATAGCGTAATTCTTGTTTTGCGTCTATTAACTCGAATCGATTCGAAATTATTTTTGTAAGTCAAAGAAGTGAGGATTTGTAAAAAATCATGTGTTAATAAGAACCGGTTATCACTAAAGTGGAGATGAGAGGAGGTGAGACACGAGTGACGAATGGAGATCGCTTCAGTCTACTTCATAAGTCTCTATGAAAGCATCTCCCTTCTTCTCTTCTAGCCCCTTTCGTAGAAGCCATAATTAGAAGCCCTAAGTTGAATGCCTAGGAGTCCGCCTACGTAGATACCTCTCTCTTAATAGCAGTGCGTACAATACAGTGTTCCGGTCTGAATGGTATAACCAGTAATATCTTATACGTGGTAGAGCCATGGTGCAGCTATATTAGTAGTATAGTTTTAGCACAAATGGGTCGGCTCGACCGGGGAAGGACCACGCTCTCACAGGATACTAGCGTAAAATAGCAGCTTCATGCTGCTGTGTTTCGTATTGTGTAGTGTAGAGAACCGGAGACCCTTATTACTGGAAACGAGGCATTCCATCTTAGTCCTCACGGGTGACAACGCATCTGCATTTTGATTCGTAATCGAAGATAGATGTAGCTGTCTATGGGCCAGAGCAACCACTTAACATCAGGTGGACTGTGTGCTCGTTTGTCACCCTTAACCTATAAAAAAAAATCAAAATGCAGATGCGTTGTCACCCGTGAGGACTAAGATGGAATGCCTCGTTTCCAGTAAAAAGGGTCACCATACGAAACACAGCGGCATTAAGCTGCTATTTCACGCTGGTATTCCGTGAGAGCCCGGTCGAGCCGACCCATTCGTGCTACAACTATATAATTAATATAGCTGCAGCATGGCTCTACCATGTATAAAATTATAAGATTTTTTTATTGAGGATAGATGTAGATGTCTATGGGTCACAGCAACCACTTACCATCCGGTGGACTGTGTGCTCGTTTGTCACCCTATCCTATAAAAAAAAATCTATAGCCAGTATAATTTCGGGGTGTGCGGGTGTTTCATATATCCTTAGTCCTCAGAGGTAACAACGCATCTATAGCCCACTTTATTTGAATTTGGCTGCAGGTACCCATTAGCTGCAGCCACCTACCATCAGGTGGACGGTATGTTAGTTTATCACTGAAATTTTATAAAATAAAATAAATAAAAAATAAAACACAATAAATCAGTCAATCGTCATACAATAGCAGTTTTGACAATGTTTGTCCAAAAACCCAAGGAAATACGCAGCGTTCAATTGTTTCCAATAAAAACATCGGTCTAGACGCCCCCGCCCTCGCGCCTGTCCACTTCACCCCAAGTATCTTCGCTTGTTTCTATTGAATAATTCAACGCAGTCGCAACGATCTGCGAATGACGTCAGTTATTTCGCATTTTGTACAGGTGTTAGCACCTCATAATTCTCAAAGATATTAGTTGGCTTAGTGATTTTTGTAATGAAACCATTTATTATGTTATGGTGAACAAGTCCCAAGGCTCAATGGAGCTATGAACTTGTACTTGAGTTGTACAACTGGGCCTTTATTTATTATTTTAATATAAATACACCCCTGAGGACTAAGATGGATGCTTCCTTACCAGTAAAAAGGGTCTACAGTTCTCGACACTCACTTTACAAAACACAACAGCATTATTCTGCTGTGGCACGCTGGTATTCTGTAAGAGCGTGCTCCTACCCCGATTGAGCAAATAATCCATTCGTACTGCAGTCATAATATAGCTGCAGCATGGCCCTTCCACGTTAAAGTGCTCGTGGAGATTTCAGCTCATTTAAAATTATTTATATAGAATTATTTGACTACTGTCGGGAACCATTCCTAATACAAGCATTTTAAACTTACTTATCATGGTTAATATGTTCATAGCGTTACAAGCTTACAAGTATTCTTTAAAAAAGTAACCTCGAGGTATAATACTGCTATAAGTATGTTGTATGCAGAATGAGGAGAACCAGACTTCCTTTTATAATGCTTGCCGCATAACCTGTAATTAAACTGGTAGTAGTATTACTCCCTATAACTTTCAGATCGGGACACAGCAGTGCGTGCGCTACTGTTTGGCGTCAGAAATAGACAAGATGGAAAAATTTAGGCCATCCAATCCTTAACTGCTTACTACATATCCACTTATAATGAGGGCATCCACGACTTTTTCTGCCACCAGGGCGGCGCCACTAGAAAGTGAGGTATAATATTTGACAGATTTCATAGCGGGGAAGTTAATTTGTTCGGAAAATGTAAAGGTTATATTATTAGCTATATTTTTATTCTGTACTATTAGCTATATTTTATATTGATAAGATTAAAAATAAATAAAGCAAACCACAGATATTCATAACAGTAGAAAAATTAAAAAAAAGTTAAAACTGTGCAAAAATTAAAGAGCAAACCACTGACGCATTGTTTTGCGTATTAATATAATACTCTAGAAACTGATAAACTTTTATTAAAAACCAACTTCTCAATTAAATTAGATTGTGTAACAAAAAACTTTACCTCAGTGTCAACTAGCGACATCTGGTGAGCAGAAAATTATTAACCCTCATTAGGTGACCTCTTTGCTCATTTGTCAACATTACCTAAATCACTAAACTAATAAGATATACTTAAGACAAATTTTATACTATACAGGTAATAACTATTGAGAAAACTCTAAAGGAAAATCTTACAGAAAGAGATATGCTGAGCTCTAATAAAAACTGGCTAAGTTGATAAAGACCGCTTCGGTTAATACATCAAATGCAGTTAATTGGATTAAACGATGTTAATTACGCGTTCATTAACGAGCATATTTACAGTCTATTTATTTAATATTATTACATTATTGCATTGATGATTTAAACGCGGATAGCGAAATTTTATTCTTTTTATAATTAAAACGAAAATATTGGACATATTAAAAGTCTAAACTAAAAGTAATAAACCCGGCTTTAAAAATTTTGGGTTTTGAATTTTAATATGCCTAACATATTTTTTTTTTGTCCTCTCTATGATCAATATAATATAATATATAAAATAATATGTTATTTGACTTCTCATAATTTAAAGCTTTTCCTAGCGAGATATTTTATAGATAGTAAGATTTTATAGAGACTTTGGCAAACTCTCATCTCAGGTCTCAGGGCTACCTGGTTTAGAGTCGGTCCAACATAAGACGCGAGTTAACGTGGTAGAGCCATGCTATAGCTATTTTGTGGTTACATTACGAATGGGTTGGTTCGACCGGGGTAGGACCACGCTCTCACAGAATACCAGCGTAAAATAGCAGCTTAATGCTGCTGTGTTTCGTATGGTGAGTGTTGAGAACCGGAAACCCTTTTACTGGAAACGAGGCATTCCATCTTAGTCCTCAGGGGTGACGCATCTGCATTTTGATTCTTAATTGAGGATAAATGTAGGTGTCTATGGACCACAGCATCTACTTACCATCAGGTGGACTGTGTGCTCGTTTGTTACACTTATTCTATAAAAAAGAAAGAGGCGGCTGAACTGAGTTAGTAAGAGTGACTGAGAGGTATCTACATAATATTTCCGACATTTGCTGTTTAAACTGTCTGTGAGAGTAGGCCTATATGATATTTAATGTTTTGAGTTTTTTATTATGGTAAAAGTTATTTATATTTATTATAATATTTAAACATGTATGTATTTATACATATATATTTGTTACATTGTATATTTTATGTTATGTAAGTAAATATAAGATAAAATATTGTTTAAATAAAATAAATAATTATGCAGAATTTCAATATAGGCATTTTCCAAAATATTTTTAAAATGTAATATTCTAATAAAAGGCATTAAAATTAAATTTATTAATACTATATCAATAAAAGTCACGCACCCCCTACGTCCTTACCAAGGCACGCTAGTTACGGTCTCCTGGAAAACATTAGAACAAAATTTTTGGCGAGGCTCTTTTTACGGCCAGATAATCACTATCCAGACGGAATTCTTCAATCAAAATTAAATCCTTAATAGGACGAAAGTATTTCAAAACTGTGTGCCAAAAATACACTCTACGTAAATTAAAAAAAAAATGATTTTAACTTAAGACTAAATTAAAAAAATCACAGCCTATACTAACTTTTAATTTTTGAGCGTTTGGTTTGTTTATTTTCGGTTGTATGGGTTACCGAAATTACACAAACCAAACGCTCCACTACGTCCCATAGTGAGCCAGATCGATTCACCAACTTATAAGTTGGCTCAACACTTGGCAAAAATACTGTCACCACTGAGAAGACATACCAGAGTACACACAAAGGATTCACACCATTTTGTTAGTGAGATAAAAGACCTACATCTCGCTGACAATGAAACTATGGTCAGTTTTGATGTTCAGTCACTATTCACATGCTTATCTATTGAAGACTGCATCTCAATTCTGACTAGGAAGCTAGAAGATAACAATATGCCCACAGAATATGCAGTATTACTTAAACACTGCCTCACATCTGGCTATCTATTGTGGAAGGAAGAGTTCTACAAGCAAGTAGACGGTGTGGCGATGGTATCACCTGTATCTCCCGTAGTCGTCGACATATTCATGGAGGATTCTACAAACGGTACGTAGACGATACTTTCACAATTTTACTATCTGACAAAGTAACTGTATTTTTAAACCACCTTAATTCCATAAAAACGATGAACGACGAAAAAAGCCCTCGTAAAAGAACATATAGCTGACTTGAAGCACCGACGTATCGGGAAGTCTGCAGTTTGTGAACATGTTCAAGATCGTCCCCGCCATTATATTAGATTTGATAGACCACAAATCCTCGCAAAAGAACACCGATTCCTACCAAGGACGATTCGCGAGGCTATTGAAATTAAAAAACATCCTAATTTCAACAGAGAAGATGGATGGGTGCTGCCATCTGCTTGGGATACTATAATTAATAAAATTAAATCCAAACCCAAGTATACCACTGCTAGACTTCAAGATACTGTAAGCTCATTCTGCGTAGATCGAACCAAAAATTAATATTAAAAAACTGAAGGTAGCCGGGCTAACTATGACATCGGGAAGTCAAACACCTCAGTCCCCCCCGTGACCATGGGTGCTGTAAAGCACCCGAAACGTCGGGAATTAAAAAGTTCAAATTAAACGCGATATAATCCGTAACAGTTTATTAGTTTCATTTAATATAAATTTTTTGTAAAATTAAGTACTAAGCGTTTATCTACTCTATATTAAAAAAAAGTGGTTACAAAGTTTTCACTTGTGGGTGCAGGACTAATATAAAGCAGAAAGAGTCTGCCCTGCATGTTATGGGACATCACACAAATCCTCTAAATATTTTTATTTCTCGGGCATAAAACCTATATTCATGGCTTCCATGTTTAAATATTAATATCGTAAACAAATGCATATATCCTCATTTTCCTAATTTTTCGATGATTTTATCAAATAGATGATTTTAACTGACATAATTATAAAACGCGGATAGCCGAATACAGACTTTTTTTAACTCAAGTAGTTTAATTGTAAAGGTGAATTTTAAGGTTAGAATTAAAGACATTTTCATCTTTCATTTTAACTTAACAAATTAAAGACATTTTAGTCTTTAATTATTACTTTAACAATATATACGAAATATTTGTTATACTTAAATATTAATGTTTTCAATACTTGCTTAATAGTTGAGAATCTGCTTCTTTTCTAAGATATTTAAATAGAATAAAAATTTTAAAAATAAAACCACAGTACAATAAGCTACCAAACCGTGGTAAATAAGAGGTAGCCTTACATATATTTTACTCTATGGTACGAGAATACGAGAGTAAAAAGTAAAAAAATAATATTTCGAGGACTGGTGCACTCTGCTAACAATCATTGTGAGAGCACGGCAAATTCTCCTTGCCCCAAATACCCTTTCAGTAGTTACAGTTATTTATTCTGTGGTTACAGGTGACCTGTGCCCAACGGTGGGACGTATGTAGGTTATATATTATATGTTTACTTTTATCTAGGGTTACGGCTGGGCACAGCCCTCTTCTCATTTCTGAGAGGGTTTTAAGGCAAGTTGATAATACTATACTATTATCTAACAATCAAACTGATTGTAAGTGGATGCTGTGGCTCATAGACATCTACATATATGCTTGATTAAGAATTAAAATGCAGATGCGTTTTCACTCCTGATGACTAAGAGGGAATTCCTCCTTTCCAGTAAAAGGGTATCCGCTTCTCGACACTTACCCCGAAACACAGCATCATTATCTGTCATTTCATGCTGGTATCCTGTGAGATCGAGGTCCTTCCAAGGTCATGCCGACCAATGCCGACCCATTCGTCCTACAAACATAATGTAGCTGCAGGGTGGCTCTACAGCGTTTAAAAATAACGTTTGTTTAATATTTGTTTATTACCTTGAGCAGTATTTTTTTTAATTTTATACGCAAATATATGACAATATAAAAGAGAAAAACGTAAAAAATATCCACGTTAAATAACGTTGCCCACTGAATCAACGAATCAGTTGACCGCGTCACGATCTGCCAAAGAAACATAACGATGAATGCCGGCAATAATTAAATAAGAGATTTTTATACTCCACCGTGATAACTGCCTCTTAAGATTAATTTAAAGACATTACGCGCATACATACGTTAACTTTAACTGTCGCGTTAATGAGTACATAGCACCTTATATAATATTTTATTAGCCTGAAATTGGACACGAATCTGACTCTTAACATCATGTGCATAATGACGATATTGCATTTGCCGGATGGTGAAATAATCCATGCGCCACTCCCGCCCACCTTGGGCGAGTGGTTCCACGAACGGGCATGTCCGTTTTTGTGACTTTCCGCTCGCTGTATGAAAGTGGAACGTGGTTCTACTGGTGGCGTTGGTGGTGGTTTTTAATGGGTGGGGTTTGAGGCCGCCACCCCGTGTAGAGCGGCGATTGCGTTATGAATTTACATCGATAAAGAAAAGAGTGGTCATAAATCTGTATAATTGCAGTACTATTTTCCATGCCTGGTAAGTAGTTACTGCAATATGGGTCGCACTGCATGGGCATGTGCAAGTGAAAAACACGCATAAAGAATATGCAAATATTTCAACGTATTACATATTTCATTTTTAAACAAATGTTAAGTATAATATTCGCTTAAGAGTCTTGATGATTCAAAGTCGATCCCCATAAATATCATATATGCGACTTTGAATTCTAATAGTTTAAAGATATGAATTTTTAAATGTGTTTTAAAACTATTCTAAAATCTTTAAAAGCGAAAAATATTAAATCTTAAAAAACTTTTTACTGTAAAGGCAAAGAACGTGAGAAATTTTTATAATTATCTTTATAGGTCTAATATTTTTCAACTTGTGTAATCATCGAGTTGAATAAAATTATCCCTATGATCAGCAGTGAACTTGCAGAAGTGTCATAAACTATCGATCCACATGAAATCGAATAAGAAATCATCATCGTAATAATACTTAATCAATATCTATTTTGACACTACAAAAACGTCATTTTGTCTTCCTAACAACTTTGTAAACTTACACACTTCCTAACCTTTTTGTATGGCTGACGCACAAACCGTGCAGGCCAAGAAATGAGGAAAAAAAACTTTGTATACAGTTTTATCCGTTATCGACTTGCTAGTACTACCACCGTTGAGTTCAATTACTAATATAATTAAAAGACTGTGAGGAATTCCATCTTGCACTAGAAACCTTCGTTTAAAGTTCATTAAAGGTATCCATGTCATGGCAAACATAACATCGTGTGGACGTTTTGCACCTTAATGATATAACATTTTAATTTTGTGTAGGTACGTTTAAGTAATTTTTACTTATACTCTACTCTATATTGCATAATGTAAACATGGTATATTAATTTTTTTTTAATAAAGAGAGGGATCGCTGAAAGAAAACGAGGTGGCTTAGGGGCTTGGATCGGATTGGCTTGGGATAAACTTATTAATAGAATACATTAACAAAAAATTACATCGAACTGTTTGCCTACAGGAAAGAACAGAAAAACATCGATAGAAACATACACTGAAGATGTTTTTGTATGTATTAAAACCAAACCGCAGCTGTATAATGGCTAGAGCACAAATAAGTCAGCTCGGGGTAGGGCCAGGCTCTGATAGGATACCAGCGTGAAATAGCAGTATCATATAATATATAATATGTATCGTATGGTTAGTGACAGCAGACACTGGTTTAGCTTTACTGGTAACATCTATCTTAATCCTCAGGGGTGACAATGTATCTACGTTTTGATCCTTACTCAATGATCAAAGCATCTTTGAAACACGGAATCCATTAACATCAGGTAGACTGTGTGCTCTCTGTCACCCTTAATTGTCAAAATCAACAGTCATAAAATCTATTTGAGTTTTGGCGGCAAAAGATATCGCAGGTGGATTGCTGCTCCTGTATTATTGTTTAAATAATGGTTTGAAGTGGATTTTGATACGTGAAAATGATGCGATTTTGTGTATTAAATATCTGCGCGTGTGAATTATTAGTGGAAAAGAAGAATCAAGTGCTCCGATGATTATGTAAGCCTCAAGATAATGTGTCTGCTTAGGCGCCTTGAGATACTTTATACCTGGTAGAGCCATGCTGCAGCTATATTAGTAGTATTGTTGTAGCACGAATGGGTCGGCTCGACCGGGGAAGGACCACGCTCTCACAGAATACCAGCGTAAAATAGCAAGTTATTACTGCTGTGTTTCATATGGTAAGTGTAGAGAATTGGAAACCTTTTTACTAGATACGAGGCATTCCATCTTAGTCCTCAGGGATGACCACACATCTGCATTTCGATTCATATTCGAGGATAGATGTAGATGTTTATGGGCCACAGCAACTACTTACCATCAGGTGGACTGAGTGCTCGTTTGTCACCCTTATACTATAAAAAAAATAGTAACGTCATCGACTATCTGCTGGCCTAAAAACTTTACAATGTGATGGGCTTAGCTTTCCATTGACGTCCGTCGAGTTGGGAGTTGATATTTTTTACAGAAAGGTTACATTATTATAAGCACACACGCAACAAGTTTCAATATGCGGAAACGCGTACTATTTGAGAAAAAAATATTGAAAATCAATTATTTTTGCAATATTTATGCAATCCCATTGACGTCCGTCAATATTTAAATAAAACTAGTTTTACGGATTTTATCGCGTATATTAACTTATTTTATATTCAGACGTTTAGGTACTTTACAGCACCCATGGTCACGGGGGACTGAGATATTTGACGTCCCAATGTCATAGTTAACCACGGTTACCTCCAGATTAAAATTATTAATTTTGTTCCGATCTATGCAGTATGAACTTACAGTATCTTGAAGTCTTGCAGTTGTATGCTTGGGTTGGGATTTAATTTTATTAATTATAGGATCCCAAGCAGATGGTAGCACCAGCCATCTTCTCTATTGAAATTAGGATGTTTTTGATTTCAATAGCCTCGCGAATCATCCTGGAAGGAATCGGTGTTCTTTAGCGAGGATTTGTGGTCTATCATATCTAATGTAGTGACGGGGTGATCCTGTACATGTTCACAGACTGCAGACGTGCGGTCATAATTAATATTTGCGTGTGTACTTATAATAATGTAACCTTTCTGTAAAAAAAATATCAACCCCCAACTCGACGGACGTCAATGAAAAGTCGTACCATGTGATGCATATTGTGAAGAAGTTTATAAACAAATTATATGTTATAAAGAACAATAATTTCTTATCACTTTACACTTGCAAAAGTACAACACTACGAGTGCAATATCAAAAAAGAAAAAAAAACATTTTTATCCTACATTTATAAAACATACGTTTTTATAAAACCGAGAGAGTCTCTTAGAGATAAATTTAAAGAAATAAATTTATTAACTTTGGCCTCTCAGTATATTTACGAAAATTTAATGTATGTTCACAAAAACAAAGGTAGTTTTAGTAAAAAAAGTGATATACATTCTGTAAACACTAGGAACAAACACAAGCTAGTGATACCAATTTCTCAACTCCACAGAGTCAGTAATTCATTCTTGGGGCAATGTATACGCTATTACAACAAGGTACCGGAAAGTGTACAGGCTCTCTCTATAGTTTAAATGTTTTGTTAAGCTGAAACTGTATAAAAAGGGTTATTATAGTATAAATTAATACATGGTTGATAATAACCACTGGGAATGAGGTGGTCGCTTCCAAGCAGTTTCTAAAATAAATTTTGTACTTGAATAGTTTGTACAACCATTAATGTAGTGTGTGTTTACTTTAAAAAAAAGTTCCGCTGGGTTTCTTGCTGGTTCTTCCCAGGACAGAGGTTTTTTTTTCGAACCAGTGGTAAAGTAAAAAATGACTTTCAATAAGAATGTGATCTATATTGAATAAAAAAAATATTCTATTCTATAGCACAACATGGATATGTGTACCTGCTTTTTAAGTAAATGGAACAATGGTTCCTTTTCAGGCGTAATTTTTTCTTTTTTAATAAACCTATACTATACATAGTGCAATAATTACTCACCAATTATGCCACTATATCATCCGTTTCTCCACAATAGTCCAATCACGAAGCGATCTGATAACGATAATTGATAATTGTTAAATGCACATTGACCATTTAAGCCTCAAGCAGATGAACATGTTTTCTTAATTGGAAAGAAGTATGCTAGCAACGCTTTTCGCTTTAATGCTATTTTTATTGAACATCCGTTTAGTTAAGTGTAAGACCCGGTTTAGCCAAGGGCAGATCGTGCAGATGCCCAATGGATCCATATCTGACGGCTGTCCTGACAAATCAGCCTCAACCAAAATGCTTTTGAGTCAATTCACTTTTAATGTGGAGAATATACACACACACACACACACACACACACACACACATATATATATATATATATATATATATATATATATATATATTCTAAATATATTTTATATAGGTTTTCATTTGTTTAAGCTAACGTTAGCATTAGATTACTATAGTAGACTCAAAAACTGCCTGATTCTTAAATTTTTTCCCTTAAACAGATAAAATTCATGATATTTGAACGAAACTTCAAGATATAATGTATATTCCTCATCGGGATCTACAACGTAAATGTGACTTATTTTATTCCATATTAAATACTTGCCCACTATGAACAAACCGTCTGCTTTAATTTTGTATACACTACTCAAATCATAAGTAAAATTTAGAGGGGCTGATGTTTAAATATTTTAGTCATATAATATGGTGACAAACTAATAAGGATTACAAGTTCGTCACCGCATAGCAGGTCACGAACCCCCTTCACCCGTCTTGAATAGTCGCAAATTTGAAACCATTTAAAAAAAAATTCAATGAGGGTTTTGGCATAGTTGCCACGCTTGGTAGACGAGTCTAGTACCTAAGCCCATACCCTGTTTTAGTTTCCCTAAGTTGCCTCTTATTACAATCATAAGGTAGTGTAGTGTAGTGTAGTGGAACATAGGGTAGTGGACTCTCTTTTGCGGCCACTACATTGCGATATGTAGCATATATATCTATATATTAATACGTGAAGGGAAATCTTTTTTTCCCCTTTTTAAGCATATTGTGCGCAAGGAGGCATAGTTAATGTTTATTAAGATTATGGTTAGCGTTAGTATATTAAAGAGTGCAGAATGCTTAAATTTATATGTAATATGTGTTACAAATACATTAAATTAAACAAAATAAAACATACACTGTTTACGTTTATACTGCCAATGTCAAACACATAGTTGTCGCTTGTACAGAATAAGACGTTTTTTTGGCGTTCGTAGTCAAAGAGAATAATATAATCACTACGTTTATTCGTAGTGCCCATAGACTTAGAATATACTGGCGTATAGACCAACATAGTGTGCAAGGGAGAAGAAAATTCCTTATGGCAAAAATGCAAGATAGAAAAGGATACCAAATCTCATGACTCTGTAACCGATTTTGAATGACAGGTCGGCGCAATTCGGCACGCAAGAAATAGCTCGTAGATATTTTGTAATTTTTCAGAGTGTAATAGTGGTTATTTTTAGTAAGTAACTTTTTCCAAAATGGTTACTTGTTATGTGAGTGATTGTGGTGTTAATAATAATAATAATCCTGATAATTGCACATTTCACACCTAAATTCTCAAGACGTCGTCAATGTTATGAAGCGTTTATTTTTGTTTAAAATTTATGTTATATACTGTTTAAAATATAAAATGTTTTCAATGATTTTGTTAATTTTGATATTTTGCAAATAAAAAGGTCACGTAGTTGATAATTTGCATGAATTTGGTAAATACATTTTTATACAATATATTTTATATGTACGCTAGGGATTGAATCAACTATATCAAAATTAATGTCGATATTTATCTTGAATGTTTATAATGAATCAATAGACTTGCCCTCACAACAAGAAAATAAATCCTCTGTTTGCGTTCTAAAATGTAATTTTATTTTGCCGTTTGTCAAACAGATTCCCTCCGGATTCTATAATTAGAAAAAATGGTTAAGATTTGACGGATTGGTTGGTATGTAAAGAAGAACTCAACAATTTGCAGCAAACATTTTCTTGAGAATATAGAAGAAAAAGAAGAATAAAAACAATTTTATTAAAAGAAGTCATTTCTACATTATTTGTACCAGTAAGTAAAATATTGTTATAATAAGACTTCAAAATTTCACTTTCAAAACTTTAGATAAATATAGTGTCAGATTTTTACATTAAAGATAAAAAAATCCTGAGACTATCCTCTTTAAGCCATTATGAACCCAACTAAGTATCTATTTATCAACCAAAATAAATGTATAACCTTACTTAACCAACCGCACAGCCTCACGGTCACACTAGTACAATATTCATAGCATCACGCTATTTTCCCAAAGGGGTTGAGCGGAGTTTCGGAACTTCGGATTATATTCCCAAGTCACAATGATAAAACTTTTAGCGTAGTTAGGTATAGATATTTAGTAATAGTCCTGAAGTGCCACTAGACGCCCGCGCATGAGACGCGATAGTATAAATTCTATAGTATTTGATACAACGCTCGATGCCCCATTCATGCTTGATGGCCGACGACATTGTGCCGAGGGCTTAAATAGCGTGGTTCATCCCCTACAGCGTTAGTCGTAGAGAAGAGGAACTCGTGGTTAAGCAATAGCTGCGCGGATCAATAGATCTGTGAGATTAAGTTGCACTTGCTGCGGTCAGTCCATGAATGAGTTACCATTTTCTTAACATACCGAGATTGAGAGAATAGAGAGTGTATCTGTATCCTCAGACACTTGGTGCTTTTTACTCTGTTAAGATCATTATGTTTTTAAAATCCATGCACCTAAAATGATAATAAGTTTATTATTACTTTATACTTTTCAAGGACAGATGGACGAATACAAACATGAAGCATAATGAAGCGTCATAAACATATTGGCCTTTAAACAGAGCAATATTATTTAACTGATTCCTACAAGTTTCCTTACTTAAATTATTAAGTTTACATTCATATTTAAATCGAATGTTAAAATAAACTAGAATGTATTTAATTATTAATTATTAAATGTTTGTCAAAAGTAATACTTATATGAAAAATAAAGCAATCATTATGTACACCGTGTCCCCGTGTTTTATTTCCTCATCAAAACATTTTATAAAATATATAAAATATAAATAGGTATATAATTAGTTAAGTATCTACCTATTTATATTAACAATATGTTAAAAAAGAAATTCCCGGGAAACTGCCCACGGCAGTAAATATTTTTCTCCAAAGATCATAGCTTGATAATACAACTTTCCGATCTGATTCTTGGGGAGTTTTTTTAAGTTTATCGGTAAAATCACCTGGGATTTTATGCATTTGAATTAAAATCCAACAAAAGGCAGGTGGGTTCAGCTTATTCCCAGGAACATGTTATATGAATATGTTTTAATTATTTTAGAACTATCATGGTAAAATTCAATTAAATTTTGAAGTTATTCAATTTCGTGCACTTAACAATGTTTTTAAATGTTTTTACCGTTTCCTTAACAATCATTTTTCGATAGTCCTTGTAAGTAAAATTTACATCACTATCTAACGCACACAATGACAAATCAAAATTGGTCACGCGTTTTCGGGCTGTCAGGTCGTCTATACGCCAGTATATTCTAAGTCTATGGTAGTGCCAATGTCTCAGAGTAAATACAAGCATAATATGTATGTTATTACTCTAAGGACAATGTCAAAAACTTTATAGTCTGTGGTCAAACAGTCGCACAGAGAAGAGATTTTCGCCAAAGAATTTTAAAATATTGCCAACAAATAATTACTGACTTCTTCTTATTCGTGTGCTTCATTACTGAAGGTCGTGCTTGTCCTGAAATGCTTTCACCGATGTGTCGACTAGCTTCCTCCATACCACTCTGTCCTCGGCTTGTCTCAGGGCAGTCGGAATATTAAGTGCCGTTATATTTTGAATCTGGTCGTACCAGCGGGTAGGTAATCGCCCACGTGATCTTTTTCCTTCGATCTTCCCTACTACAACCAACTTATCCAGATTGTCTGGTTGTCTCCGGGCAATATGACCAAAATAACTTAGGACTCGTTGGTAGCATATAGTGGACAGTCTGGTAGTAATCTTTTGTAGATTTTATCTCGTTCATCCATGACCATGGGCACTGTAAAGTAAACTAGTGCTAAAACAAATCAATTAAATACGATAAAATCCGTATAAAAAAACTTGTTTGTTTCAATGCTAACCCTGAACTACGACTTTGTCTATATAATTGTTTTTGTATGCTGGCCCAGCAACCTTTACGAGCTTTTTCTCATCAGAACAGACACGCAAATAGAAGAACTCGAAACGAAAATTTATTTCGAACACTTTATATAATGTTACACAAATGAACTAACGACTGTTAGTTCATTTGTGTAACTATGCCTGATATTAGTATCTACAGCACAAGGATACCTTCAACCAACTTTAAAAAGAAAGCTACAGATGGGTTGTCGACCTCTGATAACTAAGAATATCTCATATCCTCTAATTATGGGCTCTTATAAGCTCTTCTTAACCAAACCAGATTAATTCCAAGACACAAAATCAGTCTTATCAAACATATCACCTAGAAACTTTAATAATAAACATTTAAGCCACCATAATAATAATCAAAACAGAATAGACTAGTTTGTGATTGAGAAAAGATGATGTATACTCATCTTTAATTATATGATCGATTTTGTGTCACAAATCTGTAGCGTTTGCGTCATTGTGGTTCAGTGACAATTTACATAAGAATTGATAGAAAAAATTGAGATAAGTAATATATTATGATCGAATTACAAAATATATATTATAAAAAAATATCAACGTTAGATAGACTTTTATTCTGTTATAACAATTAAATTATATTATAAACGTTAGATTGAAATTTAAAACACATATTTTCAGAAGAACACCATTCACTACACATAAATGACAAGTCGTATGATCTGCAAATATATAAAAATTATTATTTATTTGTTAGATATATGGTCGAATATATCTATCAATTTTAAGATGTAGTTAAGTCTCGTGGTGTCGCAGTCACTTTGACTTAAAGTGATAGGGACAGCACGAGACAACGGCATCTTAAAATTGAGCAGCGTTTGAGTATTTGGACAATAATTTATTAGATGTTGATGTTCTGATCAATTATAAGGGATTATTAAATATTAAAACTTAATTTTACTCGTATTTCATGACTTTTTATTTAGGAGTTCTAACCTAATGTCAGGACATTTAAAATATTCAATTCTTCTTCTACTGCATGATGACCTGGTCACCAGTATCGTCAAGATCCTTCTCCTCCTGAGCGTATTGTATTAAAATGAAAATATGCAAAATGTTTTCGAGCAAATTAGAAGCACCAAAATTTGTACTCATTTGAAAATTGCGCCTGTATTAAAATCATTTGCAATCTACGAGTATAATATGTTTCTCTAACATTGAAACACAACCACTCTGGAACAGTATATTTAACAATAAATAAAATTGATAGGATAGCCACTTCTAGTTTATGCTACGTCATCGGTTGTCGTTCTCATATATGCGTTGCGGGGATCTATATTATCTTTATCAGGCGATTTATCAATTTTTATATACTCGGAATCGTCTTCAGCCAGTGTAACATTTTGTATGATACGCTATTTGTTACGCGATTGTTATAAGAATTCGTATAAGTAGACACTTTTATTAACCATATGTCCTAATATTCCTATATTTTATTTATCTATCATTAATTCTGTTGTGACTTCCAAAATTAATACAATTGTTTGTATCATAGAAAGGAAATATCATCTCTTAACCGCTAAAGCCTTCTTCGACATATAAACGCTCACAATAATCATAATTCTAGAAAAACAATCTTAGTTTATTCTGATCAAAGTAATGTATTAACAATATACTTTTATTTTATATAATCAAGTTAAAAGCTACAATTGAACTTGTTAAAGATTCAAAAAGTTGCTTTGAAATAATAGGTATGTATATTTTTGTGTGTTCGTAAATTAGGAATAGGCTATAATTCAAGTGTACTTGCAAAGGTTTCAAAGACAAATTATTTAAAGGGCATTACATATTGGACATTAACCAACATTTCATAATCTCAACATAAGTGGTGGCGCATTTTAAAAAGGTACGTTTTGTACACATACCAATAAAGAAGTTGTATCGTAAAATTAAGAAACAAAACTTCATAGGAACAATGTTAGCGGAAGATACGCCTTTAGAAAAACTCATTCAAAAGAAAAGTTACTAAATATAAATTAAATTCAATTTATATTTAAAAAAAAAAAAGTATTTATATATTTATTTATATGAATAAATATATAAATACTAAATTTATTTACGCTCTTTTCTACCACAATATAAGGCGTGGAATTTGCCCTGTAGCTGGGGCTCTCCTTGGCCTTAAGCCGCCAAGTCCTGCAAAAGGCATTACGCCAAGCCAGTTTCGACCGCATTAAACGCATCGGTACAAAGCTCTCTGTCAAACCATCTGGCAGTAGATAGTAGCTTTTGGTTTCTCGTCAAAGCGGTCGAGACAAACTTCTGTCGATCTACACTGCCTCCGCTGGTAAAACCAGATGGCTGACTGACGCATGCGCCTAAAGAGAAAGCGGACTTATTTGCTTCTCTTTTGCTTGCAATTCGCGCCTGGACAGTAGCAACAGTGTACCATCTCAATTACCTCACTGCGGTACCTCCATGTCAGAGGTCGGTATCACCAACAAGGAGGTTCTTAAAACCTTGCAAAGTCTAGACGTGAACAAAGCTAGTGGACCTGATGGTATACCAGCTATAGTTCTAAAGGTCTGTGCACCTGAGTTGTCTCCTGTGTTGACACGCTTGTTCCGCCTCTCATTCAGGACTGGAATAGTGCCCAAATCTTGGAAGCTGGCCAATGTGCAGCCTGTGCCTAAAAAAGGTAGCCGTACCGACCCTGCCAACTATCGGCCAATTTCAATTACCTCAATACTCTGCAAGATTATGGAACATATATTGAACGCCCACCTCATGGCATACCTAGAGCAAAATGATCTCCTCAGTGATCGCCAGTACGGGTTTCGCCGAAATCGATCAACTGGGGACCTTCTAGCGTATGCCACTCACATATGGGGTGAAGCCCTCGAGAACAGTGGTGAAGCACTTGCTGTTTCCATCGATGTTTCGAAGGCCTTTGACAGGGTTTGGCACGCTAGTCTATTGGGCAAGCTTTCAGCGTACGGCTTACAATCACGGCCAATCCCTAGACAATCAGGCCAGGGGGCTGATTGTCTGGGTAAAGGACTTTTTGAGTGAACGGTCTCTCCGGGTCGTTGTCGATGGCTGCTCATCCGATACTGTGGCAACTAACGCCGGTGTTCCTCAGGGGTCCGTTCTCTCGTTCGTCCTTGCAAGGTGCGGCGGTGCTTCACGCCGGGGTAGCTTCTTACCTTATATAAAGCGCAAGTCCGGTCGCGCATGGAGTACCGCTGTCACATATGGGCTGATACTGCAAAATGCCACCTGGCAGCGTTGGACTCAGTGGAGAAGTGCTAAGAGGCTCATTGGTGACCTTGATTTGGTTGAAACCAATCTCGTCAGCCTCGAGCATAGGCGCAGTGTAGCCAGTCTCTCGGTAGTCTATAGGATGCATTTCGGTGAGTGTGCTCAGGAATTACGCTTTAATTCCTTTAATTCCTCCCTCTCCTTTCCACCTTCGGACAACCAGGCGATCGGTGGGTCTTCACCCCTTTGTTGTCGATATTCCTCGCATTAGAACGAAACGGTTTGCTTCGACTTTTGTAATGCGTACAGCAAAGGA
The DNA here is from genome assembly GCA_029286625.1 of Parnassius orleans. Classification (NCBI taxonomy): domain Eukaryota; kingdom Metazoa; phylum Arthropoda; class Insecta; order Lepidoptera; family Papilionidae; genus Parnassius; species Parnassius orleans. The sequence goes on along the minus strand of JAGSMP010000006.1, from coordinate 1,201,179 downwards.
GTGGAATAATTTGCCGGCGTCTATCTTTCCGTCCAAATACAATCTGGGCGTCTTCAAGGCAAGAGTGAATAGGCTTTTGTTACGCTAAGACAGTGCGATTTACCATCTAAGGCTGCATCACCACTTACCACCAGGTGGGATTGTGGTCAAGCACTAGCTTATAATAAGTAAGAAAAAACTTAAGTGTGAAAATATTTGCAGAGTGCGGCTGCGATACAAGCGGAATTAGTTTGTGTATATTGGCATAGACTGAATTGATAATGAAATTGCAGTGTTAGCCAATTAAAAACTTCAATTTCTAGTTAATTTTAGACATCCTTATCTAAAATGAACTAGAAATATTAGTAATAAGTAATTCAATATGTAGAAAAAGCAATAAGAATATGGATAGGAGTAGGAGATTAGTCAACTGCACAGGACAGCATTATAGTGCAAAAGTGTGTGCGCAAGCACAGCTGCAATCTCGATTCCCTTACTCTCATAGTCTGATGGGGTGGCAATCCGACACGACCGGAGAGAGATCAACAGGAAAACAGGAGTGCAGGACCAATGGCTTAACGTGCTTTCAGAGACCCGGGAGTGAAACACCAAACCTCCAAGTTCCTGACTCCGGGCTGCCACTTAGAATTTCTTGACAAATACCAAATAACTGATTTTGGGCACACCTGGGATTTTAACCTTGGACCAGATGATCAAAATATCGACCGTGCAATCAATTCATACGTGCGAACCGATTCACTACTTCAATTTGAAAACGAGACTCAAATATTCGTATATTTAAAATTGATCCTCCACCTCAGCATCGAGCGCAAATTCAATTCATACTTTCGCATCACGTTCGTATCTCTCGGTACATCGGAGCACGGTGAAGCACTGATTGCAATCAACCGAATCAACCCTTATTGAGTTTACGAACGAATCCGGGCCGCACACATTGTATTTGTTTGTGCCCTAACCGAACTGTTTGCTCGGACTATTATCTCTGGATAACAGAGATGTAAAAACCGAAGCGCACTTTTTACTATATACGACATCGCAGTTGGTCTCGTAACTGTCGCTGCTCCACGTCGTCAGCTTAGATATTTTAAGTCTAGCGTAAACGAGATGGCTATAGCGCCATCCATTGAAACCCTCCACATTACGCACCCACCACACGGCAACTGTGTTGGGCTACATAATTTTTTTTTATTTCTTAGACAAGTTTTCCTAACGATGTTTTCTTCACCATTAGGCTCGTGATAAATTAGCACTTATAATTTAATTTGTGCCAGAGGGGTGTAACTTATTTTAATCGCATTATTTTCGTGTCTGCGTAGTGGCGGTTTAAAAATATCCACTTCCGCATTCCGCATATCGTCTCATGGGTGTCCTAAAAGGCGACAGAGAAAAACAAACCAGGAGATCAAGTGAAGCTAGTTTTTTTGTAGATTTTATCTCGTTCATCCATGACCATGGGCACTGTAAAGTACACTAGTGCTAAAACAAATCAATTAAATACGATATATCCGTATAAAAATACTTGTTTGTTTCAATGCTAACCTCTGAACTACGACTTTGTCTATATAATTGTTTTTTTGCCCAGCAACCTTTACGAGCTTTGTCTCATCGGAACAGACACGCAAATAGAAGAAGTCGAAACGAAAATTTATTTCGAACACTTTATATAATGTTACACAAATGAACTAACAGTCCGCCTGATGGTAAGTGTCTACAGCACAAGGACCTCTGATAACTAAGAATATCTCATATCCTATAATTATGAGCTTTTATAAACTCTTCTTAACCAAACCAGATCAATTCCAAGACACAAAATCAGTCTTATCAAACTTATCACCTAGAAACTTTAATAATAAACATTTAAGCCACCATAATAATAAATCAAATCAGAATAGACTAGTTTGTGATTGAGAAAAGACGCTGTATGTTCATCTTTTATTATATTATGATCGATTTTGTGTCACAAATCTGTAGCGTTTGCGTCATTGTGGTTCAGTGACAATTTACATAAGAATTGATAGAAAAAATTGAGATAAGTAATATATTATGATCGAATTACAAAATATATATTATAAAAAAATATCAACGTTAGATAGACTTTTATTCTGTTATAACAATTAAATTATATTATAAACGTTAGATTGAAATTTAAAACACATATTTTCAGAAGAACACCATTCACTACACATAAATGACAAGTCGTATGATCTGCAAATATATAAAAATTATTATTTATTTGTTAGATATATGGTCGAATATATCTATCAATTTTAAGATGTAGTTAAGTCTCGTGGTGTCGCAGTCACTTTGACTTAAAGTGATAGGGACAGCACGAGACAACGGCATCTTAAAATTGAGCAGCGTTTGAGTATTTGGACAATAATTTACTCTCTTTCATTTACTCTTGTATTTCGTGACTTTTTATTTAGGAGTTCTAACCTAATGTCAGGACATTTAAAATATTCAATTCTTCTTCTACTGCGTGATCACCTAGTCACCAGTATCGTCAAGATCCTCCTCCTCCTGAGCGTATTGTATTAAAATGAAAATATGCAAAATGTTTTCGAGCAAATTAGAAGCACCAAAATTTGTACTCATTTGAAAATTGCGCCTGTATTAAAATCATTTGCAATCTACGAGTATAATATGTTTCTCTAACATTGAAACACAACCACTCTGGAACAGTATATTTAACAATAAATAAAATTGATAGGATAGCCACTTCTAGTTTATGCTACGTCATCGGTTGTCGTTCTCATATATGCGTTGCGGGGATCTATATTATCTTTATCAGGCGATTTATCAATTTTTATATACTCGGAATCGTCTTCAGCCAGTGTAACATTTTGTATGATACGCTATTTGTTACGCGATTGTTATAAGAATTCGTATAAGTAGACACTTTTATTAAACACTATACCAAACAACATAAATGGGTCGGCTCGACCAGGGAAAGACCACGTTCTAACCACAGGATACCGGAGTTAATGCTGCAGTGTTTCGTATGGAAAGTATAGAGAACCGAAGACCCTTTTTACTGGAAACGCGGCATTCCATCTTAGTCCTCAAGGGTGACAACGCATCTGCATTTTGATTCGTAATCGAAGATAGATGTAGATATATATGCGCCACAGCATCCACTTACCATCAGGTAGACTGTGTGCTCGTTTGTCTCCCTTATTTTATAAAAAAACAGAGTCTCGACTGTTAGCAGGATGCTATACTAGCGCGAACATGAGCAGGTGAGGTTGATACTTGGATAAAAGGTTTGCATACCCTCCTATACACACCTGGAAGTGCAGGGGACATATGCTTACTTTAAAAAAATCAAATCTTGGAGAATATGTTCGGTTAAAAATAAAAACTAGAAAATTGACACCTAATGAGCATCGCGTGCGGAGACGCAGAACATATAACCGAGTACAACACGATCCATATCAAACGGGCCGCGTTAGCCTCGCCCGTCCCAAATGTGACGATACAATGATCACGAAACGCTACCACTTCCTCACAAATTGCCCCCTAATGACACACCATAAGTACCAAACGTAATTTATAACGAAAAAACCGCTTGTAAAGCTTCATCCGACGATTTGTAACCGCATCTTACTTACACACTAATTGCCTTTACAAGCAACTATTAATAAAATATAAAAGCTTACTTCAAACAACTGAAAAGAATGAAATAATAGTCCAACTAAATAAACTGTTTCACTTCCTGAAGTCGGTGCTAAGATAAATTGTATAAAAGATTATAAAGTCCCGACTTCCAAATGTGAAATTATTTTCATTTGTTCTGTAACCAGAAATTAATATGTATCTGCTCTCGTTTGCAATCTGTCGCTATACCTAACTGTCGGCAACTACGAGTACAATGATCTGCGGTTTTGAGATCTTTCAAAAAAAAAACAAATTGAGAGGATATAATATTGTCACTTAATCAATCGTTTATAACGTTTTGTATATATAGTCATACTATTATAGTATATTTGACTATTATTACATTGCTTATAATATAATATTCATATAATATTGCATTATGTAGTATGTACATTTATTTTAATAAAGAATGATTTCACAATTATATTTTGTATAGGAATTGTATGAGAGTCTTATGTTTTATGGAGAGGGCTATGCTCGGAGTTTCTCTGTGTAATAGATTTCGTAATGAAGATATCCGCAGTAGAACCAAAGTAACCGACATAGCCCAACGAATCAGTAACCTGAAGTGGTAATGGCTGGCCATATTTTAGGTCGAAGAACCGACAATCGATGGGAAGAAATGTTCTCGAGTCAAAACCTAGTACTGATAAGTGAAATGTAGTGTAGCGGCCCACTAAGACTTGGCAACACACGGCTCCACACAGTTTACAGGCTGATGATGATGATGAAAAATGATTTACTCTTACCATCAGGGCTCGTATTGTTATATCATTGTAGTGTAGCCCTAATTGCTGTACTCATTCCTTACCATACATTATTCCCGATTGTCTAATCAGCATTTCTACAAAGCCTTACGAGCAAGAGCCCATTGGTAGTCAGACCGAGCTCACCTTCCAAATAGTTAACGTGCCTGCCAAATCTACATTTTTAAATAAATTTGAAGTAACAATCAAACTTACAGTCAATCTGATAAGTGACTTCATCCCATTGACACCTGCAACCAACATAAAAGAAAGCTAGAGATGCGTTGTCACCTCAAAGGTCTTAGACGGAATGCCTCACATATAATTATACTGGGTCTCTGTACCCTGCAGACCGTAACACAGCAGTTCACGAGCTGCTACTTGGCGGCTGAAGCAGGTAAGAGGGTGGTACCTATCCAGACGGACTCCTTACCAGAAAAAGAGCCTTATCACATAGAATAGAACAAATTTGTTTTGAGTTCGTTTTTTCCTTTGATACATGAGAAATCATTTGTCTTAAATTCTTTTAAAAACCTCACGGAAGAAAAGAGTATTAATTGAATAGATGTGTAGTCGACTTTATCGACTATTAAAGCTATCAACTGTTCAGGAGCTATAAATTAGTGCCAAAAGCGAGATAGGCTAACTAGGATGCAGTGTCAGAAGTACGAGATAGAGGACAACAAAACCCAATTACCAAAAATTTTTTTCTAATAATAGCCTTCCGCTAGTATTTGAACTCTGGACGGCGTAGTAGCTTAATACTCAGATATTGATGTAAGCCACTGTTTTTTTACCTTCAATATTAATTTCGTAGCGACATTTGTTTAACATCGTATGCTACAATTTACTATTGACGCTATTAATTCCCCACAAATTGCGACGTTCTTTTTTCTGGAAGACAATGATAATTGTTTTCGCAACTGTTCCCGATCACATGTGGGAAAAGACAATAGTGAGTGTTATTACTAGTCATTTTATTTCATTATAAAATTATTAATTGATAAAGCTTTAACACCTGAATAAAGTTATTGTATTGTAAGTGTAATAAGTATACAATTTTATAATTAAAAACTTTGACGTGAATGTGCAATTTAGATTGTATTGCGATTTTTGGTAATTATTTTAGGTCGTAATTATACTTGATTTCAAATTATAGGTAAAAACACTTGTTTACTCATTTATTGATAGGAGTACTCCTGTGAAGTTTCGAATAAAATTGTTTAACTAATCTTGTTTCCCCATACAAATTTTCAACAAACTTTTTCACCCTCTTAGGGGTTGAATTTTCAAAAACCCTAGGACACGTAATTGTTTATTTCTAATCATTAACCTAAAAACAAAGTTTCAGGCTTCTAGCTCTAAAAATGACGGACTTCCATACAAAATTTTAACCCTTTTTTCACGCCCTTAGGGGGCGAATTTTCAAAAATCCTTTCTTAGCGGATGCCTACGTTATTACAACTGTCTGTGTGCCAAATTTTAGCGAAATCCGTTTAGTAGTTTCGGCTGTGCGTTGATAGATGAGTCAGTCAGGTTTGCCTTTTATATATATAGATAAATAATACTATAATATTGTTACCAAGTTTAAAAATTATTTACATTTTATTCTAAATGAATTACATTACATATTATAAAAGACCGAGATAATATGAAACACTGTATACTGTATTCTATCTCATACTCTCGCAGGCTAAATCCTATAGATGATTGTTTGTCTCTTTTTAGTGTCGCTTTTTCGTTTCAGCGAGTTTCAAATCACAACGATTCTGAAGAAGTTTTCCCTTCAAAAACACTAACAGACAGACTAACAGACACTAACTTATCTTTCTCATGCCCTAAGACTTTAACAAAAGGGTTTGCTGATATGTAGAGTCAGTTTTCCACATGTTTAGTTTGACTTTTAACACTAATATCACTTACAAATGATATGAAACTCTCGCCTTTTGTATAAATATGATATATGTCTAATAATTATCGAATATATAACATAGTAGTGGTTTAAATACTAAGACTAAGTATAAACACTATCCCATATTGTAGCTACCGTGGGTGTCGTAAGAGACGACAGAGATAAACTGTACCGGGGATGGGCAGCAGCATCTTCCTGATAGCAACTTAAAGTTAAATATAATTGCGGTTGCCAACCTGCCTACTAAGCATGACAACTTTGGTAAAATCCCGCCTATGAGGTACTCTATAGGGGAATTTTATTTAAATATTTATTGTTTTTTGGTATTAAGCAACTTTGAACACTGTTGGAAGCATCGATATATATGTACTACGTACTAGATTTGGCATTCCGAACATTCACTATGTTCAAATGAACTGTACTGCAATCCGTACACCTTTAGTGTCATTTAGTGTGGCTTCAATATTGATAGAGTGTGGAGCTGTGCTAATAATACGAGATTTCAAATTAAAGTTTAAAGCTGAACGTAATTAATAATTCAGTAGTCAAATAAGTAAAATTATTTGTTATTCAAGTCAAGAAATAGGTAGTAATATTACAATAGAAAAAATAAATTTCTTAATTTATATGCCACGCTATCTACAATCATAGACTAAAATCTACTATCTCCCGCGCATGCGTGAAAACAGAGTAGTGCACATTTTTTGTTTGGAATAGCTTCTCTAGTACGTAGTACATAGAACTCAATGGTTGGAAGTTATGGCATGCGCAGATGCGTTCTATAGTGCTATATTATATCTGCGCACAACACAAACCATTACACTCGTCGTGACTTACCCATAGAAACCATCACTACATTATCTCTCGTGAGTGTCGTAAGAGGCGACAATGGGAAATATCCTTAATATCTATAAATTACAATAGTATAATTATGAAACAATGAAATAAAAATAAACAAGTGTTAAAATTATGAATTTTTTACAACCGACTTCAATATAAATAAAATGAGAAAATCATCAATCCTGGTCGATGTCAATTAAATACGCATTGTTAAGGATAACTCAAAAATTACTGGTCAGATCTTACATGAGAAACATGAGAAGCACCAGCTTTCAAATAAAACCACCTAGAAAAAGTTCTGAGGTAACACAAATAAAAAAATATACAGTCGAATTGAGTACCTCGTCCTTTTTTTGAAGTCGGTTAAAAATCTTATAGCTTCCGATAGATAGCGGCATAACCATTGCGTTTACACCAAACGAATAATATAAGAGTTTAAAAAAAACTTTAACAACACGCATTGATCATGAGCAGCGATGATCCTGATAATTATTTTATTTTATCCTGGCGATCCTGATCAGGACACTAGGATAAAGTTATTAAATTATAGTATTGTCATCGGTCCTTGACACGAGTGCAAATATTCAAGTCAATCGGACGTCTACAAGTTGGTGAAAATTACATTAAAAGATTCCATTACATACATACATACACGCGAAGCTAATAAAAGCGTGTTAAAAATGCCCAGTCCAACGACGGGGAGTAGCATAAAAGGTGCGATAGTCAAGCCGCCAGCCAAGCTCTGGTCGTGCCAAAATAAGTTATTGGGTTATTCTATCAGGAAATTTTCAGTTGCAGCCCGCGTAAAGCCGTTAGTTCTGCGTCTTATATCTCTCGGTCTAGTCGGATTGCCATTCCAACAGAGTGAGGGAATAGAGAGTGCACCTGTATTTACGCACTATAGTCCTGTCCTGCGCAGATGCCTAGTCTCTAGTCGCCGTGATCGAAACCCGAATTGGAGAACATTATTATTATCTTCATCATCAGCCTGTAGAGGTCAGGTGAACACGGGCCTCTCCATTGAAGAGAATATATGTCGTGGGTGTATCACGCGACGTCAAATTATAACAAAAAATATCTCCAAAAAAGAAGCCCGTTCCTTTGTGTGAGATGTTTTTTAAAGATAATAGGGGATAATTATTAATTGGCACATCGGTTGCGGTCAGGCTTGCTCGTCGGGCGCGATCCCATACAAATTGCGGTTTTTGACTGTCATTAGTGAAGTGGCCATATGCCGTCTAACGGACTTTTTGTTGCATGTATAATTGCAAGAACATGATTGCAGTAGATGTACTCGTACTTTGATCTTTTTGAAACAATTTCCCAGCCCTTACCCTAAATGTATTAACATATTTTATACTTACTTTTTATAAATGTTACCTCCACACTAGGATTTTCTCCTGTTACGTGGGGGCAGTTTATATAAATAAATCTCACAAGGACAAACATCCAGCCCCGAAACAATTACTTGTAGGCCGTACAAATACTTGTTCCGTGCGAGATTCGAACCCGCGGCCCTTTAGCGCTGCAACTCTTTGCTAAGCCATTGCGCCACGGAGATGTCAAATAATATATATTAATATAAGTCAATTAAACAGGAATTGCTATTAATAATTTCTGTCAGTCTATAAGGAAAAGTTTGTATTCATTTTACCCAATCGATAAATGACAATAGGACTTAAATTTTGATTTAAATTTTGTACGTGGTAGAGCCATGCTGCAGCTATATTAGTAGTATAGTTGTAGTACGAATGGGTCGGCTCGACCGGGGAAGGACCACGCTCTCACAGAATACCAGCGTAAAATAGCAGCTTAACACTGCTGTGTTTCGTATGGTGAGTGTAGAGAACCGGAGACCATTTTTACTGGTAAAGAGGCATTCCATCTTAGTCGTCACGGGTGGCAGCGCATCTGCATTTTGATTCTTTATTGAGGATAGATGTAGATGTCTATGGGCCACAGCATCCACTTACCATCAGGTGGACTGTGTGCTCATTTGTTACCCTAATTCTATAAAAAAAATAGAAAATAGTTTAAAATATTTTCAATGATAAGTTCATCTTTGTTGTTAAGCCACTTAGGTATTCGGGAATATTTGTTACTGACTAAAAATATGTAACCAAGGCCTGCTTTTTACCATCAGATAAAAATTACATCAAATAAATTAACTTGAAGGAATTTAAAAGTGAAATAATTGAAGTACTTTATTCATACAAATGTAATTTTTGATTTGTTAATGATGTATTTTATGTTTTAGTTAAACACATAACTTTTATCTAGTAGCTCAGAGGCTAAGCGCTCGCTGTAAATTTCACAGTACGTGAGCAACCCTGTTTCGATCCCCGCCGGCACCAATGAAATTGTTAGATAGTTGCAATTTTAAGTTAGCTGATTTACCACATGCTCGGCGGTGAAGGAAAACATCTGAGGAAACCTGCATGTCGGACACATAAGAAAAAAATTTTTGGTCATGGGGGGAGGGGGAAGGGGACTGAGGTGTTTGACGTCCCGATTTGATAGACCACAAATCCTCGCTAAAGAACATCGATTCCTTCCAAGGATAATTCGCGAGGCTGCTGAAATCAAAAAAAAATCCTAATTTCAATAGACAAGATGGCTGGATGCTACCATCTGCTTGGGATCTTATAATTAATAACATTAAATCCCAACCTTATACTATAAGCTCATTCTGCATAGATCGAACCAAAAATTAATAATTTTAAACTGAAGGTAGCCGTGGTTAACTATGACATTGGGACGTCGAACTCCTCAATCCCCCCTTGACCTTGGGTGCTGTATTGCTGTAAAGTACTCGAAACATCGGGAATTTAAAGTTAATAAAATTTTGTTTTTAAAGGTTGGCCACAGTAATTCATCCCTTCACAAAATCGGCATTGAATGTTTTAAAATTGCGTTCAAACAAGCACTCTATCCCCTAGCTATTAAAGCTCTATTATTTGTGTATTGCATAAATATTACGCGTGTTAGCCAACGCTGGGTGGGATTCGAATTCATAACATGAAGGCATACAAACCCGTATTGCTATAAGACTGTTAAAACCCGTTTCTACAACTCAATCACTATTTGAATCCATTTAGGACCGTTTGCTCTTCAGTATGCAAATATTATCAGGCGAGGGCAGGCAGCCTACTTTAGGGGTACGGAGGGGCCCGCACAAAGCCGCGGCAGCGTTTGATCTTCTCGTGACACCGCCACCTGTGCCTGCGATAGATTTATGGGCGGGGATCGAACTGCCAAGTATTGTCTCAAGATGGCATCATACCACCGTGGGGCTAAATCCCTACTGGGTGGGGCTAACTGTGATGAATGTATTCTCTAGTTATAATTTATTATTATATTCGTCCGAGATAACAATGTAGTATCGTCCTTTCTTGCTCTCTAATCTCGAGTTTAAAAGACACCATTATAAAAATAAAACGTCTGCACCTGGCAACACTAAAAACACATGTCATTTGTTTTTTCAATGTTGTTGAAGATTACCAGCTGAGTGGTAGAACAGAAATCGTACTGGCGGTCAGTAATCTGTAGACATAAACAGACTGTACGGGTATCAATTTTTATTTTTTTTAAACGTTATAATAACATTAGGATTTTTCCTGTATTGTGGAGGCAGTTGATATGTATACTACATAAATTGCTCAAAAACAAACATCCAGATCCGGTGCCATTATCTGTATCAAGCCTCGTACCGGTAGGCGAAGTGTAGGGCGTCCGCCCACTAGATGGAGTGACGACCTGGTAAGACATGCAGGAAGTCGATGGATGCAGGTGGCTCAGGACCGTGCTTTGTGGCATTCCTTGGGGCAGGCCTATGTTCAGCAGTGGACTTGTTAAAGGCTGTAATGATGTAAATGATCAGTAAGTTATACAATCACTTGTTTCGTGTGGATTCGAACCCACGGCCCGAACGAACTCAATGCTAAGCCACTGGCCGCCATGGAGCCGTCAAAGGTTTCAGATAATAATATAACCCTCGTTTTGCGGTTGCCGGCGAAAAATATAACTGTAAGGTGTCTGTATTCACGAATAAGTATACAAAAATAAGACATTTTTTCTTTAGTAATGGGCTCGTACGGTTTTGCATCTAGCACATGGTGCTATTTTGTGTATTAAATATGCACACTGTCTGTTAGTCTCGCTAAAACTCGAAACTGGCTAGACTGATTCTGATGAATTTTTTTGTGTGTGTTTGAATGAGTCCCTGGATGGTTTAGATTGACAATTAGGTGGAGCTGTTGTCGAGATTCAGAAATCACCCGTGCGAAGCCGGGGCAGCAATTCCCGCCCAAGTTCCCGCCAAAACTCCCAAAAATAAGTCACAAATTAAGTTGAAATCAACGTCGTGAGAATATTTAGAATTATGAAAGAAATAGTCGTTTCTGGAATTGAAAATTAATTGAAAAAAAATTACAACTTGCATAAAATTAAAATAATATTAATTACCATGAAATAAATAGTAATTGCATTCGATTTTTAACTACGGTTATTTTTAACGAAGCGACAATAAAGCGGATGAAACATAAACGTTAAAAATAATAGCCCGGTAACAGGATCCATTATTCAATTGATAATATTTTCGGGGGACTCAAGGTCCACTTAGATGGAATTGTTTGGTCTGGGGCAAACAAATATTTTCAAAACAGGGGGCCACTCGCCGGCGATTGTCAAATTGACCGAATGATTGTGAGGGGAACGAATGCCTCGATGAGAAGCGCCTTGCCTTTCAAACATCAAAATATTTAGTGGAAAAAGTAATGGGCACAGAGCACAATAAATTTTATTAATTTTCTATAAACGCCTTAGAACGTTTTACATTGTAGAGCCATGCTTCAACTGTATTATGGCTGAATAGGTCAACTCGAGCGGGGAAGGACCACGCTCTCACGAAATACCAGCGTAAAATTGTAACATGTTTCTTATCTCAGTTAGCGACCAAAAACCAGAACCCTTTATTACTTGTAACGAAGTATTCCATCTTAGTTCTTTGGAAGTGAGTCATCCACTAGAGCAGCACGGCGGTCTTATAGTCGTCGGACGTTTAAAGGCAGTAACTTCATTTACTTTTAACTATTACATGAAGAAGTTCGTAAAAAATCAACCGTGTAGTGGCGGTGTTAGAATATCCGCTACATGGGGTAGTGGATATTCTATATCATCCTCTGGGTGTCGTAAGAAGTGACAGAGGGAAACTGAAACAGGAGATGGGCAGCAGCATCTCCCTTATAACAATCGGGATATTCGAGAACAGTTCGGGACCAGCTACAAAGAAAGAAAATAAGTGAAATTTGGGAAAGTTTAAGGGCAGTACCTCTTACTCCGACTTTTTCCAGTTTATATAAGAGTTCGCTTTCATGAGATCTAAGTACACAGTTAAGCATTTTTGACCTTTATCTAAGTCATCAACCACCAATGACGTCATACGAGCAACTGCATCCTCACTAGATTTGCCATGCCTTAAACCAAACTGATAAGGAGATAATATATTAAAAGAATTTAAATATTTAAGAAGTTGAATATTAATTAATTTTTCAAGTATTTTTGATATAGCTGGTAATATTGATATGGACCTTTAATTACTGATGTTGTCTCTGTCCCCTCCCTTAAATATTGGTACAATAGAAGATTTTTTTAGTTTCTCCGGGAAAACGCCTTTTTCAAAACATAGGTAGTGAGTGGTGGTGGTGAGGTGGGTGAAAATTGGTATCAGTTCGTTCTTAGCATACTTTAAGAATCTAGTGGAGATCCCGTCCCAGCCGGGGGCACTATCAATCAGTCTTTAAATTCATTAATATGCTCTCCACCTCACCTGTGTCAGTATTTAATAGTACAATGGAATTAGACAGTGTAGGCAAGTTATGATGTTGTATGTTATGGCCGCTTGATTTTAGTTGCTGTGCTAATTTTTTACCAATATTGACACAGTATTCATTAATATAGTTGATTGATTGCAATGATGATGATTTTGTATTTCATAACTCTGTATTTTGATCCTTAGATTTATTGCAGTATGTTGTTTTTAATATTCTTTCAAAGTATTTTATTATTTGAAACCGATTTTGCAAGTAATTCTCGTTCATATTTACACTTTAGATGTTTTATAAGATTATTACAGTAATTCCTATACCTTTTATACGTTATCTTAAGTATTTCATCGTGTGGGTCTTTTCTTGCTTGTTTTTATAAATTATGTTTTATGGCAATGCATCTGCATTTTGATTATTTATGGACGATAAAAGTAAAGTTGTCTATGGGCCACAACATTCACTCACGATTAGGTGGACAGTATGCTCGCCACCCTTACTTTCTAAAAAAAAAAAGAATTTATTCAATAGTCCGAGTCTGTTTCATAACCCGAGTGTTACTAATTGCTAAGAATTTCGTACCGTAAGTGTCGTAAGAGGGAACTATAGGATATGCCATAAAGATCATATGGCTTCCAATAGATGGCGGTATACGCAACGTTTACGCAAGGCATAAAATACTCAGACCGGTGAAGGGAAGCAACGTCAAATTAAGCTTATTGAATGAATGGAATGGAAGTTTTGAACAATACGTTTTTTTTATAGTATAAGGGTGACAAACGAGCACACAGTCCACCTGATGGTAAGTGGATCTATGCTGTGGCCCATAGACATCTACATTTATCCTCGATTAAGAATCAAAATGCAGATGCGTTGTCACCCCTGAGGACTAAGATAGAATGCCTCATTTCCAGTAAAAAGGGTCTCAGCGGTTCTCTACACTCACCATACGAAACACAGTAGCATTAAGCTGCTATTTTACGCTGGTATTCTGTGAGAGCGTGGTCGAGCCGACCTATTCGTGTTACAACCATAATATTGTTGCAGCGTGGCTCTATCACGTATAAGTACGTGAAAAGTAGATCTAGTAAACTCGCGAACGCTGCTCAGCCTATGTTTTTGGACGGACTTTTGATTAGATATGGGATCCAATATACAGTGACCTGACAGGGGTATGCTTTAATTCAAAAGAGAATACAAACTAAAGATAAGTTTTGTGAATGCCATCCGCAGTACCGTTTTCACCATAGGGCCCCGAAACGCTGCTACATCATGTCTTGTTATTTGATGTCAATAGTATTAAGTACAATACAATTAAAACATTTGTTTCATGCATATTGTATAAAAGCTAATCATTTATCATTGAATAAAAGTATAGTTAAATGTTTTTCTTTTCCTTTATAAAGGCCCCAAACATTGTGTGCCCTATGGTCCCTACAGGAACCGTCTTAGACCATGTAGGGGGGCTACATGGTCTAAGACAGCCCCGACCTTCCAGTAAATGAGTTTTATTTGCGTTCACTGATACTGATACCATCAATTTTTCAAACAAAATAAATACGTAAATTTCAATGAGCCCTCTTAGGCTATCGGATGGAAAGCAGTCCCACGTTGTCTACCAAGTACCGAAGATATCTGATTGTACAATAAAATCTACTGTCGCATCGTGCGTTTTGGTATCACCATAACGGCACCCCATCATCGGCACGATCATTATAATTACACCAGTCAAACATGCATATGATTATGGCCTTAAAACTGAGAGGCTAAAGCTTATTTTTGCGCAAATTAACGTTATAAACCCTTTGCTATGTGACACAATCCGCTGCGCAATCGCACGTCATCATCACGATTTGCCCTAAGGTTACCGTTTGCGTTATCTTAATTTTAGTCCATATTACAAAGCATTAAGGTGGTGGTAAGATAATTTTTGAGATATCGTGGTAAATTCGTGACATGCTGTTGGGAGACGACTTGACTTATAGATGTTCCCCTTTGATACTTACGTCTTATTCGTTGAAGATAGAGCTTGAATATTTAATTTTGAATCTGAAAATATATTCTATTATTCTCCAATCATAGTGAAACAATAAATTTGTTTCTATAAGTGTATTAGATTAATAAATGACCTGTGATATCTGCAACGAACATAGAACATACTCGTACATACATAGAGTCACGCCTGTGATCCCCGAAAGGGTAGGCAGTATCCAAAGATCAGCGGCTACTCAGACTAAGTCTAGGTAAAAACTATGGGTTTAGATGGAAAATTGTGAAAGTTGTGATAGGTAACTAGTCCATCTCATACATAATCACAAAAAAAATATCCCGTTTGTCCCCTTTTCTCGTGCTAGTCAAGAAGTAACAAACAGTTGGCACATTTTTATTAATTGATATTTAAGTCTCACATAAACATGGAACCTTTAAGTCCCAGACTAACATGGGACAGACCTACGACGAACGTCAAGTAAAAAAAACAGCAGATGCGTTTTCACACCCGAAGATTAAGATAGTTTGCTGACTCTCTAAATCTCCAATCGAGATCCAGAACACAACCAATAATATTCCTGTTTGGTGGCATAAACAGGTAAGAGAATTGGTACAGTACTAAAACGAGAGTTAGAGTACGAGAGTGAGCTGAGCTCTACCACATAGTAAATTCAAGTTATTTTTATTCTATTACAAACTTGCGAACCATGCGTGTCATCTTTGTTCGCACGGAATATAAAAAACAAATTGTTTTTTATATTCCGTGTTTGCTCGGATTGTAGTTATTACTATTGATTCATAGATGGCGGTACATATTTGAAATATTGAATATAACTGTTTTGGCGCCATCTATAGGAAGATAGCTGTATTTTATTTACAAAATTCCCAATTTTTTGATTTTATAATCTATACGTTTACTGAAAGACTTTATCTTAGTATATCATTTTCAAGAGCCAAAAAACTAACCATCATTTATACACTGTAATCACTTGATATACTCACATTTACATCTTTTGTCACGCAATAATTTGTGCGTCCAAGCTAAAAAGGCTATTAAAATATTGTTTTCCATGATAGTATTTATTGTAGCGGCATCTGTATATATACATGTTAACTTAAAAGATTTTTCATTGCGCATACGCCAATGTAAGTCGATACATGTTTAAAAATATGAACATTGTAATTGTTTCTAATTCACGCAGTGCACAATAGATGGCGCTCTTCCGTATTTATTTACTACCTTTTATATTATGTTAACATCTTTCTATAAAGTATTAAGATTATAGGCATTTCTAAATGCATTTTATGTTAGATGCAATGGAATAAATATACAACACATTTGTTAACTATGTTTTGTTATAAAATCTTCATTACTTAAGTTGGATATATTATGAACCCGTAGAAATATAAAGATATACGTAGTAGGGGATCCACGCTGTAGCTATTATGGTTGCTTGTAACACGAATGGGTCGGCTCGACCAGGGAAGGACCACACTCTCGCAGAATACCAGCGTAAAATAGCTGCTTAATGCTTCTGTGTTTCGTATGGTGAATGTAGAGAACCGGAATTCCTTATTACTGGTAATGAGGCATTTCATCTTAGTCCTATTGAGCACCCTTGGGTGAGAACGCATCTACATTTCGATTCTTAAATAAATTATTATTATTCTATAAAAAAATCACACCGTGGGAGTGGGTGTCATAAAAACGACTAATAAGGGAATATCCTGGAAGATTTTGTTGCCTCCGATAGATGGCAGTATATCCATGTTGTATTGCTATGAACATGAATAATAGGTACTGGCAGCAGTAGTATTATTACAAACTACTTTTTTTATTGATGTTACTTTTACGTTCACTAGCTGGCAGGCTGTCCGACGATTTGACTGCATCAGAAGAAATAATTAAATTAAATATAAGAGCGGTCCGCGTTTATAAACCTTTAAATTGAAAAAAAATATTTTTATAGACTTTTGAATTGTACATATAACTAGGTATGGAAAGTCCGAAATAAAATCTCATACTTAAATTACTTCTAAACATCCATGTAATCAATTTTCCAAGTGAAATGAAAGAGAAACTTCAAGGTTATATTACGCAGAAAAATGTGATACAATTTTTATTACCTACACATTGTCCGATTTATATACGTATAGTGAACGAGTTGAATAACATTCAAATTGATTTATGCTCACAGATAGTACCTATACCTGCCAACCCACAGAATTTGTAATATTTATTATACACTAGCGATCCGCCCCGGCTTCTCACGGGTTGTTTCTGTTCCTGGATCTCGTCAACAGCGCTACTCCAATTATGAATCTAAACCATAAACTCAAACACAAACAAAAATTTTCATCAGAATCGGTCGAGCCAGTTTCGAGTTTTAGCGAGACTAACGGACAGCAATTGATTTTTATATATAGAGATATAAACCCAGGTACTTACCTACCTCAATTCTATCAACTGCCCAGTGACGGCGGCTTAAGCCACGCAAGAATAAGATACTTAACACTTTCACTGTCCGGTTTTAAGACACAATAGTAAGACAATAGCAATGACATAATATAGATATGTAGTGCACGGAACAGCAAATAGGTTAATTTACTCCATTTTGTACCGTGTAGTTAATGTAATCCAGATGTTCAAAATTTAGTTAAAACGTAAAACCTGCATTTTCGGGGGTACCTATTTAGAAATTCTGATTTTAGAGTGTCAACTGGACACTTCTCAGTGAGCTCAGAAATACATCTAGTAATATAACAGAATTTGACTCTAAATTAAAAAAGCATTTCACCCTCTATTCTCAACATGGATGCGATAAATCAAATGATATTAACTCGATTTGGGCAAAGTTTGAAAAGGTCACAAAAACCATCGCAGAACTGATTGCATATAGACCAGTCAGAGAGAAGTTCTTCTATGAAGGGTTAAATGAATTTTACAATGATAATATTCTGTACATAGAAATTAGAAGCGGCTTGCAGAATTTATACGAGTTAAATGGTACAGTTCACGACAAATTGTTCATGCCAAAATTATATCGGCAAGTGGCTAAGCGTTTTAAGGAGACACATCCTGATTTTGTTGGTGTTAAGTTAATTGTGACGAGACACCGGGTACAAACGGATGAACAAGTGCAAAAGACTATTAATATGGCGCGTCAGATCAAGCGTGAAATGCCAGATTTTTTCGCTGGTTTCGACTTAATAGGGCAAGAGGACGTGGGAAGACCTTTAGCTGAAATGCTTCCAGTGTTAACTGAGGCGAAAAGTGACTTACAATACTACTTCCATGGAGGAGAGAGTAACTGGTACGGGATGGCTACCGACGAGAACCTTTTTGATGCTGTTCTCTTAGGATCGAAGCGGATCGGTCATGCGTATGCGCTCGTCAAACATCCCTCTTTAATGTTCGCTGTGAAGCAGAAGGACATTGCGTTAGAAGTGAATGTGATATCAAATATCGTGCTAGCTTTAGTACATGACGTGAGGAACCATCCATTGGCTACATACCTAGCTCTTGGTTTGCCAGTTGTGTTGTCAAGTGATGACCCAGGTGCTTGGGGTGCGGACCCATTGTCTCACGACTTCTACGTTGCCTTTGTTGGTATTGCGAGTAAACGGGCCGACCTTCGTTTACTTAAGCAGCTAGCAATTAATTCTATAAGGTATAGCGCGTTGGATGACGACGGAAAAACGATACTATTCAGAAATTTTCATCACAAATGGGACATTTTTATTAAACACGTAATAGCTACGGGTATACATTTATAAGATTAAAATTTTGGTCGTTCCATTTATAAATAAAGTTAAAATATTTTTCCTTATTTCGAGTAGCTTCCCAGGGAAACAGTTAGTGGTCAAATATAAATTAAAAATACAGTGACCAATTACAGTCAAACGAACTTAATTAAAATTGATATACAATAATATAGGTAATTTTATATTATTTCAACATAAACTACTTATATTTATGATTAAGTATTATTATCTTGAATTTGACTAAAACATTGAAATGGAAAAGTGTTCTAAATGTAAAAATAGTAAAGTAAAGTAAAGTTACAGCCTATATACGTCCCACTGCTGGGCACACGCCTGCTCTCACGTCTGAGAGGGTACGGAAGTGTCCGCCGCGCTGCCCCAATACGTGTTGGCGGACTTCACATGTCTTCGAAATTTTCTCAGACTTGCAGGTTTCCTCACGATTCTTTCCTTCACCACTGAGCACGTGGTAAATCAGCACTTAAAATTGCATTAACAATTTCAATGGAAATTTACAGCGAGCGCTAAGCCCCTGAGCCACTGCCACTGTTCTAAATGTACCTGGTGGAAAATTATTATTCTTTGTCGCATAATATTATTCTTTGTAGCGAAAATAGGAGCTTTGAGAAACGTTTTTTATGTATAATAAAATAATATGTATTTCCTATTAAACTTGAATTTACTTACACCGAACTATTCGCTCATTATAATAATTGGTCCCACTTTGAAGACTGCTTACGTACTGTTTAGCGATTAAAAATACATTGAGTAAAAATAGGATAGTAAAATGATTTTGAGAATTTTGTACTTTAATGTTTGTTTTATGTAGGTTTTATATTATAGTTTGTATGCCCAGTATTAAATCATTTCATTTTTATACATTCAATTTATATTCATAAAAATAATTTCATATATAATTTCATTCATTCATCACAAATTAAAATATTTTTTTATCTCAAATACTTCTGTTTAATTATGAAACCCTGTTGAGGATGAATCTCGACGACACAATTTCGGTAACGACGACCAGTCTCAACGGAGACTAGCCAACCTGCGCAGGACAGGATTAAAGTCCACGAATATTTGTGCAAACACACGTGCACTCTTCATTCTCTCACTCTCATAGTCCGATGGGACGGAAATCCGACAATACCGGAGAGAGATGACGCGCAGCATCAACAGCTTTACTTGCTTTCCTATTTACGAGGCTCGGGGGTGAAACTACGCCAACTTCCCGACTCCGGGCTGCTACTGAGAATTTTTTGACAGAAAAACCTATTAATTAATAGAATCAGGCGTTACTTTGCAGAAATCCATTATATTAAAGTTGGAAAAATTTACTTTGCCAATATCCGCTCAATAAAATAAAATGATTTGTCTTACCTAGTTTGAGGAGCACCTCCCGCCCTCCCTCAATTGCGACTCAACTTTAAAAAAAATCTATTAACTAATTTTGACCCGACCCGGGATTCGAACCATATGATCAGCAGTACCGCTGTCGACCACTAGACCAACGAGGACGAGGCACCTTAGTCTCGAGAAGTGAAAACTGTAGCAGCTCTGGCCACTTACTCAGATGGACTTTTTAAGGTCGTTGAAGCTCATTTTTCTCATTAAAAAAAAGATATCCTGGTAACATGTAATACAGGGATTTTTATACCTATATCAGGCACCATTCTCTCACAAGTACCAGTCAGGCACTTACTCTAATACTTAGCACTAAGATTACCTATTGTGATGAGAGAATAAATGGATTAATTCGTTTATTCATTTACTCATATCCAATACAGCATCTATAATGGTGTGTTTATTTACGTACACTGATAGTGAAATAAAGTTTATAAAAAGTAATTAAATTTAAAAGTTATCACCGTTGTCAAGAAAAGTTATTAATCTTCAATCGCAGCCGTGAAATTTTAACAATTTTTTTGTCTTGTTCTTTAAAAAAAAAGTGCAATTTGATACTTTCAGCCTTTCTTAATTCACTATAATTTGCCGAGCGACGATATGTGACTTTTATGACTCATTGCGCGATGTAGAGGTGTATCCATTTTATTATGTATATGCGAAGAGCAATAAAAAACAGTTTTTATTTTAATGTACTCGTTCGGCAACTTAATATGATATATCCAGATTTTATCCGTCCTCGAGTTGCTAAACCAGTATTTTATAAATAGTTTTTCCATGCACCTATTTTGAATTAAAGAACTGGTCGTACGCGAAAACAAAATGTGTTTTTTTTATATATGTAGAAAACCAGGCATAAGGCACAACGCGACTGCCGGCACTTGCCAATCATACAAACATGGTAAACCTTATCTAACACATTGGGAATAACATTAGCAAATTTGTTAGATTGGCGTTCATCGTACATTAAATATAATAGAATAGAATAGATTAGAATAGAATAGAATAAGTATTTTTTATGCAATATTGGTGACATGTAATTCTAATTGAAAGTCATTTTTAACTTTTACCACTGGTTCGGAAAAAAATCTCTGTCCTGGGAAGCTAGAAACCAGCAAGAAACCCAGCGGGACTTTTTTTTAAAAGCATAACCTATTATTTATTCTGTGTACAATATAATATTTATACAATTGTTATGAACACATTTAGAAACAGCATGGTAGAGATCGCCTCATACCAGATCGACACGATCATACCAGACATCATTGTATTTTACGTCTATCATAGTCACACTAGGGTTGCCACCCGTACTGTAATATGTATATAGTATCGTACTATATTTCAGTCAATTGTACTTTAAATTATAGAAAAATAATATAGTACGAAAAATACTATATATTTCCCCTAATTCAACAGCGATTTTTTATATTAACTGTGACTGGAAGTTTGGAACAAGTACGTTTTACGGAAAGATTTTTTTCCGTCATGAATGTTAAATGAAAAGAAGAAAGAAATAGATACTAATGTTAATTAAACATGACTTGTTAATTTATTTTAATATGAATCTAAATTGCTCAGATTCCTCTAATTATTTTAAAAGTTGATGGCCAAAGCGAAAAGCAATAACAAGTATATATGGCAAAATGCATAAAGATTAAAATTAAGTGTGTATTTTTTCCTGAATCTCCTAAAAGTACTATATTTTGGCATCTTTTTTGGGAAAAATAACCCTAGCTCACACCGAGACGACGGGACGCAGCGCGCACATTTTAAGTTACACATTTTATTGAGATAATTCGAAAATGCCTCGCGGCGTACCGCGGCGCATCGCTGCGGTGCTTCGTCGGCAGGCGCAGCTTGCAAGAGCGATGCGCTGCCAGCGACTTCACGATGCGCCTCGCAACGCAACGTCGCGCTGCGTCTCGCGGCGGCGCGCTGTGCTGTGTGAAACCACTGGCCTCTTCAAGCATCCCACTCACTCCCCATGGTAAACGCGATAGAAAATGCAAAGGGATGCAACATCTCTTCGTCTCGTCTTTCGTCTTCGTCGGTCGTCGACGATTCGAGCCACTCTGCGCTGGATGCGATCAAGTGGAAGGAGCTGGTACTAGGGAGCCCCGGCCCAGGGATGAGAACAGCATTCCATGTTAGGCCGAACCTGCCACTTATAAAGTTGCAAGCAGTGTGCTGGTATAAAATACTGTCCCGCTCTGCTGAGCACGCCAAGCTTTTTAGAGGCCAATTCAGCCTTCCCTTCCAAGTGACCACGAAACTGCACGTTATTCGATATGTCAACGCCGAAGATTCCGATACTGGCTGAGGTAACAAGGGGAGTGCCTGAAATTGAGGAGTTACGACGAAGAGGTTCTTTTTAGTGGTAAACGCGCAAACTTGTGTCTTCTGGGCATTGAACTTAATTATATTTAATCGCCTCAATCCGAGACCTTATCCGGCAAAGACTCGACTTCAGACACAAGTTTGTTCCGGTACTCAGCGACGTTTTCCCAAGAAATATAGGTACAGCCGGTGTATAAAGCATCACCAGTGCATGCTACTGGTTTGAAACATATTATTGATAAGCAGAAGAAACAGCGTAGGTGATAGCTCGTAGCCTTGTGGAACACCAGCATAAATAGGTTTGTAAATGATGCATGCACTTTCTACTACGACTTTGTTGCTCCAATCTGAAAGAAAACTGCTGATCCAGTTGCACAAATTCTCTGGAAGCCCATAGGAAGGGAGCTTCGAAAGAAGAGCTTTGTGCCAAACCCGATCAAAGACCTTCACTATGTCCAAACTAACGGCCATGGTCTCCCTCTCTGCCTCCGCCGATTTATGAGTATGGTAAGCCTGAAGATCACCAGCTGAGCAACTCCGACGGAAATCGTACTGGCGGTCACTTTTCAGTAGGTGATCCTCAACCTCATGAGCTAGCAGTTCACAATGATTTTCATTATTTTGGAGAACAAGTTGGATAGGTCTTAGCGGTCGATTTTCGGTAATTTTTTAGAGATCTGGTGTACTAAAGCTGTCTTCTTTGAGTTCGGGACTACGCCCAGGGAGAAAGAGTTTTAGAAAAGACACGTTACGAAATTATACTTCTTTTTAACAGCGCTGGTGAAGCACTCCTATTATAGCGCGATGCAATTTTACAGGAGCGACCAAACCAGGCACCACAGATGATAGAATAAAGAGTTCCATTCCCTGAAGTACCACATCAGCGACAGAATCACGTTGGTATCATCCGGCGAGAAGCATACCCGCCCCTTTCCTCAAAGGAAGACTGCAAAAAAAGACCGCATCCTGCCCAATCGGCCGACCTATAGTGCCAAACACGGCGGCGATCTGCAGAACGCAACCACGATGGGAGTGTGAGTGGCTGGGAGAGTCCGGATCTGACAATGGTCTAATGAGCCAACAGGGGCGTGGACGGTGACCTGATATCCGTCTGGATGAGAGGTCAGCAGAAGGTCCAATAGGGAAGATGCAAGATCCTCCACATCTAGAATCCGCGTACGCGAAGTAACCATTTGTGTCGGACCATATGCCAAGGCAAAGTCATAAACAAATCTTCCCGCATGATCGGTTAAACGAGAACCAAGCCATTCAGCGTGGTGGCCGTCAAAATCACCAAGGATCACGATCTCTGCAGATGGCACCTGTCTTAGCACGGAGCCTGCAGCGATTTGGACGTGGTCGATGAGTTGGTCTGTGTCGGCATTACCTATAGAGGCACCCGCAGACGCGAGGATGGTCGTCGCTGACCTTCAAGACTGCCGAAGCGTCGAGAACAGATGTCCTCTCTGACGTATACGCAAACTCCAGCCCGAGTCACAAAGGTGTTCTAATTTGTACCCCGGATAGGAGAGAAGTATCGACCGGAGAGGACACCTGCGTCTTGGTTAGAGACTCACTTCAGATAGTACCTAGTCGACTTTGTTAACTTTCGAATGAAATCCCCTGATGTTGATGCGGAATGCCCCCCCCCCTACCCCCCGTCCCCAGGATATGCGAGGCAGCCTGAGCACCCGCGCTAAGGAAGAGTAGGGTAGCTTGGGCGTGGATGCTCAGCCAGGGATTCTCCAATACCAGGAGTGCTGGTACCCTCCTGGGATGGTTTGTTATTTAATTACACTACCATGTTAAGGGGTTAGGCCTCCGACCACCTGCACTTACCAGGCGAAATAAACTTCTACTTCACATTGGTTGTCTGTAAGGTCGTAGTACCTCCTTGGTTCGAGCTGGTCCACCCATTCATTACAGCTCTTCATTTCATGTCTTACCAGGGCTTTGCTTTTTTATGCCTTGCAGTGGGCGACAAGGAGCTGATGATGAAGTAGTTTTGCACCTTTAAAGTATTTAGTTTAGTTTAAATAGGGCCCCAATTTCATTTTTGCCCCGAGGCCGTTGGTTACATAGCTACGCCACTGGTCGCGTCGCGTCTCGATGTGAACTGACCCTTGGTAGGTATAACCGTCACGTACCTATTGTTTTATAGTAACATAATTCATTACATACGCTGGTTAATTTCAGAACTAGAAAAAATATTCATTGAGATATAAAGTAAACACCAGACACATTTATCAGTGTAATAAATCTTATAACCTCACGGTTGACACCAATTAGTGTAAAGCGACACCTAACGGCTTTGCTGATAAATGACGCGAGACGTGTGAACACTGAACCACAGGTTAAATAATGTTACTACGTAAACTGAACACCGTAATAATTAGCTCCTAGTTTTTTAAAAAAACAAATTTCTTACTAAAAGTGCTATTAACTTTATTATTATTAGAAACTTAAAAGTTTACTCTTGAGTGAGAACATGATTACCCAACCAATGCATACATACAGTATGAGTAATCTATACATCTATAAACATAAATACAATTGAAGTGTCTGTCTGTAATATCGAAATAAATGCCTTTTATTGAGCTGAGAGGGATATTGCCTTATAGACATGAAATACTATTTTTAAAATTTTTGTTTGTCTGTCTAACTTTCTGTTTGTCTGTCTGTCTGTCCGGACTAATCTCCGGAATGACTGAACCGATTGTAATGAAACTTCACGAACAGATAGAAAGCAGTGCCGGCACTATAAAACGGCAAAATATATTTTACTGAAAAACTCATATTTAAAAAAATATATATAATATAAATGGTTTTTGATTATCTTAAATCTAAATAACGCACTACTTAAATAGATTCTACCCATGCGAAACCAGGGCGGGTCGCTAGAGTAAAATAGAACAAAATTATACAGTACCTACTCTCAACAATCTACAATCAACAACCAACAAAAGAATTCTACAAAGCGAAGGAAAGCATTGAGCCAGACTTCAGACTCTGGTGAGAATCGTGATTGGTTACGTTTTGACTTTTGACGTTTCGTTTTGGTTATAATCTAAATATCAAAGCGAAACCATCATTTTTCATTACATTAATTTTTAGGCCATTCCTTTCAAGTGTAGGGCGTCCCCCTCTAGATGGAGTGACGACCTGGTAAGACATGCAGGAAACTCAATGGATGTAGGATTGTGGCATACGTGTGTGGCATGTTTGTGGGTGGAGGCCTTCAGCAGCAAGTTCGTGTTCAGCTGTGGACTTGTGAAGGGCTGTAATAATGATGATGATGATGATGATTCATCATTAGTTCCATTTCATTCATCAGTAGTTAGTAGACCATTTCATTGATCATTAATTGACGTTTCCTTACTTGGAAAGGGCCGTACTGTGGCGTTTCGGCCAGAGCACGAATGGGACGAACTATGCTCGACGGGAGGAGGATAACGCGTGAAATAGAAGCATAATATTACTGTTTCGTATGGAAACTGACGAGAAAGATCAGATCACAAATATATTATGTACTTACTTATAACCATTTAAAAATACAGTAGTAAACACCGCTTTAAGAGACAATTCAATATTCATAATACGTACTGTTTGATTTTTTATCCCTACTTTTAATTACTTGCACTAAGCGACAGACATAGGGTAACCCGCCTTAATATTTATAGATATCAACAACTTATACTAACGCGGGAATATGACATGGACCGAGGCCGTTGCAAACGGAGCGTGGGGACTCTTAATTAGTAAAAACACTTCAAAGATGAAGGAAAACTAATCGAGTGTGACGCGTTGACACTACACTATGAGTTACAGTTCTCATCTTCATATAATTAGAATTAAACAGACATATTAAAATTAAATAATTATGATAATAAAGCCACGCTGCAGCTATATTATGATTGTAGCACGAATGGGACGTCTCCACGGGGGTAGGATCACGCTCGCTTAAAATAGCACCTTAATGCTGCTGTGTTTCGTATAGTGAGTGTAGAGAACCGGAGATCCTTTTTACTGGAAACGAGGCATTCCATCTTAGTCCTCAGGGGTGACAACGAATCTGTATTTTGATTCTTAATCGAGGATAAATGTAGATGTCTATGGGCCATAGTATCTACTTACCATCAGGTGGACTGTGTGTTCGTTTGTTACCCATATTCTATAAAAAAAGGACTTTTACTGTACATTAAAAAAATACACTAAGAAAAAGAATAACTATATAATACTTTAATAGGCTGTAACGGTGAGTGAATAGGCGCGCGCAATATATATATATATATATATATATATATATATTTTGCGCGTTTATATATATATAAACGAGTATAGCGGCGACATCATCAAGATTTTTCTTTTATTTACTGAACTTTTCGTATAATTAAAACTTAAATCTGGTCGCGGGCCGATTGATCGGTTCAGTCCATTGTCTGTATGTTTGACCTGACTGCCGTAAATGGTAAATCACACTGTCTTAGCTTAATAACACGCTATTCATTCCTGCCTTGAAGACACCCATACTGTAATCGGACGGAAAGACAGACGCCCGCAAGAGATTCCACTCCTTTGGTGTATTATTAGTCCTTGATTAATTATTAATGACAATTTGTAAAAACCAAACACCTCTGCGTTTTAAATTGATTTATTTTATAAATAGTAGATACGAAAAAATATAAGTAAAGTAAGATTTTACTAAATATACGAACTTAGGTCTTAAACAGAGTTAGAGATAAAGTTTATAAGTATAATACAGGTAAGTATATACAGGGTTATTTTGCAATAACCGGTTTATTAATATAATTAATAAATTTGCAGAGAAGGTTGAGAATAAGTAATACAGGCAAATGGTGAAGAAAAATTAATTGAAAAAAAAATCTCTAATATTCTGTCCGTTTTATCTTTTAAATTCAAAATACGTGGTAATGCATTATTTTAACTGATCTTACTGCGCGCGCACACTTTCGTAAGGGTCGATCGGTGTTCAAAAACGTTGTTGCCCATAAATCACATTCAATTTGGGATAATTTCAAATAAAAGTAGAAGCCCTATTTACTCGTATTTTCAAAAACTGCAATAACGGTATATCATTATTTATATATTTGAACTTAAGTTTAAAATTTGGCTACTCCTTGAAAAATAACCCTGTATAAGTTTAATAACGAGTATGCTAAATTACATTTACAATTTTTTGTTACTTTACTTATTTTTTTAAGCTTTACTTGTTTGTTACATTACTTTTACCATTAATATTTACTGGTAAGGGACAAAATTTTTCATTAAAAACACATAATATCAAGTAGATAATAACAACGGTAATGCATGACTAGGTTATGGATTTCATAAAAAGGTGATAGTGAATAAAGGAATCCTTTTATGTAGAATATTCTGAAATACAAAAATTTATCTAAAAAGTTGCACAATTACATGATTTTAATGGCTCGCTATCCACGACAGTGCTTATTTAATAAGAAGGATCGTCCTATATTATGCTAAAATTATTGCTACTTTCGTAAAAATATATAATACATTACATAATTTAACAAAAATTATATGATTAAATATATATATTTAAAAAATCTATATCATAAAATCTCTGTTCCCTATATTTATCTGATTAGGTAAACATCGTTGCCCGCTGGCAACAACGAGCCTGAATTCCGATAAAATAGTTGATAAAACATATTTGATAAAACAGTATCTATCTTTCTTTTCAATCATCATATTAAGACGATAAACGTATTACATATTATATTATCTATTGTGCCCGATTTTAAAAGGATTTTTAAGGACAAATCTAAACTAAATATAAAAGTGTAAACTTCTTGTGATTAAAATATAGGATTTTGGTTAAATTTTCTCATAATATTGTAAGTAGCAAGATGAACAATCACATTAGTAACGTTCATAAGTTTGTTTTGTTTTTAAAATAATGCCATTTACCACCGCCTGACACACTCCATAGGAAACGCTTTTATGGCGCAAACAAAAGGGTGAACATACATAGACACATCCAGTCCCGAAATATCAATTGTATAGTAATTTCATTTAGTTTAACTTACTTAAGACTTTGTTTCCAATATTTGTCAATGAAAATACAAATTTACATATTACCACTTAACCTTAACGATGCTATCTATGAATTTCGTCCAGCGTATATTAAATTCATGTAAAGCTTTATCCTTGTTAGAAATTTCGCTATATAACAATGAGTTTAATGCTAACTTCTTCAAAAGTCTTAGATCAGCATGTTTACTAGCAACACCAACGAAAGCAACGTAAAAATCATGCGACAAAATCTCGGCGTCCCATATACCTGGATCATCGCTAGATATCACTACGGGCAGGTTTTGAGCTAATAACAATGCCAAAGGATGATTCCTAACGTCTTCAACAAGTTTAAGAACCGCATTTGATATAACATTAACTTCTAAAGCAATGTTCTTCTTTTTTACTTCTTGCATCAGTAAAGGATGCTTAACTATGGCAAACGCATGACCAATACGTCGAGCTCCCAGAACTATTGCATCTGCTAAATTCTCATCAGAACTCGTTCCATACCAATTAGTTTCGCCTGCATGGAAAAAGTAGTTGATTTCATCAGATGCTTCAATTAATTCAGACAAAAATTCCTTAATTGGTGCTCCTAAATCTTCTTGTCCAACCAAATCAAAACCAGCAAGAAAATCTGGCATTTTCATTTTGATTTCTTTTGCGATTTCCATATACTTCTTTACAACTTCAGCATTAACTGACCTTGACGGAGCATAAATCAACTTAGCGCCAAAAAAGTCTGGGAAGTCTGTCTTGAACTTATCGAGAACTTTCTTATAGGATTCTGCTGTTGTTATTGAATCAAATACATTACCCTTTAAATCATACAGAGGGGGCAAAACACTACGTATTTCTAGGTACATTATGTTATCATCCCTTGCAGCTCTTAAAGTATCATAAAAATATTTTTCCCATACAGGTTTGTAAGAAAATAATCCCGCAGTGTTAATAAAATAATTCTGAAATTTTTTCCAGACGGCATTGATATTAGTATAAACCTCTTTAGGATTATGAATCACGAGTGTAAAATATTTTTTTAATTCTTTATCAAACTCTTCCACTCTACTGGAAGAATATCTTTTATCTTTAACCAGTTCCCATTTGGTCTCACAAAAAGTCGTTGGTCGATCTTCCGAAAATAGAAAATTTACATTATTTTCCTGAAAGCATACGTACAAATTATCCCAATATGTCAAGTTTAATACATAATCAGCCTTGAGTAATGCAGTATCATGAGCATGAAGTAGTGCACCTTTTGGCATCTTTTGAATGAGTTTAAATAATTCCGAATTCATTATCTCGGTGTTATATTCAAAGAAATGCTTTGAACAATTGTAATATTGCGGGTTACTGAATCCATATTCTAACTCTCGTGTTTTTAAGTCCATAAAAATTTCATTTGCCTTCTTTTCACTATCACTCAGCACCATATCACTTCCTAACATAAGGTTGAGTTCTTTCTGTAGCAAATCGTCCCTTTCCTTAATAACGATATCAACATTTCCAGAAAAAACAAGAAAGGGCGTTGTAATTAATGTGCAAACAAACACTAGCCACTTTTGAGGCATGGTTGCAATGCACGGCACAGATAAAGCAATTTAAATATCTCTATTAAGAGCGAGGTTGTTCTTTTGAAATATACTTAGTCGATGAATAGAAAAACCCTCACCTCACGTATATGCCACAAACTACGAACTGTTTTTGTCGTAAGGTATTTGATATCTCAAATTATATTCATATAATACGTAATAAGCGTATTGAATTGTCGATGTTTCTAATGATAAGCTGATAATGTTTTCGGGAAGTCCGTTTATTATACAACCTCAGTCACATTTGATATGAAGATACCTAATTGAATAGGCCAATGCGCTGGATTATTTAATAAATATCTATAGTGATATTGTCACGTATAGAGTAAGCAATTGCCGTCATTATAAAATAACAAGCCAAATCACGCGACTCCGTTGCCTCGACGCTGTCTTTTTTTATTTTCAGAAGTTTTATCTCTAGCAACAATAGACCTCCGTAATAAACTCCGGAGATCCGTGGTAGCTAAGGGACTAAGCGCTCGGTATAAATTTCATAGTACGCGAGCAACCCGGGTTCGATTCCCGCCGGCACCAATGAAATTGTTAATATAATTGTTAATATATAGTGAAGGAAAACATCGTGAGGAAACCTGCATGTCAGAGAAATAAGGAAAAAATATATTTCAAAGACATGTGAAGTTCGCTAACACGCATTGGGGCAGCGCAGCGGACACTTCCTTGCCCTAAAACCCTCCCAGAAATAAGAGTAGGCCTGTGCTCAGCACTAGTACGTATATAGCCTGTAGCTATAACAATGAACCTCCAACAAATTATGGTTAAAGTATGTCAATTTTTTAAAACACTTCGAAAAGGGGAAATCATTTATTCATAGTAGAGTAGTATAAAGTCGTCACCCCTAAGGACTAAGATGGAATGCCTCGTTACCAATTAAAAGAGGTACTCGTCATTAGCCATACTAAACAAAACAGCAGTATGATGCTATTTTACGGTAGTATTGTGCTTGAGCGTGATCCGTCCCCGGACGAGCTGATCAATTTGTGCTGCCGTAATAATACAGCCGCAGCGTGACTCTGCCACGTAAAACTATATATTTCTAAATGGTCCAATATAAACTTCACAATTTCCTCAAATTATCACATTATTTAACTAGTAGTGCGACTGCTGATCATGAGGTCCCGGATTCGATCCCCGGGCCGGGCCGAAAAAAGTTATTGAGTTTTTTCGTCAAGAAATTCTCAGTAGCTGGCCGGAGTCGGGAAGTTGGCGGTCTCACCCCCGTGCCTCGGAAAGCACGTAAAGCCG
This sequence comes from Parnassius orleans, assembly GCA_029286625.1. Lineage (NCBI taxonomy): Eukaryota > Metazoa > Arthropoda > Insecta > Lepidoptera > Papilionidae > Parnassius > Parnassius orleans. The sequence continues at coordinate 1,169,792 of JAGSMP010000006.1, read as the reverse complement.
TGTCGGTTTACCGTCCCATCGGACTGTGAGAGTGAGGGAATAGAGAGTGCACCTGTGCTTGCGCATACACTTGGACACTATTATCCTGTCCTGCGCCGATGGCTAGTCTCCGTTAAGGCTGGCCACCGTGACCGAAATTCGGTCTGGAGGATTTTATTATTACTAGGTGGTATGATACATTTTCTGCCTAGGTCCGTAGGGTCACTGCCCTCTTACCTATTTCTGTCGTTAAATAACAAGTGTTCTGGTTTGAAGGGTATAGAAAGCCAATATAATAACAGGCTGTGAGGCATAAGTAGTCTTCTTTGTTTGAAGTTAGTCGCAGGTGTCCATGGGCTGTAGGCTGCAGGAGCCACTTACCATCAGGTGGATATTTGTCACTTCAGTTTTATCTATGTCTATACAAATAAATAAAATTTAAGTGTCTGTTTGTAATGTTAAAATAACAGCTTTTTACTAAATGCATATGATAGTATATCATGTAATCTCCGAAACGGCTGGACCAATTTTGACGGGGCTTTCACTAGCAGATAGCTGATGTTATAAGCAGTAACTTAGAATACTTTTATTTTAGAAAAAGAATTAGGGTCCCGCGCAAAAAAATTAAAACCCATGAAATCGTAGTAAATTCCACGCGGGCGAAGTCGCGGGGAACAGCTAGTTTAAAATAAATGTTACACTCAAATAACTGAAGTAACAAACATCCACCTGATTATACATATATAGTTCTATTACAAGAGAATTTTTGATAGTTATCTTGATAATTTATATCCATTTATCCAAGATAATATGCCGTACACTGCTTTTTAAACGATAAGATAATTTATTTTATTCTTTTAATTTCTTTAAATATTATTTTAAAATATACAGGGTGTTTGCGAAACGCTCCCGAAAACGAAGACAGACGATAGTACTAACGATACCTTTGATACTCCAACTCTTACATACTCCAACTAAACATTAAATGAATGCCCACATACTCCAACTAAACATTAAATGAATGCCCACATACTCCAACTAAACATTAAATGAATGCCCACATACTCCAACTAAACATTAAATGAATGCCCACATACTCCAACTAAACATTAAATGAGTGTTTAAAGAAATGCAGCAATGGAATGGTGAATTCAAGTTTATGACGTAATGATTCGCCAGCGTCGTAGTGGTCGTTGCAAATATATTAAACAAACAATCTGACACTGCAACCTTATCTAGTTATAACGATGAATGTAACGCGTTTGCAAACAATTATATATTAAATCTCTTACGTAAGCTATATTGTTACGAACTGCGAACATCAGCACTCCATTGTAGTGGTAGATGTCATCGTTAGGACTTAATACTTATTAAGATATTTTTATCACAGTTCAGAGCACAGTTCACAGTTCAGTGTTCAGATGATGGTAAGTGGATGCTGAGGCCCATAGACATCTATATCTATCCTCGACTAAGGATTTATATGCAGATGTGTTGTCGCCCCTGAGGACTAAGATGAAATGCCTCGTTTCCAGTAAAATGGGTCTCCGGTTCTCAACAATCACCGTACGAAACACAGCACCATTTAGCTGCTATTTTACGCTGGTATTTTGTGAAAGCGTGGTTCTTCCCCAGTCGAGCCGGACCATTCGTGCTACATCTATAATATAGCTGCAGCATGGCTCTACCACCTACCACGTAATATATTATTGTTCTTACAATGGTTGAGTTATCGAGCTACATCCTATTAGACCGATATAATTTGTGTAAATGTATTGATGTAATTTGTGTAAATATTGTATAATCTGTTGTGAGTTACATGTATTTAGATGGCTTAATCAAAAATTACTGGCACTATGAAGAACTCACAAATAAACAAAAGGAACAAAAACACTTTATGTACCTATATGTATATCATTGCCTATTTCATGTTCTTCTTTGTTAGTTAGTAACAATCCACTTATGGAGGATTTGCCATAATTCACCATTCCACACATACACCGCCATTTATTGGAGGCCATAGAAATTTTCTGATTTTCCCATAGTCTATATAGATTTTGCACCTAGTCTATATAGGGTTTTGGATGCTATAAAGCCACTATTAAAGAAACCTATTTTCTTTATTTTTGCAAATAATACTTATGAAATTTATCGTAAATCATAAGTTGAATAAAATAGAATGAATGAAAAAGTGAACTTATTGTTGTGATATATGGATATTTATCCTCCTGCTTGGTTTTTTCAATGACGAACTAGTGTTAAAAAATCACTATCATCATCATCATCATTACAATCCATCACAAGTCTACCACTATATATAGATCTCCCCTAAAGATTGCCATAAATCACTGTGACACTTCGAGGCTGCTCTCGAAAAACAAATAATAAAGAAGTGCATACAAAGAAGGACTTACGAAGATTACGCATAGATTTAGTATATACTTCGTATATACTTACGTATATCTATGAGATTACCAATAGTAATGACAGTTTTTGGTTGTAATAAATATACAAAACTAAGATAAAACAAGTTACTATATATTAATTTTGTAATTTTTTCAATGAAATCAAAGATCTATAAAATGCAATTAAATTAAACAAACTACAGGACAACACTAACGCGATCTTGAAAAAACTATAGGGCGATACTGAGCGATAAAAAATACTCACTCTCTAAACGGTGTAAATTACAGCTAGCGGCATCTACCAAAAGGGGTTTCGGTTTCAAAGCATCGCTTTAGAGAACATAAAAAATAAAACTGAAAAGAAATATAAGACCGCGCCTCATCCGCCATGCTGATTTTATGCAACGAAAGGGTTGGGGTAGTATTAAGTGGTACTTGCCAGTACCGCCCCGCTCTACGCATTCGTTAAAAAAAGAAAAAAAAAGATGGCCGCGACACGGGATTTTACGTATGCTATCGACATCTCACGTATGAATCCACACTCACTTTTCGCTTTAATCTTCTAATTAAAAATCCCTTAAACTTAATGGATGACACTAAGCGAACCCGTCTTGGTAACAAAGGAAAAGGACCCCTTTATTATCTCAGGTATGTTTTAAAATGTGTCTCAACTCATCCCGTCCTAGTAATTCTAAACACTCAACTTCAATGGCGTTTTGATTGAAGTGGTTTGGTTTTAGAGAATTGTTTTTAATATTTCTACGGGCACCAGTCTCACCGCATAAAACAAAAACAGGCTTATGATTTTGGCAGCCTATGACTTGGGTTCTTAAGGCCCACACGTACTAACTGGAATCTTTATTTTTTTCATAGGATAGGGTGACTAACGAGCACACAGTCCACCTGATGGTAAGTGGTTGCTGTGGCCCATAGACATCTACATCTATTCTCAATTAAGAATCAAAATGCAGATGCGTTGTCACCCGTGAGGACTAAGATGGAATGCCTCTTTTCCAGTAAAAAGGGTCTCCGGTTCTCTACACTCACCATACGAAACACAGCAGTGTTAAGCTGCAATTTTACGCTGGTATGCTGTGAGAGCGTGGTCCTTCCTCGGTCAAGCCGACCCATTCGTGCTACAACTATACCAGTAACCTTACTTATATTTTGAAAAATTGCTGCAGAATCCAAAAAAAACATTCTCATCTGTATTTTTATACTTTTACCTTGCAATTGCAGGTTATATAGGATAATTGAAACATTTTATATGGTTTTTTATTCATATTGATCGTTAATACATCTGCTACAGAAATCTCGTGGATGGAATTAATGAATTATTTTATGGCGTTTTACGAAGAGATGCATCGAAATTGTAATTGTTACTCTGCAAAAGATATCACAATACTATTATAATTTTTAAATAAAAAATTTTGTACAACCGACTTCAATATAAATTATTAACAATAACTCAAAAACTATTCAGTATAATAGTCAGACCTTGATCAGATGAGAAGCACCAGCTTTCAAATAAAAGAAGAATCATCAAAATCGGTTCACCCAGAAAAAAGTTACGAGGTAACACACATAAAAAAACATACAGTCGAATTGAGTACCTCATCCTTTTTGAAGTCGGTAGAAAAAGGGGTAATCGATAGGATCAAGTTCTAGCGCGTACGGTGCATCTATAAACGAAGTGTTTCCATCGAAGCTCCTGTAATTTTAAGTGAGTCCGTTGTGTTGTGCATTGTGCGGACAAAGGTTATCGTGAAGTAGTAGTGGACTACAGCAATTGAAAGTCTCGGTTGTTTGATAACGAAGTTGTCATTCACCGGTTGCAATACTTCTGCAATAATAGTTAATCTTAAGATATTTTAAAACACAGCATCGCCTTTAAGCTCAATATTCACTTCGGATATGAATATATTCGCCTGCTTTAGGTCAGCGGAATAAACCTTTTTTTAAAGAATAAAGATGACAAATGAGCACATATTCAACCTGATAGTTAGTGGATGCTGTGGCTCATATATATCTACATCTATCCTCAATTAAGAATCATAATGCAGAATGGGTTGTCACCCCTGAGGACTAAGATGGAATGCCTCGTTGCCAGTAAAAAGCGTCTCCAGATCTCCCTTGACATACGAAACACAGCAGCATTATGCTGCTGTTTTACGCTTGTGTTTTGTGAGATCGTGGTCCTTCTCCGGTCAAGCCGACCCATTCATGCTACAGCCATAATTTTTTTTTTTTTTTTATAGGAGAGGGGGCAAACGAGCATGCGGCTCACCTGATGGTAAGTGACTACCACCGCCCATGAACAACTGCAACACCAGGGGAACCAGAGGAATCGCAGATGCGTTGCCGGCCTTTTAAAAAGGAGTAGGCTCTTTTCTTGAAGGTCCCTAAGTCGTATCGGTCCGGAAAAATCGCTGGTGGTAAACTATTCCACAAGGAAGTTGTGCGAGAAAGAAAACATCTTCTAAATCGCACAGTGGTGGACCGCCAATCATCCAGATGGTGTGGATGGTATCGGGAGTTCTGCCGCGATGTGCGTTCGTGAAATTTGGCGGCTGGGATTAATCCGAACAATTCCTCAGAGCACTCCCCGTGGTAAATGCGAAAGAAAATGCAAAGAGATGCAACATCTCTTCGCAGCGCCAATGAATCGAGCCGATCGGAAAGGGCTCGGTCGTCGACGATTCGAGCCGCTCTGCGCTGGATGCGGTCAAGTGGAAGGAGCTGGCACTGGGGAGCCCCAGCCCAGAGATGGGAACAGTATTCCATGTGAGGCCGAACCTGTGCCTTGTAAAGTTGCAGGCGTTGTGCCGGCATGAAATACTGTCCCGCTCTGCTGAGCACGCCAATATAGCTGCAACGAGTTTAATAACGAGTACGATCAGAACTCCCTATTTTGTGACACGATTTAACAAACGAAGGAGATTTTCGACGCGATTTTTACAATAATAATATTTATATTTAATATTTACAAATGTATAAATATTATTGTGCCTTGAGATGAAATTGTTGTTTGAGATGAATCCGCTACCTATAGATTTCAACCGTCCACTTTAGTCTCCACTCGTGCACGGGGCTCGTTTTAGAGGTTGAACTTTTTAGAAAGGAACAGATCTAATTAAAAATTCCCGTGGGCTCATTTGCGGTACCTGATCCGTATCCGTCTTTGATATTGCATGCTGCCTGAGCAGCTCCCTGGTGTTGCGATAAAACTTATAATAAAAAAATACAAGTCTTCAATTTTAAATGACCGCAGACAGTCACCGATAGACAGCGAAATCAAAGCAAAAAGAACAAACTTCGGTAAAATAAATGAACAACGAATTTTTTATAATCATTAAAATAATATCTTTATTTTCCTTTGAATAGGGTATTACATATTGAAAAATACAGTTAAGGTCTCGTATTACATCTATTTATAACAGCACACACATATTTATCGGGGGCGACATGTATAGGCGATCCTGTACATGTCGCCCCCGTCACTACATTAGATTTGATAGACCACAAATCCTCGCTAAAGAACACCGATTCCTTCCAAGGATGATTCGCGAGGCTATTGAAATCAAAAAACATCCTAATTTCAATAGAGAAGATGGCTGGGTGCTACCATCTGCTTGGGATCCTATAATTAATAAAATTAAATCCCAACCCAAGCATACAACTGCAAGACTTCAAGATACTGTAAGTTCATACTGCATAGATCGGAACAAAAATTAATAATTTTTAATCTGGAGGTAACCGTGGTTAACTATGACATTGGGACGTCAAATATCTCAGTCCCCCCCGTGACCATAGGTGCTGTAAAGTACTCGAAACGTCGGGAATATAAAATACGTTAATATACGCGATAAAATCCGTAAAACTAGTTTTATTTAAATGTGTAGTGTTCGCGTAAATATAAGAAATCATTATAAAATTTACAAATAAAAAAAATGAATTAATAGGTCCTATCAAGGTTGTCTTCTGTAATTTAAAAACTCGTTTACTGATTAATATTGCAATACGACATTTAGGTTATTTAAGACATTTCTAAGTTAAATGCAAAGTATCATTCTGGCCAGTAAGTATTAGAAAAATGCAATATCGTAGGTATTAACCTAATCTATTGTTTATTCTTTGACCTAATGATCTAAATTAGGTCATTAGGTCACCTAATAGGTATAACATTTATGACGTGTGGCCATATTAAATAAAATACTACAGCATATATTTATAAGTTAAAAAATCTTGATAAGTTTGAAATTGACACAACGAAAGATTATTATGGAGTAAAAATATTAATAAGTATGTAAAAATACAACAACTTCGAAATTTCAAACAAAAGACGCTAGATAGGTTAGACGCTTACCTATAACACAAACAAAGTTCATCGGATTAGGTAAATAGTTATTAAATGTACATACATATTACATACTTTTGTTATTGTTTTTTTTTATTATTTAAAATTCGCTAAACGACGATACATTTAAATTAATTCAAGAAGTCAAGACCATAAATAATATTACAAAAGCGTCCCATAAACTCGTTGAATTTAGCTGACTGAATGTGATTACAAACTAAAATATATACCTACACTGTTTGGGGTCATTCGGGTCAATGCGCTCCATATGTCAGTGGTCAGTGCATATTCAACGTTGAGTCGTGCGGTACGTGTCAAGTATCGATATGCGTAACATACTACTTTTGTTTGTTTACACTGTTTGTGCGTCAGATCTCACGGAGTACTATGATAAACGATACAAAATCCTACTTGACGAAGGCCGTTTATCTATAGGCGGTAACATTTCCCTCAGCGATAAGGAAACCGCGGTCAACAACTGCCTGATGAGGCACAAGTTCAACGAAATTGATTATTGGTTGGACAACCCGAGATATTTTAATTGTTCGCATCATTACTTCGCTTATAAAGACAACATCCCATCTTCTAAAGTGTACAAGATTATAAAGAATATACCTAAAGGAGCTGCACTACATGTCCACGACATGGGACTACTAGGCCCCGATTATCTTATGAACGTGACGTATTTAGAGAATCTCTATGTTTGCTTCGGAAGCAATTTGCATTTAACCTTTGCCAGTAAAAAGCCAAATACGTCTTGCGAAGGTCGATGGCAACTTATGAGCGAAGCAAGACGTGCATCTAATAATATTTCTAAATTCGACGCGGAGTTGAAAAAACATTTTACATTAGTAGTAAAGAACCCTGACGAAGTTTACCCGAGTATAAAAGAAACTTGGGGAGCATTTATGCAGTTCTTCATTACTGTCGCACCAATGCTCTCTTACAGGCCTATATGGGAGCAATATTTCTACGACGCATTAAAGAAATTCAGAGAAGACAATATCATGTACATTGAAGTGAGAAGTATCCTGCCAAGTTTGTATGAGTTAGATGGCACTACCTATGATCCATTGATCACAGCGAGAACTTATAAGAAGGTGATAAAACAATTTATGAAAGAACATAAAGACTTTGTAGGGGCAAAACTAATATATGCACCTTCGAGGCGAGTGAATAATGCAAAACTAGAAGACTATATCTTGTTAGCGAGAAGGATTAAGGAGAGTATGCCTGATACTTTTGCCGGCTTCGATTTAGTAGGACAAGAAGATATAGGAAGCCCGTTAATAGAGTTCGTCCCTAGATTATTGGAAACTTCTTCGGAGATGAGTTATTTCTTTCACGCAGGTGAAACTGATTGGTACGGGACATTAACTGACGAAAATCTTGTAGATGCAATTTTGCTTGGAGCGAAAAGAATTGGTCATGCTTATGCTCTTCCCAAGCATCCTGTTATTTTAAACGAAGTGATCAAAAGAGATATTGGCTTGGAAATAAACGTAATATCAAATACAGTTCTATCTTTAGTGCGTGATATACGCAACCATCCCTTGAGTACTTTCCTTGCTCAAGGGTTGCCAGTTGTACTCTCGAGTGACGATCCTGGAGTATGGGAGGCCGATCCTTTGTCTGAGGATTTTTACATAGCCTTTGTCGCGGTAGCTAGTAGACTGTCGGATTTAAGAATGCTTAAACAACTGGCTCTAAATTCTATAAAATACAGTGCTCTCGACTCCGCATCTAAATCCCGCGCATTGCGCACTTTTCACTTTAAATGGAATGATTTTATTAATAATTTTAATTGTTCTATGTATTAAATAATTAATAATTAGAAACTTTAGAAGTTATAAAATTTTTATAAAAGTAATAATTTTGTCAGTTATTAAAAACTGCGGTAAGAAAGCCCCATTTTGTTTTATTTATTATTGACCCATAAAAACATTCTTAAGTGTGTAAGTATTTTACATTGAACGAAAATTATTTTACAAAAATCATTTTTAATTTATTTTTTAATTTCGACATTCTGGGCGTAGGTACACTATGGGTGCTGCCTTTGATCATGGAGGGACTAGTGTGTTCAACATCCTGGTGTCTGGCTAATTAAGCACGGGATATCTTCAGCTTTCAATTATTTTTTTCTATGGCATGGATTATGTCAAGAACACGAATAACTGACATTTTAAAATGTATAAGTTACAATAAACTTAATAAAGACTGTAATTAGTTTCGCAGAAATGTTAGCAATAATTTTGTTTATTTGTAATTAATAATGTACGACGTATTTGCCTTGACATCAAACATCAAAAATCATTAGTTAAAACTATAATTAATACTAAGAAACCGGAAATCAATAAGGAAATAACATACTCATATTTTTGACACACAAACATGTCTGATATACAGAATTATTATTTGAATATTTTTAGTTGTTACTAGCCGTGTTAACTTATGAGCCAAGCGCTAGCCGTAAATTTCATTTATTACGCGAGTAACCTGAAGGAAAACATCGTGAGGAAGCCTCCATGTCTAAGAAATAAATTATTTTGAGGAGGAGGAAGAAGCAGCGCAGTAATTGCTTCATAAGCCAAAATGAGAGAAGGCTTGTGCCCAGCTGTGGGACGTATATATGCTACAAATTCAGTTTACTTTACTATTTTAGTTGTTACCTATACCCTCTTTTAATAGAAATTTAAATATACCTACTAAAATAAGTACCTAATTTATGTTCGACATGCCACGTAGAAAGATTTTCGAAAAAAATTTTTTTTTTGTATGAGTCACTGGCTAGTTATAATTTACTTTGAAAATACGATTCACAAACAAAATACGAATGTTCCAATTGCAATTCTCTGTACACATTCTTTACCAGCTAATATCGTGTTTCATTAAGAATAAATCCCTCATTTCTCATATTTTACAATTTTAAAATGTCATCTAAAACGCTACACGCTAGACGACTAAAGGGTGAGCTGGTAGCGTTCGAGAAGACCGTAGAAGAGGTGACTGAGCCGGACTAGAAAAGCGTTTCGAAAATTGATTCAGACGCATGAAATTTGGTTGCTGGTGGAGAGTTCTTTATAAATATTTAATAATTAATAAAAACTTTAACCATGAACTTTTTTAATTTCTCAAAACTTTCTGAACTCTCTTTCTGATTCGTTTTCCACATTATTTTTTTATGAAATACCTTTTCGTGAATGCGCCAAGTGGCATGTTCACCTTGAAATATTTGCTCGTAGTCACCACACTGGGCAGGCGGTGAGCGCAGGGTCGATTTCCTTGCACTGATAAACGCTGTAGCACGCAAAAGCACTGATAAGCCTGTGATATTTGAATACTCGTATATTTTGAATAACCCTGTATAAATGGGATACCCAAAAAGATCTTATGGCTTCCTATAGATGGTGATATGTTTACATGTATTCTTAGCATAACCATCTCATCAACATCAGGCCGGCGACGGTACGTACGATCAAAGGTGCGAAACATATGGTCGTCTGGTACTGCGATCTTCAATCCGTCTGCGAATCGTGACCTTTCAGCCAAATCCTGCCTACAACAGGAGAGCATCATGTCCAGCTGTAAAACTTTAAGTGATGGTAAAGAAGTATAAGAAGTGCAATAAATGCCAAAAATGTTATTTCTGTCGCATACTGGACGATACATTATTAGTTACGAAACATGTTTTTTAATTACTGTTAAAGATTAAAGGCAACAAGTTAAACTTTGCAACCAGATTTTCCATATTTGGCGAAAATATAAGCGTATAAAACATCGTGTTATGTAACGAAAAAAAATTCTAAAACCAGAGGACATAACGAATTAAACACGTAGATCGGACTGGTTCTCTAAACAGTGATACGTCGCGTTATATAATATCTATAAGGATGCAATATACTTTTCTAAGAACACTATGAAAAAAATGTGTATGAAGTAATCACATTAAGAGTAACTTAAACATTATTAATACAAATAAATAAAATTTAAGTGTCTGTTTGTCATGTCAAAATAACAGCTTTTTACTAAATACTATGATAGTAACAACTCGCCTCTTACGACAACCATGGGATGATATGGGTATTGGATATTCTTACACCGCCATTACACGGTTGTTAAGGCATAACCAATTAATAAACCAACTCGAGTAATTTCTGTGTCTTTCGTTTTCATATTTTAGTTAAAATTTTACAACCTATTGGTAATTTATTTAACAGGCTCATGACTAACCATCATATTTTAATACAAAACTTTTAGTCATAGAAAACTATATATTTTCTGTAAGAAATAAAATATAATGTCCTCCAGACCAATTTCGGTCACGGCTTCAGTCTCAACGGAGACTAGACATCTGCGCAGGACCTGATTATAGTGCACAGTGTGTGCGCAAACACAGGCGCACTCTCTATTCCTCATTCTCATAATCCGATATATGGGACGGTAATCCAACATGACCTAAGAGATCAGGTGCAGTACCAACTGTATATAACAGTGTAATAAAACAGTACTTACCAACTGTATAATACATTTATTATTATTTTATATTTTTACATTTAAGTGCTATCCGAGGTAAGGGAGTGAAACACCGTCTATTTCATGAATCAGGTTGCTAATGAGAATTCTTGACAGAAAACCCAAGAGCTGGTTTGGCCCAACTCGGGATTTGAACCCGAGACCCCATGATTTGTAATCGTGCTTACAGCAACTAGACTAACGAGGCAGCAGAAATAAAATATCGGAAGTTTGAAATGTTTGTCTTATTTATTACCTTGGTTGGAATCGGTCTCTAGATTGAAATGTCAGGTGAACTGTGAGATCGACTGCCAATTTGATACATCTTTTATAGTTTTACGGAATTACTGGTGATTAACGAGCACAAATTCTATCTAATAACAAGTGAATGCTGTGTCCCATAGACTGCATCAAATGAATCAAAATGCGGGTGCATTTCACCTTGAGAACCAAACTGGAAAGCCTCATTACCAGTAAATAGGATCTCCGGTTCTCGTGACTGGTACTCTTTGTTACAGCATGTTCATTACAAAGTCGATCTGACCCATTTGTGCTGTAGCTTTAATACCCTGCAACTCCTAGACAGATTAATTACTCCTAGATTACTTTTCAACCGTGTAGTGACGGTGTAAGAATATCCACTATCCCATATCATCCCATGGGAGTCGTAAGAGGCGACAAAAATCTTCCTAATAGCGACTTAAAGTAAAAAACTGCGATTTTTTTTTTATAGAATAGGGTGACAAATGAGCGCACAGTCCACCTGATGGTAAGTGGATGCTGTGGCCCATAGACATCTACATTTATCCTCAATTAAGAGTCAAAATGCAGATGCGTTGTCACCCCTAAGGTCTAAGATGGAATGCCTCTTTTCCAGTAAAAAGGGTCTCCGGGTCTCTACACTCACCATACGAAACGCAGCAGTGTTAAGCTGCTATTTTACGCTGGTATTCTGTGAGAGCGTGGTCTTACCCGGTCGACCCGACCCATTCGTGCTACCACTATACTACTAATATAACTGCAGCATGGCTCTGCCACATAAAAAAGATTGCCAACCCGCTTGCCGAGCGTGGCAACTATGGCAAATATCCGCCCTATGAGGAAATCTATATGGGAGGCCTATGTTCAGCAATGGATTTTAGTAGGCTGTAACGGTACTTTTCAACCGAGCTCTATTGCCACAAGAACTTACAATCCACCTGATGGTAAGTAGCTTCTGCAGTTCATGGACACGTGCAGCTAAATTAAAACAAATATATTTTTTTTAATTTGGCTGTAATGTAATGTTTGTGTTTTTTGTCACTTCTGAAGACTAACTTGGAATGCCTCACAGCCTGTTCTTATAGTGGCTCCCTATACCCTTCAGACCAGAACGCAGGAGTACAAGCACAGCTATTTGGCGGTGAAAATAGGAAAGACGATGGTAGAACCCAGGCGGACTCGAGTAAATGTTCTATAGCCAGCAGCCACAAGCTCCGTTTTTTTTATTGATAAGGGTAACAAACGAGCACAGAGTTCACCTCATTGTAAGTGGATGCTGTGGCCCATAGACCTCTACATTATCCTCTATTAAGAATCAAAATGCAGATGCGTTGTCACCCCTGGGGACTCAGATGGAATGTCTCGTTTGCAGGAAAATGGGTCTCCGGTCATCTACACTCACCAAACGAAACACAGCAGCATTAAGCTGCTATTTTACGCTGGTATTCTGTGAGAGCGTGGTCCTTCCCCGGTCGAGCCGACCCATTCGTGCTGCAACCATATTAATATTACGTAATGTAATCCTGAATATTTCAACAAATGTTTCATTCTCAATCTGAAATACGTAGTAGTATGAAGAGCACTCAATATACATATTTTTGGGTATTGTCATGTCATGTATGTTTACTCCATTCAACGACATAAAATCGCAAAGATTCATATCTACCTCTCATTGAACAAAACCTTGCTTAATTAAAGCCGGTCTATGTTCAATTGATAAACAATACCAGGGAGCAATTAAAATCATTGATTGTATCTGTAACGATTTCGATACCAATGATTTCCAATCAACTCGAGTACCGACGTTCGTATTGTACCCATGTTTTTTCATTGACGTGTATGTAAAAGCATACTAGCGACCCGCCCCGGCTTCGCCTGGGTTAGGATTTATTAATGTGGCGTTATTTAGATTTATGATAAATAACCATTTAGATATTTGATCAACGTTTTTTGGTAAAATTTAGCTCACACCTGGCATTGCTTTCTATCTGTTCGTGAAGTTTCACTACAATCGGTTCAGCTATTCCAAAGATTAGCACGGAGAGATAGACAGACGGACAAAAATTTTAAAAATAATTATTGGCCATGTTTTAATGGCCTGCAAATAACCCTCTGAACATAACATAAGGCAGTTATTTCAATAAACAGACAGACACTTGAATTTTATTTATATGTATGTGTATATAGATGTATAGATTTAGATTCTGTGCGTAACTTTGATTAGGGTGTGTAATGTCTTTCAATGGGTGGATAGACAGCATGAAGACCATGTCTAACGTCCACACTTATGCCGGTAAATAGTCGCCACCACCACGCTTGAAGTCGTTAAAGGTGTATATTCATTAACAGCTAGGAGAGTAGACAATTCCGATACAAAAGTTCGCTTCGATCAAGAGGACAGCTGACAGAAACACTGAGGTCGGGAAATTGCAACATATCTTATCGCGTCAAAGAAATTAAAACAAAACTGTACAACCCGTACGTATTGCCAATGATGGGTGATGACGTGCAAAAGCAAAATGTGCTCCATCACTGTTGGCCCTATGAGGAAGCTGATTGTCATTCAATCTACGGTGAGGGCTATGCTCAAGGTTTCTCTGTTCGATAAATTCCGTAACGAAGATTATCTGCAGCAGAACAAAAGTAACTGTCGACTGACACAATCCAACCGATTAGTAAGATGAAATGGCAATAAGCTGGCCATGTAGCTCGAGGGACCGACACTGTCGTATTATAAAATAATCCGAAAGAAAGGTTTCTTAAGTTGTAGCCTCTTACCGGCAACCACAGTTTAGGCCTACTTCACTGTAAAGAGTGACGATCGAATAAAAAATGCTGAAAGTTGATGGAGGTACCCCTGGAGTATACTATATTATGCGGGTTGATTCCTAACCAGTCTTTTTTGTATTCGAGTTTTGTCATGTTTGTGCTTGACGTCGTGTTTATCTCATTGGATTCTTGCAAAAAATCTTTTTTAACTTTCGATAAACCAGTTTTGGGGCACATTCTTGGAAAGGCCTATATGTATTATAGTCTACAAGGGAGGGAGTGGGGAGTCAGGCTTAAAAGGCTGTTGTTAATTAATTACGATTTCGTGACATACGCACATCTCCGAAACGGCTGGACCAATTTTGATGGGACTTTCACTGGCAGATAGCTGATGTTATAAGAAGTAACTTAGGCTAATCGGACTATGAGAGTGAAGGAATTGAGTGCACTTGCACACACTTATGCGCTATATATTACTTATGCGCCTTATTTTATTTCCATCAGAAGATTATGAATCTGAAAGAAGCGAAAGAGATATGTAAGGATCGTGACACTTGGCGATCTGTTCTCTGGCTACCCCGTCAGGGATTGTGCGTGAAGATAAACAAACGATCGACGGCCAGTCTAACTCCGTTGTGACTGGCCGTCGTGATGGAAATTCGGTCTGGAGGACATTGTTATTACTGTACACTGAACTCCCCAATTGTAGGAATGACTTTCCGTTATCGCGCCGCTTGGCAAATCGATTGGCGTTCGTAGTACGTCGTTGATCTCCCTATTTTACATCTGTCATATACGAAATTGAATACCGCCAGAGATAAAATCACTACAGTCGTTCTGATCTTTCCCACAGTCACCTCTTACGCCACCACACGCAATACATATGAGCTTGTTTTTTTTTTATAGGATAAGGGTGACAAGCGAGCACACAGTCCACCTGATGCTAAGTGGTCGCTGTGGCCCATAGACATCTACATCTATCCTCCTTTGCTAATCAAAATGCAGATGCGTTGTCAGCCGTTAGGACTAAGATGATTTTCCAGTAAAAAGGGTCTCCGGTTCTCTACACTCACCATACGAATCACAGCAAGCTGCTATTTTACAGTGGTATTCTGTGTGAGCGTGGTCCTTCCCTGGTCGAGCTGACCCATTCGTGATACAATTATACAATTAATATAGCTGCAGCATGGCTCTACCACGTACAAAATATTATTCCATTATCATTTTTTTAATATTTTCCTTTTTCTATAATCTAATTAACATCAGTCTACTTTCTTTAACAGGGATGTGTACATAGGAACGAAGGAGTTACATAATTTACAACTAAAAATCCCCGGTACAGAAACTCTAGGTACAATATGGCAAAGTACAAATCCCAACAAGCGAGTGCCCAGACAATGAGTTCGTTAGTCTAGAGAACACTTCTGCGAAGGGTGTCACTTCACGAGTTTTCCGTACTCTATGAATGTATGTAACCTATTTTTTTCTAGCTTTACACAAACCGGGGTCTTTTATTCATCGAGCACAAAGAACAAAATTGAATGCCAAACATTGCCTACCCTCGCTAATGTCGTACTTCAACGCTCTGATACTTATGTGGAAAAAGCGAGGCAGAATGTAACTCGTGTTTTTTGACAGTTTCGAAAGTGGAAACTGGAAATTTCCATTTCCTTTTTTTGTTTTAGCACACGAAATAATTATTCTTTGTCATTTGAAAGATGTAGTCTTGTTTATGTACATTATGATGTATTGTAGGTAGTACAATAACGAATGAAAAATATTTCGGTACATCTTCAAATCATTTAGATAGATCTAATTTTTTTTCTTGCCTATGATCGATATACTTAAAATCTATCCATATAAAACGCTTTGTCCTGAATGACTGACTGACGGATCAACGCACAGCCTAAACCGCTGATCGTAGAGACTTGAAACTTGGAGGGTGTGTTCTTTGTATCACGTAGGCATAAGATAAGAAAGGATTTTCCGAAATTCTATCCCTGAGGGGGTGAAAAACGGGGGCAAAGTTTGTATGGGATTACGTGATTCCTTGGTCCAATCTACTTCAAATTTTACATAAACACTCTTTAACAGAATTGATGGAAGACTTGTTTCGTATTTTATTGCAACTCATCGCATATCGGGGTTAAAAAGGGGTAGAAAGTTATTTTGGGAGTGATTTGCATCGAAGTTTATATCAATACTCCTTAGTGCTTTTGATTTAAATTACATTTTATTTTGACACATGTTTGAAAACTCAAAACGTTTAACTCACATAAAAGCTCAATATTAATATCGACATTAATTTTGATATAGTTGAGTCAATCCCTAGCGTACATGTAAAACATTTTGTTTAAAAATTAATTCACCAAAATCATACAAATTATCAACAACGTGACTTTATTCCTTGCAAAATATCATTGAAAATATTCTATATTTTAAACAGCACATAACATAATTTTTAACCAAAAATAGACGCGTCATAGCAGTAACGACGTCTTGCGAATTTACCTGTGAAATGTGCAACCATCAAGATTATTTCTATTATTGACACTACAGTCACTCACGGAACATGTAACCATTTTGAAAAACTATGAATTATAAATATCTAAACTATTATAATCTAAAAAATTACAAAATATCTAGAAGCTTATTTCTTGCGTGCCGACTTGTGCCGACCATAGATAAATAAATATGTAGCAAGCTAGCAAGCTAGTGCCGACCTGTCATTCAAAATCGGTTACAGAGTCATGAGATTTGGTCATAGACTTAGAATATACTGGCGTATAGACCAACATAGTGTGCAAGAAAGAAAATCCCTTATGGCAAAAATGCAAGATAGAAAAGGATACCAAATCTCATGACTCTGTCACGGACATTTAAGCAGAGGCGTAGCGTGGACTAATATAGACGTGACGACGCATCAGCGAGGCCCCTTTTCTTTCGTTCCCAAGATCTACCCAATAGATCTTTAAATATGCTTTGACAGGACATACCTACTCATAGCTATTAATTCCTGACAAGACTCGTATTCTGTCAATTTAACGGTCGCGGTCTTTGAAGGTGGTTACAACGGTCCACCTTGAAAATGGCCAACGAGTCTATTTTATAACGATTTCTTAAATTTGCCACATATTATTATAAACTATATTTTGGATTATCGCGTTTAATTTACTATTTTAATTCCTGACGTTTCAGGTGCTTTACAGCAACCCATGGTCACGGGGGGGGTCCCCAAAATAGTAAATTAAACGCGATAAAATCCGTAAAAATAGTTTTATTCAGAATCTATTTTAATTCCGACAACCCCGCCGACAAAGTTAATAGCCCACCAAAAACGACACTGTTAGCATTTGTTGATTTATGTCAAACAGAAACTTGAAGACTGTCAACGGTGTCCTCCAACCAACTTTTCAATTAGCTTGCATGAAACTTGGCTTGCTAGAGGACGACAAACATTGGGATTCTGCCCTAGAGGAAGTAGCCTTATGCAAGTCGCCATTTAAAATGCGTGAACTTTTTTCTATAACACTGGAATTCTGTCAGATTACAGACGCACTAAATATTTGGTTTACCCAAAGACTTAGTGCGTCTGTAATATTATATAACTAGCCTATCTGAAGACTACAAATGACAAGTGGAAAGGCTTTCTGGCATATAGATGAACATCTAGTAGATGAAATCTACAATAAATGTCTGGTCACAATAGGAGAAGCTGTATTAGCATTAGGAGGACAAAGCCTACAGCAGTACGGCTTCAGACAAAGGTCTGAAGGCTTACACAATAACCGGGACTACCTGAAGGAAACAAGTTACGATGTCAATTCCTTAGCAGAACTGGTGTCAAGTAGTGAAGGCTCTCTAACCAATGAACAAAGACATATCTATTATAAAATACTTTCCAGTATCGTCGCAGGTGTAGGTGATATATTTTTTTTTTGGATGCTCATGGTGGAACAGGCAAGACTTTTCTATTAAATTTACTGTTGGCCAAAGTGAGAAGCAATCGTGATATCGCCTTAGCGGTCGCATCGTCGGAAATTGCTGCCACTCACTCTGCTGGAAGGAGGTAAAACTGCACACTCTGCGTTTAAACTTCCTCTCGATTTGTTATAAAACGAATCCCCACTCTGCAATATACCCAAACAAAGTAATATGGCAGAAGTACTCCGCAAAACGAAATTAATTGTTTGGGATGAGAGTACTATGGCTCATAAAGGGGGTTTCGAAGCCCCAAATAGATCTTTATAATATATTAGTAATAATAATTGTCAAATAGGAGGAGTTACTGTATTGTTAGCAGTTATTGTGGTTGCAGCAGGAATGTGTCGGATCGACCGGGGTAGGACCACACTCTCACAGAATACCAGCGTAAAATAGCAGCTTAACGCTGCTGCTGTGTTTCGTATGGTGAGTGTAGAGAACCGGAGACCCTTTTTTACTGGAAACGAGGCATTCCATCTTAGTCCTCACGGGTGACAACGCATCTGCATTTTGATTCGTAATCGAGGGTATATGTAGATATGTATGGGCCACAACAGCCACTTACCATCAGGTGGACTGTGTGCTCGTTTGTCACCCATATCATATAAAAAAAAAGTTAAAGCGGACTCAGTGATAAACACCGATGCCATTCATTATCCGGTCGAGTTCCTGAATACACTGAAGCCTCCCGGTCTCCCAACTCACATATTAAAATTAAGAGTTGGCGCGCCAAATATGTTGCTGCGCAATATAAATCCACCAAAATTATGCAATGGCACCAGATTGCAAGTGAAAACATTGCATCGCAATGTAATCGAGGCAACTATACTGACAGGTTGTTCTCGAGGAGAGTCTGTATTTATTCCTAGGATTCCCCTAACACCATCAAATTACCTCTTCGAATTCAAGAGAGTGCAGTTTCCTATCAAAGTCTGCTTCGCCATAACCATAAACAAAGCTCAAAGTCAAACTCTTAAGGTAGCGGGAGTAGACTTGAGAGAAAGCTGCTTCTCCCACGGTCAGTTGTATGTGGCATGCTCCAGAGTAAGCGCACAGAGTAGCCTGGTGATTCAAGCACCTGAAGGAGAAACAAAAAATATTGTTTACAAGGAAATTCTGCGGTAGCTGTAGTATTTCGATTTCGTTGTAAAAATATAACACCCCCGTGTCACTTTCACCAGATCAAAGACCGAGTTTCGTCTTCATAAAATATAACAAAATTTTATTTTATTTTCATGTTTATTTAACCTTTAAATCCCTACACTATATTAAAGATTGTTATTTTTTATAAGTATTCAAACATTTTAACATAACAATTTATATGTTATAACAAAATTAATAACGTAAAAAACCAATTAAAAATCCTATTAGAACAATTTTCTTCTAGCTAGTAGAATAGAACTAAAATGTTTTACCTGTATCTGTATTACACTTTTTGTGTATATAATATGTTGCTCCGTTTAACAAAATGAGTATTTTGTCCATCGAATAAGAGTGACAAACGAGCACACAGTCCACTTGATGGTAAGTGGATGATGTAGCCAATAGACATTTTCATCCACCCTCGATAAAGGATCAAAATGCAGATGCGTTGTCACCCTGAGCACTAAGATGGAATGCCTCCCCCCCCCCTGAACTGGTTCCCGCCTTGTCGTGGCGGGGGGGCTTAGTAGCCGTAGCTTGGTCACCCGCGGTAAAGTAAGAGGAACCCACATGGCTGGCCCGAGGAGGCCACTCCGAGTGGGCTTGGCGAGCCCACTTTGGATATGTGTTGGTGGGCTGCGGCGGGGGGTGCCCTCTCCCCCTACCGCTGCAGCCGAGGTGGAGTCGCACAGGAAGAGAAGTGTTGGTATGGCGATGCACCACTCGCTCTACCCTCCGCGACTCTGACGGGCGCACCGTTAATTGATGCGGTGGTGGTGGGGCTGCGGGGGGAGAGGAGTGTCGGTATTGTGAGAAGTCGCTCTCCCTACCCTCCGCAGGCGAATCTTGATTGGTGCCATAGACCAGATCCGCCCCAGCGACGCTCGCCACGCTTTGCTTTTGAGTGCTCGTTTTTCGTGGCCCCATGGCCTTCGCGCATCGGACACGGGGGCGTCTGTTGCGCATGTGAAGTTGGAGGCTCCGGAGGAGGGCGCGCCGTGTGTCTGGTGCGCCTTACCTGAGAAGGAGATGGAGGAGGAATAGTCCTCTCCCTAGGAGGGACCAGCGCTGATGGGGCCGCGGATGTGTGCGAAAGCGTTCCCGTGGCCCTGCCAATATGCGACGAAGGTGGAGCACCATGGGGTTTTAGTCGTTGCGTGTCCGACATAACCCGTCCTTGCTTGTAAAAAAAAGGTGTCCATAAACTGGAGTAGCCACTTACCATCAGGTGGACTATAAGTCCGTTTGACTTAATTAGAAGTTATTAATTTTTCATTTGTTTACGATTTGGCGGCAAATTGAAAATTGTCTGTGTCACGTCAGCATGAATTTAACGCGAGAAAATTTTCGTACAATGATTTTTATGACTTTCGATGTCATTTAAGTCAACAAGAAAGTTATGTTAGACTTCGATTGGCTTTTCACGATGTAGCCCCATCTCGTGCCACTGTTTACAACTGTTCAAACGTGGTCGCACTAATCTCACCGATGATCTCCGTGTGGGACGGCCTTCTACGGCGACAACTGAAGATAATATCAGTGTTGTGCGGCGTATGATAGAGACTGACAAAAGAATGACTTATCAGCAGATTTGGACAAGCTTAAGCATCGGTTTGAGTCAAGTGCACAAATCCTCCATGAACATTTAGCGGTCAGGAAGCTTTGTGCCCGGAGGATACCTCATAATTTGACAGAGGCCCCAAAACTCCGTCGTGTTGATTGGTGTCGTGAAATGGTTCAAAGATTTAACGGAGGTGACTCAAATGCTGTGTTCGACATACTTACGACTTGACGAAAGCTGGATTTATTGTTATGATCCTGAAACTAAGATACAGTCTGCTGTCTGGGTATTTCCTTCCGAGGAGATGCCAACTAAAGTGAAGAGAGGTCGAAGCGTGGGAAAAATATGGTGGCCTCGTTCTTCGGAAGGATAGGTCATTACGCAACAATTGTTTTAGAGGATCGAAAAACAGTTACTGCAGAGTGGTACACTAACAATTGTTTGCCACTTGTCTTGGAAAAGTTCGGGAGAAACGACCTCGCAGTAGGATCCTCCTTCACCACGACAACGCCTCGTCGCACAACGCTAAGCAAACAATCGATTACTTTGCGACATCAGACGTGGAATTACTGGGTCACCCGCCCTATAGCCCGACCTCGCACCTTGCGATTTTTATTTATTTCCGAAAATAAAAGAAAAACTTCGAGGAAAACGTTTTATGGACGCCGAGGAAGCAGTGGCTGCGTTTCAAAATGCCGTCGAAGAGACCCCTAAGGACGAGTGGGCAAAGTGCTTTTCTCAGTGGTTCCATCGGATGCAGCGATGTATTGATGTAAATGCAATTTGAAAAGATATAATAAAACTAATAACTTGCTAGTTTGTTCAGTTTTTGATTTTCTAAGAACTTTCAGTGACATCCTCGTAATATAGTTTTCTTTTGTTTTAATATAGATATTTAAGTAGGTAGTAGTTTGCCTTAGAAGTTTAATATAGTGTGTATTGTTTTTCGCAATTTTCTTATATTTATAAATTTATCTGTGTCTATTTTTTAAATGGGAGCAGAGTTGGTTAACATCAATGGGAAATTAATAAACCTTACTATTGTACCAATAGTGGGGGATGGCGCATGTATTTTCTGTACGCTTTCTTATTTGTTGCACGGCACACAAGAACGCTCAATGGATATTCGTAAAGAAATTGTGCGTCAAGTGACGAACAATTGGGATGAAATTCATTGGATGGACATTACTGCTACATTAGAAATTTGTCTCGGTTAGTGAGTGAGTGATGGTTACTTGCTATATTTTACAAAAATCGAAGCACTGAGTCAACATCAAACTTCGGATTGTGCTCATATTCGCGCTGAATTGCCCAGTTCAAACGCCTTTAAAAAATATCAGTTTTGCTTGCTCATAAAAAGTTTTAGCATCGACAACCGCTAAATACCCTGTTACTAGAGCTGAAGTAAAAGTTCTAACCATTCCATCTGAAATTCAAGGTAAAGCCCTAGATAATGTTTTCCTAGGCCAAGTACCAAAAAGCTGTGTGTGTAGTTGGGTTTGCAGATAATACAGCTTTCAGTAGTAGTCTTTTAAAGAATCCTTATGATTTTGATAATTATGGTTTAAATTTGTTTGGAACCAAAACAAACATTTATTTTTAAAAAAAAGTTGCTAAATGTATGTACAAATATCCATGTTTAAATATCCAGCATGGGTCTATAATAAAATATACTCATTCTAAGGAAATGGGCATCTGCATATTCTTGAATAGGTGCAATATTATGGAGATCCCCAACCCATTTATAAGTGAGAGAAGTATGAAGGATATATACAGTTTGATTCCAATGCATTTCATTTTGTCTTTACAGATTCCCAAATATAATACAGAAGTTAGTGATGAAGTTAAAACTGAAGAACTGAACACATTCCGGTTGTGGAAAACACAAGAACAACAAAAAAAAAACGTAATTATATTGATTACTTTTTATTGTTTGGTTATTATTTCATCTGTTAATTTGTATGTTGTAGAAGATAAACTTGAAGAAAGCTTAGAAACTCAAGCTGCGGCCATGGACCAACTCTCGCAGACAATGAACAATCTGGCTGCAGCCATAAACAATTTCTACTCTACCCACGGCCATTACAACTAGTAATAATAAAGTTTAATCTAAGGTAGGTCAATATAATTAAATAATTTTACTAAATATTAATTATTTAAGTTTAATTAAAACTATTAAGAGAATAAAAGATTAAAAAATTATATTAATCAAATAATAAAGCTCGCTAATAATAAAACAATCTCTGTATTAATTGTTTCACACTTGAAGGATCCTAT
Organism: Parnassius orleans; assembly: GCA_029286625.1. Lineage (NCBI taxonomy): Eukaryota > Metazoa > Arthropoda > Insecta > Lepidoptera > Papilionidae > Parnassius > Parnassius orleans. The sequence continues at coordinate 1,146,544 of JAGSMP010000006.1, read as the reverse complement.
ATTTGCGCGTCTCTATATTCGTCTGCTGCACTCGCGTCTGGCGCTAAAGCATCTTCATCAACGATGTCGGGAAGAGTGAGTCCTGCTGTTATGCACACATTGTGTAAAACTGTACATGCATTTACAATGCAGCCTACTTTTTTTGGTTCATACTCCATTTTCCTCAGTAGACATCGAAACCTCGATTTAAGTACACCGAAACTTTTCGACTTTGAGATGTATTTTCGACAGCATTAAGGATCGGTGTGAGGAGCCATGGATATTATAAAATACAGCAGCATGAGAGCAGTGTCTCAACGGTTAAAGGCTCCGACTGCAAATCTGTAGGTCCAGGGTTTGAGGCTGGGCGAGCGTGCAAAATTTAAATTAACATTTTCAATGTATCTCCGCATTATCTACATCATCACTGTTCAAACTGGTGAAGGAAAACTTCGTGATGAACAGAAACAGAATTTTTTTAATTCAATATAGAGATTATAAATAATACTTATTGAAAGTCACTCTATTGTTTAATTACCACTGGTACGGAAAAAACCTCTGTCCTGGGAAGAACCAGCAATAAACCCAGCGGGACTTTTTTGAAAATAACAGCTTACAATCATGTATGTTACACAATTAACAACACAAAACAAATTAGAAATAGCTTGGTAGTGATCACCTCATTCCCAGGGGTTATTATCATCCATAAATTCCTTAATATTATAAGAACCCTTTTTATACAAACTTAGTTTAATAAAGTTTTTGAACTTTGAGCAGGTCAAATTTTGTATATTTTCTGGGATTTTGTTGTAAAATCGTATACATCGAAGAATGAATAATTATGAATGAAGAAGAATGAATTATACTGACTCGGTGGAGTCAGTAACTGGTACTACTAGCTTGTGTCTGTTCCTAGTATTTACAGAATGAATATCACTTATTTTTGTAAAACTACTTTTATTTTTGTGTACGTACATTACATTTTCATAAATGTATTGAGAAGCCAAAGTTAATATATTAATTTCCTTGAATTTTAATAGGTTTTAAATCATAGATTGCACTTATGGCCCTCTTCTGTAAAACAAATATAATTTCAGTGTCAGTCACGTGTTATAATAGCTAAAGTAAACTAGTCTAGCTGTTTGAACACTGGTAAGATTTCTAATCTTTTTTACAGCATATGCTGCAGAACTAAGTCTGCTTGCTAGTTTTGATATATGGGGGCCCCATTGAAACTTTGCGTCTAATGTGATTCCAAGAAAAATGCTGGTATTGATAAAACTCAGTTCCTCCCCATTTAAAATTACATTAGTATTTAAGTGTTTGACATTTGGAGTCATGAATTTCATACATATCGTTTTAGTGATGTCCGACATGTCTACCAAACCAACCAAAAATTAGATGACATGATGTGACATTCACCAACGCGCACTTGGCCAGCGGGTGTATTATGCTCTAGGCGTCATATAGTAGGCCAAAGTTCCAGCAGTGGGAACATGAATAGGCTGATGATGATTATAAATCACAACGTCTCTCTATCTGTCTGTCTGTCCGTTTGTGCGCTTATAACTCGAGTGCTACTGATCCGATATACATGATTTACATTGGTTACATGTAGGGTTCCGCCGGGGAGAAGCAGCGGGGGGTATAACATTAAGAAACAAATACTTAGAATTAGAAAAACGAGTAATATTAGGAAACAAAACAATTAACTTTTAATGATCAAAATTGGTATAAATCGCATACAATTCGTTATTGTCTTTACAATTCATTCTTTGAATCCATACGCAGTTTACCAACAAGTGTTTTGTTCTATCTCATCACAAGAAATATATTAAAAGGAAGTAAATTACCCATTTTATTGTTCACAATTTACTGTTAAATCTCAAATTTATTGTATAATTTTTTATTGTGTTTAATTTATAATCATACCATCAATGGTACCCGTTGTTGACTTAGTTATTATTTAATTAAATCAATATTATTTCAATTGTTACAGGTTTCTCGTTCTAGTACTGCTAAGATGAGACCGACTGATGAGAACGACTTAGATTGTTCCTATTTCGACAATATGTTAGTTGAAATCTGTGAAATGGTAGAAACAGTGAAACCCACTGAACAATTAGTTTTTGATTCGTATTTTGATAAATATCTCGTGGATATCTGTGAACAAATTGAACAAACGTGAGTATAAACCTTACTTTACTGTCAGTACATTTTATATATACATTTTATATGTCTATAAATATAATGTTCAAATTCAATTCACATTCATTCAAATTCATTTATTTATTTGTGAATACAGTGAGTTAGGTGTTAGTAAAATTTACAGTAGCTATCGTGTATTCTACCACAGTGTGGTGTACAAATATATTTCTTTACGTAATAGCCAATAAAAGCAAAATGGATTGCTTTTAAAATTGATGCACATTTTAAAAATACAATAATCATCTGTCTTGTATATATAGAGGTCAGTGTTATCTGTGTAGGTGGTATTAAATATTCACAAAATGCTAAATATTATAGGTGGTAGGTAAGCATCGTGCAATGATATCCATGATAAATAACACATTTCGTAATGGCGCCTTTACGTCTATATTGAAAAAAGAAGGTGAAGTAAATAAAAATGTCATCTTTTCAAACTATTATTACTATTATTAAATACACGAGTCAACAATAAATACTGCATCTTAGGCTAATGTCATGTAAAAAAAAAAACAAATTAAAAATGTGAAGTCTTGATTATAATTTTATGTATAGTACCGAAACAATTATTTAATTTCTATGTCATTAAGATATTCATTAATAGAATAGTAAGATTTATTAATTAATAATGTTTTAATGATTTTTTGAAGCTTCGTATATTATTTATTTTCTTTATATCATTAGGTATCTTATTATAGATAGGTACGGATAGTCAAAATATACTTTTCCGCATTTTTACTGACTTTGATTGTTTAACTTTTAATCTCAGAGGATACCTTCTATTTAAATTTTCAAACAATGATAGGTTTCTATGGAAAACACAGCCGTCTCATAGATAAAAAGACAGGGAAAAGTTAGAATTTGAAGCTCTTTAAAATGTGGTTTACAGCCGTCTGTCCAGTGTGGATTTTTGATTGCTCGAATGCACCTTTTTTGAGCTTTTAATACTTTTTCCCGATCCACTGAGTTTCCCCAAAACATTACACCATACCTAAGTGTTGACTCAACATATCCAAAATATGCTACCTATACGAAGTGTTTGCGTATTTGCTCTTTTATTTAACTTATACAAGGCGTAGGAAAATTTATATAGTTTACTGCAAACACTATCGACCTGTGCCTTCCAGTTCAGTTGGTTATCAATGATAATTCCTAAAAATTTAGTTTCTATCGTTTCATACATAGGTGAACCTTTATAATTAATTTTAAAAGTTGGTTGCCAGTTAAATTTTATAATTTTAGTTTTCCTAAATTTATATTTAAGTTATTTTCTACGAGCCAGTCGATTATAAGACTAATGGAACTGTTAATCTCAATTTCATAGCTTTGGGTATTATTTCCTTCATAAACGACCGTACAGTCATCCGCAAAAAGGACCATAAATTGTTGTATCACCGATGGAAGGTCATTCATGTACAAAAGAAATAGGAGTGGACCCAAAACGCTCGGGGTGTCGATCGATAAACCTTTTCTGTCAACTTTATAGGACATATTCTCCTTACTACAGTAATCTGCGTTCTGTCAGTAAGATATGACTCAAAAAGATCTAAAACTGTCCCTCGCAATCCATATTGGTGTAATTTTCTTATTAAGATTTTGTGATCCACAAAGTCAAAAGCCTTAGTCATGTCCATCTATAGCGCGGCCACAGGTATTTTCTTGTCTATAAAGTACATGTCATAATTTTGTTGAGCAGGTCATAAATTGCCATGTTTACAGATTTATTTTTACGAAATCCTTTTTGCTCATTAACGAGTATCTTATTATTTTCAAGATATTTATTTAAAAGTTTATATAAAACGTTTTCAAAAACTTCCACAAATATAGTAATCAACGCACAGGGCGATAACATCCAACATCACATCTGTCGGTTTTTGTAAATAGTGGATTTACTATTGACGGCTTTAGAGACTTAGGGAATTTGCCTTGCTCTATCTACTATCTACCCGCAATCAAAAATGCTGTCTCTTTGACTACTTTAGTAGTTATTCCGTCTTACCCTGTGCTTTGGGTATTTTTAAGTGATTTTATAGTTTCATATATTTCAACAGGAGTGACAGGGGCCATAAACATTGACGAAGACTTATTAAATTGTATGCAATAGTTACCTGCGTTCTCTTCATTAACCTGTTTCTTAAGCTCCATATTTATAAAGTGATCGTTAAAAGTTTGAGCTATTTCTTTCGGGTTTGTTATTACTCGATTATTATATATAATTTTCTCGATTTGTTTTATAGGGGCATTTGTTTTGTTATTCTTAATAACCTTCCACGTAGCTAAAGATTTATTTTTTGCATTTGCTATATAATGATTATTCTGCGATCATTTTGTGAATTCAATAAAAAAAATTTTTTAGTTTACCATTTAAATTTATCTTTTGAGTCTTTATTAGAATTAAGGCGAAATTTCCATAACTGATTCTGATGAAAAGAGGCGACTGGAAGATCCATCGACTTCAAGAAATATTGATCCGCTGCCTAACAACAGTGATATGGTCCAATGCTCATCTTGTAACATTTCTATAAAAAAAGGTATTTAGCAAACCATTTAAAAAGTAATCGTCAAAAAATAAAGAATTTCAAATTCATAACAATTTTCCAAATGTAACGTTAATTGGAACCGCTTTTGGGAAAAGAATTTATACATAGGTATATAGGATAATTTCTTTAGCAGAACCAAAAAATCTGGAAACTGTTGAGTCATTTGTTAATTCAATAAACGATAATATAATAAATTGCTCATAGATTGTATAACACAATTAAAAACTTTCAAAGTAAACTTTATTTTGTGTGCAAATTTCATATAACAAAATAAAAATTTATGTAACGTTTTTTGGTTTTTAAACCTAGAATTATATTCTTAATTAATCTGATGAAATCCATATATTTATCGAGTCACTAAAACAAACTTTAACGCACAGAGTGAGTGAATTCGAGAAAAAAGCTAGTGGGTGGAGTCTTAAGGATATAATTAGTTTAGATATGAATATAAATAAATGTAAACCTTTACAAGAATCATCTTTTATTGAATTACCATATAACATTAGAGTTAAAAAAGCTGTTATTAAAGTAAAAAAATGCGGACGTGCAATGTTTAAAGTGGGATCTACTCTCAGCCTTGTATCTAGCATCAAAAAACGTTGATCGTGTCAACTCTTATTTGAAAAGTGAGAACAAGCTGAAATTTGAAAATTTCATTTCCTGTTAAATTATAAGATATTCACAAAGTAGAGCGATTAAACGATATAAGCATCAATATTTTTGGTCTGGGATACAACCATAAGACTCAAAATGTAATTGCACCGTTACATGTTACAAAGTCCCGTAAATCAACTCAAATAAATTTACTTTACGTTACCAATGGGAGTTAAACAAAGCACATTACTGCTACATTAGAAATTTGTCTCGATTAGTGAGTGAGTGATGGTTGCTTGCTATATTTTACAAAAATCGAAGCACTGAGTCAACATCAAACTTCGGATTGTGCTCATATTCGCGCTGAATTGCCCAGTTCAAACGCCTTTAAAAAATATCAGTTTTGCTTGCTCATAAAAAGTTTTAGCATCGACAACCGCTAAATACCCTGTTACTAGAGCTGAAGTAAAAGTTCTAACCATTCCATCTGGAATTCAAGGTAAAGCCCTAGATAATGTTTTCCTAGGCCAAGTACCAAAAAGGTGTGTGTGTAGTTGGGTTTGTAGATAATACAGCTTTCAGTAGTAGTCTTTTAAAGAATCTTTATGATTTTGATAATTATGGTTTAAATTTGTTTGGAACCAAAACAAACATTTTTTTTTTAAAGTTGCTAAATGTATGTACAAATATCCATGTTTAAATATCCAGCATGGGTCTATAATAAAATATACTCATTCTAAGGAAATGGGCATCTGCATATTCTTGAATAGGTGCAATATTATGGAGATCCCCAACCCATTTATAAGTGAGAGAAGTATGAAGGATATATACAGTTTGATTCCAATACATTTCATTTTGTCTTTACAGATTCCCAAATATAATACAGAAGTTAGTGATGAAGTTAAAACTGAAGAACTGAACACATTCCGGTTGTGGAAAACACAAGAACAACAAAAAAACGTAATTATATTGATTACTTTTTATTGTTTGGTTATTATTTCATCTGTTAATTTGTATGTTGTAGAAGATAAACTTGAAGAAAGCTTAGAAACTCAAGCTGCGGCCATGGACCAACTCTCGCAGACAATGAACAATCTGGCTGCAGCCATAAACAATTTCGCTGCAGCCCTCTACTCCACGGCCATTACAACTAGTAATAATAAAGTTTAATCTAAGGTAGGTCAATATAATTAAATAATTTTAATAAATATTAATTATTTAAGTTTAATTAAAACTATTAAGAGAATAAAAGATTAAGAAATTATATTAAACAAATAATAAAGCTCGCTAATAATAAAACAATCAAAATATATTTGCGCGTCTCTATATTCGTCTGCTGCACTCGCGTCTGGCGCTAAAGCATCTTCATCAACGATGTCGGGAAGAGTGAGTCCAGCTGTTATGCACATTGTGTAAAACTGTACATGTATTTACAATTTGTGCATTAAGGATGTGTTCACCTTTTCTATGTGCCTAGAGTTCTTCATGTTGTGTTGGCTTCTTAAGTTTTATATGAGTGCCATCAACATAGCCCAATACTCCAGGAATTTCGAATTTTGGTAATTTCTGCAAATTAAAATAAGACTGTGATTGTCATACTAGCTTTTTAGACATTCGAAGGATAAAACTATCTGTGAATTATTTATCGGTAATTAGGTACCTACTTAGAAGATAATTTTTTTTTATTTGTAGGCATTTTGCTATCTAATTAATGTTGATTTGTTTTAAGTACCTACATATCGTTTGTTGACTGCTTATGATCAAGACTGAAAAAATATTTAATATTATGTAAAAGTAGTAGAATAAGTAAATGTTCATCATCATCATCATCATTACAGCCCTTCACAAGTCCACTGCTGAACATAGGCCTCCCCCACGGAATGCCACAAAGCACCGTCCTGAGCTCCTGCATCCATCGATTTCCTGCATGTCTTACCAGGTCGTAACTCCATCTAGCGGGGGGTCGCCCTACACTTCGCCTACCGGTATGAGGCTGCACTCGAGAACCTTTTTTGCCTATCGGTTGTCGGTTCTTCGAGCTATATAGCCGGCCCATTGCCACTTCAGCTGACTATGTCGGTCACTCTGGCTCTACTGCGGATATCCTCATTTCTAAGTTTATCACGCAGAGAAACCCCGAGCATAACCCTCTCCATAGCTCGCTGAGCGACCTTGAGTGTCATCATACGGCCTACGAACAAATGTTCATAGTTATAGTTCATGTCCCACTACTGGCCACGACCCTTCTCATAAATTTGTGCATTCTAGCCTTATACCAAACACTTAGCTGGTTTGGGGATTTTAGGAAGACGGTACATACTGCTGCTGTCTGTTTCCTCGTTAGTCCCTTAGTTGCCTACTGTATGAAAACCACATGGTTTACTTCGAAATAGTAGGAGGTACTTAATTTAAATTTGCTATAATGCTGCTGTCTGTTCCCTCGTTAGTCCCTTAGTTGCCTACTGTATGAAAACCACATGGTTTACTTCGAGATAGTAGGAGGTACTTAATTTAAATTTGCTATAATGCTGCTGTCTGTTCCCTCGTTAGTCCCTTAGTTGCCTACTGTATGAAAACCACATGGTTTACTTCGAGATAGTAGGAGGTACTTAATTTAAATTTGTTAGGGAAAAGAGTGTGTTCACTTGCTGATTGAAACATATACTATACTTGATAATACCTACCTACAGATTCATATGAATAAGTATGCTATAGGTACCTATGTAATTTAAGCCTTGAGATTTACTTTAAAACAGTTGCTTCCATTTGAGGACGATTTGGGAAATTAATCCATTTTCTAATAATCTGAGGTTGATTTAGAGCCGCCACTGCCTCACTAATTGCTCTGCTATAAGTAGGCTGGCTAACTTTTAAGTCCACATCCTTTGTAAGGTTTCTTTGGTAGGAGCCATGTGCGAAAAAATGTAACGCGCAGAGGAACTAAGTACAAAAAGAAAATTAAAATAAAAAAGTAGGTAACAACTTAGGTACGGTACTGAGTTCACTAACTAGGTACCTATTTACCTTCAGTTCTACAGGGAGTGAGCTTGAATAATAGTTTTGTAGCCAAATAGGCTTCAAATCTCTCACAACAGCCAAGACCAAGTCCAGGGTGAGTCGATAAGTAGTCTGGAAGTTTGGGTCCTCATACGGATTTGACAAATCGCGAAACTTTGTTTCGGATCATTGTTTGCACCCGTAGCTTCTTTTTTTCTTGGTTGCGGTCTCCTCTATGAATAATAAATGCCACCATGCCTGACATTGCTTATATCTGTAAAATTAGTGTTAGAAAACTTATAAAAACACATCTTTCTTCCAAATATTCACAAAAATTTCAGCTTTACAGATTCAGTGCAAATATTGAAGTAATTATATGGTAATATGTCCTATAGATAATTGCAATTAATTTGTGTTACCTACCTTATACTCAAAAGAGCTTATTTATCTCTTTTAATTATCACTATTCAAGTTTTCGCCAGCCTCAGAGCTCTCGTAAAGTTTCCGATGCGAACTGTCACAATTCCCGAAAACGAATGTCGAATTTATCCGAACGGCGAATGTGAATAGCGTTTATTGGTTTCCGTGTGAGAAGTTATCGAATCCGAGTCGATTTCCCTTTATGAGACGATTGTAAATAGACCTGCTGGTCTACATTCTCCAACTTCTTGACTTCGTACACCTCTATTTTTATAAGATGCGTAGCGACTGCACCATCATCTGTGTTAGTTGACACATAAGTAATCGAGACTTTGTTCGGACGACCCACTGTTGACACATGAGTAAAGAAACATACCGTACAGAGGCAAAGCTTCATACAACCGCACTGTGATAGGTGCACTACTACAAGCTTGAGACGCGTGTGCGTGAGCACTGGCGGCTCGTCACGTACACAGAGAAACAGCTTTAAAGCGGCGCGGCCAGTGCTCAAACTCAGGGTTGTGTAAAAAATAATAAGTGTCATTTGTATTTTTCAAAGAATAATTCGTAGCAAATGAAATATAAAAAAGTGTAAATATGGTTTACTAATACCTACGTAGATTTAAATTTTATCGAGGTTGCCGCAAGAGATACCGCTGATTTTGTAAATAAAATTAATAATTTGTTTGATTTCTTACACTTAAGTACACTGCGATCTCCTAATAAATATAAAAGAGCTTTTCGATGCGATAGTTATCAAATCGAGTTTTTAGAAGAAATGCTAAAAAAATTTCAGGAACTTAAAATCAATAAGAAGTGATAGGCAGAAAGACGTTAGCACGAATTTCATTCACGAATTCCAGGTGTCTATAAAATCTTTAATAAAACTTCATGAAGAATTAAAATCAGAAGAAATTAAATTAATTTATATTTACGAGACGTTTCAATCAAGATTGTCTCGAAAATTTATTTGGAAAAGTCAGACAGGCGGGTGGTGACTGCCAGGAACCAACATGTCGACTAGTTAGTATTGCCTTCAATAATATGTTTATAACCAATATCTTAGGGAAACCTCAAAATACTAATTGTGAATACGATTTCGATATGTTACTTATGAAACCAGACGATTGTCGTATTTTAATACAACATCACTGCAACCTGACGATGTTACTGCTCCTGTGTTAACAGTAGGAACAAATGATTATCTATTTGATTTGCCAGAAAAAAAATGGTTTAGTCTATGTGTCGGGATATTTGTATAGAAAATGTTGTCTCAAACACCACAAATGTGAGAAAATAAAACTGAACGTTAATAGATCTGAACAACGTATAAATATGGGAAAATATTTTTTTTCAGCCATTACAAGGATTTTAATAAAGATAGTGTTCAATCGGGTTTTTTTATGATACTTCCTGACAATTTTATCGCGTTTGTTGAATTTCTTGAGCAAAAATTTCGCGAATATTTTGATCTCGAAAAAGCATTGTAAATATTGGTAGTGAAATATTAAAACGTGTGCAAGAGTTTATATTTGTTATGAAATGCGAGTGCTTTCCAATAGAATATTTAAAAAAAACTTTACATTAAATTTAGAATTTACCATTTAACTAAAAGCCACAACAAATTGTTGAAGAACAATAATTGTAAAAGTAATATATTTAAAATATGTACGTAGTTTGTAAAAAAATATTATATCTTAAGTATCTATTAAAATGCTGATAAACGTTTTGTTTATTCAATTTTATCCTTCTGTGCCAACCCTACCAAAATAGGTAAACATTTGGACAGCTCCTTAGAAGCTTTGCCTCTGTACAGTTTCTTTACTCATGTGCTGTTGACGATCTTCTTGTTTTAATTTTCTTCTTTGCTGGTTCCGTGAAGAACTCATCGATCGACTTGTTGCTTCTTTTGTTATTCGTATTATATGAGGGAAGTTGATCATCATCGGATAGTGGGTAGTAGTAATGTTTGAAAGTATTTTCTTCAAACGCAATATTTTCACACGCACTTTCATTAACAGTAATGAGAAATCTGTAACAATTGAAATAATATTGATTTAATCAAATAATAAATAAGTCAACAACGGGTACCATTGATACTATAATTATAATTTAAACACAAAAAAAATTAAACGACAAATTTGAGATTTAACAGTAAATTGAGAACAATAAAATGGGTAACTTACCACCATATTTCTTGTGATGAGATAGTTAGAACAAAACATTTGTAGGTAATTTGCGTATGGATTTAAAGAATAAATTATAAAGAAAATAGTGAATTGTACGCGTTTTATACAAATTTTGATCACTAAAAGTTAATTATTTTGTTTCCTAATATTACTCGTTATTCTAATGCTAAGTGTTTGTCGGTGTGTATAAAATACCGGTTGGATCGAGAGTGAACAAGAGGTTGCGTCACTCTAGCGGAGCGTCATATCGATAGTGGCGGGGTAGAATTGAGGGTAGATCGGGAAACCCCCACTCGTTTGTGCAGTATAAAGTTCAGTATAGGTGCCGAGCGTGAGGATTCCGCTGAAATCATCCTATGGATGAAGTAATTCTACGAGTGCTAAGATAATGTCGTGGTTCTGTCCGTGGTGGTGGTTCTTCTTGTGCAGGCAAGGAGGATGGTGTTGCTGAGAGACTGCCCTGTGTTACGTCGGGAGGGGTGGTATTGTTGTTGGTTTGCATACTTTGGTGTTATCATGTAATTATGACCTTCACGTTACACCAGGGTGTAATTGTGACGGGGACATATTGCATTCAGGGTGGCGTTATTTTTTTTGTTTATTTTCTTATAGAATAAGGGTGACAAACGAGCATAAAGTACACCTGGTGGTAAGTGGATGCTGTGGCTCATAGACATCTACATTTATTCTCGACATAGAATCAAAATGCAGATGCGTTGTCACCCCTGCTGCAGTGCTAGCATGGGCAGGAGACAATTTTATCCCCGGGGAAGGGAGAAAATGTATATCCCCTCGCTTAGTTTTATTCACCCTTCGAGCATGGGCACACCGGTGGATATAATATCCACAGTAGATAAAATGGGAGACAGACTTAGACTTGATAGATTATTGTATGAATATAAACTTAAACCCACGTCCAATGAACTAGGCTAAAATTCTCCCTTTCAAATGTCAAAAAAGCATAATTTTTTATCTTTAATTTAGCTCCATGCTACGAACGGGGGATATATGTCTATTCGTTATGTCAAACGGGGATATACTTCTCCCCGTTGCCGTGCTTTGGCATAAGGACAAGATAATTTTATCTCTTGTCAGTAGATATAATCGGGGGATAAATTTTTTGTCCCCAGCTCATGCTAGCCGTGCTGAGGATAGTTACAATAACGACTCTCTACCCGCCATCTCATATGACGACACCTAACTCAAAGAGCGACAGCGTCCCTTCGACCAGTCGCCATCTCATATGACAACATGGACCGGACAACTGGCTCTTTCCACCAAGCACACACAGACACACAGCCCTTTGAACAGCCTATACGGCACTACTAGCAACGATAGAAGACGCACGCTTTAACAAAACATACTTTGTAAAAGAATCAATAATTACAGAGTAACACTCCCCCGGCCACTCCTCCCGCCAAATTCACCGAAAAATCACTATGCACAGTGTGCCAAGGCAAAGAGAAATCATTCAAGCCATTTACTAGATTACACACAGTGATCACAATGCCGCAATGGTCAGCAACAAGCCGCTACAAATATCCTCATCAATTTTTGTGACACGATCCACAATAAAATCATTAACTACAAATTTTTGTAGGTGGTAAAGCTATATTACTGGTATAATTGTAGCACAAATGGGTCGGTTCGACCGGGGAAGGATCACGCTCTCGCAGAATACCAGCATAAAATAGCAGCTTAATGCCGCTGTGTTTCGTATGGTGAGTGTAGAGAACCGGAGACCCTTTTTACTGAAAACGAGGCATTCCATCATTCCACCATGTCACCCTTATCCTATAAAAAAAATCATCGACTACCAAGTTGACCAATATTAGTCTCTATGAGACAAAGGCCCTTCACCATACTACCAGCTGTTCATCGCTCCCGAACGACTCTACAAGCAATCGTAGTCACAATCACACACCAATGCGTGCAATGCAACCAAATAGCAATAACAAGTGACTCTAAACGCTTAGAAATACCTCCAGCAACTTCTATAATACCCAATCCCAGTTTACTCTGAGGTTGGTTGGGTTTCGTACTCTGGTCCTGTACTCGGATAGCCATCGTAGCCCTACTGTACAAACACTTCAGCACTTCGATATACCGACAGTCAACTTGGCACCGCTGAAGGGTTTGCAGCACCACCCAAATTTCGACGAAATCAAAGGCTTTCTCATAGTCCACATACCCAATGCAAATTGGTATATTGTACTCTTCAGTCTTATGTACAATTGGCCGAAGGGTGTGTATGTGATCTACGGTACTAAAGCTTTTTCAGAAACCGGCTTGTTCGAGAAGCTGGAAGTCGTTGAGTCTGCGTGCGAGACGATTCGTAATGACTCTCAAAAACAACACGTAGACGCACCTCAGAAGTAAAATCGGTCTGAAGTTCTTCGTAGAGTAGTAGAGCGTTGCCGCCTTTCTTGAATAAACAAGACCACCGCACTTCTACTCCACGCCACGCCTCGGTAGTAGTGCCACCATGGAGAACAAAATTAAAGAGCTTCAAGTACCTACCGGTTTTCCACCCGCTTTCAGAAGTTCCGCTGTAATTTCATCCTCGACCGGGGCCTTGCCGTTTTTAAGGTGCTGGGAAGCCATTCTAATCTCGCTTAGACTGACGTCTGGGATGTCATCGGAATAGTGTCGGATAAGATTTGCTCTTGGATCGTTACTCACACTTGCGTATGGCTCCAACGATGACGTGTACAGCTGCCCAAAGAATATCTCAGTCTCACTAAATATCTCCGGTGTCCCAGAAACGATGCCGCCACATTCGGTCTTCAACTTTGACAGTTGGCTCTTTCTGGTAGACAGATCTCTGGCAAGGACTTTAGAGCCGTGTTACCGCTCTATCGCTTGTTCAATACGAGTTGTATTGAAGTGCGTAAGCCCCACCGCATGCATTTGAAGATCTGTCTGTTCAGTTGCCTGTATGCTGTCATATCTGCGTAAAGACTGCAGCTTTATTTCACTTCTAACAGCCATGATATTATGAGTGTGATCGAAGTTTTCTTCTGCGACGGGTCTTGCAGAACTTAGTTCCGAACGAAAGGAGAGTTTCCACGAGCTTGTCATTCATATCGTCTACTGTATTGCAATCGTTCAAGGCACTGAAAAGGCTTTGGATTAGAGCACGAGGGGACGGAGCGTTGACTTCATTAGACGTGACCTCTCCAGCAAGATGCTGCTGTCCATCTCCTGCCTCATTTTCCCTCTGTCGCCTCTTACGACTCCCACGGGAAGATATGGGTTAGTGGATAATCTTACACCGCCGTTACCATGTATGAGAACTAAAATGGAAGGTCTGAAATATTGTAATGAAACCGTTTGTTTAGTAGGTTTTTGTTTGCTGCTTAGCGACAGAAAAAGTAAGGTGGTGTTAGCCTAGGTAGAAGAGGTACCCCGTGTGGAGTTGCCAGTCCTCCCATAGGGCGCGTCCCCAGGTGGCGGATAGGGGAACGCTACCCAGATATGGGTGGTAGCGGGAAACCGCCGCGGACGAAAACTGGCCGGGGTTTGGCGTACCCGTGGTTCCATTAGGACTAGAAACGCCCAGGGCTTAATGCCCTAAGAGATGGGCCGCACTATATCCTTTGAGGCGGCGACAATCCTGGCTCGCTTTCCACCACTAGATATACTGGCGGAAATGGACGCGAGGGTGTACGACCGAATCCGTGCCCTCCGCCAGAGTGGTGGTAGTGAGCCAGAAGAGGCGCTCGAACCAATTAAACGGCAGGAACGACGAAACGCCCTGGCGACATGGCGCACTCGACTCGAGGAGCGCTGTGAACGCAAACGTGTCATTGGAGCAATCCTGCCGGTCTTCAAAGCCTGGATGCAGCGACTAACAGGAAGACTTACCTACAGAATTACACAGATAATTACCGGGCATGGGTGCTTCGGTGATTATCTGTGTAAGATCGGACGCAAGACGACGGCGAACTGCTTCCACTGTGGTGGACGAGACCAGGACTCCGCTTCCCATACGCTCTCAGTATGCCCAGCGTGGGAACGGGAGCGGACAATCCTGGTGAACCGCATTGGACGGAACCTCTCCCTGCCAGCAGTCGTGTCGGCGATGTTGAGCGGGGATTCGACGTGGAGGGCCGTAGCCACTCGGAAGTGGTCTCGAGACATCGTGGTAGCACTGCGAGGGTGCTGGGGGTAGCATGTACTGCCCCCGGGACGTGCTATTAGTGTAGCAAAGCGATGGAGGGGCCCCGGTTGCGTTCCGAACGGAGATCCCGGGACCCCCTCGTATACGCTGATGGTGACCACCGTGGGGTTTTAGGCGGTAGGAGTCCGGCATAACCTTTTCGTTGCCCCCGCAGCGGAAGGTATCCCCACGGAAGATTTCCCCACGAGAAAAAAAAAGGTAGAAGAGGTACAGTGCGTGCAGATAAATTTGAAGAAGTAAGCATATCCTTATAACAGTTTCAATAACAGGCACAAAAAGGCGCCGTCACTCCGGAACCAGGGTAAATAGCCCTAAAGTCATTAAGCCATTTTTCCATTGTTCCATATCTTTTAAATTTTAATGAATTAATCGCCAGATACCAAATTTACCTTCCGTCCTTCGTCTTGGCTAGTATTTTTCCATAAAAGCCGGATTATTCCTATGGAATCCAAATCTATAAATTTAAAAGTAAAACAAAGGGCAGGATCAATCACCACAAGAAGCCACGCTAACACGTAAGTGAAAGTGGCGGCCAGCTGATAAACTACACGGCGTTATCGTCGACATTTCCGCACCTGTCACCTTTTTGGCCGCGAAAGTATTTGACAAGACTTAGTTTTGCTATTCGTAACAAGGAGTTAATAACGCAAAACGGATAATGTTGGGCGGAGAATACAGTAACAGATAGAATGTCATTACACGTACGTAGTACACTATAACGCAATGTAGAATGTCAATTAATAATTCATTTTAAAAGTTAAAGTTACAGCTAAGATAAAATGCCTCGCAGCCTGTAATTACAGTGGCTCTCTATACCCTTATCGGACTTGTAATATTCGGGGGCGGAAATAAGTAAGAGGCTATAGTGAAGTAAAGTAAAGTTATAGCCTATACCACATGAGTAAAGAAACCGTACAGAGGCAAAGCTTCATTCAACCGCGCGAATCGGTTGCACAACTACAAGCACGCGGGGCATGAGTGCGTGACCACTGGCCGCTTGTCGCGTACGCGGCGAGACTGGAAAAAATCGGTTCACTGGCACAGCCAGTGGACAACAATCTCAGGGTCAGTGCGACGCACGTTGTTTTGTTGGTTGCAAGTTTGAATATTTTAATGTAAAAACGTGGTATTATTAATAATGGTTGTTTATTGTACTGTGTGTATGAATAATACTATAAAAATAAAAATATATCATACTTTAAATATCCCAAGGAGTAGTAGGTAAGTAAATATTTGATTATTTCAGTTATACTACACGGTGTGTTTTTACCTTTTTATTGTTATTACAAGCTTTTACTAAACATTTGTATGTATGTGGGTGGGTTGGTAACCGTTGGTATGTAGTAGGTATGTGGGTTAAGTTCACACATTGCAAGTAAGATTTGAACCACTTCCCGATGTCTGATTGAGTTGAAATTTTGTATACCGTAATTTCAGTAACAATGCAATAATATGATAGATATTGTTTTGTTTAATTTGTCTTCACCTATTGTGACAACCCTGCCAAAATAGGTAACAATTTTGATAGTTCCTTAGAAGCTTTGCCTCTGTACGGTTTGTTTACTCATGTGCCTATACCGTCCCAATGCTGGGCACAGGCCTCCACTCATTCCTGAGAGGGTTTAATGGCAAAGGATATGAAAACATTTCTTCTTATTTCTCAGACATGCAGGTTTCCTCACGATGTTTTCCTTCACCACCGAGCACGTGGTAAATCAGCACTTAAAATTGCAATTAACAATTTCATTGGTGCCGGCGGGGATCGAACCCGGATTGTTCGCGTACTGTGAAATTTACAGCAAGTGCTTACCCCTGAGCTAACAGTAAACTGTACAAAGACTATATAAGCACTACGTTTTATACCGTATAACAGTAGGCGTGCGGTGTCAGCTATATCAAAACATTTATACGAACGTTTTTTAAACAATATCAATTTCTACCATTCAGTAGCAGTCTCCATCGCTCTGTCAAAGGTCGGCTTATACAACCTAAAAGGTATTTTTCGGTACCTGTATCATATTATAATAAAAGAAATGAAACCGTTGCTGTTTGTGTTATTCCTTATCGCGTCAATTTTATGAATGAATTCGATATAAAATGTAATATTCATTTTTCGGATGTTATTAGCAAATTTTGTATTCAGCAAAACGTAGTTATAAACTCTTTGCTTAGTAACAAATATAACAAGATTTTTTTTGGTCAAATTGGGTACCTTTAAGAATTTTGGAAGTTAAATTATCATTATAATCGGACACTAAATCTATTTTTTCAAAGCACGGCCCGTGTCAATTGCAATAGGTAGATTGCAAAAAACTTTTTATCGCGAAAATATAACGGAAAAAAATTAACTAAGCTAGATTTATCTATGGCCTACTTGCAGTTATTGTTATCATAAGTCACAACTTAAATGCATACCGAGGATTGTTTGAACACAAGCGAATAGTTTTTGGATTGTCTTCAGCACCAGCTATTTGTCAGAAAAGTAAGGGAAAAAATAGAAATGTTTTTTTTTTTTTCAGGAAACTAGTATAGATACAAGAGGATTGCGTACATCAAATGAAAAAAATCCAGCTTAACCCCACAGAATGTTTTCGAATTTAAATCTTTTTTTTAATAGGATAAGGGTACACAAACGAGCACAGTCCACCTGATGGTACGTGGTTGCTGTGGCCCATAGACATCTACATCTATCCTCGATTACGTATCAAAACGCAGATGCGTTTTCACCCGTGAGGACTATGATGGAATGCATCGTTTCCAGTAAAAAGGGTCTCCGATTTTCTACACTCACCATACGAAACACAGCACCATTAAGCTGCCATTATACTGGTACATTATGCTGGTATTCTGTGAGAGCGTGGTCCGTACCCGGTCGACCCGACCCATTCGTGCTGCAAGCTACAACTATACTAGCTGCAGCATGGCTGTACCACATAAGCAATGGATTTTTGATTGCAAAGAATGAGCAATTTCAGGAATGGTTAATTATTACCGTGTTTTCGTTCTTCACACGTATAGTATAATCAATCACATAAATTATTAAAAGACAACGTTCTATGGGAATGTCCTCCGTCGCAAGTACCTATTAGATGCTTAGCACAATTCGAATCCGATCTAATCTGAAAACGAACCGTAAACCGTAACACATTAAAAACACTTATCGACTATATTTGACCGCCCCGTGTCGCAGTGGCTTAGCAATGAATTGTAGCGCTGGGGGCCGCAGGTTCGAATCCCGCACGGTAAAAGTATTTGTATGGCCTACAAATAATTTCTCCTGGATGTTTGTCCTTGTGCAATTTATGTGTGTAAACTGCCTCCACGATACAGGAGAAAATCCTAGTGTGGGGGTAACGTTTGAAAAAATAAGAATAAAGGAATCCTAGAAAAGTCCGCAAATCGATTACGTTATGCAGTTTTTGTCCTGTTATAGTTACGTCATTCAATACGTTGTGTAAATAATGTTGCTGATTATCTTTCTCGTTACACGGAATTGCGAAAAAAAAGAAAGACATCTATTCACTGGAACTGTACACATCACAAAAATAAAAATAAACAGTTTTGACGCGGAGTGAAACAGATGCAGCATTCGCTCCGTCAGGGGAACCGGATTGCTACATTGGAATAAACTCTTATTTGCAGTGCACTATTTATCTCTCAATGACGACGATTCACTATCTATTTACTACGTAGAGAAAGAGTGGGCAATGAAATATTAAGCAAAGTGAAATATCATACCATTTAACATAATATTTTAAATGTAGGTTTAAATTAGAATTAGAAGGTGATTGCAGATAGTGACGTACATAAAGTTGTAGTACCTTTTCGGTTAAGAGAAACTACATTCATCGCTTATGGGAATTGTAAAAACTAAAATGGCAGCTTGTTCACGTTTTTGGTGGCCGGGTTTTGTTAAAGATATTGAAAAGAAAATAGGATCGTGCGAAGTGTTGCACACTGCGCGTAGCACCTCTTCCAGCACCACTCGCCTCTTGGCCGCTCCCCACAAGGAAAGGAAAGCGAGTGCATCTCGATGTACTTTATGTGCAAGGCGACTATGTTTTAGTAATTATTGACTCATATTCCAAATGGTTAATGTTTATATTAAAAAAATATAGGTAAAAAATAATATTGAGTAAGTTAAGTGAAGTTAGGGTGCATTTTGGGTCGATGCAGACTAGTAAGGGAAACGCTACAAATTTTACATTGGCAATATTAAAAAAAATGTGAATGGAAAGATAACAAATTCACTGAAAAATGACTGACTGAATTGTACGTGGTAGAGCCACGCTGCAACTATATTATAGTTGTAGCACGAATGGGTCGGCTCGACCGGGGTAGAACCGCGCTCTCACAGAATACCAGCGTAAAATAGCAGCTCAATGCTGCTGTGTTTCGTATGGTGAGTGTAGAGAACCGGAGACCCTTCTTACTGGAAAAGAGGCATTCCATCTTAGTCCTCAGGGGTGACAACGCAAGTGCATTTTGATTGTTAATTGTGGATAAATGTAGATGTCTATGGGCCACAGTACCCACTTACCATCAGGTGGACTGTGTGGTCGTTTGTAATCCTATGCTATAAAAAAAGACCTCTATACATACAAGTACGCAAATTACAATGCGTTTCAAATAAGTATAGGAACGTCAATGACCTCGAATGACCGCGATCTGTCAACTGTCACTTGAAAAGTACGGCTTGCAAAGAAAATTAAATTGCGTATTAATAACGTTTTTTCCCCGCTTTATTTAACCGAGTTAATATTACCAAATCTATTGAAGTCATAATTATTTTTTATAAATTAATTTAAAATATTGATATTAGTCGGTGGAGTATTTTAAATACCTACATAAATCGAAAAAAATCAATAAAAAGGAAAGCAGCAGTGATGATAATGATGATAATGATGACAATGATGACTACTCAGACAGTGATTTCAGATTAATACTTTTTTGTTCATGGTTCTTTTGTAAATAAATATTATTTCAAAAATATCTGTTTTGCTCACCCTACCTAACTGGTTTGAATTGACAACTATTACGTCACAATATGGCGCCAGGTCAGTCCTATTCTTATTTGAATCGCATAGTTTAGTTTTGTAGCACCTAGTCTCCGAGTAAAATCGCGGACGGACGGACGGACATGACGAAACTATAAGGGTTCCTTGTTGTTTGACTACGGAACCCTATAATGGAAAACCGTACAACAATTTAATTTTTTATTTAATTTAATGAATACATAAGAGGGTACTGTGTAATAAACACGCGGTCTGGCGCATCAGTCTGGCTCAGTGTAATAACGTAGTGTGATAACGACGTATAACAAACTGTTATTTTATTTTAACGCTCTACCTGTTCAAAGTATACCAACAGTTTTCTATATTAACATGCAGTTGAAAATGAAATACAGCTGGGCGACCACTACCACTTTTAATTATAAGCCATTCATACAGATTATATTTATTTATAGATAAATAACTTAAAAACATTAAAATTCACTTCTTGCTTACAAATAGATGGCGTTGTTTAAAAAAGTAAAATGTAGATCTTCAGCACAGTTCTCAACTACTATACAACGGTTAACATATTTTAAATTTTATATATTATAAAATTAGTTGTAATGGTACATATGAAAAAAGATATCGTATTTAACTGAAACTGATACTTAAACACAATACAATGAAACTAACTTCAAAGGAAGTCAAACCAGTCAAAGGATCAAACGTCAAAGGAAGCCAACCACGATTCCCGCCAGAATTTACATAATCGCTGGTTTGAAAAATTATATTTAATTAACACGTTGCCTGTCCAGAGTACTTGGATAAGGTTGTCATGACGTCCAATTTTTTTTTCGGCCAAACTGTTTCATTTTATGTACTTACAAAGAATGTACAAATGATTTTCAATAAAACTTTTGCATTTACTGAATTTCAGCATTGCATTATTTTAATGCACGGACGTGACAGTTAGAATACCGTGCATTACAAATAATGCACAGACGTAGTAGCAAGAACATTGTGGATTACATAAAATGCACGGACGTTTAATGTAAATTTTGTTATATCCATAGACAATAAATAAATTTTATGAACTTATTATTGCTTTTGTTCATATCATTGTCAATGTCATTCAAAATTTTCATTATCATATGTCATTTTAACCGTTTTTGTTGGTAAACATCATTCGAATTTTTCGTTGGTTCTTGTTATTGTTTTGAAGTGAAAATGCCTCTAAAACATCTATCTGATGAACAAATGCGACGTATTTTGGAAGATAGTGATGGTGAAGACGAATTCTCGCGTCAACTAGAAGATTTGGACTCACACGATGAAGAAGATTTACATTCAGGTACATACGTATATAATGCACAAGATATCCCTTTGCTTTCGGTGGAGGACGATCTGATTAGTATTCAACAATTTATTGATATTACTAATACACAGAATGTAAACGCCGCTATTGCACAATCGGGTAACATAGTCGCTTCTGCTTCTGATAATGACGAGCTTGAATGTCACCCTGCTAGTTTTCTTTCTCAGCCGGATGAAGTAAATGCTGGTAGTTCTGGTTTGCCTGCTGATGATTTGCAAATGTCTCCTGCTGATGATTTGCATATGTCTCCTGCTGATTCCATTTTTCTGCTCCATATCCCCCAGCTTAGTACTGAATGGCAGAGTGAGATAAGTAATTTGCCACGGCAAGTTTTTACTGGTTATAATGAAGGCAAACGCCAGGAACGCTTATTTTCTGATCAATCTGACTTATGGACGATTTTCACCCACATTTTCGATGAAGACATAATTGAATTTATGGTAGTCGAAACCAATAGATACGCTTTGCAAACCACAGTGAATGATTTGACGCCCAACAGTCGTCTAAGGAGATGGAAACCAATAACAGGAGATGAAATGAGAAAGTTCTTAGGTGTTTATTTACTGACGGGAGTCATAAATTTTCCAACGCTCGAAAACTACTGGAAAGGACAAATTATACTATCATCCACTTCTTCACGAGATAAATATGTCCTACAATAAATTGCGCTGATACTGAAATGCTGGCACTTTGTAGATAACGAAGCACCACGTAATGAAGGCGACCGTTTATATAAAATACAGCCACTCATCGACAAACTAACAAAAACTGGCGAAAATATTACCCCGGAGAATGTATAGTAGTCGACGAGTCGATGGTTGGTTTTAGGGAAGAATTATTTTCGAACTTACAACCCACAAAAATCTCATAAGTACGGCATAAAATTTATAAATTATGTACTGACAGTTGTTATACCTGGCGTTACCGCGTTTATTCCGGTCAAGACGACCAAATAGCTGGATTAGATAAACCGGGGTCAGTTGTTGTTAGTTTGTGCAAAGATTTGCTTAAAGAAGGAAGAATCCTAATAACGGACAATTACTACACTAGCATACCTTTAGCAAGGTACCTAAAAGAACAAGGTACTGATTTGTGTGGAACAATACGCAAAACCGTCGAGAACTGCCCTGAGAAGTGGTTCAGCAACGTTTAGAAAAGGCCAAATTTCTGTGCAGCAGAACAACTTTGCGACCATCCTAAAATGGCATGATAAACGGGATGTGCTTATGTTGTCGACGTGTTACGACCATGAAATGCGAATGTCAACTGGTTTTCGAAGAGTTTTGAAGCCTACTATGGTGCTGACCTACAATAAAGGGAAGAAAGGCATAGACTTGGCTGATCAGCTAGTAAGTTACAATTCGCCGGCGAGGAAAACCTCTGTTTGGTATAAGAAAATTGCTGCGGACCTTGTTTCTATAAGTGTAGTGAATGCCATTCTGATATATAACGAGTTGCACCCACAGTCAAAATTGAAGGTTCTGGATGGTCATCAAATCATTATAAAGAAATTACTCAAGGTGGAAACTGAGAACTTTTCAAGTTCCAGTTCTGCGAGATCTTTGCGTCCTACAAGTCACAAGTTAACGAAAATACCCAAGAAAGCTAATGGAAAAATTTGGCAAAAACGTTGTGCCAGTTGCTACAAAAAGCTGAAAGAATCGGGATTCACAGCCACTGATGCAAGGAAGAAGACTTCACAAGTTACAACCGAGTGCATTCCATGTAAAAAACCATTTTGCTTACAATGTTATAACGAATCTCACTAATTGCCAGTGTACTTTATTCAAATAATAATGATTTTCAATAACCCAGTTCATGTTACCAACCAATAAAAAATTCATGGGACATTGGTGTTTTATTATTCCAATTCACTGCTCATACGTCTGCAAAATATTAAAGACGTAGCTCTCACGTCCAGTCTACAAAAGCTCTTTCAAAAGAATAGGCTCGTGCATTATCGATAAAGCACGGACGTCACAGCAACAACCAAAATGCATTATATATAATGCACGGACAGGCAACGTGTTAAAGTGAGGATTTCCTTTGTTAAAAGGCTTTAGGTCTTTCTTCTGCAAATTGCATATTTGTCCAGCACGAAGTAAGCGTGCGACATTCGGTGGACAAAAATTACTTTAAAGGATGTAAATAAAAATTTAGCCGATTAAGAATCTAATTCAATAACATGCCTTTCATATTTATAAAAAAAAATGGTGGTTATTGCAAAAAAAAGCGAGAACTCGAACGTCGAAAGTTTTTTCCCAGCGATTAAATCTAATATATAAAAATTTATGTTTGTTTGTTTGTATTTTATGCGCTGCCGTACCGTTTATTAGATTGCGCTAAAACTTTGTCAACTTCTTGCTTGCAATTGCGCGAAGGTTATAGGCATAGTAGAATTAACTTACGGTAGGTGGCGCGCATATCGTACCCATATATTTATTTGAATGTTATCTTTATGTTCAACTTCAATGAATGTATTATCATTCCTAATAAAACCATAGCTAGTTACTAGCTATTGTTTAATATGGCATTACTTAGTTACTTTTAATAGCTAGTTACTTATTTATTTTATCTCGATTAATATAAAGTATTTTAAAAATCCATTCGATTAAGAATGTAATGTATGTGCATATTTCTATCCGAGCTACTACTTACTATTTCAAGAAGTATCAATTTCTCGAGCGTCAAAATCGTGTCTAAAATACGATATTTTGTTCAACCAGGAGTCGGTTTGTGCCAATTACTAACTGTACCTTGAACGTGATATTTTTAAGTTGCTTATTAGCCATTCTGAATGATTTGTTATTATAAAATTTCACACAAGAAACTTTTGCGGAAAACAAGCAAGCGGCAAGGTCCATCTTGCCTACATTTTTCGATGTGCCACGCTCGTTTTGACATCCTTATTTTTATATAAATATAAATATTATGTAACAATTTTCTTTAGAAAAAATTTAAATGACTGTGACTTAGACTGGTAACGGCGGGGCAGGGGGTGCTAAGAATCTCCGGTGGAGGTTCGGTTACCACCTACGACGACTCGACCTGGCAACTTATAACGCACGCACCCTGAGGACTGACGAGAAGATCCTGGAGCTGGAAGAAGATATAGACAAGTTGCGCTGGATATCATATGCTTATCTTATCTGAGGTCCGAAGAGAGAGGGAGGACACGGTAATCCTCGAATCCGGCAACTTGTTCTATCACCGGGAGGGCGACAATCTGTCCCAAGGAGGTGTCGGATTTATCGTTCACAAGTCTCTCGTTAACAACGTTGTAAAGATTGGGAGTGTGTCGACGAGGGTTGCGTACCTTATACTCAGAATAACCAAACGGTATTCGCTGAAGGTCATACAGATTTACGCACCTACCTCGGCACACCCCGATGAGGAGGTGGAGGAAATGTATGAGGATATCTCTAGAGCCATGCAATCCTCCAAAACCCACTATACGGTGTTAATGGGAGACTTCAACGCAAAACTAGGCACAAGAGAGAACGGTGAGCTGAAAGTAGGAAATTGAATAGGGCAACGGAACCCAGGGGCCAGCAGCTGGCCGACTTCATGGAGAAAGAGGGACTCTTTATGATGAACTCTTTCTTCCAGAAGCGGCCCCACAGGAAGTGGACCTGGTCTGGCCCCGACGGTTCGACAAAAAATGAGATTGACTTCATTATGACGACCAGACGACAACTGTTCGGTGATGTCTCAGTGATCGCGGGTGAAAACCGGCAGCGATCACCGAATGGTGAGAGGCACACTGAACCTAAACGTTGTTGGAGAGGTCACGTCTAATGAAGTCAACGCTCCGTCCCCTCGTGCTCTAATCCAAAGTCCCGAAACCTTTCAGCTCGAGCTACGAAACCGTTTTCAGTGCCTAGAAGATTGCAATGCAGTGGAAGATATGAATGACAAGCTCGTGGAAACTGTCCATGCGGTCGGAGCTAAGTTTTGCAAGACCCGCCGCAGAAGAACACAAAACTCTCCGATCACACTTTAATCTCATGGCTGTTAGACGGGATATGAAGCTGCAGTCTTCAGTAGATTTGACAGCATACAGGCAACTGAACAGACAGATCTCCAAATGCATGCGGCGGGACTTACGCAACTTCAATGCTGCATTGAAGAAGCGATCGAGCGGAACCAGGGCTCCAAAGTCTTTGCTAGAGATCTGTCTGCCAGAAAGAGCCAACTGTCGAAGCTGAAGACCGAGTGTGGCAGCGTCGTTTCCGGGACACCTGAGATTTTGAGTGAGATTGAGAGGTTCTATGGGCAGCTGTACACATCATCGTTGGAGCCACACGCAAGTGTGAGTAACGATCCAAGAGCGACTCTTATCCGACACTATTCCGATGATATCCCGGACGTCAGTTTGAGCGAGATTAGAATGGCTCTCCAGCACCTTAAAACGGCAAGGCCCCAGGCGAGATGGAGTTACAGCGGAGCTTGAAAGCGGGTGGAAAACCGGTACTTGAAGTCCTTCAGAAGCTCTTTAATTCCGTCCTCCATGGTGGCATTACACCGAGGCGTGGAGCAGAAGTGGTGGTCTTGTTCTTCAAGAAAGGCGACAACGCTCTCTTGAAGAACTACAGACCGATTTCCTTCTGAGCCGCGTCTACGTGCTGTTTTCGAGAGTCATTACGAATCGTCTCGCACGCAGACTCGACAACTTCCAGCCTCCCGAACAAGCTGGCTGAAAAGGCTTTAGCACCATAGACCACATACATACCCTTCGGCAAATTGTACAGAAGTCCGAAGAGTACAATCTGCCACTTTGTCTGGCATATGGACTATGAGAAAGCCTTTGATTCCGTCGAAATTTGGGCGGTGCTGCAATCCCTTCAGCGGTGCCAAGTTGACTGTCGGTATATCGAAGTGCTGAAGTGCTTGTACAGTAGGGCTACGATGGCTATCCGAGTACAGAACCAGAGTACGAAACCTATCCAACTGCAGAGAGGTGTAAGACAGGGTGACGTTATATCCCCGAAACTCTTCACCGCTACATTAGAAAACATTTTCAAGCTTCTGGACTGGAAAGGATACGGTATTAACATCAATGGCGAGTACATCACTCACCTTCGATTTGCCGACGATATAGTCCTTATGGCAGAATCGCTGGAGGACCTAAGCACTATGCTCAATGACCTCAATAGTTCCTCCCAACGGATAGGTCTTAAGATGAACATGGACAAAACAAAGATAATGTTTAATGTCCATGTCACACCTATGCCGGTAGTTGTTGGGAGCACTAAGCTCGAAGTTGTTGACGAGTATGTTTACCTGGGACAAATAGTCCGACTAGGTAAGTCCAACTTCGACCGAGAGGTCAATCGACGGATTCAACTCGGCTGGGCAGCGTTCGGGAGATTACGACCCATCTTCTCGTCAGGCATACTCAAAACCTCAAAACTAAATTATACAACAAGTGCGTGTTGCCAATGATGACATATGGAACTGAGACGTGGTCCTTCACTGCTGGCCGTATGAGAAGCTCAAGGTCGCTCAGCGAGCTATGGAGGGCTATGCTCGGGTTTCTCTGCGTGATAAACTTAGAAATGAGGATATCCGCAGTAGAACCAGAGTAACCGACATAGCCCAAAGGATTAGTAAGCTGAAGTGGCAATGGGCCATATAGCTCGAAGAACCGACAAACGATGGGGAAAAAAGGTTCTCGAGTGGCGGCCTCGTACCGGCGGACGAAGTGTAAGGCGTCCCCCCACTAGATGGAGTGACGACCTGGTAAGACATGCAGGAAGTCGATGGATGCAGGTGGCTCAGGATCGTGCTTTGTGGCATTCCTTGGGGGAGGCCTATGTTCAGCAGTGGACTTGTGAAGGGCTGTAATGATGATGATGATGCAAGTATATTGACATAAACGAAATAAAAAATCTCATTACATTTTAGCTTTAACACTGATTTTTTTAATTTCTGAGGGGCGTAATTTTTTTTAAATCAATGAGTGCTAATAATGTCGCTAGTTGACACTCAGGTGAAGTTTTTTGTTACACAGTGTAATTTAATTAAGAAGTTAGTTTTAAATAAAAGTTTATCAGTTTCTAGAGTATTATATTAATACACAAAACAATGCCTGTGGATTGCTCTTTAATTTTTGCACATTTTTAACTCATTTCTTAGTTTTTCTACTTTTATGAATATCTGTGGTTTGGTTTATTTATTTTTAATCTAATTCACATAAAATATAACTAATAGTACAGAAATAAATATTAAACCATAACATTTTTCGAACAAATTAACTTCCCCGCTGTGAAGTCTGTCAAATATTACAACTCATTTTTAAGTGGCGCCGCCCTGGTGGCAGATAAAGTCGTGGATGCCCACATTCCCTAAAGTGCGTGCCGCCTCTGTGAACTCACGTCGCCTTAAAAAACAATACAGTTGAATTAATAGCCATCCCGTTTTCGAAACCGGTTAAAATTTCTCCGAAGTCCAGTAAGGAATGATACTAATAAAAATAATAAAAAAATAGTATAATAATAAAAGAAAATTAGTCTTCGCCAGCAGGCACGGCATCTTCTAATCGCTTGATGTATTTAACACGTAGCTCAGTGACTGCATCGCCCTTCAACTGGTCCTGAAATTTAAAAATAAAGATTATTAAATATAATTTCTATTATATCGATATCTATGAAATTGCAGTTTTGTTCAACTGGCCACTTTTAACTGTAGTATAGCTATTTTAAATTTAGTTTGACTTAGTTTGCTAATCTAAATTTAAATAAATTTTATATTTAAGTTTAAGGCATGTTATTCCTTGTTAATATCAGTGATTCATTTCTTTCTTTGGGATTTGTTTTTTTTCAGCAATATTCGTGTGACTTTTGTATAGAAAGAAAGAAAGAAACATTTATTGCAACAGGCCACAAACATCATTAGGCACTTAAATTTTAATATTTGTAGACACATCAATTAAAAATAGCATAACAAATTAAAAATAAACAACAATTTGACAGATATAACAATTAAAAATAAGAAAAAACTGTGGTTGCCTTTCGAGCGTGGCAACTATGGCAAATATCCCCCCTATTGAAGCAATCTATAGGGGAGGCCTATGTTCAGCAGCGGACTTTCATATGCTATAGCGGTAGCGGTAAATGAAACTCATGGCCTCCTGGAGAAGAACGTTGATAATGGCGACTGTAGGCGATAGCAGAAGCGAATCCATCTCGAACTATGGCTGACCTAGCGTCGGCTTTTGATGTAAGTGTTTAAACAATATCAGAACATTTACTGCAAATCTGACAATGACAATCGCAAGTGCTTATCAGTGGTTAGATTCAAGTGCCCAAGCCAAATAATGCAAAAAAACGAAATGTTAGTTAGCTAGAAGAAGTTTATGGTGACAGTTTGGTGGTCTACTGTTGATGAATCACTATAGCCTTCTTGCTATCTGGTACGACAGTTACTGCCAACCGTTATTATCAAGTATTGCAAATGATGGTGGAGAAGATGGCACTCAAACAACCCATTTTGTGAACTGTTCTTCACCATTGCTTCTTAATGACAACACCCAGCCCACATACTGCACAACAGACGTTGACAAAATTAGCAGAGATAAAACACCTTAACCTTGCCCATAAAATGGCAAGAATATGTTAATAGTTTTGGCAAATATTTTGATTTTTAATTTATTATTTCTCATACAAAACGGCAATAGAATAGAATAATTTTTATTCAATAAGGCTAGATATATTACATTATACCTGTTTTTTTTATTTACCACTGATTCGAAGCCGAAATTACCTCTGTCCTAGGAAGAACCAAGAAAGAAAGCCAGCGGATTTTTTTTTGACATATCAAATTTTTCGATAATTTTGTACAATTATTTATATAAATTATAATAGAACCAGCATGGTAGCAATCACCTCCCAGGGGTTTCTTTCATTCTTGTATTTCTTAATATTATTTGCACTAATTTTACTTTAATAAAAGTCGCCTTAACTTAAACCCCTTAACTTTTGATGCTACATCTCCGCCCGGGACCGATTTTACAAATACTTTATATCAAAAATGGTTTGTGTGCCAGCAAATCAATTGAACATGGGCTTGTCGGCAATTTACGTTTAAACTTTTTTTTATTCAATTCGACAATTTATGAAATGAAATACAGGTAGGGTGCTTAACGTCTGGCGACTCTTGATTCGGCTACATTATAAGAACTGACCTTAGGTCAGCACAAAGGTAAAATTCCTCATTGTAATTCATTAAAAAATTACTTGTAAGTATATAAAAATAATGTATTTTCCCATAAATTCGAATGTAGGTGGATAAGGGGCTTTAAACTAGTTTCTATAAAATAGATGGTTATACCGCCATCTATCTGCAGACCAGTGTTATTAGACCTAGGTTGCCTTTTATATTTTGCTTAGGTACTATTTGGTATAAAGTTATTCTACTAGATGGCGTTGTAATAATAAGGAATCCACAAATAGTGGAGTCCTTTTAGCCACTAGATGTAATTATTATATAAATAACAATTATAAAAGTTGAATTTTTAGTAGCTTTCTTTTTGGTACAAATTTATGCTCAAATGTCAATGATATACAATGCACCTTAAACATTGGATACTGTTTAACAACTGTAGGTACTTAAAATGTGCCAGCAAAGTGAATCCATCACCAACAAAACATTATTATTTTGATCCAGAATATTGTGCCAATGGAATTAAAAATTGCATTTCACAACATTCATCCCTGACCATTTTGGGAGGTTTAAGTCAAGGTGGTCAGGGTCAGTAAAACAAGATTTTGCTAATAGTTGTCATTATGGAGTTCAACTGCTATTTAACCGTTACCATTACAGCATATTAAAGTCCACTGCTGAACATAGGTCTCCCCCTATGTTCAGTAGTGAGCCCCCCCTCCGCCTCATGGGGGGATGCTGCTGCCCATCTCCTGATTTGATTCCCTTTGTCGCCTCTTACGACACTCACGGGATGATATGGGGTAGTGGATATATTAGGTCCTTACAAATGAAATTGGCGTTTTGTACGGGAGGAATATAAAGTCAATTTTTTTTTGTAAAATATATTTAATTAATCAAAGTATGCACCGTTGTTATCTATGCACTTTTGCCATAGGTAGTTCATTGATCCCTTTACTAAAAAAAAATCATGAGGGCGAGAATCAATAAACTCTTTGAAGGCGGTTTGGACTGCCGCATCGGAGTTGAATTTTTTTCCTTGTAAGAAGTTGTCCAAATTCCGGAAAAAATGGTAATCTGTTGGAGCAAGGTCCGGGAGTACGGTGGATGTCGCTGATATTCCAATTGTAGCTTAGTGGTTGTTTGTTGTGCAGTGTGTGGTCTTGCGTTGTCGTGAAGCAGCAGTGGCCTAGAGCGATTGACCAATCTCGGTTGTTTAGCAGCTAGTTCTTCCTTCATGGTTTGCAGTTGCTGACAATAGATATCTGCCGTAATAGTTTGGCCAGATTTTAGAAAGCTGTAGTGAACGACACCGGCGCTAGTCCACCAAACAATCACAAGTAACTTTTTCTGAGTCA
Organism: Parnassius orleans; assembly: GCA_029286625.1. Classification (NCBI taxonomy): domain Eukaryota; kingdom Metazoa; phylum Arthropoda; class Insecta; order Lepidoptera; family Papilionidae; genus Parnassius; species Parnassius orleans. Next base: position 1,115,547 of record JAGSMP010000006.1, on the reverse strand, counting down.
GTTTTCGTTTAGGGCAGGTTTTGGCTGGGTCTCCAGGGTTCAGCCATTGCGACGAGCGCTTCCGATTATCGTACAGTATCCACTTTTCATCACAAGTAATGATTCAATTTAAAATCCCTTCATTATTGTGTCGGTTGAGCAAAGTAACACAGCAGTCGACGTGTGTTTGCAAGTTTGATTCACTCAATTCATGAGGTACCTATCGTTCAAGATTTTTACTTTCCCGATTTGCTTCAAGTGGATTAATACAGTTTTATCACTTACCCCGAAGCCTGCAGCTATCTCTGAAGTGCTTTGTGATGGATCCGCTTCCACAATAGCCTTTAATTCTTCATTTTCCACTTTGGTCTCCGGCCGTCCACGGGGTTGGTTCTGAAGGTCGAAATTTCCAGAACGAAAACGTTGAAACCAAAAACGTACCGTGCTTTCTTTTGCGACACCAGCGCCGTATTATCATCATTAATCCTTCGACCTGTTTCTGCAGCACTTGTGCCACGGTAGAACTCGTACTCGTAAATATACCGATATTTCATGTTTTCCATTGTGCGGTAATAAGCGACGCCAAAGAAAAAAATAATGAGGAAAAAACAAATGAATGACTGTTTTCAAAACTCAAATGTACCAGCTAAATGAATTTATAAATTTGGCTTTGGAATTTTTAACCAAAAAGGAGATATTTCAGATCAAAGTGGTCAGTACGACAAAACGCTAATTTCATGTGTAAGGACCTAATACTTACACCACCACTACACGGTCACGGTTTAACATAATATAATTATTGATTTATAATTAAAATTTTGAGGAGAATATTAAAAACGCTTTCAGAATATTAAAACAGTAGACTAGCAAAGTCTTATCATATGATTCACGTAGTAGAACCAAGCTGTAGCTATATTATGGCTATAGTATGAATGGGTTAGCTTGATCCAGGAAGGACCCCACTTTCACAGAATAGGTACCAGTCTAAAATAACAGCTTAATGCTGATGTTTTGTATGGTGAGTGTAGAGAACCAAAGACCCTTGGTACAAGTAATGAGGCATTACATCCCATCAGGGTGAAAACGCATTTGCAGTTTGATTCTTAATTATTGATAAATGTAAGTGTCTATGGGCCACAGTATTCACTTACTGTCAGGTACAAGTCGCGGCACGTAAGTCTATCGCTGAACGGAACGTGAAGGGAACGCGCACAAATTGAATTGCACAAATGCGACTGGAGAGCCAATCAGCGCGACTTATGCGCAATAACGGTCACCGCTAGACTTTCGTGCCGCTACTTATAGACTTGTTTGACAATTTTATATAAAACAATATGGGACAAGACATTTGAAATTTTTACCTGGACAAACCAGCATTGTACCTCCAATTGTACCATTTGTAAAGCTCCACGAATAGCACCTGGTATTAGGGCACAATACTTAAGGCCGTTGTTGGGTATCTCCACCCATTCACTTAGTGGACATTGGTCCCACACTAAAGAAAACTCATCACCCGAACTGCTCCAACTTGTTACTGTTGGTTGCATATTGAGATACAACCTGTAATTTTTAATTATGGTCTAATTAACACTAGTAGTACTCTGATTGGACAAATAGAGAATTACTGTTCATTTTTTATAAGTTTGAGTTAAAGTTTAGAGATGAATGTGCAGTTTTGTGAGGCATGGCGTGATGTTACTGATTTACATATACTACTGTTAGCGCACTGACAATTATTGTGTAATCACAGATTAATATGCAGCCATATTATATGCAATTTTATAAGAACATAACAAATCTTAATTTGCATCTGCTTGCTTGCTCTGTTTTCATGTGTACATATATAATTTTTTTAACCATTGACAATAAATGGTATTATACAACAGTTGTTACCATTATAAAGATAATGAGTAATATAAATCTTTATAAATATAATTCTTCTGTTTGTGTGTATGTGAATGAACTCCTCCTAAACTGCTGGATTGATTTTGGTGAAATTTCGAGTGTGTGACTAAGATGATTTTGTAATAGTTAAGATTCACAATTGGACCCTGTAGTTGATGCTGTTGTCAAGATCTAGAAATAACCCGTGAGAAGCTGGGGTGGATAGCTAGTTTATGTATAAAACAATAAGAAAATTAATTGTCTCAAATCACAAAATGCATGCACTACCCAAGTTCAATTATTGCTGGCATTGGTTGATCACAATTTTTAGTGGTAAGTCAGCACAAGCTTAGTGGTGTAATTAAACATCCTGATGAACCTGCATGTTTGTGCAATTGAGAATTTTTCAAGTACTTGTGAAGGCTGCCAGCATGTATTGCAATAATGAGGTAAACTTACTTATCCATAAGCATGTCATAAATAAGAGCTCTGTCCAAACTAGCAATGGATGTTTACACTAAAATTTGGGCTATAAATATAAACCAAACAGGAGAAAAGTACTCTTTTAGATACATATTGGAGTTTTGAATGTAATTAAGTTATATTACATTTTATTTGTTAATTTCACAGTATGCAAGCTACTTGAGATTTGATCCAATGCCAGCACCAATACAATTGTTAATTGCAATTTTAGTTCCCAAACAAAACATATTCAAAAGTGAAGGAAAACATAATGAGGAAACCTGCATATCTGAGGAATACAAATATTTTGAAGACATGTGAAGTCTGCAAACACTCACTGGAGCACTAAGGCAAACTAATAGCTCCATAACCTTTTCAGAAATGGGAGAAGCCCTATTCCCAGTATAAATTTAAATATAAATTTACTTTTTTAATTTTACTTATATTTTAGTGATATGAACTTATGAAATCGATTAGAAAATTTAACTGAAACACCATAAAACTTTGTAGGATAGGTTCAATTATTACAGATGTAAACTTTTAAAAAGCCCCATACAGCCAAATTATGTTTATCTTGAACTATTCTCATTCTCACAGATTCTACTGAGTCTTAATGAAAATAGATATGATGTTAAAACTTAAGAGCACACCTGCTCTGTAACTTTATAGGGCGCATTCCTTAAAATCGATTGTATATAATGGATATTTTCTTTGTAATTTGGGAGTTTATTTGTAGCCGTCTAAACTTTTGGACATTTTTAATATTTGCAATTATTAAAGCTCTCGAAATAATATTTTAGTGTACCTGAAAGCTTGCTGAATCTTATCAGCTGTTTCCCTCATCTCTAAACAGCGATTCGAAGAAGTTCGAGCAAGAAAATCTTCGATCAGTCGTACGCCCATATTATAACCGATCCGTTCCAAGTGTTTATTTACATCGTCAGTGCTTTCTGTTTCTTTTAACATTTGCGACACTAAAGCTCCATATGTAAGCGTTAATAATTCTGAATTCTGAAAATATAAACCAACACCAAGTAGTAATTAATTGATGAAAACATTTTCTTTTGTGAAACGATTTTTTACACAATACTTGCATCGAGTAAACTTACAACTTTCTTAGCATCAAGACGAGATGTTAGTCGGGACATGTTCAATAATATTCTTTATTTGCTCAAGAATTATTTAATTAATCTTTTAGTGATATTTCAATTTCAAAATATTTCTGTATATTTATCACAGACTAGACCACAGACACACAACCACAGAATACAATTACTCTCTGTCTACCAGTCTCTATCTCTACCAAGCACAGAACAGAAAACCTCTACTCTCAGTGTGCTAGATAAACTCATCCACTTTCCCTTAAACGCCCACTTAAAATCCCCTAGATTGAAACAAAATCCCTTAAATAAAATGACTTTGAAATTATCAGACGTCTGTTAATTTTTCGAATTCCTCTCAGTGTGCCAGATAAACTCATCCACTTTCCCTTAAACGTCCACTTAAAATCCCCTAGATCGAAACAAAATCCCCTAAATAAAATGACTGAAATTATCAGACATCTGTTAATTTTTCGAATTCGCTTTTTTAATAAATAAATTATACAAAAATAAATTAAAAATTTGTACTTAAAAAAAATTAAAATAACTTGATGTACAAATTTTGGAATAATTTTTTATAAAATTTCTACATATTGTGTTCAATTTAAAATGTATTTTATTATGATTAAACATACATTAAACTCTTATTGTTTTTTTTAGTTTAAATCTTTTTTCCTAAAAAAAAACATTGTTTAGTACAGGCGATAATAAAATATAAAAAACATATTTTTATAAGAAACTTAATGTAAATAATAATCTATAATATAATTTATAAATTATCTAATAATTAAAATCTTTAAAATTTTTAAAACATTGTTTAAAACTCTGATAAAATATTGATCACAGATTCATATACTACGCTATTATATATTTCTGAACTAAAATTTTTTTAATAACATTTTTTAATCATCTATGAGCACTTTTTTAATTGTCATTGATAGTTTATTAATAAACTTTTTATGATTTCTGTTTTGAACTTAAATCGTTCTTCTTTCACTTTTTTCAACTTAAATTTAAGGAAGTTTTTAAATCTCCTGAACATATCCCCTAAAAAAAAATTTTCTCCTAGACTTTCCACCAATCCGTCTAAATCCACTAAAATTAGGGGAAAATCTCCCAACCTGGCAACACTGTTCACTCCGCACACTGAAACACACATAAATTTTTTTGCAGGACACTAGGCATTCGCTTACTAATTTTCGAAACATATTTTCGTTTACAATTTTTCCTTTCATATGTTTTCGGAAAACTCGTTCAGAATAAATACCTGTCTCATAAACGTCTTGAAAGGGCTAAACAAAAACAAACAGCAGTGCTTACACTGCTGCGTTCCAGCCTGTCGTGTATAGAGAGCCTGTATAATTATAAGCTGTAAGGCATTTTATCTTAGTCCTCAGGGGTGAAAACACATTAGTAGCTTTCTTTGTTTGAAGCTGACTGTAGGTGACCATGTACTACTGCAGTAGCCGTTTACCATCAAGTGATACTGTAAGTTCCTTTGTTACTTTCGTTTTATAAAAAAATATACATCATAAGGATGACGACAACAAGTCGTACACATTTGAACATGCGTAAACGAAATAAACATATGTACAGTAAAATATATAATAAGGAACTACGCACGGGCATAAATAATGAGGTATTGAACCAGAACGCAGCTTTACTCTTTGTGCACTTCTATGAAAAAAAAGCCTTTTTTGTTCTAAGTGCTTCCTACATATAGTTGAATGTTTTTTGGGAACCCATTCTTCTCTATTTATAATTTTTAACCATTATAAGAGTTTAAATTATCTCATTAAAGTATTTACTATAATGCCATTTGGCTACGAAACCCTAAAAATTAAAAATTAAAAAAATTACGAAGTTACTTTGATAGTGTCAATCTCTATAAAAATTACATCAGAAATAGCGGAAATTCACGTATTTGTTATTATTTTTAATATAATTATTACGCATTTAGAGCATTATCGTAATAAAATGCAATATTTTTCCCTATACATTTGTGTATAAAACATTTGTACCAGTTCTAAAATATTCCATTTAAAGTGCTAAATATTTTAATTGTACTTACTGTAACAGCATTCAGGTACTGCACACGTCATCATATTTAATCACACCTTTTAAACACTTATTAATACTTGAAAATCAAAGATATCGCGAAATTAAGCGGGACTTGTTTCGTTAACGATTGACGTCAACCCGATATAGGCCTATAGCGTGTACGTGTATGGTCTAACCATTCTATCTCGTTCTAACGTAAGCATATGCTATGCCCTTTCTCTTTTACATTGCCAATCTAACGTAAGTATATACTAAATCTATGCTTTTAGCGAAAAAACTGAACAATTTGTCATTTTTGTACAACGTCGATTCAGCCGCGCAACTAAATTTAGTCTAGTGAGCAGTGCGGTTACAACTAGTTTTATTGTACGCATAGGACCGCGTGGACTTATACTTTGGCATAAGGGAACGTCTGCGTATGGCTACTCCCCTCCGATACGTCGGCGGCCTGTGTTGCTTTATGTCCTCCATCTACGACTAAGCCACAGACTAACTAGTAGATTGGACTAAGCTAGAACAGTGGATAGTTTATTCTATGTCTTAGGCTAGAACTGTTTGTTTGTTGTTATGATTGAATGATTGAGGTCTTAGACCATACAAACTAATCTGATTTGTATTTTGTTTACATAACTTTTTACAATATGATGTGTCACATTGTGAAGTTCTCGGGAGATTTAATCGATAGCTTGATCCATCGGATAGTTGATGGTGACAATAATTTATCTCAAGGCCCCTATGCGAATAAATCTACGGTTGTACTTTTGAGAATGTTAAGTAATAAGAAATTACCTCTCCTCAATAAAGAATCAAAATGCAGATGCGTTGTCACCCGTGAGGACTAAGTTTGAATGCTAATTTTCCAGTAAAAAGGGTCTCCGGTTCTTTACACTCACCATACGAAACACAACAGTGTTAAGCTGCTATTTTGCGCTGGTATTCTGTCAGAGCGTGGTCCTTCCCCGGTCGAGCCGACCCATTCGTGCTACAATAGCTGCAACATGGCTCTACCACGTAAAAAAATATTCATTTAAAAACTTTACAATATAATTGACAAGTCACATTGCGAAGTTTTTGGGATATTTCGACGGCAGCTTAAGCCAGCAGTCAATCAATGATGATAGTATCCCAAGTTTTTAAGGAGTCAAAGCGCGCAAGCGCTTGTTTCCACCAATAGTTTGTTTGCGTAGATACTAGATACACAAATTGTATCTAGTATTGTGTATCTCGTATCTGCATCAATTCACTTATAAAAATCCACTTCAAATCAGTATTTCAATGATAAAACAGGAGCAACAATTCGCCGACACTCAAGTTCCCCCGAATCTCAAATGACTTGATCACGGTCACGGATTGATAACTTTTTTTATTTAAAGGACCCGACCTGACGTGTATTTTCTTAACAAACCTACTCATCGCTGATGCATCATATTGCGATGTTTTTGGAGATTTTGACGAGAACTTAACCCAGCGGACATCTGATGACGATAGTAGAGAGCACGCAGACATTTAAGCACAAAATTGAACCAATCTTACGTATCAAAATATAGTTCAAACAAGGTATTATTCAGACGATAAAACAAGAGCAGGAATCCGCTAGCGGTCGAGTTCCTGCCAAAACTCACCAACTACCTCGTATGACGGTAACAGTAAACGGTGGCTAGTGAATATAGCTGCAATCAGCTGGCGGTTAAGTTGACACCAAAACTCACAGCTTTATAATGACCTTCAGACTGAATTTCGGCCACAGTAATGTAATCATCCAACACGTTAAAACTTTAAACAACTTTTTAAATTCGGAATTAAGAAAAAAATGGCTTTTCTTGTCTTACTGTTTGATGATAGTTTAATTTAATCTGAATAATATTGTTAAGTGATGAACTTTAAGATAATAATTAATATTTATATTATAATTAATTAGCAATAATAATGTCATGAACCCCCCACTAGATGGAGTGACGACCTGGTAAGACATGCAGGAAGTCGATGGATATAGAAATAACCAGAAATAACCCGTGCGAAGCCGGAACGGATCGCTAGTTATCAATAAACAACCCTTTACTGTTTATGACAGCAGACAGAATACGCGAACTAGTTTAAAAGTATAATTTTAATGTCATATAATATCAAAGGTGATTATTGATGTAATGTTATACAATACAAGGTAATATACACCATTTAAAATAATCGTCATCGAAGTGAAAGTCCTGGCCCCAAAGTATTCTACTATTATTTTCGTGTATGTCAAAATCTAACATTAATTTTTGTTTAAATTGATGATTTAAGATTTGAAAATAGAGTTTATTTTTAACTATCATGGGCTCCAAAGACCAGAGAAGACGTTCATCGTTTGAATCGGTGGCGCCTATTGCTTTCCTTCTTTCTATAAAATTCTTCTCAACGTTTAATGATAAAAACAAATTGTACTTTACATTCATAAGTTTGAACAAAACTGAATTCTTATCCCAAATAGCAGTAAATTTCCAACATATATCACCGGGAATACTTTCCTTATCATCTCTAGCGAGTGGAGTAAGTTCATTATCCAACTTAACGTTAACATTAAATCTTGGACTGAAAAGTCGAAAACAATCTTGTTTCAAAATATGAGTAAACGCTTCTGGAAAGTAATTTATAACGAAATCTTTTTCATCGTTTATCCAAAGTTGATATGCATAATTCATTATGTTTTTATTTCGTTCTCTCATAATTTTTTTCACAATATACGTAATAGACTGATCAAGACTTTTATATGTACACAATGCTTTACTTATCTTTACTGCTTTTGCATATGTACCATTTTCAATATATGCATATAGATGGTCTATTAAATTATTTACACTGAAATATGCTCTAAAATTTTTAAATGTTAATTCCTTAAAAATGTCTGGTATTTCAAAGTCCTCGTAATACACAATCCCTTTCTCATATAATTCGGCTTCAATATTTCTTACTGCCTCCGAGTCATCATCATAACCAAATATGATTACTTTCCCGTAATCGTTGTTAACGATTCGCGCTATATCTTTGGCGCAATTTTTATTGATTTTAGTTTGAATAACTGTCACTAGTTTAACAGAGTTGTCCTTTATTAAGTTGCTAGTATTACAGTTTATATAATCATCAACAGGAATTCTATTTGGAATTTTTCTATTAGCATCAGAACCCTTGCTAACTAGCTTATACTGATGATTAATATTGTAACAATCAACGAAACCACTGATTTTTTTGGTGAATCAAAAATAATTCTGCCTTCACCCCAATAGTCAACATGTTCCAATAGGTCATTAAGAGATGGTGGTATTTTTATGTGGTTATAAGTACTGAATGATGGTGTTTCTGAATAGGGATAGTACTTATTAATGTTTCTGTCGTAATTTGGCGGTGATGCAGTCAACCACGTGTTCATCGAAAGAGCACTGTCGTTGACTTCGCTGTAAAAAAAACATGCGTGAGTGTCGTGGAACACTCAGTTGGAACGAAGTTCCTTTCGTAGTATATTATTATTGATAAACGTATGTTTATTGATAAACGTATGTTTATCAATAATAATATATTGATAAACATATGTTTATCAATAATAATATACTTTTTGGTTAACAAATACAAATAAATGATTTACTAGCGTCTATTAAAATAAAGCGTCATTTAAAATAATATTTCTTTCATGTGCGAGGGAGATGGATATTATTCCATCTCGCTCGCACTATAGAAAGGGCGTCGTGACGGAAAAATCTTACACTTTTCTCGCCTAGCCCCCATCCGTGAAATTTGTACCGTGCGATAGGGAACTTCGTTCCAAAAAGAAATTGGAATTCAAGTAATATGTCACAGTCCTCATCGAAAGAGCCCAACATAAGTCCTCTATTGGACATGGATAGCCTCGTATATTTTAATTGAAGTAGAGTATGCAAACCTATACACTGCTACAGCTAAAAAACTGTACACCCAGCTATGTACCTGTGCACATTTTTTATAAAGAATAAGGGTGACAAGCTAGCACACAGTTGTGGTCCATAAACATCTTTACCTATCTTCAATTAAGGATCAAAATGCAGATATGTTGTGACTCCTGAGAACCAAGAATGCCTAGAAAGTAGTAACGTTAAGAAACACAGCATTATTTTACTGTTTCGCGCTGGTATTCTGTGAAAGTGTGGTCCTTCCCCGTTTGAGCCCACCCAATCGTGCTCTACCACGTCAAATGCCACATCGTCGTGGCGTCATGTACATTTTTCTATATGGTACATTCCGAGCATCTGACACGAAAATGCGCTTCCCGAACGCGGCTATCGAGTTGCATTTGTTGGATAATATTGGTCAAAATTGGACTCCACTAGTCGGATAATAACAGCTGCTGTGTTTCGCACTGTGAGTAACGAGAATCGGAGACCCTTTTAATTGGTAATGCATTTTAATTTCACTTACCTAACATCAGGTGTGCTCGTGTGTTTCCCTTACATGTAGGACTGCCGACAGAGGTGAAAACTCAATGATATATGCGTATACATGTACACAGGCCGGTATACGTAGTAGACATGCTACGTCACGAGCATGTCGAGGTCATCGGTGACGCGAACCCATAAGTTTTTCCCCTACCGAAAATCGCTCAACGCGGCTATAGAAGTTTTCACTTCAAAATATTTTGTTCTGTTTATATTCGTTAAAAACTTTGGGCTTACGACAGGGATATAATATTCATCTTGCCCATGTTCATCTTTGTTTATAGCCCATTCGCCCCACACGTAATGGTAGATCCAATAGTCGTCCCGAATAATCCGCCGAAGCGTAAGTATACGTATGTGGTGTATAATACCAATGCATTTATAGAAATTATTTTGGATTTTTAAGGAGATTCGAAGCCCTACGTCGACTCGGCGTGTGTGTAGTGGGTATCACTAACACACACGTACAGATAAAGTGCAGGAGGCAGAAAACATACAACACAAATACGGATAACATACAGGAAGCAGAAAAGGAGCCTATCCCACCGCTGGGGACACAGGCTACACAGGTTTAAAGGCATGATGATGTATACTTGAAAGAATTTTCATAAAAAAACGAAGTTTTCTTTCAACGTCGAGCACGTGGAAAATCAACAATGAGTTTCAGTGATGGCCGACGAGAATCGAACTTGGTTTGCTTGCGACCCATGCAATTTGAAGGTTCCCGCTTATATATCTACGATATATGTTTATTATATACTATCAAGTATGATTTATGAGAGACTATACCTTAGTCTATTCCTTTTACCCACGGACTCCTGTGTTTGATCGTCATGTATATTCATGATATAAAAAGTACTTCGAACTTTTTCAAATTTTGCAAGACATGCAGAAAACACTGAAGCCAGTTAAAAAGTTCAACTAAAATTAAAAGCATGATGTAGTGAAATTATTTTATATACAATTTTAACTTCTTATCAATTACCAACGATATTTATAACCTTTTGTGGCTTGGTTTTCCCATCATTAACCACAAATTGTCGATAGCAAAGGTTTTTATTTATTTTTATTTTTAAGGGCAACCAACCAAGCGTACACCTAAAATTAATTTAAATTGAATGCGGTTGATGAAAATTTAAAATAAGCGTAAATAGCACTTGCGAAAATATTTCTTAGGTACTATACGGTTTGACAATGATGCGATTTTTTTCCAATAATTTTAATTGTAGCGCGCAACACAGAATTCTGGTTTCCTAGTAACAAGGCACCCTTGTAGCTTCGTCATGTCCGTCCGTCCGTCCGTCCGCAGTTTTACTCAAAGATCTTAGGTCTTACAAAGCTGTAAATTGGCATAGCTACTATATATATATTAATCACGCAAACAAAGTTGTGAAATAAAATCTTGAATAACATTCTTAATTTTGGTGGTACGTCCTAACCTCCTATGTACAGGTGTTTTTGTCCCCGTCCTATTTCATCGTATAGGGCTATAGGGTGTCGTTGGATAGGTATTTCAAAAATATTGGGGGTATCGAACAACATTTTTTTGATTCAGGTGTTCGTTTGCAAAATATTGAGCTTTAAAGTGGTATTTTTTATTAGAGTCATGTGTCCCCAAACTACGAACTAAACCGTTGTTTTTGAAAATATGAAAGTATGCACGATAGTAGTATATACATATAATGAAGTTAAAAGGAAAACTATCACAGCTAAGTAGGTTTCACAAGTTAACGAGTAATAGTCCAACAACCAATTTATAAGATGCACTTGGATTAGTAAAAATTTCGTTAGAATTCCATAGAAAATTACTTAAAACTAGCTGCATTATAACTTTGTAATGTTATTATAAACTGTAAAAAAATAAAAAAAATTTGAAGAAAACGACTTATGCATTGCTACTATAGCTTTACGTATTTCTTTGTGGGTGTAGGCAGAGAGAATCGATCGCCAAGAGACCAATCCTGACATACCACTTTCGCTTATTTTTAGTCAGGTAGTAATTATTGTAGGCCTACAGTTTTATTCGTATAGTTGATACTCTTGGTTTACGTGGGCGACCCTCAGGGTAGTTTAGGGCAGTTGTGGTCACAAATTTACGGGATCACAAGTTTACGGGAAGCTTTGTCACTGTCATGTATATCTAAACGTTGTACTACCGGTAACCATGGACGTAGTACGTCCATGCCGGTAATTAATATATAAATAGGAAACTATGACCATTTTTGTACGGACTTGGGCCCACTTTTAGTCTTTACAGTGGTCAAACCGCGAATTCAGTTAATGTGTTCATAGTATCAAGAAGGCCCCTTCTAAGTTCACGTATTGTGACGGGCAACTACGGAACCCTACTCCTACCAGGCCTGTCTCACTCCGCGCTTTAGGCATGAAAATATAACTACGCTGCGCGGCCCCCCACATGGGACTAATTCCGTGAGGATCTCACGCGCACGCTCGAGCTGACGCGCGTCTTAAGGCGCGGTGAATAGACGACTTTTATGTATTTGAGGGGGTGAAGCAGATGAAGTAAGGGACCAGTAGTCCCGCCCACTGCGGGGTGCACCGCGTGAATCTCGCCGTCGCTCGACGTAAAATGTACAATTGGTCCAGCGCCCCGCTGTCCGCCTTCGCACCGCGTTTCCGCTATGACTGGTGGTTCGAATCCCATCAGACGTATATTTTGTATTGGTATTTTAAAATGTTTCTACAATTATTTTCGTATTTAAAATATGTATATATTTTTGATTTGTTATTTTAAAAATATTATGTACCTACATAATTTAGTGTTGTTATTTGTAAAATATGTACATATTCTATTTTCTTAATTTTAAAATAATCAATAATTGTTATGTTGAAATTTTGTAACAGATTCATCAAATGAATAATAAATTAATTCTTAAATAAAATGACTTTGGACCAAAATGGTCAATCATAGAAATGGCCAATTCTCGAAACGGCAAATTGTAAAAATTGTGAATTTATAAAAACAATCATTTTTATTCGTATAGACATATTTTTCTTCAGAATCAAGAGTAAAATAAACCATTATGAACAAATTTTACTATAGCGCTAGCCCTAAAATCGCAACAGACGCGATGATAAAAGGTGTCTCAGCGCCGATTTTAAAATTTGAATATTTATATTAAAAAAAACAATTGTGTTTATAATATTTTAATTGCAGTAAATTATAGTACATTAGTGCGAATTTTATGTACGGAATATTACACCGTCAAGATGTCTTCCATCACGGCGAATGCACTCTTCAAAGCGGACTAACGAATTTGTGGAAACACGCCGCAGAACGTCAACTGATATGGCCGTCACTTCTGTCGTTATTTTAATCTTTAGCTGCTCCAAATTCGTAAGAGGGGTATCAAAAACTCTTGCTTTGAGATAACCCCATAAAAAAAAAGTCAGCTGGGGTTAAGTCGGGAAATCTGGGTGGCCACAATATGTCTCCAAAGCGGCTTATAATTTTTCCCGGAAACAACGCTTTTAGTGTGTCCATGGAGACCCTAGCTGTGTGGGCTGTGGCCCCATCTTGCTAAAACCATACACCGGACTCGTCAACATCCTCTTCTTGCAGCTGCGGTACAAAAAAGTTATTAATCATGTCGATATACCGCTCGCTCGTCGCTGTAACCGTTGCACCTCGATCATTCTCGAAGAAAAATGGCCCGATGATTTTCTTCGCCGATATTGCGCACCATACAGTAACTTTGGGGTTGTGTAATGCCTTCCGATGTTTTTGTTTTGGATTGCTGGATGACCAGTAACGGCAATTTTGGCGATTGATGTACCCTTCGAGGTGAAAGTGTGTCTTATCGCTAAAATAAACATTGGCCATCCCATTTTCCTCTGAAAAAATCTCTAACATCTTCTGACAGAAAAATTTTCACTTGTTGTAGTCTTCTGGTTTGATTTTTTGAACTATTTGGATTTTATAGGGATGCAATTTTAAGTCTAAGGCCAAAATTCGTTAAATACTTGAACGATGGAGATTCAAAGAGGCAGCATGTTTTCTAACTGATCGTCGTGTATGCTCCGCGACCGCAGCGGCGACGCGGTCGATGTTTTCAATCGATCGAACAGGTCTATTTCGAGGCCAATTGAATCTTTCAGTAAACATCCTGTCGCTCTGAACTTTTTACCTGACTTAATTAACTGAATACTCGGGGCATCACTTAAACGGCGGATTTCATAGCGATTACAAAACTTGCGCTGTGCTTCCTCAGCGAAAACTCGTTGCAAAAGTTGCGGTGCGCGCCAGACCACTGTGACATAGTGACTAAAAGACCGCACTCATCACCTACCGAACGCTACCGCTCCTCCCGCTAACACCGCGGGTTGCTGAGAAATTCGTGTTTAAAGTTTAAAATCGGCGTCGACGCGTCGAGCACAATAGTGGTGTTGCGTACAAGTTATAACTTGTTCGATCATGCATTTGCGAAGATTGTCAAAATATCTAATAATAAATAATAGACCATGTCGGATTACAGGGGTGCCGGATTAGACAGGGGCCGGATTACAGCAGGTCCACTGTATATAATGAAGTTTAAAGAAAAACTATCACATCTAAGTAGGTTTCACAAGTTAACGAGTAATATTCGACCAATTTATAAGATGCACTTGGATTAGTAAAACTTTGGTTACAATTCCATAGAAAATTTCTTAAAACTAGCTGCATTATAACTTTTGTAATGTTATTGTAAACTGTAAAAATAAAATAAAATTAAGAAAAATAAAATTGTAGGCCTACAGTTTTATTCGTATAGTTGATATTCTTGGTTTACGTGGGCGACCCTCAGGGTAGTTTAGGGCAGTTGTGGTCACAAATTTACGGGATCACAAGTTTACGGGAAGCTGTGTCACTTTCATGTATATCTGCTAAGCGTTGTACTACTGGTAACCATGGACGTAGTACGTCTATGCCGGTAATTAATATATAAATAGGAAACTATGACCATTTTGTTTTATTTTATTACAAACATAGCCGTGGTAGCTCAGATGTATAGCGCTCGCTGTAAGTGTCACAGTATGTGAGCAACCCGGGTTCGATCCCCGCCGGCACCAATGAAATTGTTAATTGTAATTTTAAGTGCTGATTTACCACGTGCTCGGTGGTGAAGGAAAACATCGTGAGGAAACCTGCATGTCTGAGAAATAAGAACAAAAATATTTCGAAGATATGTGAAGTTCGCCAATACGCATTGGGGCAGCGTGGCTGACATTTCCTTGCCCTTGTGGCGGGTGGAAGGAAAAGGGGAGATCTCCCGCCGGACAATGTGTGCTGCCCGGGGAGCGACCAACGCTCCGAGTGGTAGTTCGGAGCTATTGTATATATACTGTTTTTAATTCGGAACTTTGATAGCGCGATTTAGGCCTCGATGTATTTCGCTTGTGGCGCGACGGCAGCGCCGCCACATCACCCCCCTGCTCAGACCGGAGGTCGATAGTGCAGTCTAGATGTCGACGAATGTGCAAGTGCCAGGGAATTGCCTTGTAGTCTGCGGTGAGTCGAGAAGAAGGCAAGTAATCTGCGAGAGTGCCGTGAAGCAGAGGCGAGCAGTAAGGCTCAGAGCCGTGCCGAAGACTGTAGCGCAGAGAGTAGCTTGAAGGAACAGGAAGCATTATTATAGTGCTGCGATGAACCTTTGTAAAGCTAGATGGCTTTGCAGGATGTGAAGACTGCAGAAAATATCTGCTCGGGAGCGAATGAATGGGGTACTTGAGGACGATGATGAAGATTTGAAGGTAGTTTTCCGAAGGCTGTTGGTTGCGTGTTCATATCACGTCGGTTGGTCACCACTGTGGCCAGTGGAAGGAAAAGGAGAGATCTCCCGCCGGGCAAGGTGTTCTGCCCGGGGAGTGGTCAACGCTCCGAGTGGTAGTTTTTTTTTTATTTTTTTTTGCGCCCAATGCAAAAGGCACCCTCCGGAAGCGGGGGAGGGAGGTGGTGAATGCTCTAAGCATACCACGCAGCCGGCTGCGTGGTTATGTGGGACTCACTGACTAACCTAACTAACCTAAGTGCCTACCCACTAAACACCACCTTGGGAGCGGTATTGGCCATAGTGGCCTTTCTACCGAGAATTGATGCGACCCTCTTTAGGGAAAAGAGGGCGCAAAGAGTGGTAGTTCGGAGCTATTGTATATATACTGTTTTTAATTCGGAACTTTGATAGCGCGATTTAGGCCTCGATGTATTTCGCTTGTGGCGCAACGGCAGCGCCGCCACACCCTAAAACCCTCTCAGAAATGAGAGGAGGCCCGTGCCCAGCAGTGGGACGGTATATAGGCTGTAACTTTAACTTTTTAATACAAACAAAAAAATCTAAGTCATGGCAACTACGCGGTGTGTACGAATACAATACGTGGACAAACAAGTGGGTGGACAGACAGACGGGTGGACAGTTATCTACACCTTAGCTGAAAATCTACGGTTCGGTAGGGTTAGTCTCCCTGTGTTACAATATCTATTATTGATTCACAACAATTGGGCTGGAAGTCGTGAAGTTCGTCACGTCATCTCTTAGGAAATTGACCACGGAGTCATCGTCTGTCTGTCGGCTCCCATTGTGTGACAAGATTCGCCCATCTGTTGATACTTACTCATCATAATTTGATTTTGAATTGGCTCCTGGAGTTACAACTGATGCAATTGAAAGTGATGTCCCAGGGTTTTCGTGCTCAGAATCTTTTTGTAATCTAAAATTTAAACAAATATTTTTTTAGAAAATGAGGAATTACAACAATGTTCATTTTGAATAATTTGTATAAACATCATATACTCGTATGTATAAACTTACCCATGAAAAGTTTTCTCCGATGGTTCATATACTGACGGATTGCTCGCTAACCGTTTCTTTTTACTATTAAAAAAAAAAACAATAAAATTGCATTATAATCATTTCAAAAATACGAAAGTCAAAAAAAAATATAATTACTGAAAATTTATGTCAATTAAGGAAAAAAAAAACAGTTACTTTAAATAAGAAATCAGCAAAAAGTATACCCATGTTATGTGGGATTAGAACCCGGGGATAGACATTGATGCAAAAAACTAATTCAATGCACGGGACCGCTATACCAAACGCGCTACTGTACAGATAATCTATATAAACAAAATAAAGAGTGCACAAAAAGTTGGTGTACTTACTTTACAACTTCCATCATGTGTTTTTGTTTCATCGAATAAGATCTCTTTATTGCCCTCCGTATATTTTATTGTTGCCCATTTTTTATAATGTACCGACACTGATTGTTTATTTTTACAACTTACGACTAAAACCGAAATCGAACAAAAATTTACACCAACTTACAATAAAATATCTTTTAAGAACAAACAGATACGTAAATGATTTTTGAATACCTAATATGTAGGTACTATTCGGCTGAATACTGAATACTTAAGTAAAACGTTTTGTTGTAGTCAAATAATTGGTAAAATGAAAATATTGATTTATTTTCTAATAATGTCATTTTCTTGTAATCATTAAAGTAGTCATAGGTACACAATCAACTTCCGAATTTAAAAATTAACTAAAAATCTATCAAATAAATGTATATGCACTTGAGACGTAATTAAAATTTAGAAGTGGAAGATTATAGTGTAGAAAGAATATTTTTCTGCATTATCAGGCATAGTTTACTCCTTTTCTCCTCGTGGACAAACCCAGCTTCAAGCCCGCTTTTCACTATGGGATATAATATAATATATATTACATCTCGAGATATAAATTAATATCGCTCACCATACTTTTAAATGAAACCGTTTACACTGAGCTATAATATATATTACATCTCAAGCGATAATAGTTCGTTGATAATGGAATCGTCATCCACAGACCAGCAACAAATAATCAGAATGCGCCAATTATATCTGAAGCCATTTCTGTTGCGGCAACTGACGGATGCAGCAGTGACGCCAGTAACAGTGGAAACAGAAACATTGTCGAGACTTGATACTGCCGCTAGTATTTCTGCGAGTACGTCACTATCAACTAATCTGGTTACTGCACTTACTGTGCTACCTAATACAATGTCAACCCCTGAACCAGGATGTTCTTACTGGCTCGATAACTCCGATCTACACGAAAGACCACGAACTCAGCAGCAATCAATATTTGTGTTGTAAGTCCGCAGCAAATAATGCCCTTTCCAGCAACTACAAAAACATCTCGCTCAACTAGAAAACGAGGAAAAACCGCGGTGATCACATCTTCGCCGTATAAGAATGAGTTAGAAGAAACGATTAAGAAAAAGAAACAAGCGGAAGAGGATAAACAGAGAAAAAGAGTTGAGGAACTTAAAAATCTGAAAAGTCCCGGCAACTAAGAAGAAAAAGTAACAAAGAAGAAACAAGGGGCTAAGAATAGATCATTAAACGAGAATAGTGACAGCGATATTGAAAATACACCTTGTTTGTATTGTAAAGGC
Source organism: Parnassius orleans (assembly GCA_029286625.1). NCBI lineage: Eukaryota > Metazoa > Arthropoda > Insecta > Lepidoptera > Papilionidae > Parnassius > Parnassius orleans. The sequence continues at coordinate 1,097,183 of JAGSMP010000006.1, read as the reverse complement.
CTATATTTGGACTCAAATGAAGGCTGGGCTGCTTGTTCAGCATGCGGCAAATGGGCTCACTGCAGCTGTGCAGGTGTGGACGACGAAGATGCAGATACCGTGTTCACTTGTGAACATTGTGAACAGTCCTAAATGGTCGTTTGCTGCATACCCATCTTACCACAGGGTACCCATCTTACCCTAGGGTGGGGCATGATGGGGATGGGGTGTATTTCTACTTTTTGATTTTTTTAATTTTATTATGTTGATAAGACTGCCAAATACTCGTTAACAATGAAGACTGATTATCTAAGAAGATTATAAGAATAAAACAAATTAATAAAACTCTTTACGGTCAATTTTATTTAACATCAAACCTTAAGGACCCCGTCTTACCCACTCTCCCTACGGGTGCTTAAAGAACAATAGGAATGTCGACTTTTCATTTTACTGTTCCTAAGGATATCGAAAGGTAAGATATTATTATTTATAGGTAGATCTAGATAATTAGGTAGCTCGTTACTGTCGCCATAGTTACAGATTTATTATTTGACAAGCTTTTTACCCGCGACTTCGCTCGCGTGGCCTTCAATTTAGAGACATCGTTAATAGGGTGGGTGTACCAGTCCCAAACCAGGTACCAATGGTTGACCACTCATATGTTCAATTGAATAAATTAAGAAATGGCGGGCATTTTTTAAGAATTCAATAGTTTTGTTATATTGCCTAGACTGTAACCAACCTTCCGAACATAATTTTTGCGAGGGTGGACGAAAATATATAATATAGATATTTTGTTCTTTTTTTTCATAGCGATGCTTTTGTTTGACAATTTAGAGCTTAAAGCCAATTATTAAAATCGTTTTATGCGGTGTGCCCCAGTTGTTGACCACTGGTTTGCTATTGGTACACAGTAGTAAAAAAGTGTTCTTATGGATGACCACCAGATTAGAATTTTAACTTTTTCTCGTTGTTTTAGATTGAAGATAGACCCAAAAAGACATTTTTTAAATATACAGAGCTAAATCTGCTGAAGTGTGTCTCGATGAAATTCATAAAGGCGCTAAAATAAGGCCAACATGTCGAAAATATCATATCCCTCACCCGACTGTTATAAACAAACTGAAAATGAGACATTCTCAACGGAAAATGGGACCACCAACTAAAGATAGTTCAATCAAGAGATCGTACAAGAAGTTTCTATTAACTAGGTGGCTTAACGCTAACGCTAAAATGGATTGTTTATTGGAAACAGTTAGCCAAATAATAAGAGAGGACATCTTTAACTGATTTTGGACCTGGACTATCAATCCAACAGCCAGAAGAAAAGGAAGTTACCCTACCCCCACAGGATTTTTTTTATAGGATAAAGGTTACAAACGAGTCCAACTGATGGTATGTGGTTGCTGTAGCCCATAGACATCTACATCTATCCTCGATTACGAATCAAAATGCAAATGCGTTGTCGACCGTGAGGACTAAGGTGGAATGCCTCGTTTCCAGTAAAAAGAATCTCCGGTTCTCTACACTCACCATACGAAACAGAAGGGTTGAGCTGATATTTTACCCTGGTATTCTGTGAGAGCGTGGTCCTTCCCAGTCGAGCCGACCCATTCGTGCTACAACTATACTACTAATATAGCTGCAACATGGTTCCACGTAAAAAAAATTGAAGCAACACCGCCAAAGCCAAAGGTAGCCAAGCACCTAAACAACTATTTCCCTGGGAAAATCAAAAACATTGATGGATGTAACGCTGAAGTCAGTACTATGGTGTTATCATCTGCGACTGTTTTCAAATGGCTTGAAAAATATATGACCGTGTATATTGTATGATCGTGACAGCATCATTGGAGTTATAAAAGCACCTGTTTCCATAAATACCAGAGGTTCCTGCAAGGTTGAAAACATGGTCAAATTTTTGGAATGAATATAAGATAAAGCTTTCTAGTTCTTTTGGTAATTTTACGGTTTCTAGATAAGATTTTGTCAAATTCGCATACCTCAATATGATGAGACTGATTTATTTAATTCTTAGTATGACTGTGATAGTTGATACTGATAATTTATGTGCAAAGCTATTTTTCTATTGTAGTTTGCTAATAAGCATTGTTAACGTTAATGTTCTAATTTTCATGTTTGTCATCTAATTAGCTACCTTCGACTTTGCCATTAAAAATTGGTTGTAAGTCTAGATAAACTTTCAGTCATCATGTGAAAGTCAATTTGTGTAACAAAATAGTGTTTCATTTTCAATTAGCTACATTTTCTGGATAAGTTTTTCAGTGGTCAACTATTGACGCAAAAGTGGTCATTTATTGGAGCGCACTGGTCAAACTTAGGCACATTCCCGTTTTTGGTATAATTAATGAAATCTATAAAAAACTTAAATATTTGGAATCAAATAATTTTTCTATATTGCAACATTAGTGACCAATAAACAACTTTGTATATACATTTCTACATTAAAACTAAATGATACCAGTTCAGAGCATTTCGAAGTCAAAATGTGGCCTTAACTGGTACACCCATCCTACTATTTCGTACCGAAATTAGCAAGATTGGATCACTTGTAGAGACGCCTCGGTATCTGTGTCTATATTGGAGGTAAATAATTTAAATTTGGCAATATAATAATATGCTACAGAAACACATAAGTGAGTTTATCACCTTTAACACCTTTTTTATATCGGGCATGTCTTCCGATGTATATTTATGAAGGGAAAATTGCCCTCGAATCAGAAATGCGTTATTTACATAATATTCATAATTGAAGATATTATAGTCTTGACAAAATAATATTGAATTTCCTTAGTCTCTATGAATAAAACGATTTTTACGGAATTTATTTTTACTATTTTAATTCCCGAATTCCGAAGGTCACGGGTGTTGTAAAGCACCCGAAACGTCGGGAATTAAAATAGTAAATTAAACGCGACAAAATCCGTAAAAATAGTTTTATTCAATGTGTAGTGTTCGCGTAAATATAAGAAATCATTAGTCTCTATGACTTTAGTAATGTTTATTTACGTTATTTGATTCAAATTATTGGCCCCAATGAATATTGATTGGCACCATAAAATACATGCCAGTATTTTTTTACGTTCAAGTAGACTTCTACATTTCATAAATGTAGTTCTATTCACGGTGAACGTGTGAGAAGAACTATATTCATAAACGGAAGTAGAAATATACAGAACATGGGCAGCACATTCTTCCTGATCACAGCTCAAAATAATAAAAATATGGAGTTGGCAACTCGCATGCCAAGCGTGGCAACTACGGCAAATATCCAACTTATTTGGCAATCTATGGAGGGGATCGAATTGATGAACGGGAGTAGAAATATATTAGCCATGTAGAGGCGGCGAAAGAGAAACCACTACCCCATTTCGTCTCGTGGGTGTCGTAAGAGGCGACAGAGGGGAAACTGACACAGGAAAATGGTGGCAGCATCTGCCTGATAACAACACAAAGTAATAAAAAGCTACGGTTGTCAACCCGCTTGCCAAGCTCGAATACTACTGCAAATATCAGGCCTATTTGATAAACAATGGGCTAAGCCTATGATAAGTGTTATGATAAGTGATATTCAGCAGTGGATAGCCCTATTAAATGTAAAAAAGTAGCAGCTTACATACATCCTACTACTGGGCACAGGCCGCAGAGAGTTTTAGGACAAAAAAGAGCTGATTGAATTGACTCCAAATTAGGATGACCGATTTCACATATACCTAATAATTATTTCCGAAATATTTCTATAACTTCTCAGATATGCAGGTTTTATCGCGATGATTTCCTTCACCACCGAGAACGTGGTAAATCAAAATTTGAAATTGCAATTAAAATATGACTGCAGTCGGCGCTGATCGAATTTGGGTTGCTTACGTATTTACGTTTGGATCGGTTCGATTAGCGGCTTAGACAGTTGACTTTCAAGATTCTATCAATGCAGTTCTATTCACAGTTAAAATAAAAATAAACCTGTGTATAATTTGCTTCCTTTGATATTTGTAGTACTTTTTCGCAAGAGCCTGTTCATTTACTCACTTGAGCTATGAAACCGCAACTGTCACAAAAATCTTAATATGTATGTCTGAAAATATGAAAGCTATATGACAAACTGTTATAAAAGTCTCATTAAAAGTAAAAAACTAAAGAAGCAGCTTACAAGCTTACATACGTCTTACGATTATGCACAGGGCTTCACATGTTTTTACATGTCCACGAATTTTTTATCAAACTACTCATACATCAAGGTTTCACCACGAAATTATTTTTCACCACTTCACTGAGCACGTGGAAAATAAGCAAATAAAATTTCCTCACCAGTTTCATTGTTACTCGCGGGAATCGTACACTGTTTTGTTTCTCTACTATGAAAACTTAGTATGACGAGCTACACGGCTCACGTATTTGTTTAAATAAAACTCATAAAAACTGAAAAGAAGCTTTTGCACGATTGTGGACCACATTTACCTAGTAATTAGTCATTCAACGGTATCACGGACTATTCCATCAATTATATATTTTATAATATTCATAATTATAAAAATCTCCCGTGTAGTGGCGGATAAGAATACTCACTACCCCATATCTTCCCGTGGGTATCGTAAGAGGCGACAGAGGGAAACTGAGGCAGAGGATGGGCAGCAGCATCTTTCTGATAACAGCAAAAAAACAATTAAAAAAAACTGCGGTTGCAAACCCGCTCGCCAAGCGTGGCAACTATGACAATATACCTCCCATGAGCAACGACACAAATAAACGGCCCACAGTCCCCGGCGGCCCCGCTATTCCTGACTACGGTGGCAACCATGGTAACGGCGAGGCAGGGGGTGCTAAGAATCTCCGGTGGAGGTTCGGTTGCCACCTACGATGACTCGACCTGGCAACTTATAACGCACGCACTCTGAGAACTGACGAGAAGATCCTGGAGCTTGAAGAAGAGATAGACAAGTTGCGCTGGAATATTATAGGATTATCCGAGGTCCGAAGAGAGGGGGAGGACACGGTAATCCTCGAATCCGGCAACTTGTTCTATCACCGGGAGGGCGCCCATCTGTCCCAAGGAGGTGTCGGATTTATCGTCCACAAGTCTCTCGTTAACAACGTTGTAAAGATTGGGTGTGTGTCGACGAGGGTTGCGTACCTTATACTCAGAATAACCAAACGGTATTCGCTGCAGGTCATACAGGTTTACGCACCAACCTCGGCATAATCATGGATGATTATAAGCACCAGCTTTCAAATAAAAAAAAGAATCATCAAAATCGGTTCACCTAGAAAAAAGTTCTGAGGTAACATTTTAAAAATTACAGGCGAATTGAGTACCTCCTCCTTTTTTTGAAGTCGGTTAAAATAAGTAACGTTCACGTTTGCATATTAACCTTCCTCACATTGAACAATAATGTTCTTATTTTTAGCAAATTACTAATAATAATTTTTTGTATGTGGTAGAGCCATGCTGCAGCTATATTAGTAGTATAGTTGTAGCACAAATGGGTCGGCTCGACCGGGGAAGGACCACGCTCTCACAGAATACCAGCATACCAGCGTAAAGTAGCAGCTTAACGCTGCTGTGTTTCGTATGGTGAGTATAGAGAACCGGAGACCCTTTTACTGGATACGAGGAATTCCATCTTAGTCCTCACGGGTTTCAACGCATTTGCATTTTGATTCTTTATTGAGTATAGATGTAGATGTCTATGGGTCACAGCAACCACTTACCATCAGGTGGACTGTGTGCTCGTTTGTCACCCTATCCTATAAAAAATACATTGCATAACACTTTGGCGTATTCTACTACCAACTAATATATGGCCTTAACAAAGGCGCGTCAAGGGCTAAGTGATACAAACTCTCGCACGCGGACGTAAGGTGCATTTTGATTTAATACGCGCGCCGCATTAATATTTTTTTCGACGATTTAATCGGTAGGCTAATTTAACGAAGGTCGTATCCGAGACGTGCAAAGTATTATGAACATTAGGGATGTTGTAACACAGTTTTGTGTACACAGTTTTGTGTATACAGTTTTGTTGGTTGCTAAAAGTAACAATTGTGTTAAATCATTCAGGCAGTGGCCACCGGTCTGGATATTTTAAGGCTGACAATTTTTGATGCTGCAACAATAAGTATTTAATAGAATTATGTTTAATTTGATCAGTTACTTATTATTAGTTTATTTAGCAGTAAGTAGATGGCGCTATTATTAGATTAAACTATGAAAATCAAAACTATACCCTCTAGTATTCAGCCACAATTAGTTGAGGTGTGACTGGGGTGGCTGAATCGCACAACAAAGTCGCGGCGAACATTTAATTATACAAAAATTAGGCATAAAGTGATGTAGATTCTATTAAAAATTTTGCTTCTGTCAAAAATACGCTATCAGCGCTGCCAGCGGTGTGTAATGAAATTATTTTACGATATAAAAGTATCTAGAAATAGCAATGTTGTGTTTAGTTGTTAATATCGCCAAACGATCTCTATTCATTGATTTGGTCAAGCTATATCATCATAATAAAGTCAAAAAACACTGTAAAATTTTCTGACCTAAAAAGGTAGCCTATAAGTTACCCGGTTCTCTAATTACCTACACACAAAATTTCATAAAAATCTGTTCAGTACTTTTTGCGTGAATCGGGAACACACAGACAGACAGACAGACAAAAATTCTATAAATCACTAATTTGGCTTCAGTGCCCTTTATTTAGTCCCCTGGATTTGTTTATTCCAGAAAATATTAGAATTACAGACACGACTTTTCTACAGATTTATTATAATATGTATAGATGTATAGATTAGCGATCCAACCGATTTTTTCGCGTATAATGTCAATGACCTTAAAAAATCGTTCAGTGTAAACATACCTCCCAGTACTAGTGACATCCTAGTAATGCAAGATCAGCATATACGGGTTTTTAGAACAATAGATAATAATACATATTATTAGATGCAAGACCCGCCGCAGAGGAACACGAAAACTCTCCGATCACACTCTTAATCTCATGGCTGTTAGACGGGAAATGAAGCTGCAGTCTTCAACAGATTTGACAGCATACAGGCAACTGAACAGACAGATCTCCAAATGCATGCGGCAGGACTAACGCAACTTCAATACAGCTCGTATTGAAGAAGCAATCGAGCGGAACCAGGGCTCAAAAGTCTTTGCCAGAGATCTGTCTGCCACAACAGTCCCGTCCCTACCCCCTCAGCTAGCGCCGCCGCCCCCGTGCGGTTGTGTTAGCTGCCCACGCTTCCGCCCCCGTACGGTTGAGAGTGCCCTCCCGACGCAGCTAGAGCCGCCGCCACCGTGCGGTTGTGTTCACTGCCCACGCTCACCGTCCCCGTACGGTGAGTGCCCTCCTGCCTCGGCTAGCACAGCCGCCCCCGTGCGGTCGTGCTAGCTGTGTCTCACCGTCCCCGTACTTTAATTTTAGGGTTATATAGCCGTAATATTATGATACTGTAAAATAATATTTTTTATTAATAATTGCATTACTATCAGTTAAAGAAATCATCGACCTCAATCAGATTCCTCGACTGAACTGACTGAGGGAGAAGACCCGTACGGAGACGGGTGCTCGGTCAGCTGGCGGATTCCGCTAGCGCATGACCGCACGGGGGCGACGGCGCAAGCGGAATGAGACTCAGTCGCGGTCTATCTATACCGGCCTTATATAGGGCCTCAGATAGTTTCCAGAACCTTCTATTGTAGAAACATGTAGAATGTTCGAGTACATATCGGTCCCGATTGACTAGGTGTCGATAGTTCTAGAAAGTTCTTCCATTGAAATTTCTAGAAGGTTCTTGACTCTCCTAGTTCTGCTACTCGATACTAGAGGCGCTAGTCGTAACTAGCCTATATTTTTAAATTTCATTATTTTGACGGCTTCTTGGCGCAGTGGCTGAGCAATATGTATTGTAGCAAAATTAAATTTTAGATAATTAAATTAAAAAAATAATAATTATAAGTTAACTAATAGCAATAGACGTGGAGCAATTACGGATTCTAAGGGAGCATTTAAGTAGTAATTAATTGGCATAAATTTTATTTAAAAAAATAGATATTTTATGTTTTATAGCAAAATTAAATTTTCGATAGTTAATTTTTCTTAATTAATTATAAATTAACTAATAGTAATAGACGTAGATAAATTACGTATTCTAAGGAAAAACTTAATAAGCAATTAATTGGCATACAGTTTAATTTAAAAAAGTAGATATTTTATGTTTTATAGCAAAATTAAACTTTGGAAAAATTAAAAAAAAAATTAATTATAAATTAACTAATAGCAATAGACGTGGAGCAATTACGGATGAATGACAAGCTTGTGGAAACTGTCCATGCGGTCGGAGCTAAGTTCTGTAAGACCCGTCGCAGAAGAACACAAAACTCTCCGATCACTCTTAATCTCATGGTTGTTAGACGGAAGATGAAGCTGCAGTCTTCAGCAGATTGACAGCATACAGGCAACTGAACAGACAGATCTCCAAATGCATGCGGCGGGACTTGCGCAACTACAACACAGCTCGTATTGAAGAAGCGATCGAGCGGAACCAGGGCTCCAAGTCTTTGCCAGAGATCTGTCTGCCAGAAAGAGCCAACTGTCGAAGCTGAAGACCGATTGTGGCAGCATCGTTTCAGGACACCTGATTTTTTGATTGAGGAGGTTCTATGGGCAGCTGTACACGTCATCGTTGGAGCCACGCGCAAGTGTGAGTAACGATCCAAGAGCAAGTCTTATCCGACACTATTCGATGATATCCCGGACGTCAGTCTGAGCGAGATTAGAATGGCTCTCCAGCACCTTAAAACGGCAAGGCCCCAGGCGAGGATGGAATTACAGCGGAGCTTCTGAAAGCGGGTGGAAAACCGGTACCAAGTCCTTCAGAAGCTCTTTAATTCCGTCCTCCATGGTGGCATTACACCGGAGGCGTGGAGCAGAAGTGCGGTGGTCTTGTTCTTCAAGAAAGGCGACAACGCTCTCTTGAAGAACTACAGACCGATTTCCCTTGAGCCGCGTCACGTGCTGTTTTCGAGTCGTACGAATCGTCTCGCGCATGCAGACTCGACGACTTCCAGCCTCCCGAACAAGCCGGTTTCCGAAAAGGCTTTAGCACCATAGACCACATACATACTCTCTTCGGCAAATTGTACAGAAGACCGACGAGTACAATCTGCCACTTTGCCTTGCGTATGTGGACTATGAAAGCCTGTGATTTCGTCGAAATTTGGGCGGTGCTGGGTCCCTTCAGCGGTGCCAAGTGGACTGTCGGTATATCGGGTACTGAAGTGTTTGTACAGTAGGGCTACGATGGTTATCCGGTACAGAACCAGAGTACGAAACCTATCCAACTGCAGAGGTGTAAGACAGGGTGACGTAATATCCCGAAACTCTTCACCGCTGCATTGGAAGACGTTTTCAAGCTACTGGACTGGAAAGGATACGGTATTAACATCAATGGCAGTACATCACTCACCTTCGATTTGCCGACGATATAGTCCTTATGGCAGAATCGCTGGAGGACCGCACTATGCTCAATGACCTCAATAGTGTCTCCCAACGGATAGGTCTCAAGATGAACATGGACAAAACAAAAATCATGTTTAATGTCCATGTCACACCTATGCCGGTAGTTGTTGGGAGCACTAAGCTCGAGTTGTTGACGAATATGTTTACCTGGGACAAATAGTCCGACTAGGTAAGTCCTTCGACCGAGAGGTCAATCGACGGATTCAACTCGGCTGGGCAGCGTTCGGGAGATTACGATCCATCTTCTCGTCAGGCATACCTCAAAACCTCAAAACTAAATTGTACAACCAGCGTGTTGCCAGTGATGACATACGGAACTGAGACGTGGTCCTTCACTGCTGGCCGTATGAGGAAGCTCAAGGTCGCTCAGCGAGCTATGGAGCAGGCTATGCTCGGGGTTTCTCTGCGTGATAAACTTAGAAATGAGGATATCCGCAGTAGAACCAAGTAACCGACATAGCCCAAAGTTAGTAAGCTGAAGTGGCAATGGGCCAGCCATATAGCTCGAAGAACCGACAACCGATGGGGAAGAAAGGTTCTCGGTGGCAGCCTCATACCGGCAGGCGAGTGTGGGGCGTCCCCACTAGATGGGTGACGACTTGGTAAGACATGCAGGAAGTCAATGGATGCAGGTGGCTCGGACCGTGCTGTGGCATTCCGTGGGGAGGCCTATGTTCAGCAGTGGACTTGTGAAGGGCTGTAATGAATGAATGAATGAAATTACGCATTCTAGGGAGCATTTAAGGCGCAATTAATTGGCATACAATTTAATTTAAAAAATAATGTTCTACGCTAACTTCCTTCTGGTCGCGTGTCGCATGTTTGTAAATAGCGAAAAATGTGAAACAGACAAGTGACGGCTTCGTGGCGCAGTGGCATAGTAATCAGTTGCAGCGCTAGGGCCGCGGGTTCGAATCCGCACGGAACAAATATTTTATGACCTACAAATAATTGTTCAGATTTGATTTATCGGTAGGCTAATTTAACGAAGGTCGTATCCGAGACGTGCAAAGTATTATGAACATTAGGGATGTTGTAACTAGGTTTAAACTCGCAAGTTTGCTATCAGAGAGTGATCCTTCTGTTCTTATACTATTATTTATTCTGTGCCCCTACATTGTGCGTGGCGCGACACGTACTTACTTGAATGGTTTTTTAATAGATGCAATCCTACATGTAGGCACCAAATTCTTATTTATTATGTCTTATAGTGGGTCAGTAGATATAATATTTAAACACTAAGGTATTAAGGAAACATGTTTACTGTAATAAATCATTTATTTATAGGTAGTCACCATTTTGATAATCCAATCTGTAAAATGGGATAATTTTGTGTAAACCCCAGGGTAATAATGGTTCCCACAACCGTAACCGAAAGACACCAAACCAACAACAACACCTTTATAAATCAAGGGTCCGCCAGAATCACCGTAGCATCCGTCTATCCCATCGTACTCTAAGCTGCCAGCACAGAACATCGATTCTGCTATAATCGCCCCAATTGTGTTGTAGCGCATTACGCATTCCTGGTGGTCTATTGTAAACATCATTGCGTACTGCAGTTGATCAGGTTGAGGTCCACCACTCTGAAAATTTTATATAGTAACCAGCTTTTCGTTAGGGGGCGCCATAAATTTCACTCCTAATTCACAGCGGACTTATTACAAAATATAAAATTTATTAATAACTCGACCACAGCGCCACCTAACAGGTCGAGATTTTTTGGCACTAAACCAACATATAACCAGTAAGCTGAAATGGTAATGGACCGGCCATATAGCTGGAAGAAAGGCAGGCTCGGATCTCGAGCTTGGTACCGGTAAGGGAAGTGCAGGGGATTCCTTGGTGGAGGTCAATTTTCAGCAGTGGACTTGTGAAGGGATTAAAGCTCTTGATATTGGGATGATGATAAGGGGATGAATAACGATTTGTCTTATAATACCACTGAGCAAAGTAAACAATATAGTGTATTATCTATGGTAAAAAGTAACATAATAAAATATAAAGCTTACTTCTGTTGCTCCCCAACCAACCAAAGTGCACATTTCATTTGGTGCAATTTCTGTCCTCGGCTTCGTTATTGTTCCTTGTCTTACAAATTTGCCCAGCAACAATGGCGTCGCTAATATTACAACCGCTACGTCATTAGTATAATAATATTTGTCAAACGATGGGTGGGGTATTATTTTTTTAATTTTGTGTAAGATTCCACCCCGAGTCCGATATGAAGAGCCAACGCGTACTTTCCAGAATTTAGGTAAGGTATAACTGTAAAAATATAAGCAAGTTGAATCACAGTGACAGATTTTTTTAACTAAATTTATTTCTTTTTACTTGGTGAATGCTATGGTCGGTTCGGCCAAAAAAGGATCACGCTCTCTCAGATTAACGGCGTAGAATATCAGCCAGATGCTATTGTTTTTCGTATGGTTAGTGATATGAAGCGGGGACTCCTTATACTGGTTACGAGACATTTCATCTTAGTGATGTAGGTTCTGTGGGTCTTAGCTTCTATTAACTATCTATCAAATAAACTGTGAACTTAATTTTCCCCTTTCTTATAAAAATATAATGGTGAAACAATAGTACGCAAATATAGAAAAACGTTACTAACTTTAAGATTTTTGAGGAATAAATGTATTTATTATTATTTTGGGTATTTATAAAGTTATCTCATCTGGTGGGCTGAATAAATATATAGAAGGATATAGTAAAGAAATATACATAAATATACATATATACACACACACACACATATATTTATATATATATATATATATATATATATATATACATATATATATTAAATACACTAACATAAATAATACATAAATAAGTAAAAGCCCAGCCAGATGGAAGCCCTCGGCAGGGGAGACCAAACGGCCTAAGGGTTAGGGGGAAAGGGAAAGAAACCGGTGGACGATGCGGGCGGTGTCGAGGAGCACCGCCTTCTGCATTTGAGCATGAAGCGGTCCGTCACGGAGTCCCAGTTATTATTATTATTATTATGGTTGTAGCACGAATAGGTCGGCTCGACCGGGAAAGGACCACGCTTTCACAGAATACCAGCGTAAAATAGCAGCTGAAAGCTGCTGTGTTTCGTACGGCTTTACCGAGACCGGGCCATCATCACAGACAGGACTATTCTTGCGAAAACGTCTGTTATTTTGGTGATGGACAGGTCAATAATATTTTTGGTCGACATTACCTGGTAACGTCAGTTAACAATTTAATTTATAAATCTAATAAAATACTTGGTACATATCTTTAACCCCTCCCTTCCCTAATCCTTCCTATATGCACGTATACAGCCGTTGACGGCGACGCAAGCGCCACGCAGCGGCAATTGGTAGCAATCGATTTATAACCGCAACCGCGCGAGGGACATTACGTCCTTCGATCTCCTCTTTAATATTTGTTATCACCGGACATTGATTCCTAGTAATTTCGCAAATGTGACGCGCCTTCCGCGATTACAATAAGTCGAGAGTTAAGGAGTGTGTGACATCCAACTGATCTAAGAGTGCGTGCGCGACGTACCTGCTGTGCTAGCTGATACTCCGGGAGGAAGGCGAGGCAGTTCCTCACAAGGTTAGTGCGTGCATTCACTCTCATCCACTTCCTTACTCTGCTTGTTGTATGTACCAATACAGTCCACAAATCTTTATCGAAGAAACCCACGTTATTGGCGCGTCCATTACCATTCTAAATGACTAGCCGAAAAGAATAAAGCCGAAACAGGTAAGATGATAAAATATGTAGACCTGGCTAACGAAGTGACCGGCATGTGGGGTGGTCGTTTTTGCGAACGGGTTAATCCCACTCAACCTCTCGGGTCATCAGAGGCGACTAGAACTCCGTGACGGTCCGCTCTGGGCTCAAATGCAGAAGGCTTTGCTCCTCGATGCCGCCCGCATCATTCGCCGGAGACTTTCCCTTCCTTCCTAACTCTCGGCCGGTTTTCCCTGATGAGGGCTTACATCTGGCCGGGTATTTATTTATTTATTTATTATACTATATTTTATTTGTATAATATGTTGTATTAAGATTCAACATAATATGTTTTATTTGATCTTATCGTCTTTATAAAAACCAATCAGACGAGTACTAGATAAAGTTATAAATTCACAATCAAAGAACGAAAAAAATATTTTAAAGAATTACATTCCTATAGCTATGATTTTTAAGGAACTGCTACGGAACTTAGCACAGTTTTCAGATCTCAACTTTTTAGAAGAAGTATTTTGTACCGAATCAGATCACCTGTACTCACCTTTTTTACGGCTGTCTCAGAAGGATTAATTCCTCCTGAGACTAGAGTTACATTTTAAAAATAATATATAGATTTAATAACCATTGTAAAATAAGAAAAATCCCAATGTGATGATGGGAGCAGCTTTGTGAGTTTGTGACATGTAAGAATTGAGTATGTCAAAATTCAGTAATAAGCATAGTCCGTCTCTACATTTCTATAAATTATCTAGAATAGATCTAGCACGGGATCAATTCGTAGATTGGCACATCTGTAATGCTTCGTAGGAGAAATAAGCCATGGAACTAACCATTTTTCCGTCAATCATTCTTGATAGGACTCAAAAGTTTGAGCTAGGTGGGTAAAAGATTTATTTATTTTAATATTTATTATTATAAAATTGAAGCGACAAACGAAATAACCGTCCATTTGATGGTAAGTGGCTACTACCGTCAACGGACACCTACAACCAACTTCAAACAAAGAAGGCTATAGATGCACTGTCACCTCTGAGGACGAATATGGATTGCCTCACTCTATACCATTGAGACCAGAACACAATAGTACAGGCGCTGCAATTTAGCGGCAAAACTTAGTCTAATATTTTTTTTCTATTTTCTTAAACAATCACTTTTCTATTTACTTTTATATTATACTTGCTGGCACCCGGCGCGTTGCTGCCGCAGAAGAAATATTTGTGGAAATATCGTTTTAAATTTGGAAGAGATATATTGTGTAAATAGGAATGATAATACATTAATTGAAGTTGAATGATATATACCTATTAAATAAATTTGGCGGTATACGGTACGCGCCACCTACTGTAAGTTAATGGTACTATGTCTATAACCTTCGCGCAAGTGTGCAAGCAATGAGTTGGCAAAGTTTTACCGCAATCTGATGAATGGTATGGCAGCGCACATATGTATATTATAGAAAAACAACAGCTTGAAATACAATACTTGACTTATTGATTACAATTATTATTGTTTTTAAATTTTAATGTCTCATGTAGGTACTAAATGTAAGAAGCACTTACATACCCTTCGGCAAATTGTACTGCAGACTGAGGAGTACAATTTGCCACTTTGTATCAAGGCCGTGCTACAATAGAGGTGCTGTAGTGTTTGTGCAGTATGGCTACCTCATCATCATTACAGACTCCCCCAAGGAATGCCACAAAGCACGGTCCTGAGCCACCTGCATCCATCCACTTCCTGCATGTCTTACCAGGTCTTTACTCCATCTAGTGGATGGTCGCCCTACACTTATATACATATATACATCAGAGTATAGAACCAATGCAATTAACGGTGTAGTGTCACCGGGACGTGCGATAAAACTGGGTATCCCTCGGGGATCGATAATTAGACCTTCTTTGTTCTTGGTAAATAAATGATAAAATAAATGATCTCCTTGTATGGTACAAAGTACGAGTATCTATAGTCTGTAAGTTATTATAAAGTTAAAATAACCGGCCAAGTGCGAGTCGGACTCGCGCATGAAGGGTTCCGTGCCATCGTAATAACACGTTTCTATAGGGAGCCCCGTTTAATTTTTAATTTATTTTTATTTTTATTTTTATTATTTGATGTTATAGCGGCAACAGAAATACATATTCTGTGAAAATTTCAACTGTCTACCTATTACGGATCATGAGATATAGCCCGCTGACAGACAGACGGACGGACGGACGGACAGACGGACAGCGGAGACTTAGTGATAGGGTGCCGTTGGTTACCCTTCGGGTACGGAACCCTAAGAAACGACTTTGCACTTAAACGGCCCAACCAAACAATTTGCTTTAAAGTGCAGAAATAACAAAATCTCTTTCATTCGCCGCAGAATGCTGTAATTAATTTACAAGATAGTACTTTAGATTTCAAAAGTTCGAACGTATTTCTCGGAACTTTTATTAGTTATAAGCTCTAGTGGGGAGCACATATTGACAAGCTAACTTCGAAATAAAGATTTACAATCTTCCCTATTAGGAAGATTAGAAAGCTGACTAATAAAGCAATAGCTAAATTAGTCTAATTCAGGGTTTCCCAACCTTTTTTTGACTAGGGACCACTTTTATTTTTTCGTAGTTAGCAGGGACCACAAGGTGAAAGAAATAACTGTGTTAATCTAACAATAAATTACAATCACAACTTTTAACATAATTATATAATAAACTGAAAAGAAGCATTCAATATCAGTATTATTTGTTGTGAAAGCTAGTAGGTACTTACTAACGTGACGCGCGGTGTTGCACTGCCCGCGTGACGATAAAATAATAAATGTGTTATTTAAAACAATTAGATAGATAAAATATTTAAATCTTTCGCGGACCATATTTAAGCTCTTGCGGACCACAGGTTGGGAATCACTGGTCTAATTTGATTAATTTCACAGTATCATGTCTTAGGGTGTATTTCTATGGAAATCTGAAGCTGGATTGGAAACTATTGAAATATTGATAAGAACACTATTGCTAGGAGTAATTGCTAGGAGTATCAGCTTTCTAATCTTCGTAATAGGGAAGATTGCAAAACTTTACTTCAAAGTTAGCTTGTCAATATGTGTTGCCCACTGGAGCTTAAAACTACTTTGTCTAGGCCTTCAGTTCTGGTCACCAACTCGTATAACTTAGGCGTCACGAGTCGCTACGCCTAAAATTTTGACACTTTAGTCTTTGTTTATTTTTAAGAACATCGTAATTTAAATTTATTAACATATAAATACTTTATGAACAGTGATGTGTGGAAATAAAACTATTGCAATTTCTTTGTTTGTTGTCTTGTTTGGTTTGTTAAAGCTGACATTTTAAAAGTATTCACTTATTGACCTTTGACATTTTATTATTTTTTTATGTTGTAATGGTACATGACACACAAAGTCTGTTACACAGCTTTAAAAAAAGACCATTGAGTTTCTGGCCGGTTCTTTCCTGAAAAGGTCTTGTTTTAACCGGTGTAGATTTTGACTTTCGTAGGAGCTTTACACAAGCCGAAATAGAATAAAAGTATTTGACTTTGATTTAGAACCTGAGTAGGAAACCTATCCAACTGCTGGAAGCTGTAAGACATGGTGTCTTTATATCCCCATACTACACCGAAGATGTTTTCAAGCTACTGGACTGGAAAGGATACGGTATAAACACCAATGGCGAGTATATTCTCCGCCTTCAATTTATAGACGGTATAGTCATTATGTCAAAATCGCTGAAGGACCTCAGCACTATAATCAATGTGTTTACCAAAGAATAGGTCTTAAGATGAATATGGACAAGCCAAAGGTGTGTAACATCCATGTCACACCTTGTTGGGAGCACTACATTCAAATTTGTTAACGAGTATGTTTACCTAGGACAAATTGTCCGATTATGTAAGTCCAACTTCGACTTAGAGCTCATTTGATGGATCCAACTCGGCTGGGCAACGTTCGGGAGATTACGATTTACGACACATCTCGTCACTTATACCTTAAAACTAGAAAACGAGCAACTCGTGCGTATCGTCAGTGAGGACATATGGGTCTGAAAGGTGGTAGTCGGTGGGTGGTGGTCAGCAGTGAGCTGACCGTATGAGAAAGCTCATGTTCGTTTGCGATCTATGGAGAAGTCTACGCTCGGAGATTCTCTGCGTGATAGGCGTAGCTCGGATCAGTAGCAGTATCTAGAGTAGCAGCCTCGTACCAGTAAATTAAAGTTGGAAAAATTTACTTTGCCAACATCCGCTCAATAAAATAAAATGATGTGTCTTTAGCGGTCAGCCACCGTAGAGTCTACTACACCTGAAGATGCCTCGTGTAGAGGCGAAACACGTGTCGTATTGTCGTCGGTGGTGTGTCTTTCCTAGTGTAGTGGTGGTGGGAGTAGTGGTGCTGGGATTAGTGGTGACGGGGATAGTGCACGCAATTGACATCATTTTATTTTATTGAGCGGATATTGGCAAAGTAAAATTTTCCAACTTTAATATAATGGATTTCCGCAAAGTAACGCCTGATTCTATTAATTATCGTACCAGTAAGTTAAGTGTAGGGCGGTCCTGTCAGTACTCTACTAGTTGGATGAAGGTGGCTCAGGAACGTGCTTTGTGGCATTCTTTGAGGAAGCCTATGTTCACCAGTGATGATAATGATAATGTTAAAAGCTTATATTATAATTTCGTATTTTATAACTAATATAAAGAAAAAATGACTTATAGAACTGTAGATATAAAGAATATATAGCAATTTTTTTAATGTAATCAAATGAAAAGAAAAATATCTAACTTACCCGTGATTAAAGACACAGTAAATAAAAAAACCGACGCAATATATCGTAAATACATCACAGCTTTTTATTATTCTAATATAGAAAATAAATGTGCTTTTAACAAATACAGAAAAATGTACTTTCCTCACAGTTGCTTAGATCAAAGTGAACGATCGCAATACGTAGAAGGTGTCTATTACTTTCTTGAGCTTAGCGTGCGTTATAAAGTAAGTACTTATGATATTGATGGACATCAAATTCTTGATCCGTTTCAATTTAATATTTTGTTAGAAGATTGGGATGGATTCTTTTCAATCAGAGACCGGGCAAATTTTTAAATTTCATTCAATTAAAGAAGCATCCTGAATTTGATACCCGGTGCTAGCACCGCCATTAATGCTTACTGCAATTTTATTTAAAATACCGATTACATTTTTTATATATTATTACTTCAACTCATATTGTAGCGGACTCTTCTCTGTTCCAATAGATACACTCAAATCTTTGAATTTTAGAATCAGAATTGAGATGTGTGCGTTTTGTATGGTATAACAACAGAAAACTTTTTGAGATGTGTGACTATGACAGTGAGGGAATTCAGAGTGCACTTGTGTTTGCGCATACACTCGGGCACTACGTAGCTGCGCAGATGGCTAGTCTCCGTTGAGACTGGATGCCGTGACAGAAATTAGGTTTAGAGGACATTATTATAAAAAATATGTCACATTTCTATTCTATCTTAGGAAATAAAAATGCCACATATCCCATTCTGCTCAGATGTGGGCGTTTTGTGTGGTATAACAACCGAAAACTTAAACAAGTGGTAAAATAAAATTTTGTACAACCGACTTCAATATAAATAAAATGAGAACATCATTTATGTAGTCGAAGTCAATTAAATACGTATTATTAAGGTCAACTCAAAAACTACTGGCCAGGTCTTGATTAAATTTATATGGGACCACATGGGAAGCACCAGATTTCAAATAAAAAAAGGATCATCAAAATCGGTTCACCCAGAAAAAAGTTCTGAGGTAAGAAACATAAAAAAAATACAGTAGAATTGAGAACCTCCTCCTTTTTTGAAGTCGGTTAAAAAGAGCCTAACTCTTTTTTAAAAGGCCGGCAACGCACCTGCAATTCCCCAGGTATTGCAGTAGTATTTTGTGGGGTAGTGGATTTTCTCACACCGCCACTACTACACCTTTAGTAATTATTACAAATAGCAATTAACGAGTGGCATATTATATTTCGCCTAGTAGTGGCAGCGTAAGATAATTCACTACCCCATATCGTTCCGTGGGTGCCGTAAGAGGCGACAGATGGAAACTGAAACTGAAGATGGGTAGCAGATGCTGCATTATGAAAAACTGGGGTTGCCAACATGCTCGCCAAGCATGACAGCTACGGCAAAACCCCCATATGAGGCAATCTATGAGGGAGGCCTATGTTCGTCAGTGGAATTTTATAGGCTGGAATGGATGGAAATATTTTATGCCTTCTTTACTGATATAGGTAACTTAAATTAAAAAAAAACGATTTAAATTGATTAAGGCTTATAAACAATCTATTTTTATTTTTTAGTCTTAAACAAAAAAGAAACATGTATTCAAAACACACTTAACGATCTTCTGTATAAAATATCATGTTATTACAGTCGCAGTATATTTAGAGTAAGATGCAAATAACTAGGTACGTTGAAGCGTATTGGAACATCAATCATTTCAAGAGTAGTTAGTTGGCTTGCTGAGAAATTATTACTATGGGATCCTAATATTATCTTTGTGTGTTAGTACTTAACATAAATAAGTAATGATATTTAAAGTGCCGTTAAAACGAGCATGCCTACAGTTAAAAAAAGTTTAAAGGAGCAGTCGTGATTGTATCCAATTGCTAATCATAAATCATTTCATATAATGTTTATGAGAAAATTCACGCAGAGATTTTTTTTAGTTTTCAATGGTAGTTTTGCAAAGGCAACTCCCATATGCTGATAAATGGAGCATGGCACTGAATTATTTTTAGGGGGATGCAACTGTATACTGTTCATCATCGTCATCATTATCATTACTGCCTATCACATAGCCACTACTGAACATAGGACTCCCCCATTAATTGTGAGCCGCCTTCATCCATCGACTAGGGAGTCGATGGATGAAGGCGACCTGACGAAACATGCAGGGGCATGTTTCGTCAGGTCGTCACACCATCTATTGGGCGGGTCACCCAACACTGAGCTTGTCATTCTTTCCCATCGGTTGTTCATTCTTCAAGCTATATGGCCGGCCCATTGCTACTTCAACCTACTGATCCGCCGAGCTATGTCAGATACTTTTCTTCTTTTCTACGGATTTTATAGCGCAGTGAATCTCCAAGCCCTCTTCATCGCTAGCAGCTATACTATTAACTAATATAGTTAACAACAGTAGCTATAACAGTAGTAGCTGGCCACAGACTTACTTTCATTTCTGAGGTTTTTATAGCGCAATGAAACTCCGAGCCCTCTTCATCGCTCGCAGCTATACTATTGACTAATATAGTTTATAACCGTAGCTATAACAGTAGTAGCTGGCCAGAAACCTACTCTCATTTCTGAGGTTTTTAGGGCAGTAAGAACCTGGCGGTGCAAATGTACCCGCTTCCTCCCGGCGACCATCGGCGTGAAGTCAGATTTGTATTGGTTTAATTATTGATTTTTATAGCTGTTTGTGTGTGTGCAATTGTGACGTAGCGTTTTACTTTTAATAGTATTGTTACGAGCTTGGGGTTCGAGACAATTAAAAACTGCCGAGTGAATTACCAAAATTGACACTTTAATTACAGAACACTAATTACAACTAAAAACCACACTAATAACAAAATACAATTGTACTACAGATCACTTTAATTCGCAGTTGTATCGCTTCGAAGTATTCGCTTGTATCGCCAATTCAATACTGCCTCGGTCACGGTCTATACCGGCCTTATATAGGGCCTCAGATAGTTTCCAGAACCTTCTACTGTAGAAACATCTAGAATGTTCGAGTACATATCGGTCCCGAAATTTCTAGAAGGATCTTGACTCTCCTAGTTCTGCTACTCGATACTAGAGGGCGCTAGTGGTAACTAATGTTGCCATGTATAAACCATTAATAGTGGCGCGCAACACTGCCCCCTTCTAAGACATGCTCGTCCCGAGCATTATTGGCCCCATAATAACGCGCCAGTCGATCCACATGGACGATCTTAGGAGTACCTCTTGCACCTTTCTGTATCCGGTAGGTTACGTCATTGATCCTTGTCACAATCCGGTACGGTCCGTCCCATTTAGCTTGAAGCTTAGGAGATTTCCCTTTGCTGCGAACTGGATTGCGTAACCACACTAGTGAACCTTCGTCAAACCCTTTGTTGTTCATTTTGCGGTCATACCGTGTTTTCATCTTCTCAGACGTTTGCTGGCCCGACTGTCTGACATGCTCATAAATGTCATTCATTTTGTCCTGCAAGTCATTTGCATAATCGGTTATACTGCGTGGGGCATCAGGTGGTATTCGGTGATCAGGTCTGCAGGCAGCCGTAATTCTCTCCCAAAATTTGCTAAAGCTGGTGTCACTGATGTACTTTCGTGAACAGCGCTTCGATATGACAACAAAACGGTTGTATGTGCCTGTCCCAGTCTCGTTGCCGTTTTTCCACAACTTTGCTAAGTACCTCTCCAATGTCTGATTAAATCGTTCTACCATTCCATCAGATTGTGGGTGGTAAGAAGTTGTTCTTGTTTTATGAGTACCCATAACTCGGCAAGTTTCCTGGAATATTTGAGACTCAAAATTCCTTCCTTGATCGCTGTGAATCTCTAAAGGTACTCCAAAACGACAGAAGACTTCATGAACTAGTTTATCTGCAACTGTTGAAGCTTCTTGATTTGGAATGGCGAAGACTTCTGGCCACTTAGTGAAGTAATCCATCACAACCATGAAATACTTGTTACCACTTTCACTTTCCGGAAACGGCCCCGCAACGTCAATGGCTATCCTCTCCCATGGTGCACCAACATTGTACAATTTCAATGCACCTCTACTACGAGCTTGAGGTCCCTTTACAGCCGCACAACTAGTACATTTGCGACACCAGTCCTCGACATCGTCACGACAGTGGACCCAGTAAAACCGTTCTCGGATCTTCAGTAGAGTTCGTTTAACTCCCAGGTGGCCTCCTGAACAACCATTATGGTACAGCTGTAGAACATCCGGTACTTTAGCTTTAGGGACAACCATTTGCAAATGACAACTGTCTCCTGACCATTTTCCCATTTACGGCACAGGACTCCATCCTGAATCAGCAAGCTGTCCCATTGGGCCCAATAGCTGTGGTCGAACTCATCGCTGAAACGTCGCTCCACTTGGGCTTAGGAGCACTGGCCTTCATCCATTCTAGAATCGGCTTGATGTCCGAATCTTCCTGCTGTGCATGTCGTAGGCTGTCTTTCCACTCATTGTTGAGCTAGTCTGTCATAAGCATCCTCACAGATACAACTTCCTTACCCTCTTGTCTAGTACAATGCTTGCAATCTTCAGGACAAGGTCTTCTTGACAATGCATCTGCGTTGCCATGAGATTTCCCGCTGCGATGTTCGATCACAAAGTCGTATTCCTGTAGTAGTTCAATCCATCTCGCAACTTGTCCTTCTGGATTTTTGAACTGCAATAGCCATTTCAGTGCAGCATGGTCAGTTCGTAAGTGAAATTTCCGCCCCAGAAGATATTTGCTAAAATGCTGCAACGACTTTACCACAGCAAGCAATTCTCGCCTTGTGACACAATAGTTTCTTTCCGGCTTTGACAACGACTTGCTGAAGTAAGCTATCACAACCTCTTGATCACCATTCCGTTGAGACAACACACCGCCAAGTCCTATATCACTTGCGTCTGTGTCAACTATAAATTCCTTGCCCGCATCAGGGTACGCCAAAATAGGTGTTTCGCACAGACGGTCCTTGAGCTCTTGGAATGCGATATCGCAACTTTCATCCCAGCAGAAATGTCGCTTCTCCTCGGTTAACTTGTGCAGAGGTTTGGCTATATCTGCAAAGTTCTTCACAAATCGCCGATAATAGGAGCACAATCCCAAAATGCTCTAACCTGCGTCTTGTCTTTGGGACCGGCCAACTTGACAGCGGCAATTTTCCGGATCCGTGCGGATACCTTCTTCCGACACTACATACCCCAAAAAGCTAACTTGCCGTTTTAATAGTGAACATTTCTTCGGACTCAACTTGAGGTTGGCACTCTGAATCTTCATGAGCACGCGTTCCAGGTTTTGAAGGTGTTCCTCAAACGTACGGCCTACGATGATGATGTCATCCAAGTAGACCAGACAGGCATCGCCAATTAACCCGGTAAGTACAAGCTCCATCAACCTTTCAAACGTTGCTGGAGCATTGCACAATCCAAACGGCATAACTTTAAATTGCCACAGACCCTTTCCTGTCGAGAATGCAGTTTTCTCCTTGTCCTTAGGATCAATTTCAACCTGCCAGTAGCCACTTTTCAGTTTCCAGTGAGCTAAACCACTTTACGCCTGTAAGCATGTCCAGCGTGTCATCAATTCTTGGCAAGGGATAGCTGTCCTTCTTTGTAACGTCGTTCAGACGGCGGTAGTCAACACAAAACCGCATGCTGCCATCCTTCTTCTTTACCAGCACCACAGGTGAACACCATGGACTAGATGAAGGTTCAATAACACCATCCTTCACCATTCCCTCAATCATGGTTTCCACTTCCTTTTCACGTGCTACCGGCAATCTTCTTGGGCGCTAACGGATAGGCAATTCTTCTCCTGTGTTTATTTTGTGTTGAACTAAGCCAGTCTTTCTTATGTCAGCATCGTTTGACGAGAAAACATCGGCGTACTTGAGTAACAACTTCTTCGCCTTGACCACTTCATTCGGGGAGAGAACGCTGCGACAGTCTTCTAAAAGTGTGGTCACCCTCGTTTGTGCATCCTTGCTGGGGGTCTCAGTCGATGGATATTGGCACCTACGCAACCAATCCACTTCCTCACAAGTACCAACCAGTGTGCCTTTTACCATAATCTGTTCCTGATCACAAAGGTTCAGCACACGTACTCCTGAGATGTCGGTGGTTCTGACCAAGGTTCGAGCCACTTTCCACGGAAGGTCATTGTCCACCCTTTCCACGAGTACACAACGATGAGCTTGCCCAGGATTCCGAGGAAGACTAACCGGCACAATCGTTTCCGATCTCGGCGGCAGAACAATCTTCTTAAGGCTGTACACATTCCCGGTATCGCCCTTCCACGAAAAGTTCCTCATGTCCACATTTCAAAACACCTTGCTTAACATCGATCTCACAACAATTCTTCCTCATGAAGTCTAGGCCCAGGATGCAGTCGGCCATTATATCAGCCACGATGACATTATGCAAGTAGATCATGTTGCCTAGCTTCAACTCCATCTCCTTCTCCACGGACGGGTATGCTGACCGGTGGCTGTTACCAAATTAATGCGCTCTGTTGTATGCGGAGTCCCAAGGAACTGACTTATAAGTTGGGAACTGACATCCGTGCGCGAGGCTCCAGTGTCTATGGTCAGTTTACACGGCGTTCCGTTGACTTCGCCTTTGATGATTAGGCTGTTCCCATCATGGGTTTGTGAGATCGAAACTTGGGGCTCTTTTAACATCAGCCAGCACCCGCCCCGCAGTCCTGGCTTTACTCGTTTCTGCTGCTGCTGGGCGGTGCTGTTAGCCGCACTACCCTCTCGAGATCGATCACCTCCTTTCTACAGTTCGCTTAGGCAGCTGGATCGAAGATGGCCCTTTCCCACAGCCATAGCACCTAGGGCTGTATCCTTTATTGCAGTCGCGAACTGCAGCTGCTGCAACCTCCCTGACGCGATGGGATCGATGATCCTGCCGTACGGCTTCCACCTCCAGTGCATGGGCTAACGCGTTCTTAAGCGTCTCGTGGTGCCCGAGCCTCACAGCAGCTCTAACTTCAAGGTCGCGGATGCCGTCGATGAATGTCTGCACCAGGTTCCCTACAATGAGCGCAGGTACAGACTGGTATGCTTTTCGAACCAGCTTTTCCACCTCAAGGGCCCACTGCTGCAGGTTTTCGTTGCTGCGTTGCACGCGATCTTTGAGCTGCGCACGAAAGACGTGTTCCAGGTGAGCGTCGCCATATCTTGCCTCCAATGCCTCAAGGAGCTGCTCGTAAGTCACTTCCTTACCGAGAGCTTCCAGAACAGTTAAGGCCTGGTCGCGCAGGCCTAGGGTGAGAGCAGTCATGGCCTGACTTTTATTCCAGCCTTCATGACAGCCTCGAACTGAATTTTGTAGGCCGACCAGGAAGAAGTCCCGTCGAACGGCGGCACTTTGAATCCACGTAGCGGAGGTGTTGTAGCTACCACGGGAGCTGTAACTCCATCCCCAAGTTTGAGGTCGTCCAGCGTTTTCTTCACGTCAGCCATCACGTTGTCAACCCGATTGTTCACTTGGTCAGGCGGTTGTCACATTGAGCAACCCTATCTTTCACCTCCCTTATCTCTTTCCTGAAGGTAGCGTGAAGGTCCTTCATGAGAATCATCTGTTCCTCCTGTCGGCGGGCCTGCTCCTGCAGCATCATCATCAGAGCACCTAAGTCAGGTGCTGCAAATGTAGGAGCTGCTGACAGGGCGACCTCCGTGGTCGGCAGCTGGCCCTCAGACGCTTGCGACGTTGTACAACCAAATCGTCTCTGGTCCGTCTCCTGTTGGCGTTGACTTCGGGTACGGATACCCTCCGTGTCATCTTTAGGTAAAATCGGCATGATTAGATCCCACTTCTGACACCAATTGTTACGAGCTTGGGGTTCGAGACAATTGAAAACTGCCGAGTGAATTACCAAAATTGACACTTTAATTACAGAACACTAATTACAACTAAAAACCACACTAATAACAAAATACAATTGTACTACAGATCACTTTAATTCGCAGTTGTATCGCTTCGAAGTATTCGCTTGTATCGCCAATTCAATACTGCCTCGGTCGCGGTCTATACCGGCCTTATATAGGGCCTCAGATAGTTTCCAGAACCTTCTACTGTAGAAACATCTAGAATGTTCGAGTACATATCGGTCCCGAAATTTCTAGAAGGATCTTGACTCTCCTAGTTCTGCTACTCGATACTAGAGGGCGCTAGTGGCAACTAGTGTTGCCATGTATAAACCATTAATAGTGGCGCGCAACAGTATGTAATAATTACATCGGCTTCATCGAGAAAAGTGCAAAGATAAATAGACTGCAGAGGTGACAAGTATTTAAGTGATATACTGCCTATTATGCTTGCGCATCACTGAGAGTTATGTCGCGGTTAAGCATCTTCAATTACATTGCACGGTGTTGTGCTGTAGCTTCGTCCGGTAGGCATCACGAGCCACCAAGTGTAAAATTTTAAGTACGTAAGAGTTTTTATTATATTTGTTGAATCGTAGGTATTTATTTGTGTCGTATTAGTAGCGCTCGCTGTAAATTTCGCCCGGCGGTAGCACCGATGAAATTTTTAATTGCAAATTTAAGTGCTGATTTAACACATGCTCAGCGGTGAAGGAAAACATCGTGAGGAAACCTGTATGTCTGAGGAATAAGAAAAAAAATCCAAGGACATGTGAAGTTCGCCAACACGCATTGGCGCAACGCGGCGGACATTTCTTGCCCTAAAACCCTCTCAGAAATAAGAAGAGTCCTGTGCCCAGCAGAGGGACTTATACTAGCCTGTTACTTTACTTTTGTATCGTATACATATGCAATATTCATACTTGTTTCAGATACAGAAGGGTACCAAATGCTGAGAAAAATATCATGTGGAGGCCACGAAAACGTAAAACATCTTTGTACCTAGATAAAATGTTCTAGTGATTGTCAGTAATTTCATACGAAACATTTTCTATAGTTTCGAACGTTTCAGATAGAGCAAAATAAAAAATAATACAAAATATTATGTAATATATACATTTAAAGGTATTTATAATAAAAATAATGAACAAGTTGCAAGGTTTAACTGATAGTGTTTCTTGTAAACACAATTGTAAAATTGCTGTTCTCATTTTTATTAATGTTGAATCGATGAAACGTAGTCAAGATCACTTCATATAAAATATATTTAATTTTATTGGCACATGGCGTATTTGACCTTCTACTTACAACTCGGCGGAAGTTTGAAAAGAAAGATTTTGTCTGTTCTTAATTCTCTTGTGTACACCATTTTTCACAGAAGTATTATTTACAACTGGTGTGGTTTCTAAAAGCATGATTAAGTGTCAACTGTATATCGTCAATTAGATCCTGAACTTTTTGTTATATCTTGTAACCTTTTTAAAAACTGACGCAAACTCATTAGTTTATTATTTGTTATATTTTTTTTGTAACGTATTGGGTATCTTGAATAAGTATGTTTTTTTTAATATTCCCACCTGATGGTAAGTGGTGATGTAGCCTAAGATGGTGAAGCGCACTGACTTAACAAAAGCCTATTCACTCTTGCCTTGAAAACACCCACACTGTAATCGGATGGAAAGACAGATGCTGGCAACTTATTCCACTTCTTTGTTGTACGCATGATGAACGACGTAGCGAACCGTTTCGTTCGAATACGTGGTAAGTCAACAACGAAAGGGTGGAGACTAGCCGAACGTCTGGTTGTCCGATGGTGGAAGGAAGAGAGAGGAATTAAAATAGAATAGGATAATTTTTTATTCAATATAGATTACATGTGTAATTCTTATTGAATGTCATTTTTTACTTTACCACTGGTTCGAAAAAAAACGTCTGTCCTGGGAAGAACCAGCAAGAAACCCAGCGGGACTTTTTTAATAGTAAATTTTACATTAATGGTTGTACAAACTATTTAAGTACAAAATTTATTTTAGAAACTGCTTGGAAGCGACCACCTCATTCCCAGGGGTTGTTATCAACCATGTATTCATTTATACTATAATAACCCTTTTTATACAGTTTCAGCTTAACAAACCATTTAAACTTGGTAATAGAGAGAGCCTGTATACTTTCCGGGACCTTGTTCTAATAGCGTATACATTGCCCCAAGAATGAATTACTGACTCTGTGGAGTCGAGAAACTGGTATCACTAGCTTGTGTTTGTTCCTAGTGCTTACAGAATGTATATCACTTTTTTTTACTAAAACTACCTTTGTTTTGTGAACATACATTAAATTTTCGTAAATATACTGAGAGGCCAAAGTTAATATTTATTTCTTTAAATTTATCTCTAAGACTCTCTCGGTTTTAGATTGTAAATAGCTCTAATGGCTCTCTTCTGTAAAACAAAAATAGTTTCTGAATCAGCAGCATTTCCCCATAGCAAAATCCCATAAGACATTATGCTATGGATATAACTGAAATAAACTAATCTAGCTCTCTCGACACTAGTGAGACTAAGTGTCTCACTAGTGTCGAGTCTAATCTTTTTTACAGCATAGGCTGCAGAACTTAGTCTGCTTGCTAGTTTGGATATATGGGGGCCCCACTGAAGCTTTGCGTCGAGAGTGATGCCAAGAAAAACAGTGGATTCAACAGGGCTCAGTTCTTCGTCATTTAAAAACACATTGGTACCAAGATTTTTAACATTCGTTGTTGTAAATTTAATACATTTAGTTTTATTTCCGTCTAAATGTAGATTATTAACGTTAAACCAATGCACTAATTTTGATATAGCATTATTCACTTCGTCACATTTAAATGATTGACGTTTAAAAGTCAAGGAAGTATCATCAGCAAATAATACTATATCATGATTATCCCGTACAAAGGAAGGTAAATCATTAATATATACTAGAAATAGGAATGGGCCGAGAATCGAGCCCTGAGAGACACCCATTAGTACAGGTGACCCGGAAGAACTTTTACCATTGATAATAACTTTCTGCATTCTGTTACTTAAATATGAAATTATAAGTTTAAGTCCTGTGTTCTTGACACCATAGTACTGTAGCTTCCTGATTAATGTCTCATGGTGAACACAGTCGAAGGCCTTGGAAAGATCACAAAATATACCCTAAGCATCCTCTGAATTCTCCCATGCACAAAAAATATGTTTAATAAGCTCAACTCCAGCGTCAGTTGTCGAGCGACCCCTTGTAAAACCGAATTGTTTTTTATGTAGCAATTTATTAATATTAAATAAACTTAAGATCAGATCTAAAATTATTTTTTCAAAAATTTTACTAAATGTTGGTAGTACAGAAATTAACCGTAAAATACCTAAATTTGGGTAACGCCGAAATGTAAGAGGGCTCTTAAGTGATATATGCGAAAAATATGCCGTTTTGGGCAATATTGGAGTGTAAAAACGAAACTAAAAAGAGAGTATTTTGAATGGAGGTGTTTCGTACTGAAGGCACGTGTATTTTTTTCATTTTTTGGATAGAAACTTGACTAAACATGGACAAAATATCAAATTGCCTTTATTACAAGTAATATTCAACCTTATTTCGTTATACTAAGGTTTATTTGTAAATGCATTTTGAATAAAAATAGCTGTGATAATATTTTGACTACGCCGATATTAAAGTTTTTGATAAAATTTTATCACAGTACTGTTCACTCACTGACATATTAATGAAAATTTGCA
The DNA here is from genome assembly GCA_029286625.1 of Parnassius orleans. NCBI lineage: Eukaryota > Metazoa > Arthropoda > Insecta > Lepidoptera > Papilionidae > Parnassius > Parnassius orleans. The sequence continues at coordinate 1,067,542 of JAGSMP010000006.1, read as the reverse complement.
AATACTGGATGTCTATGAAAATATACGAAATTATAGGGTGATACCTTATTAATGAACTTTTGTTAGGGTTGCTAAGCCAGAGAAGTAAGTAAGTAGTTTAGTAATACTCACGACTATTGGAAAGAAGCTGAAATAAAAGTGATCTTAATGTCATGATCTACATTAGTATCTGAATTAATTATCGTCTAAACTTTAATATTAAAGTGTGAAAACGATAATTTTTAACAAATATGTGTTATTTCAATGACAATAAACAATTGAAAAATTATTGTTTTTTATTATTTTCCTTGTTTCCATTTCATAAATGATAATTTAGCTAAACAATCAATAAATTTTTATTAAAGACAATTAATTATATGCCGGCTATATGAATTACGGGGATATACGTAATACATCAAGACAATTTTCAATAAATTTTGCAATTTTACTTATTTTATCATATTTTATTTCAATTCTGTTTCTTCAGTCAATACATTTCGTATACATGATAATAATCATATACTGAATATCGATATAAGCCAGATCACTTTCAGGGAGAGTAACTACATCACCAACATCATTCACGTAGCAGTATAGGTTAGGTAGGGCAATGTCAACGTTGTATCTATTGTCATTGTGTCTATAATAGCGTGAATTTATTATTGCGATATCTAACGTTAACAAGCTAAATTTGCTCATTAATTCTAGAAACTTCGTTGGTGAAAAGTAACATGATCTCTATTTTTAAGAACATATGGTTCGTACTCAAGTGAATGGTGAGTAACATAATGCCTTTCTCTTTTATTTTTTAATAACCAATCACGTAAAAATTATTGAAATGGTACACAATTGTCGGTACACATTTCTTTCTTGCGTATGTTTGAGTTTGGCGACAGTGGTGCTGCTACAAATTATGCGTTTTGCTACTTCCTCTTGTTTTTTATATTCTGTGGTTTTTCCTATTAGACCATTTGCAGTAACAATTTTTATTAACAGTTATGAGTGTAACATTTTTATCAGCTGCTTTATTCATAGTGCCTTGAGCAACACTTTGCCGGTTTCTGTACAGAAAATGATGCTGGCTTTGGTATTTCTTATTATAAATAATTCGTAGGCGTAGTGCTGCAGAAAACTGTTCCAAATACGGATGGCCGCTACCAATGAATATAACACCTGCTATGTTAAACCTATTTACATGGAAACTTTAATTATCATCTGCATAAAATTCTAAATAGCACCTTTTACACAAGAAAGTATCTTTGAGATCAGTCTATCTTGTTTTTCGCTAATTGAGTGAATAGTAAAGCAATCCAAGAGGTCCGTGATTTGTAATTTCTTGCAGCTTTTAATAGAAAAGCATGACCTTATCATAAAATGATAGTTAATCATTTAGCCAATGTTGCAGTTGTTCATGGGCGGCGGTAGTCACTTACCATCAGGTGAGCCGCATGCTCTTTTGCACCCCTCTCGTATAAAAAAAAAAAAGTCCCATCGGTAGCCTTCGTTTTACATAGAAATCTTGTAATGACGTGCATTTCTTTTAATATGAACTTATTCGTGTTTCTTTGAAACTGACTAGGTTTGTTTTATCTAGAACTAAGAATGTTGCTGATGAAACGACGTAAAAATTAGGTACGATAGTTTTTGCCTTTGCAAAATATTTCATTAATGGCTCTTTATAACTGGTCCACAAATGTAAAACACGGACTGAAAGTCAAATAATTATTGGTAGTTAATTTTTTTTAATTCATTGAAGATTTTTTAGGATTGTGTTGAAGCTCCACTGGTAAAAAAAAAAACAAATATATATATTATAGTTGTTAAGGAAATAAGGTACCTACCTATTTATACATCGCATCCCACCAAGAATTTCTAATGTAAGCTAAAATGTGATAATAACTGTAAACAATTGAATAATAAAATAATGAAAACATTTGTAAATACTTGCTTTACAACTTTTGACCGTAATAAAATAGAACAAGATAGTTTTCGGCATGAAAGTAAAAATAAATATTTTCGATTATTTTTGCAAAATCTTAACAGCCGGGTCTGCGCGCGAATCAGATCCGTCTAGCCCGCCTAAGGGTATTAGTGTTCTGTGGTCTAAAGACGCTAAATTTCGATCGCGAGCACTGTCAAATTCAGTAGGAGTGACAGAAAAAACGCTACTTGATATAAAAGAGCAAAATAAATTATTTAAATTAAATTTAAATCAATTTATTAAAAATCAATGTATCACATATTTGTACTTATTATACTCAACATTATTCTATGGAAATCTGAGAAAGTTGAGTATTAAAAGTATAAAAGTATTTCAGAAGCTACTTTGCAATTATTTCCTATTGAGTGAATTTTGTGGAGTCGTGTTTTGAAAACCACCACCTGGAATACGCTCAATTGTAAATACTTACAATTTTTTTCGATAACGATGTGAAATCACAAACGATCCCCATGCAGATCAATTTGGCTCTATTCAGCCTCTTAATATGGACATACCTCGGGATTCAGAGATTTCAAAATTTTTCATGCGCATATACTGGAAGCTTAGATTAGAGAGTAAATAATCTAAGACTGGGAGATATAATATTATATTATTACTGTCCCGTGTGAGACAACCTTTATTCTTATATACATATTCCCATCACACGTAATACATTTTTATGGTTGGTTAGAAAAATAATATCTACATGCAAACTTTCACAGGGTAAACTTCTTTTTTGTTACTATTCTTACCCAGCGCTTAACTAACTTTTTATAGCACTTAGGGAAGCACCATTTCTATTTTATTTAAATTGTTTGATTTAATTTTATAGTGTACCTAAATATAAGTACCTGTATCTAGATTTTCCTCTTAAATAATGTTCTATTAAAGTCATACTCATAAAAACAGCGTTTTATTGTAATACATAATTATAAAATTCAGTATCACCTAATTAATAAAAACATGCAAAAATAAAATTACATAGGTAGTAAAGAAGATTTGTTTAATACCTATAACAGTTAGTGATTTTTTACTTAAATATCCAAGAATTTTGGCATTTCACCCGCTCTTAGGGCCTTAAATAGTCAATCCTTTATCTCTCCTTCACGTTATCATTTAAAAATTACTAGGTAGTAGGTACCTATATTTAATTACGTTAAGGCTTTTATTTCATTTACTTGTCTTGTATATGTTTATATTTTTGTAATTGAAATATTATTTATTTTATTATGTATGTACGTACCTATCTATATATTGAGCATATAATTATATTTATGTCGTGTGTATTTTCTAACAACTTACGTACACCCTTTTACCCCTTTCTCACAGGTCAATATATCCTCTGCTATGTGGTTGCCTGGTAGAGATTGCTTTTAAGCGATAAGGCCGCCAATTGAACCTTTAAATATTTTTTTTCATAACTCTAGTTATATAGGATAACTAGTTTATACTTCAGAAGATACAGGTTTGCGTGTTTACCACTAAAAAGAACCCCTTTGTCGTATCTCCTCAATTTCAGGGCACTCCTCATGCTGCCTCAGCCATTATGGAATCCTCGGCATCGACATATCGAATGACGTACAAGCGACCACTTGGAAGGGAAGGCTAAATTGGCCTCTAAAAAGCTTGGCGTGCTCAGCAGAGCAGGACAGTATTTCATGCCGGCACACCGTTTGTAACTTTACAAGGCGCAAGTTCGCCCTCACATGCAGTACTGTTCTCATCTCTGGACCGGGGCACTCCAGTGCGAGTACCTTCCACTTGACCGCATCCAGCGAGGAGTGGCTCGAATCGTTGACGACAGAGTTCTTTCTAATCGGCTCAATTCACTGGCGCTGCGAAGTGATGTTGCATGTCATTGCATTTTCTATCGCATTTTCCACGGGAAGTACTTAGACAAATTGTTCGGATTAATTCCAGCCGTCAAATCCCACCAACGCACATCAGGACAAAAATCACGGTACCATCCACAGCATCTGGATGCTTGGTGGTCAACCATGACTTTGCGATTTATTAGGAGTTCTCTTCCTCGCAAGACTTCTTTGTGGAATCATCAACCACCGGCGATTTTTCTGGACCGAAACGACTTAGAGACCTTCAATAAACGAACTTTCTCCTTTTAAAAACGCCGACAACGCACCTGCAATTTCGATGGTCGACACTTACTATCAAGAAAATTTGATTTAATGTGGGCGAAACCGCGGGGTGAAAAGCTAGCTAGTAAATATATTTTATATATAGCTAGCTCGTAATTATATAGTAAATATATTCGTGGGCTGAGCAGGCACAGAGAGAACAGGCCGGTTTGGGGGCGCATATTCATAGTTAGCATAGAGCTGTCGGAACTCTAAAGCAGGCACTGATCTTTAGGTCAGTGCTTCAAGGATGTTAAAATGAACAGAAAAATAGCGCAATGGACTGCGATGGAGATGTAGATAGATACTCAAGACAGGGCATAGTGGAGTAGGAATGAGGAGGAAAGCGTCGCTCTAGATCATAATTATGGCTGTATTTAAAAAGGCTGTGTTAGTACAAATTTGGCCATTTATTTCTTCTTGCCTTCTACTAAAACGTTAGTATTAAAAGTATAGGCAGAAAGAACTTATGCTAAAATATGTTGCAGTTTCAAAAATTGCAGGCGTGTTGTGTACTAATAATTTAATTTATACATATATAGACTATATAGCAGCGCCACTTAAAAATGAGGTGTAATATTTGACATTTCACAGCGGGGAAGTTAATTTGTTAAAAAAATGTAAAGGTTAATGTTTCTTTCTGTACAATTAGTTTTATTTTATATTAATCTGATTAAAAATAAATAAACCAAACCACAGATAAGCATAAAAATAGAAGCATTAATTGACATTGTGTAACAAAAAACTTCACCTCAGTGTCAACTGGCGACATCTGGTGCGCGGAAGATTTTTTGAAGAAGCCCTCATTGCTTTATATTGAGCTGAGAGGGTTACTTGCATGCCATTAATACATGAATAACCATTTTTAAAATGTTTGTCTGTCTGCCCGGGATCAACCGATCGCAACAAAACTTTACGAACAGATAAGAGTGTAATGCCAGGAGTGATCTAAGCTATATTTTATCCGATAGACTAGGAGATTTTTGATAATCTGAAATCTAAATAAAACCCATTAATAGATCCTACCCAGGCGAAGCCACATCACCAGACCACCTTCTCATAAGGTAACAGAGCAGGAACATTTTCTTAGCCAGATATGAAAATGTTGAAACTGAATATGGACAATAAATAACTAAATTGATTATTTGTTGTAGCTCATAACACATCTATCCTCGGTTAATAATCAAAATGCGGAATGTGTTGTCATCCCTGAACACTAAGATGGATTGCCTCGTTTCCTAAAACTAAATGTATTAAATTTACAAGATTGAATGTTAAAAATCTGAATACCAATGTGTTTTTAAATGGGGAAGAACTGAGCCCTGTTGAATCCACTGTTTTTCTTGGCATCACTCTCGACGCAAAGCTTCAGTGGCGCCCCCATATATCCAAACTAGCAAGCAGACTAAGTTTTGCAGACTATGCTGTAAAAAAGATTAGAGGTCTCACTAGTGTCGAGAGAGCTAGATTAGTTTATTTCAGTTATTTCCATAGCATAATGTCTTATGGGATTTTGCTATGGGGAAATGCGGCTGATTTAGAAACTATTTTTGTTTTACAGACGAGGGCCATTGGAGCTATTTACAACGTAAAACCGAGTCTCCTAGAGAAATTTTTTAAGAAATAAATATATTAACTTTGGCCTCTCAGTATATTTACGAAAATTTAATGTATGTTCACAAAGACAAAGGTAGTTTTAGTAAAAAAAAGTGATATACACTCTGTAAACGCTAGGAACAAACACAAGCTAGTGATACCCGTTTCTCGACTCCACAGTCAGTAATTCATTCTTGGGGCAATATATACACCATTACAACAAAGTCCCAGCAAATATACAAGGTATACACATAACATATACACTCAAATATTACACAATATATACACTCTCTATTACCAAGTTTAAATATTTTATTAAACAAAAACTATAAAAAGGGTTATTATAATATAAATGAATAGATGGTTAATAATAACCTCTGGGAATGAGGTGGTCGCTTCCAAGCGGTCTAAAATAAATTTTGTAAATAGTTTGTACAACCATTCATGTAAAACTTAATTTAAAAAGAAAAACCCGCTGGGTTTCTTGCTGGTTCTTCCCAGGACAGAGGTTTTTTTTCGAACCAGTGGTAAAGTAAAAAATTACTTTCAATAAGAATTACACATGTGATCTATATTAAATAAAAAAATATTCTATTCTATTCTATTCCAATAAAAAGGACAGCATACGAAACAGCAGCATTAAGCAGCTATGTGACGATGGTATTCTGTGAGAGCGTTGTCCTTTCTTCTGACCCATCCGTGCTACAGAAGGAAGGACCATCATTATGTAGCTGCAGCGTGGCTCTACCACGTATTTTATACATGGCTCGTAAATATGTGGTAGAGCCAAGCTTCAGCTATATAGTATGTATATAATGCATGTATTGATATAGAAAAACTATGAACATTTATTAAGATATTCTAATAAAATCAACATTATTTTACTAAAGATTTTTAATAAAATCATAAACAGATAACAACATTTTTACTACTTAACTAAAAACTACATTCAACATTTTATATTTACAAATTAAATAGGACAAATTTATTTTACATCAGACATTATCTAATAATCCCTTTATTACGAATTACAGCTTGTATCTGGTTGTCAATGCTTGTGTAATATTTCATTTTACTTAACAATTTTGTAACCATTTTCAAATCACCATCAAAAAAGGCCAGTGACAATTTTTTCTGAAGATCTTTGATTATTGCCTTGTTTTCTTTGTTTAGTTTCATTATTTCTTCTTCTGTTTCTGCATTTTCGACCTCTTCATTCTTTTCCATGATCATCATTAGAAATTGCTGGTCTAACTCGGTGTTTTCTGGAATTTCTTTGCCTCTTAGTTGCAGCATATAGATGCCTGAAAAAGCAATTGTCATTTTAGTAAATATGTAAATGTCAATTTTGAAAAGCACTTTATATAATAAGATATGTAGTGTAAATATAATAGCTACTACACTATTATATTAACACTACAACTGTCTGGAACCAAAAATAATATATTTCAAGTGATGTATTTGACTGTAATAGACATTAATTTAAATTGCTCCACAGCTCACTAAGAATTAAGAGGAGGCCTGTGGTCAGCACTGGGACTGGTATATAGGCTGTTACTTTGCTTTTTTTTATTATAACATGGGTGACAAACGAACACACAGTCAACCTGATGGTAAGTGGATACTGTGGCCCATAGACATGTAGATAAATGTAGATTTAACCTCGTTAAATAATCAAAATGCAGATGTGTTGTCATCCCTGTGGACTAAGATGGAATGAGGCATTTCAGTAAAATCGTTTCCAGTAAAAAGGGTCTCCGGTTCTCTACATTCACCATACGAAACAGCAGCATTAAGCTGCTATTTTACACTGGTATTCTGTGAACTATAGCTGTAGCATGGTTCTACAACTATGAATGCTTCTGTTTCGTACAGTGGTTCCACGGATAATATATTATGTATACTGGATGTGGTTCTGTACTTGAATAGCCATCATAGCCCTACTACAAATACACTTTAGCACTTCGATGATATACCGATAGTCATTTTGGCAGCACCGAAGGAACTGTAGTACTCCCCAAATTTCGACAAAAACAAAGACTTTCTTATCGTCCACATACACCCGGCAAAGTTTCAAATAGTGTTCTTAGGTCTACTGTACAATTAGGCGAAGAGTATGTATGTGGTTTATGGTACTAAAGTCTTACGGAAACCGTCTTGTTCGGGAGGTTGGGAGTCATCAAATCTGCATGTAAGACGATTTGTAATCACTCTCAAAAATAGCACAAAGACGCAGTTCAGAAGACAGAACGGTATGTAGTTCTTCAATAAAGCATTGTCACCTCTCTTAAACGAAAAACCTCATTTCTGCTAGATGCCTTTGGAGTAGCGGCACCACGAAAGACAGAATTGATCATAATTTGAAGTACTTGCTTTCAGAAATCCTGCTGGAAGTGCTGGAGAGCTATTTCAATCTTGCTTAGACTACGTCTGGGATAATACTGTAATAGTGTCGCATAAGACCTGCTCTTGGGTCGTAACTCACATTTGCATATGGCTCCAAAATCAATCTCTCTCAAAATCTCAGGGTCCCGAAAATGACGCTGCTACAGTCGGTCTTTATTTTAGACAATTGACTGTTCCCGGGACACAGATCTTTGGCGAAGTATTTGGAGCCTTTGTTAGGCTCAATCGCTTCTTAAATACGAGCTATATTGAAGCCGCGTAAGGCTCGCCACATGCATTTGGCGATCTGTCTTTTCAGATGCCTGTACGCTGTCACATCTGTTGAAGACTGCAGTTTTATTTTACGTCTAAAAGCCATGAGATTAAGAGTGTCATAAGAGAGTTTTTGGGTTCTACTGCGACGGGTCTTGCAACAAGAAGCTCAAGCCGTGAGATCTTTTAGGCATTTTCCATAGTCGCCCCTCTCGCCTCAAATTGGGAGTGAAGGAGTCTCTTATGCTGCCACCACATGGCACGGAGGCATAGTTTCTAGAAGACAATAAATATACCCATAGTATGTTGCTTTTTTTATTATAGAATAAGGGTGACAAACGAGCACACAGTCCACCTGGTGGTAAGTGGTTGCTGTGGCCTATAGACATCTACATCTATCTTCGTTTGCGAATTTAAATGCAGATGCGTTGTCAGCCGTGAGGACTAAGGTAGAATGTCTCTTTTCCAGTAAAAAGGGTCTCCGGTTCTCTACACTCACCATACGAAACACAGCAGCATTAAGCTGCTATTTTACGCTGGTATTCTGTGAGAGCGTGGTCCTTCCCCGGTCGAGCCGATCCATTCGTGCTACAACTATACTATTAATATAGCTGCAGCATGGCTCTACCACGTAAAAAAAAAGCTAAAACTCTACTTCTTATTCATCATAAACACGTTAAAGTTCACTGCTGGGTATGGGCCTCTCCTGTTGTACGGAGGATTTGCGCTTAGCAGGCGGATTGACAATCACATTCGTAGAATCAAACGTCTAGCAGCTTTATATTTGAATATTTTTGAGTTAAAAGTTTATGGAAGTCCGTCATTTTTAGAGCTAGAAGCCTGAAACTTTGTTTTTAGGTTAACGATTAGAAATAAACAATAACGTGTCCTAGGGTTTTTAAAAATTCAACCCCTAAAGGTTCACCCCTTTATTCACCCAAAGGGGTTGAAAGTTTGTATGGGGCAACAAGATTAGTTAAACTATTTTATTCTAAACTTCACAGGAGTACTTCTATCAATAAATGAGTAAACAAGTGTTTCAGGCTCTTTCAGAATTCAAACCCCTAAAAGGTGGAAAAGGGTTGACAAATTCTGAAAATCAACATGGGTATCGTTTATATGGTTTATCGGGTCGTTGATTACGAAAACAACAACTATTTCAAAATCCAACGTAGCAGACGGGAAATACCTACCATCATCCCCTGTGGGGGTGCGATGTGGTTGAAATGTCAATATGGGTGTCGTTTTATGGTTTTTTGGGACGTTAATTACGAAAATGGCATCAATTATGGTTTGAAACCAACATGGATGGAAGGATGGATGGATGTATGTTTGTATGTAAAAATCATCATGGGTTGGGTGACTTGGGTGTCATTTTTAAGGTTTTTGGGTCGTAAATAACGTAAATGATATTGATAAATATTTTAAACTTAATTTATTAGAATAGAATAGAATATACTTTTATTGCACAAAAACATAAAACAAAATAGACAAGAAGATTTGTACAAAAAATTTGCACAAAATTACACCTGAACAAAAAATACTAATTTAAAAATTAAAAAACAATGAAAATAAACAACCAAACCAAATATATTTTTTACAAATTAATAAAATGGCAAAACCAAAAGAAATACTTAGGTACCTATTTTGTATTGATCTTCAAGTTCCAATCCCTACCAATAGATGGCGTTGGTATCGTTTTAGAACGCGGTAACGTTGTGTTTTTTCGAACTAATATAAAGTGAATGGTGAATGAGCGCTTCAACCTGTACCACATACGGTTCTGTTAACATCATCAAATATCTGTTAACGGATATTTGACTAGAGATGAGTCGTACTGTGATATATGTAGGAAAGGTCTTGTGTGAATTAGGAGACGTGTTGATGCTTCTATAACTTTAATTATACTGATCCGAACTTATTCTACCTTAACACTAATATATACTATTGTGTGGCTACTCTACACCTCCCACCGACAAAAAAAAAAAGTTATCTATTTTTATCAAACCTAAAAACTATTCTAAACATAATTAAAGAATATCTAAATGAAAACTATAATCTAAGGCATAATGTCTTCACACAATAATGTAAAATCTAGATTTATGAGGGCGTTTGGCTAAACCCTTTGGCACGTAAAATGTGTAGTCACATTAGTTATAGTAATTGACATAATCAGGCTTAATTATGTAACATAACATAATATAATATTATTATGTTTTGATTTTCATAAACATTTATGTTATTTTTATTCGTATCCTTAATCATTAAGACAAGTCATCTAGTTCCGACATTTAATAATACATAGTATTCATTTCATTATCATATCTCTTTTCACACTTCAATACTTCTCTGTATTCCCTTTTTACTTCATATATTTATGTACTTCATTCTTGTTTAACAATTATTTATTTTTCATTTTACTTCACAGCATTTTAGCTACATATTCATTCAATATTTGTCATTTCTTTCACGTACACGGCTCGCGTACATACATGATCAAGACAATGACCAATATCCTTCATCCAATTCTTTACATTTATAGCGTTTCAGTTCATATAGTTTATTATTTAATTGTATCATAACTTTCAAGCACACGACTCGCATACATACGTGATCAAGATAATGGACAATATTCCCATACAATTCTTGATAAATTCTTATTTCACTCAATAACAATAGTTAGAACTCATTCTGGTTTTATCGAATCCTGTTCGGATTCAAAATGTTTAAAATTAATCGGTTATTAGGTTTTCCAAACTCTCAGCTGATCAGGCCGATTGTATGTGGATATGCTAACCTCCGATAATTTTCTTTACCTTACTCTCACAACTACACACTATTAATATTTTTGATTTATAATTCCGTATTTCGTAACTTAGCCATAAATCTACTCGCATCTTTTACAAATTTATATTATACAGTCTCCTATAATATTTAGGTATATCATTGTCAGTCAGGGATTGAGGCTCACAATATGGGCACAACAAAATTGAAGTTAATTAATTGTATACATAATATAATTGAGTTTCTAAATCGTTTTGAACGAAGTTATTATTTTCATAATCCACATAAGTAAGTTAGATATTCAAACTGTTATCTTATGATTTAAAAGTTTAATCAATATTAAACCAAAATAAATTATTGCATTTCATATTAAGATACAGAACAAAGAAGTCAAAGCAACGTAATCATTTTCAGTAACAATAACATAATCACATAACAAGAGACAGATCAAAATACAAATTGCAATCCTAGCAGCGCAAGCGATTTGAGACACCTTTGTTTTAATTACTAAAGTACGTATATGGAAACGTTTGCGATTACATAGAACTATGATCACACTGTGATTCACACCTAATTTTAAGATAACTTGTACAAACTGTTATAATATGAATGCAAGTAAAGTAAAATGTACCTTAAAGTGATAGTTTTAAATATTTTTGAATTTATACAGAAGTTAAGATACATTACATCGTGAATAGTTTTATTAGTTTTACATACATCGAAAAATACATTAGCTTTTATTTTTATAAATTACTTTTGCAAGAAATATGATGTTTATTTTTCGTATACACAACATTATTGAAAAATTACTACAACTATTATCAAGTTTATATAACAAAACATTAATTTATTTTAACATTTAAAAGAACAATTTTAATTTTTATGTAGGTTAGCATATAAATTTAAGGTTCATTGCCTTTAGAGAAGAAAAAAAAACTTTTAACAATAGCGAATGTTTAAAACCCTTTTCAAAATTGAATACTACCATTTAAATAAAATTTACTACAGAAAAAAAAAATAACAGCGGAATATATCATTAGTATTATTTTAACCATACGAAAAATTAATTGATGATAAATCATGGTAAATTTAAGTACGTAAAAATGTAATCTACTATATTATTTCATTCGGTTTTGCAGGACACAGTAATAAAAGAATATATAACAATAAACAATAACTGTATAAAATTGAATATAAAATCGTCTTGTGCCAACATACAAGAAAGCTTAAAAGTAACTTAATTTTTAATATTGCATTATGATTTTTTTTAGGTGCACTAATAAATATATTAAGGTATCAATTAAATCGTGAAGTATCTGATTAATAAACTCAACTTTATCATATTATATTAAATACAAAATTTTAAAAACATAACTTTTTATAATAATTAAAACTTTTTAAGAAATGTTAAAAGAAATGACGAAAAATATGCTGATTCGATGTTACCTCAAATTTTCTTCTTTTTCTTTGTGGCTCAATTTTCATATTCTTCTGGACGAAGCTTGCAAAAGTACAACTGTTACTTCCTTTTAAAATTAATCTGCCGTTTCTTGAATTTTGAACTTTGGTCATCATATTTTTAATTTTTAGTTAGTTCCTATACAATTATTATTGTGGCCTCTTCTTGTATTCATATTTATTTGTTTTCGTCACATCCGGTATTGCGTCCATTCCGTTATAATATATTTTTCCATGATGATTTCCATTATTTTATTTTTTAATTTTGTCTCTTTATGTAAGCCCGGCGGTGCGTACATTGTAGCAGCGCACCGCCTGGCAGGGTCGCCATGTGATATATGTAGGAAAGGTCTTGTGTGAATTAGGAGACGTGTTGATGCTTCTATAACTTTAATTATACTGATCCGAACTTATTCTACCTTAACACTAATATATACTATTGTGGTGGCTACTCTACAGTACTAGGTAAATTTTGTACTAGGTGCACTTAGTCCAATTCCGTACTAATACTCGATCTAAATACCTGTTCCACCTAGTCCATGAAGTACGCATAAAGTTTGGTATTGTTGGAATAGCTTACACTTTAAAGTATGCTTAGTTGCTTAGTCTTTACGTACAGCCGAGGTAATGAATAGTAATCATCCATTCATACTTTACACAGGCTTAGGACTATCAACGTCAACATTTATCTACATTCTAGATTGTTGGCGTATTTAAAAGGTTTTAATTCATTATTTTTCAGAGTAATCCGAAATTTGTCTTTTTTAGTTTATTTTTTTAATTATCTTTGTTTCGTTTTTTAATTACCTATCTACGATCATTGTTTTTATATACGCACAAAAAAAATCAGTCTTAAGAAGTTTTAAAACTAAAATGTATTTTACAAATGTTACACTCAGCCATTTGTTGGCCTTTGTCACTACTTCCTTTGGAAGCCATTTTTTTAAAACAATAAACACTTTAATGTCTAAATAAACAATAATTCGAAAGTTCTTTAACCACATAACAAAACTTCGTTACGAAAACCTATTGATAAATAAGTCGAGTAGGTATCAATACGGTGCCGAGATCACATTCACATGAGTCCGTACTAGACACTCGACTGCATCATAAATGGTCTCCATTCGCATAGAGTATTTAGGTACCTAGTGTATAAAATCTGCCTAGTATTTGGTTGAAGTCCCCGCGACTAGTCCCGACTAGTCTCGAGTATTGACAGACAAAGATAGATAGACTGCGGAATAGTGTAGTTAAAAAAGGACAGAATATATTCTTGCACAACACGAGTGCGCGTCGCGTTACATTTATAAACATTGAAATATAGTTCAAATTCAAATGACTGACACAAGAATGATTTAGGCAAACACGAGTGAGCGGCAAAGCAGACTAGTAACTACGGCAACAAAATGATCTCGCTCCGCCGCGCCGGTACTTGTTCGATTCGAGCGGGCCGCCGCGCCGGTGCCGTGCAACGCGTAGGCACAGTGAGACTAGGTGGATGTGGATGAAGTCTTTTAAAAGTTGGAACAGGTGCAACCTAGTCTCGTTTAATACCTAGTGCCTGGATCTGTTCTAGTATATACGCTTCATCTCTATATTTGACTAGACTTCGACTTGTTTGCTTGCTTACGGTTTAAGATTTGCTTCGTGTTTCGGATTAGTTGCTTAATTTTGTCTTTCTTACAACCACTGTTCAAACTTCTGTTTTGTGATTAGGTATTGTTAATAGAAGTATTTTTTCTCACTGAAAAAATGACTACAGAAACTCTTAATATGAAAGGAAAAATGGAAGAACATACTGTCGTCCCCATTATAGGTGACGGCGCCTGTTTGTTTCGTGCTCTTTCATTTTTAATGTACGGAACCCAAGAAAATGCGATGGTGGTGAGTTCACTAATTGTTAGATTTGTGGTAAATGATTGGCCTAGGTTTTCAGTTATGACCCACGACAGAAATGGCGATAATTATTCAACAGCAAATGAATATTCAGCCGATATGTTAAAAAATGAAACTTACGGTGGACTTTGTGAATTGGTAGCTGCAGGATTAATATTAGGTCCTTACATATGAAATAAGCGTTTTGTCGTACTGACCACCTTGATCTGAAATATCTCCTCTTTGGTTAAGAATTCTAAATTCAAATTTATAAATTCATTTAGCTGGTACATTTGAGTTTTGAAAACAGTCATTCATTTGTTTTTTCTTCATTATTTTTTTCTTTGGCGTCGCTTATTACCGCACAATGGAAAACATGAAATATCGGTATATTTACGAGTACGAGTTCTACCGTGGCACCAGTGCTGCAGAAACAGCTCGAAGGATTAATGATGTGTACGGCGCTGGTGTCGCAAAAGAAAGCACGGTACGTTTTTGATTTCAACATTTTCGTTCTGGAGATTTCGACCTTCAGAACCAACCCCGTGGACGGCCGGAGACCAAAGTGGAAAATGAAGAATTAAAGGCTATTGTGGAAGCGGATCCATCATAAAGCACTTCAGAGATAGCTGCAGGCTTCGGGGTAAGTGACAAAACTATATTAATCCACTTGAAGCAAATCGGGAAAGTAAAAAAACTTGAACGATGGGTACCTCATGAATTTAGTGAATCGAACTTGCAAACACACGTCGACTGCTGTGTTACTTTGCTCAACCGACACAATAATGAAGGGATTTTAAATCGAATCATTACTTGTGATTAAAAGTGGATACTGTACGATAATCGGAAGCGCTTGTCGCAATGGCTGAATCCTGGAGACTCAGCCAAATCCTGCCCTAAACGAAAATTGACTCAGAAAAAGTTACTTGTGAGTGTTTGGTGGACTAGCGCCGGCGTCGTTCACTACAGCTTTCTAAAATGTGGCCAAACGATTACGGCAGATATCTATTGTCAGCAACTGCAAACCATGAAGGAAGAACTAGCTGCTAAACAACCGAGATTGGTCAATCGCTCTAGGCCACTGCTGCTTCACGACAACGCAAGACCACACTGCACAACAAACAACCACTAAGTTAGATGAGCTACAATTGGAATGTTTGCGACATCCACCGTACTCCCCGGACCTTGCTCCAACAGATTACCATTTTTTCCGAAATTTGGACAACTTCTTACAAGGAAAAAAATTCAACTCCGATGCGGCAGTCCAAACCGCCTTCAAAAAGTTTATTGATTCTCGCTCCCATGGTTTTTTTAGTAAAGGGATCAATGAACTACCTGTGAGATGGCAAAAGTGCATAGATAACAACGGTGCATACTTTGATTAATTAAATATATTTTACAAAAAAAAAATTGACTTTATATTCCTCCCGTACAAAACGCCAATTTCATATGTAAGGACCTAATATTTCCGTTTCGGTTTGAAGTATATCGAAACGGTCTGCTATACACAGAGTCCGGAACAGATATCTGTCCAGTAAGACGATTACGATTTAGCCATGATTTATTTAATGGGCATTTTGACGCCTATCTGTCGATTGTTGCAAAGAAAATTACACAGCGTCGCATGGAGGTACCTTTTTCAGAGCTTGACCATTTAACTGTTACATCTTTTGTAAACAGTGAAATATCATCTCCAACCAGCGGAACAGATCAATCTGTATCGTCGACATTAAAATATGAAAAAAAGAAAAATAAACGAAGATCGAGATTTACTAATTACACAAGAAAAAGTCAATTAAAAAGTGCACAAGAAAGATATAGGCAGAACAAGCCACATTCAAAACGTAAAGCTGTGTCCGCTTATCAGAAAAAAAATCCCGATGTACACAGGCAAGCTGTTGCAAATTACCAAACTGCGAATCCACAAGTGCATAGAGCAATTCAGTCACGGTATGAGGAAAACGTTCGACGTACGAAACGTTCGTAAGATTCGATGTTCTAAATTTCCTAACTTAAAGCCAAATTTAATCAAACAATTGCAGAATATGCTGCATCAGGTGAACCCGTATATAAAAGATCTGAAAAGTGCCATTGATAAAGCCCCTCCTTCAGAGTCATACAAAGTTGTCATACATGCTGTGAGGTAGGTACAATGCACCAACTACAAATGAAGTGGCTTTAGTGTTAGTGGATCAACAATTTGATCGAAGGGACATCATCCTCGAGAGCCGAAGTAATTCACTTCAGCGTATTAGTGAGATACATCGAGCATATGATGCGCTACAGTATCCATTGATGTTTTGCTGGGAGGATGATGGGTATTCAATCAACATACCACAACACGATCCTACAACTAAGTTGCCGCTTAATAAAACTGTCTCTTCTGCAAGTTTCTATTCGTATAGAATAATGATTAAAGAAGGAGAAGATAACTATTTAGTCAAATATCGTGCCCTTTTTAGTCAATATTTGGTGGATGAATACGCCAAAATAGAAACAGAGAGATTAAATTATATCAAAAATAATCAAGCCAAATTACGTGCTGATAGTTACATCCATTTAAAAGATGCTATTGGACGATAAGACGCAGAAGCCAACCAAATAGGACAAATGGTTGTCCCTCCATCATCTTTTACGGGGGGACCTAGGTATATGCACGAAAGAACACAAAAAGAAAGGACGCTATGACCTATGTTAGGAATTACGGCCGGCCTGATCTTTTTATCACTTTCACATGCAATCCTCGCTGGGACGAGATAAAAGAGCAATTGCTTCAAGGACAACAATCTCATGATAGACACGATATAATTTCGAGGGTGTTTCGACTAAAGGTGAAAAATATCATGAACTTATTGACAAAGGACAAAATATTTGGTGAAGTGCGATGCTATATGTACTCAAAGGAATGGCAAAAGAGAGGTCTTTCACATATTCATATTCTTTTATGGCTTCACAAACGTATTACTCCGGATCAAATCGACAATATAATTTGTGCTGAAATACCGGATCCCAAACGTGACCCAGAGCTTCATTAAATTGTTAAATGTAATATGATACATGGTCCATGTGGAACTTTAAATCGAAAGTCACCATGTATGAAAGATAATATGTGCAGTAAACGATACCCCAGGGCTCTCATAAGGGAAACTCAAACTGGTGAAGACGCTTATCCGCAGTACAAGAGACGTTTACTAGATGACGGTGGGTTCTCTGTTGATATCAAAGGCACAACCATAGATAATCGCTGGGTAGTCCCTTATAATCCAGTATTATTAAAAACATTTAACGCTCACTTAAATGTGGAATATTGTCATTCGGTGAAATCAATAAAATAAGTCTGTAAATACGTAAATAAAGGTTCAGACCAGGCATCGTTTGCTTTAGAGAATGAGAAGGATGAAGTTAAAACCTACACAAGTGGAAGATATTTAAGTTCATCAGTGGCAGTATGGCTAATCCTTGAATTTCCCATTCATGAGCGTTTCCTTCCCGTAGTCCACCTCGCTGTTCATTTGGAAAATGGGCAAAGGGTTTATTTTAATGAGCAAAATCTGAGTGAAAGAGTGAATAGTCCTCCAACAACCACACTCCTATCCTTTTTCGATTTCTGTAAAGTGGATAACTTTGCAAAAACATTGCTCTACCTAGAAGTACCTGCATACTACGTTTGGGATAAAACAAAGTTCCAAAGAAGAAAGAGAGGAGTAAACGTTGAAGGCTGGCCAGGGGTCAAAAAAGAGCACGTTCTGGGCAGGGTTTATACTGTGCATACAGAATGCTATCATGAGATCCGGGGCCCAATTTCGTTTGAAGCATTAAAAACTGTAGATGGTCATGTATATTCCACGTTCCAATCAGCGTGCAAAGCTCTCGGCTTGCTTGAAGATTATCAGCATTTGTTCGCAGCAATGGAAGAGGCAGCACTTTGCCAATCACCGCAAATGATTCGGGATCTTTTTACGATTATTTTAGTGTTCTGCCAAGTATCAGACCCTTTAAGCCTTTGGGAGAAATTCAAAGAATACCTATATGAAGATTTTAAAAGGCAATTAGAAAGATAGGGAGATGTGGATGTAGAGCACATAACAGATGTGGTATTTAACAAATGCCTTTCGGTAATAGAAGATGCCGTATTAGCGTTGGGTGGTCGGCTACTAAAAGAGTATGGGTTACCTCAGCCAAGCAAAGAACAACAATTTGAAAATAGAGTTTCTTAGAGACAAGTTACGACTTAGCATCATTAGAAAACACAGTTAAAAATAATGAAGGATCACTAAATGACGAAAAAAAGCAGTTTTCAATCAAATTAACACAAAAATTGAATCAAATGAGGGTGGAATATACTTTTAGATGCTCCCGGTGGAACAGGCAAAACATTCCTCATAAATTTGCTATTAGCAAAAGTTAGAAGTACTCGCGGAATTGCTTTGGCTGTGGCTTCTGGGATCGCAGCTACACTGCTTGAGGGTGGACGAACTGCTCATGCTACCTTCAAGTTACCACTCAATTTAACAACAGCTAATACTCCCATTTGTAATATATCGAAACAAAGTAATTTTGCTGAAGTATTAAAACATACGAAAATGATAGTGTGGGATGAAATAACCATGGCTCATAAGGGTGGCGTAGAGGCTTTAAACAGAACTCTACAAGATATAAGAGGAAATAAGAAGTTAATGGGTGGTGTAACGGTTTTGCTGGCTGGAGATTTTAGACAGACTCTACCAGTAGTGCCAAAAGAACTAGAGCAGATGAAGTTAAGGCGTGTCTTAAGAGATCCACTTTATGGCCTCTAATTAAAATCCTCAAGCTCTCGAAAAATATGCGGGTACACTTAGGAGAAAAAGATTCTGCTGGTGGATTTGCGACTCTCCTACTTGAAATCGGCAACGGTGATTACCCGATAAATGACGGAATGATAGCCATCCCTGATAATTTGTGCACAGTTGTATTTACGTTACAGGAGTTAATACCAAAATTTACGCAGATATTGCTCATATCCACAATAAGCCAATGGAATGGTTATGTGAACGTGCCATACTAACCCCGAAAACGACCAAGCAGCGGCAATTAACGATACACTGTTAATGTCTTTAGGGGAAGAAATGGTGTACACGTCAATATACTCTGTGGTCAACACAGATGACGCAATTAACTACCCTGTCGAATTTCTTAATTCACTGAAACCATCGGGTCTTCCACATCATAAGCTTATTCTGCGCGTGGGCACTCCTGTTATGTTGTTGCAAAATTTAAAACCTCCTCAACTGTGCAACGGAACCAGACTAAAAGTAAAAGCGTTACATCGCAATGTAGTGGAAGCCACAATTAACCACAATAAACAAATCACAAGGGCAGACATTAACATTTGCGGGCATAGACTTGAGAGAAAATTGTTTTTCACACGGGCAATTCTATGTGGCTTGCTCACGCGTAAGCTCGCCCAATAGTCTGATAATTTTGGCACAGAGTAATAGATTAGCAAAAAATGTGGTGTATAAAGAAGTTTTGTAGTTTACTAGCTTTTGCCCGCGACATCCAGTTATAATTGTGGTTTGTACCAGCAGACTCTTTTTCACACATGGGCGCGATATAACCGAAATCCACGCGGACGAAGTCGCGGGTAAAAGCTAGTAAATATATAAAACTAAAAAAATTGCAAACCAATTAATTTGAATTTTAATGCAATGTACACAGTAGTTTTCTATGAAGAATTGGGTTTTCGGGGATGTCATGGGCATTGGGAAGGAGCAAGAAAACATGGTCTTTTTTAATAAATTTGTGTTTTTTATTATAAAATAATAAATTTTTTAATAATAAAAAACACAAGTTAAAGTTCAACCGAACACCGAATGCCCATCAACTTTGAGTAATATTCATAAATAGGACTTACCTCTAGATAATGGCTCTAAAAGAGTTTTATATGCTTCATTTACTAGAGATGAGTACTGGTCTGAGATTTCTTGCTCATGTTTATCTCTGTAATAATAAGAGTTAAAAGTTGTGTTATGTATATATTGCTACAATATTAGATTGTAGAACTACAACTAGGTAGTTGACACCATTATTAATAAATTACTGCATCATTGCAGTAAATTGGCAAACCTATTTGTCGTCATGTCGCTAATGCAAAGGTGATCTATTGTAAGCAAGGTAAAATATGTGTACTTAGTCATTATCATCCTTAAATTTACGATGACAGTTATTAAAAGTAGTAAGTATATTTATGCCTATAGACGTCTTGTAGTGTATAGGTAAGAGAATCAAATTGATAAATTCTAAGAATACCGTAATTAAATACCATTTCTACTGAGAACTATATTGGAGACTTTATTCAATGTAACTCGAAGCTTTATCCATATAAGGATTGTAATAAGATCATACCATGTAACTTGAAGATAATTCATTGGAAACCCTCACTTGAAACCAACCTACATACCAACAGGAACATCAACCTTTCTTTGTTAGAATTAAGTACATAAGAACTGTAATATTTTTAATAAAGCCAGTCCAGTAGTCTTGTTTCAACCATTGTCCCGAGTCTTTCATTTACCCAAAGCTCCCCACATCGCAGTCTACCAGCACCAATACAAATCATTTTTCGGTTTAATGGTGCTGTACTATAACTACTCTTGTAATATGTTTAATGTATCCTTAAATAAATACATATTAATAAAATATAACTTGCCTTAGCTATTTTGTGTCTTAAACTGATATAATTGTCATACAATTTCTATAGAAAATTTGTTTTACATGCTTGCAAATATTATTTTAATTGCCATGACTGTCTATTATCATATTTATACAGTAAATACAAGAACTGTGTAAATATGATAATATTTTTATGACAATTCAAATCAGCGTTTGAAAGAAAGGCATTTCTCTTTTCCTAGGAATTTTATTTTTGCCTGTATAACTCCAGTAATTTGGCCCAGCTTAACTGTACTAAGCCTACAATCAATTTGGAGGTTCAAACATTTATATGGGATAGATCTATTTTTTGTTAGTCTTATCCTTAAATATTATAATAATATTATAATATGGAAACACAGTTTTCGATATATTAAATTATAAAATAACTAGCTATCCGCCCCGTCTTCTGACATCAGCACCACCTGTAATTTCCAATTGTGAATCTAAACTATTCTCGAATCAACTTAATTACACGCTCAAAATCGGTCTAACCGTTTAGCGAGTTCAGTCAGATTTTCCCTTATGTGAAATTTATGATTTTTTTAAAATTTGAAACTCACCTGTGGTGTTTTAATGTGAACTTTATCTACAAACAATCTATAAATATTTTAAGCAATGAGGGCTAATAATCTTCCACTCACCAGGTCTCGTTAGCTGACACTGAGGTGAAGTTTTTTGTTATGTGATATCATTTTATTGAGAAATTAGTTTTAAATAAAAGTTTATCAGTTTCTAGAGTATTATATTAACACACAAAGCAATGCCTCAGTGGTTTGCTCTTTTACTTTTTGCACATTTGAACTCTTTTTTTTTAATTTTTCTACTTTTATGAATATCTGTGGTTTGGTTTATTTATTTTTAATCTAATCAATATAAAATATAACCAATAGAACAGAAAGAAACATTAATCTTTACGTTTATCAAACAAATTAATTTCCCAGCTATGAAATCTGTCAAATACACCTCATTTACAAGTGGCTCCGCCCTGGTGGCAGAAAAGGTCATGGATACAATTAGAGAAGATTACCTGTCAACAGTAGCTAGGAAATAGAAATATTAAATATAAATATAAAACTATTACAGAATAGCATCAGCCAACACTATTATACATGGTAATTGTCTGTCCAATGCTTAGTGTTGTGAGAAAGCCAGAGGCACATAGGGAGTGCAGCCCCTGCCTGATGTAAAATATTGCAGGTACTATGCAAGGTATAGTAGCTGAGGTATGCGAGCCAAAGCTCTTTCTGCGACTGGCAGTGCCGTGCAGTGCTTAGTTGCTAACTAATTAAATTTTCCGGTGTAATAAGCCCCACCAGTTTATAGTGCTGTATGTTGCCCTTGCCCCACTTAACATAGTCACTTAACGACTCTTATTTACGGGAAGATTTTGGAGCAGGTAAGAGTTAATGCTGATATCACTACAGTCCTACAGTACAAATTGGTAGATTTTGTATATTGCTTTAAAAATATTTTTAATTTCTCAGACAAATTTATTTCAGAAGGTTTTCCATAATCACTAAGTATAATCTAAATTAGCAATCATAATAATTAGCATAAACAATTTCAGTGCTGATTGGGATTGTGGAAGTAGGTTACATAATATTATGAAATTTAAAGTGAGCACCCAGCCTTTGTGCTTACATAAATTAATATAATATTCATTGCCAAAGTGACTATCAATAAGTTTGTAAAATGTGCTAATTGGACAGGTATACAGTAACTTTTCAAAATAACATGTTTAAATTTATTGACTTACTTGTTAGCAAATTTATCTGGATGAAGTTGTTTTTGCAGTTCTTTAAACTTCGTGGCCAAATCATTTTCATCCAAGTCATAAGTTTCATGAATACCCATAATCTTGAAATAATTTTCCTTTGCTTCAGGAGGTTGTAAGGCGTTGCAATTTGAACAAAACAGATGTGCGCCTGAATTATTTGTGTTTTTGCCACAGGACCAACACGATAAGAATCTAAACTGATTCATTAAATGTGATTTTGAACTCAAATTGCACAAAATACGACTGAAAGCCATAATTTTGTTGTTGTTTGAAATAATACGTAGTGTTTTACATAGATAATTATTTAATAGTTTGTAGTTTGTACATTATTGATACTATGCATCGAAACTAATAAAGACACTATAATCATATGATACCTAAAGATAATATTAATTAATACCTATTTAAAAAAAAATTGTTTATAAAAACAAAGGAACAAAGAATAAAGTTTTACCAGTTTATACAAAAGTAGGTACTCTATGCTAATTACTCAAGTTGTTAATGTCAAGTTGTCATTGTCAATGTCATTCGTTGGTCAGTGAGTTGTTATTATGATTTGCAAGTTACGGCAGGCAAAAGTATTAGACCATACAATCTAGACTGTATTTTAGTCACAAAATTCTTCACAATAAGTTTATATGTCATATTGCAAAGTTTTTGGGAAATTTCGATCATAACTATACTCTGTGGACAGATGATGATGATAGTATATTAAGCCTCAAAGCGGTTGCTTTCTGCAGGCGGGTTGGGACAGGGTGCGATATTATTTTGTATTATACCCTTGGGGGGCGAATTTGCTTTTCGCCGCATGATCCCACCGTTGTTGCTGATATGGTATTTCAGTGAATGGAACTTTTTATTCCTTCATCTGTAGTTGCGTCCCATCAAACTCTCTATGACGGGGGAAACATACCGTCTTCCACCCTGCAGTGTGAGTGCTCCATGCTGGATGTGCGAATAATACAACGCTCTAAAAGATCCCTAAAAACGGCGACCGCTCAGATCCATCCAACTACAGGCCAATCTTCATCACCTCCTTGTTCTCCAACATAATGGAATCCATTGGAAACTGCCAGCTCATGAGCATGAACACCAATAAGGTTTCCATCGAGGTCGAGATCTCATTTACCGGACTCATAGATGTGCGAAGACTGTATAGTCTAAGGGGGACGCCTTGGCGGTTAGTTTTTAACATAGCGATGAAGCATTTGACATGTCTTCATTAGGGTTTCGCACAAAGCGCTTCTTTCAAAAGTCTTCGTTTAAAGTCTTGGATTAGCGACAGCTAAATCCAGTCCAGATTAACTCTCAAAAATTATAGGTTTGCGCGTTCACCACTTAAAGGAAACCCTTTGTCGTATCTTCTGAATATTAGAGCACTTCCTTTGTTGCCACAGCCAGTATTGGAATCCTAGGAGTAACATACAGTTCCGCGGTCACTTAAAAGGGAAGAATTAATTGAAAGCGGGACAGTATTTCATGCCGGCACACTACTTGCATCTTTATAAGCTGCAAGTTCCGCCTCACTTGCCAGGCCCCAGTGCCAGCTCCTTCCACTTGATCGAATCCAGCGAAGAGCGGCCATACCGAATCATAGACGACTCAGTTTTTTTGATTGGCTCGATTCACTGGCGCTGAGAAGAGATGAGGCACCTCTTCGCATTTTCTGTCGCATTTACCAAGGGGACTGCTCAGAAGAATTTTTCGGATTAATTCCACCTATTAAATTCCAACAACGCATCGCAATATTCACGATACCATCCACACCATTTGGATGCTTGGCGGTCTACCACTGTGTGATTTACCCGGAGTTTTCTTCCTCACACAACTTCTTTGTGGAATCGTCTACTACTGGCGATTTTCTGGATCGGTACTACTGAATGATGAATGAAACGAACTTTCTCCTTGTTAAAAGGCCGGCAACGCACCTTTAAGTCTTATGTTGTTACTGTCGTTCATGAACGCCGTTCGTCACGACTATTAGGTGAGCCGCATTCTCATTGGCTCACCTCTTCTGTGAAAAGAAAACAACCAGTGGTAGTTGTCAGTGATAACAGAATTTGAGACATGATCCTTCATTGTTTGCTTCATGAGAAAGCTCAATGTCGCTCATCGATTTATCTAGAGGAGTTTCTCTGTGTGATAGACTTCGTAATAAGGATATCGGCATCAATTGTCCACTGAATTAATCTGTCGTCAAAATCCTCCAAAAATTGTGCTATATGTCCTGTCTATATATTGTGAAAAATTGTATGAATAAAATAAACATCAGACTAGGCTGTATGGTCTTAGGTCTTGGCCTGCCTAAAAGATTTATATTATACTTTTTGGTTTGACACAAAGAGTGAAAGAGAAGAGCCTGAGCCCGCCTGAGCCTGACAAAGAAAGTTTGTTTGTGTGCAATAATGTCATTGTCACCGATCACCGATTACCGTACATAACCTAATAATTAAAATAAAAAAAGGTGTCTAAATTCCATAATCCATTAATTGTTGAAGTACAACCGTTATTTCGATTGTAAGTTATTATTCTTTATGATAATGGTGTCTTACTTTACACTTGATGCCACCGGTGAAGTCACGAACTTCCAAAAAGAAATATCGAATATGATGCACGGTTTTGGGGACAATCCAAACCCAAACGCTGCGACTGTTGTATTAGTAGAAAGTATAGTCCTTCAACAACTTCGACAAATGCTTCAGGAAGCACTAAATTATTCAAATATGCGTGGAGCGAAAGCCATATCAAACTACGACATCATTTATTTAATGCGTAAAAACATATTAAAATTGAAACGTTTACATGATTATCAATTAAAGTTGGATCAAATAGACAAAAGCCGTCAGGTGGCAACCACAGAAACCATAATGCCAGGCATAATTATAGATGATGAAAAAGATCCATCTATAAAGAAACGAAGAACACACATTGACATCATAAAAGAGTTTGACGAAGCAGATGAAGTGAGCCAGATTAAATTTGATGCTATTGATTATTTGAGAAAAGTAAGGGCTGCCAAAATAACAGAATCAATGTCTTTTGAGAAGTATGAAGCATATCATAAAGCTAGGTGTGCTTCATTTAGGTCTGCATATGGAATAGGTAAGGGTTTTATGAAATTAGAAAAGTGGCTGAATCCCACAAAAGAACTTAAGATCACTTTGTCTGCATTAGAAGTTTTATGTTTTCTGGCATATGAAACTGTTGCCGAGATTGTTGATGCTGTATTTTTTATTAGGCAAGACAGCAGAAAGAAAAATGGAGATCCATTTAGCAAATTTGAAGGTGGACATTTCTGTAATCCAGTTAGCTTAAATAATGCAGTATATATTAAGTCTGGGTATGAAGGTGTTCCTGCTATCACTGTTGCCGAAGTAAGAGAAGTTCTGAGGCGATATTTTAACCCAAGAACGGGCATGAATGGTCTATTTTATAGGAATATGTGCATGGATTTGCCTGTTCGATATATTGCTATTTAACTTTATGAAATTGGTTAAACTGTGTGTTCAAGTATTTCAAGAAATATATGCTAAAACTTGGAAAGTCTTATGATTAACAGTGAATTTAAGAAGACTATTCATGATAAATCAGAATAGGTGAGGGTCTGTGTGTGCACTGACCATTAAGTGGTTGGTTGTGTGCTTATCACCTATACTTCTATAAAAAAAAATTGTAAAGGCATATTTTATAGGGATATATTAACCCTTTCCCTGTCCCATGAATCATATATGAACATTTCAATTATTTTACTATTGTGTCTATTTTTGCGAACAGGGAACCTGTTATAATAAGTGACATAATATGATGTATAAGTAACATAGTTTCTTTATAAATGTCAAATAATTAGTGGAAGGAATTATTAATAATAATAATTAATATTATATTATTTGGGCTCATATAACTTACTTACATTTTTGTTGTGATGCGTTGGTGCACCCATTGTTTTAAAATGGCCTATTACAGATTTAGGTGTTGTCTTTGAAAAAAAATTATTACCACCATACTAGGATTTTCTTTGCACATTGTATGAGAGAAAGACAAAAGGGGTAGGACAAGAAGTTAGACAGCTATCACTGTGATTGGGGAAGGGAGGGCTTCAGAACCATGTAGTATTTGAGAAAAAAAAACTATTATTTACTTGATTACATGACTAAGTTAACTACACATTGTTGCATCAAACGATCAAATATCTGGTGAAAGAAAAAATAATAATTTATTTGATAATTTAATTAAAAATAATGTAACATAATACATAAAATAGTTATAGACAATTTTATCAACCTATCGGTTGTGAACCATAGTACAACTAACAAGAATTAATATTTTGGAAAAAATAATTTTTGTATAAAATTTTAAAATCTTTTCCATAGGGGTTATAATAAAATATACTCTATTCTATTTGAAGTCAAATTTTGTTTTTCATGTTAAAATTACTGAAAAAAATGATTTTTTATAAATTATAAGAAAATTATATTATACTGTTTTGGCTTACTTATAGAAAAAATAGAATAATGCACTTAAATCAGTATGGCACATAATAATTTATGTCCAAGAGTAAAATTGTCCAAGTACACTACAAATTGAAATATATTTAAAATTTTGTACTTAAGTTATAATCTAGGTGAATAAATTGGTAAACTAGTTCAACTTATTCATCTTCACATAAAACATAATCCAAAATACTTTCTTCATCTCTCTCGTGTACATCATCTTTTCGGGGTCGACCTGGCCCTCTTGGACGTCTTGTTGAAGTCAATGCATTCTCATCACTTTGTAACGAATTATAAAAGTCGTGATTTATCAGTGGTATGAATTTAAGAATCTCCATCAAATTTTTATGTTTATAAATATTATCTATATATTTTATTTTGATTTCACTTTCTCTGAGCTTGGGAAAGATTTTGGGAATATTCCCATTTTTAGTATCAATTTGGATTTGGCGAAATGGTGAGTCATCCAATGACTCCCTAAAATACAGTTTTAATTTTTTTTTAAAATCTCATGGATCTTATTTTCAGCCAATTAATTTTCTTTTTGACGCTGTTCATTTTTCTGTTAATGATAGCCTTTGAGGCAGGGTCCGTAGAAATAAAATCCTCTTGTTGCATTCTATTTCTTGCGCGTTTTTTCGACTAAAGTCATCCAGTCTTTAGGCACATTAATATACTGGGCTTTCTTTTTCTGTTTTTAAATTTGCGAACAATCAGGGTCATTCTGTAGGTAACTGTGCCCAGATAACATGAATTTGTGATCCACTGTTGATAACCCCAGTATGAGCTACGACATACATCCAAAGCCTGCAAATTATTTAGATTTAGTTTCGGTTTTCACAACCGCAACTGTCGCTGTAATCAGTCAAGTGTTGACACCCTAGATGCGCCGTGAATGGTTGCGCCACCGCATAACATTTTGGTACCATTCGAGCCGGATTGAACTATATAACATTGTTTACATTGTTACGCCTAATACCTAGGTAGATCTTAGTTTTATTCCGCACTACTTAGTTGTTCATATCGCTAAAAAACGTAATAGATTCTCTTCTATTCGTAACCGCATTCACAATACGTTAAGTACATAAACGCCTATTTTATTTAGTTTGTTCTCGCAATAGGTGTCTATTTATTTATATCCTATTTTATATCGCAATTTAGAATGTATTTATACGCTAGTGCATTCCCACATAAATATTTGATTTGATTGTTATTATTTCATACTACAAATAACCGGTCTCGTCCCTCGTAGTAACAATTCGTCCCTCAGAATTATTATTCGACTTGTTTACCACAGAGTACCTTTGTATAAACCGAAATAGAGACCAATCTTATCTTCGACCTATAAAATGGCAATGCATAACTAGCTCATTTCCTTAGTTAGCAACTTTATTCCAATAGCTATAAGTATATGTATACATAAGCTGTATATATATAGCCACCGTATTACATAGGTTCTTATCTCAGATTTTAATAATTATAATCAAAATAAAACTCCAACATAATGTTTACAAGATTTATTAAAAAGCTTACGCAAATACAATAATTATTATCAGTAAATTTCTTCAACTTGAATATAGAAATTAATCAATCGCCAAGATGATCGTAATCCCAGATAAGTGAAAAGCCTGAAACAAAGGTAAGAACAAAATTAAAAACACAACTTCTTCAATTATATTAGGTCCTTACATATGAAATTAGCGTTTTGTACGGGAGGAATATAAAGTCAATTATTTTTGTAAAATATATTTAATTAATCAAGGTATGTACCGTTGTTATCTATGCACTTTTGCCATCTCATAGATAGTTCATTGATCCCTTTACTAAAAAAACCATGGGGGCGAGAATCAATAAACTCTTTGATGGCGTTTTGGACTGCCGCATCGGAGTTGAATTTTTTTCCTTGTAAGAAGTTGTCCAAATTCCGGAAAAAATGGTAATCTGTTAGAGCAAGGTCCGGGGAGTACGGTGGATGTCGCAGACATTCCAATTGTAGCTCATCTAACTTAGTGGTTGTTTGTTGTGCAGTGTGTGGTCTTGCGTTGTCGTGAAGCAGCAGTGGCCTAGAGCGATTGACCAATCTCGGTTGTTTAGTTCTTCCTTCATGGTTTGCAGTTGCTGAGAATAGATATCTGCCGTAATCGTTTGGCCAAGCTAAAGTTAAAACCAAGCTTTGTAATGTCCCCGCCCTCTACCTTACCCCGCTTGTATCCAAATTTGTACGGCTGCGCTCTGTTTAATTCACGAAGTTTTTAGACGCACGTACGATATATTCATTGCATCAACGCGACTTCCCTAAAACGACATCCCTCATATTTTTTCATCTTTCAGCAATGACCGTATTATAAATAACAGAGGTAAGTTTTGTTTCAATTAATTATGCGTTATCTCCATTTTAAAATTAAGTTTCGATGTCATGTTTAATTTCACCTTATATATTTATATTGACTTTAATAATATTGAAAGTTTTCTACTAAAATTACGCTTTGCATTTTTAATTCAATGCCTTTAGTATTAGTAATATATCGCAATAAATGATGAACTTTCTTAACAGAAAACACGATTTTTTTTAAAGTTGATAAAATTATATGTTATAGTATTTGTTCTTTTTAGGACTGAAGTGAGGCAGATCACCAGATTTTTTAGATTTAGAAGCTCGTGATTAGAACCAACCTCTATCTCGGTCTTTGCAAAAACTAGTAATTACCACTTCTGAGGTAAACAAAGTTTAATTAGAAGTCGTGTCTTTACACTATAAGAAATTTATTTGTCATGTTCAGAGAATTCTAAAGTTGAACAGGATAAAAGAAATTACCATTTTTCACATCTCATTAATGAGGAACTGAAGCATATCTTACCATGTTGTATACGTACAAGATGCTACTAAAAATATTAGTTTAAAAAAAAATAGAGTAGAAGGTAACCACATAGAAGAAATTGACTTTACTGATACAGAAGTTAATAAAGAAAGAGAATAATTTGAAATTAACAAATCATTATGATTAAAATCGGCTATATTTTGCTGTCGACTGTCACCAAATACATATACTGAAAATTCCCGTCATTTACTGACAGTAATTATTAATAACTCCCAATTAACTAGATACTCAACAGTATAAATCACATTGATATTTACGATCTTGTATTGAATTATAAAAGAGAATGATTAAAAGTGCAACCAAGTTTTCTCACGCCTCAAGATCAAAATAATATAGTGATCGCTTTGGAATTTTTTACAACCTTTCATACTTTAAGAATATGGAATTAAACCTTATTTTAATAAATGAAATTGAAGTATCTGTTTGTAATGTCAAAATAACAGATTTTTACTAAATACATATTATGAAAGTTGGGTACGTTGCCGGCCTTTTAGAAAGGAGTAAGCTCTTTTCTTGAAGGTCCCTAAGTCGTATCGGTCCGGAAAAATCGCCGGTGGTAAACAATTCCACAGAGAAGTTGAACAAGGAATTATTTAAATAATTATTAGTTTTATACGTGGTAGAGCCATGCTGCAGTTATATTAGTAGTATAGCTTTAGCACGAATGGGCCGGCTCGATCGGGGAAGGATCACGCTCTCTTAGAATATTAGCGTAAAATAGCAGCTTAACACTGCTGTGTTTCGTAAGGTGAGTTTAGAGAACCGGAGACCCTTTTTACTGGAAGAGAGGCATTTCATCTTAGTCCTCACGGGTGACAACGCATCTGCATTTTGATTCGCAAACGAGGATATGTGTAGATGTCTAAGGAGCACAGCAACCACTTACCATCAGGTGGACTGTGTGATTGTTTGTCACCCTATTCTATAAAAAAAGGAAGAAAACTCCTAGTAAAACGCAGAATGGTGGACCGTCAAGCATCCAGATGGAAAGGATGCTATTGTGAATTTTGACGCGATGTGCGTTCGTGAAATATGGCGGCTGGAATTATCCGAACCTCAGAGTACTCCCTGTGGTAGATGTGATAAAAAATGCGAAGGGATGCAACATCCCTACGCAGTGCCAGTGAATCGAGCCGATCAGAAAGAACTCAGACGTCAACGATTCGAACCGCTCTGCGCTGGATGCGGTCAAATGGAAGGAGCTGGCACTGGGGTGCCCCCGCCTAGAGATGAGAACAGTATTCCATACGAAGCCGAATTTGCACTTTGTAAAGTTGCAAGCGATGTGCCGACATGAAATACCTTCCCTTCCAAGTGACCACGAAACTGCACACTATTCAATATGTCGACGCCGACGATTCCGATGCTAGCTAAGGCAGCAAGGGAGTGCCTTGAAACTGTGAAGGTACGACAAAGGGGTTCTTTTTAGCGATAAACACGCAAACTCGACTTCAGTCATAAGTTTGTTCTGGTACTCGGCGACATTTTCCCGAGAAATATTGGCACGGCTTGTATATAAAGCATCACCAGTGCTGTCGTCCACATAGCAATGAAAGTTACCAGTTTGCAACATATCATTTATATGCAGAAGAAATAGCGTTGATGATAGCACGCAGCCTTGTGGAACATCAGCCTTAATAGGCTTATAATCAGAGTCCACCGTCTACTACAACCTTGATGCTCCGATCAGCAAGGAAACTGTAGATATAATTTCACAATTTCTCGGGAATCCCATAGGAATAGAGCTTCGAAAGCGTTTTGTGCCAGAACCGATCGAAGGCCTTCGCTATGTCCAAACTAACGGCCAATGCCTTCCCTTTAGACTCTACTACCTACGCCCATCTATGAGTTAGGTAGACCAGAAGATCACCAGCTGGTCGACCCCGACAAAAACTGTTTACAATAGATTCCATTATTTTTGAGAAGAAGGAGGAGCGGACGGCTTTTTAGGGATTGGGTGGACCAAAGCTGTCTTCATGAATTCGGAACTACACCTTAGGAGTAGGAGTACCGGAAAAGACGCGTTAAAACCGGTGCCTACTACGGAGCACACGTGTTCAGCACAGTGGGTGGGACTCCATAAGTCCCATTCGTCTTATTGACGTCCAGGGAGAGGATTGCTTTGCGAACCGTGCGCTGTGTAAACCGCACATCCGGCATGGAGCAATCACAACGCGGGATGGTCGGCGGTGAGTTCCCCCCGTCATTGAGAGTCGAGTTACATACATACATACATGTAGTCACGCCTCTTTCCCGTAGGGGTAGGCAGAGACCACTTCTTTCCACTTGCTACGATCCTTACATGTTTTGCTTCGTCCACTTTCATTATTCCCTTCATACATGCTCTTCGTTTTAGGGTACTTTTGATCTGGCCTTTTTTCAAGACGTCCCTGAATTGATCTAGAAACGTCCGCCTAGGTATACCCCTTCCAACACACTCGCCTTATACACTTATTTCGTCAATCTTTTTTCATTCATTTTCTCGACATGGCCAAACCATCTCAGCATACCTTTCTCAATTTTTGTCACTACATCTTCTTTCAGACCACAACGTTTCCTTATCTCACTATTTCTTATCCTGTCACTCAATTTAACTCCTATCATACTTCTTAACGCTCTCATCTCAACTGCATTTATTCTGCCTTCATGTTTCTTCTGCCATACCCAACTTTCACTTCCGTACATGAGTGTCGGAACCAACACATGAGGGGCATGCACAGCCAAACGAGCCTTGTTAGACACCTTCGTACTGCTCATAAAGGAGTGCAAAGCTCCATTCACCATGTTTCCTGCATTCACTCTTCTTTCGATATCACTCTCACACTTTCCATCTCTTGTAAACTTTGAACCCAGATCTACAAACTCCTTCACCTGTTCAATTTGTTCATCTCCAATCACGATATTGCAGTCTGTCACTGCCTCATCTCTTTCAAACACCATCACTTTCGTCTTCTTTACATTCATCTTCATTCCCTTTCTAACAAAAGTTCCACTCATAGCAGTTACCATCTCCTGCAACTCCTCGGCCGAAGACGCAAGTAATACTTGGTCATCAGCATAGAGAAAGAAAACATTTGACGAGTAACTCATTCATTCTCAACCCACTTTCATTCTCTTTTAAATCTGTCAAGCAATTGTCCATGAACAGATTAAACAGCCATTCAGTGTATGCCCCGTTTATCCTTACATAAGCAGAAGCTAGAATCCCTATAAAGAGATTGCAATGCTCGTATGAGGATACTGCTCACACCGTTCACAGGTGACAGTGCTGACCACAATTCATTCCTCATTACTCTATCATAGGCCTTTTTTAGATCCACGAATGCGCAATAGACCTTCTTGTTTTTAGCCAAACACTTTTCGGCTATGCACCGCAAAGAAAAGACCTGATCCATACATCCCATTCCCTTTCTAAATCCCTTGTGCATCCCATACTTTTTGTCTGTTTCCTTCACAACCCTTTCAATCAACACTTTCGCATACAATTTACCGACGACGCTGAGAAGGCTTATACCGCGGTAATTTATGCAATCCTGCCGTGACCCTTTTCCCTTATACAATGGCAGTCTCCCGGTACTTGCCCATTTCGCCAGCACAAATTGAAAAGGCGGTACAGCTGACTAGCCACTATGCCCTGTCCAGCCCTCAGCATCTCGACGGTAATCCTGTCATAGCCTTGCCCCTACCCTGCCTTACCTAATCTCATACTTTTCAACGCTTTCACTATTTCATCCATGCTTATCTCACTTTCATCAACATTTATATTAGTTTCCATGGAAGGTGCCGAATGCTGTACCTGCACTTTCTCTCTTTCAAACAAACTTTCAAAATACTCTTTCCATCTCTTTAACACATGTTCTTCTCCTTTTATAATGCTCCCATCTTGACAGAGCCGCGCCGACCCCCACAGCGCCTGTGTGCGAAAACTATGAAGCGCCTCTTTTTTTCACGAATCTTCATGTTTCAACTTATGTTTTTTTATTATTTGTTAATTTTGACCGAAATAAATGTTCTCCAGTTTTATATACTTAGATAATATTTTCCTAAATAGGTAAAACCAGTTTGCTTCCGCTTGCCAATTACTGCGAAAAATAAAACACGAATTTAATTTTTACATACTTTATTTATGATGTTATATCTAATTGTATACTTAGATATTAATAACAAAATAGCTGACTTTTCTAATAATACTGATTTAACTATTACGTATGCTATGTTTAAAAAAAAACAAGAGTCTAAAATATGTAAGAATATAAACATACTTAAATTATATTATTTCCACTCTTCTCGCTTTTCTGTTTGCGAAATCCTTAATAATCTCGTGTATGTCTATATGGTCTAATATGGCCTCCTCTATGGATGTTGTTGCTAAATTTGTTAATCTTTCCTGGCTCATTGTTGAGCGCAGGTAATTTTTTATAAGTTTTAATTTAGAAAAGGACCTTTCCGCGCTTGCTGCGGTAACTGGTATAGTTAGCAAAATTCGTAATGCTATGGTGATGTTAGGGCAAACAGCTGTCAAATTGTTTAAATATATAAATTCGAGAATTTTCACCACATCATTATTTAATTTTTTGAAAAGAGACTGACACGACACAATTTCTTCACATAAATCATCGGCGTTAATATCCAATGAATCATTTGCAGAATTTTTTTTATGCAAACGATGACAGCTACTTCGTAATCGACTTTGATCTTGGTCATCACTTAGTTTGAATAAAAAATTAAGCACGTCATTTTGATTATTCAATAAATTAAATCTTTCGTCTACAGAGGATAAAGCTTGATCCAATATATAAAAAATACATTAATTTTAAAAGCGGATCATTTATAGTATGATCTTCGTGTTCATAACCAAAACTCTTTGGAGTCTTACGAAGTCTTAGGGCTAATTTTTTGGCAATTTTCATGGCATCATTTACAATTTCCTCAAAATTTGCGTCGGTTCTAATTTTTATCATAAACTTCTTTAATTCCGTTAAAGCATCTAAAGCAACTTGCATATTCATATCGATGGACTGCAGAATTTTGCTCACAAAATTTACTTTTGTCAAAATCATATGCCATATATTTAGTGAACAAATTAATGAAAAGGAGCATATTTTTTCTGCTAGACATTTAAAGTCATATTTTGCCTTCTGATCATATGATATACCATTTGATATTTCATATAAGGCATCATAAATTTCTGGTAAATTTGTAAACAGTGGTTTGATCTATTCTGCTTGACCATCTTGTTTCAGACAATGGTTTTAAGGTCAGATTTATGAAATATTTTTTTAATATATCCCATCTTTTGGTAGAGGACGAAAAATATTTATATAATTCTTGCACAATACTAAAAAATCCAGTCGTATGATGATTGAGATTGGCAGCGTCGTTTACTATTAAATTAACTATGGCTAGCACACGGTACATAGAAAGCGCGGGGATTTAGATCCAGCAATCTTTTTTGAAGACCATTATTCTTACCGCGCATATTTGATCCATTATAATAGCCTTTAAGTTGTTTATGTCCAAATTAATTTCGGCTAGTTTTTCCCCTATAAATGACGTTAATCCAGCGCCAGTTGTATCGATAATTGGACAGAAAGCTAGGAAATGCTCCCTTATTTCCAACTTTCTATTTTCTGTGTTAAAATAGACAAATCTTATTATTATACTAATTTGCTCTACGTGTGAAACGTCAGGTGTACAATCCAGTATTATTGAAAATATTTATTAATCCATACTAATATTATAAATGCGAAAGTGTGTTTGTTTGTTTGTCCTTCTTTCACGTCGCAACAGAGCATCGGCATGGCATGATTATTTGTATGGGGATAGTTCGGTGGCTGTAGAGTGACATAGGCTACTTTTTTCAGCGGAAAAACATATCATTCCCGTGGGAAAATCGAATATGTTGCAAAATTAAATTCAGCTAGGTGGCGCCACCGTGATTCTACAAGACGGACGACGGTACGATGGACGAACACAGAAGGTCAGAATATCTGGATTATTATGTCTTTTTACCAAAATTAAGATAAAAATGTATGGATCTGTATTTTCCACGCAGGACCGGAAGAGAGCGATAAAAACATAAAATTCACCAGCTGATTTTCTTCAAACGTTTTGGTGCATCATAATTAACAGAATAGGCGATAACTCGCAGACGATATTAAGTAATCCGTTGATGCTCTGCCTACCCGCAAGGGTTACAGGCGTGATTATAAGTATGGATCAGAAATACTATCACCACCTGTCACGCTTTCACCCTTAACTATTACTTAACAATGGTAGAAACAGTTCTTAGTAAGCCTTATTAATAAGCCTTAGTAATATTTATTGAACGGAAATGAATACAGTTCTTACAATATATGTGGTTATGAATGAATCGGTATTACAATAAGAAAAATTGTGCAAAATTATAAGAAAAATATTTTTGAGAGTTCTTATTAACTAACGTATACATAGTTTAAATTGATTCCGCTAGATGTCGTTACTAGGTTTTAAAACGCGGTAACGAAATGTTTCCTGACATGTACTTAACTCCCGCCGTTGAGCGCGCGTCAACTTATAGTGCATACGGTACCTATACGCTTAAATTGTTTCTATTTCGTAGCTTATTCGACTACCTGCTTTCGATTTCGGTTGTTTGTTATTTGCTTTGTGATTTGGTTAGGTTGAATGGATTTATATTGGCTTTCATTTTCGGATTGTGTATTTTCTTGGATCGGTTTTGTTGATTTGGTTGGTATTCCTTTACATATTTAGACTCTGGCTTTGATTTTGGATTTTGTTTATTTAGAATCGTGAATTGCTTTTCGTTGTTTTAGGTTGTTTAACAATATTTCAAAGGAATATTAATAGTATAGATAGTGTATACGGTACCTATACACTTACTTCTTCTTTCGTTGGTTATATTTATATTGACTACGGCTTTCGATTTCGGTTTTCTGCGATTTGCTTTGTGATTTGGTTTGTTGATTCGATTTTTTTGGCTATCGTTTTCGGATTCGTGTTGTGTCTTGAATTGGTTTTGTTGTTTTGATTTTAAAATATTTAAAGGAATATTTATTCCTTTTAGATATTTTGATTTGCTTTAAAAATATTTAAAAGGAAATTTAATTCCTTTTAGGTATTTTAACGTTTTTTTTAAATAGGTTTTTTCTTATTTCATAATGCCTCGCAAACGTAAGTCCAGCCTTTCAAGAGTATCTTCTCAAAGACAAGCGAAAAGATTAGCTCGATCGCTAGAATCTTTAGAAGATGCTGAACTGAGAAGGGAAGAACAAGCAGAGCGTCAGGCTACTTTTAGAGCATCTGAGACACCTTCTCAACGTCAGCAAAGGCGTCTTGAACAGACAGAGCGTCAGGCTGCTTTAAGAGCTTCCGAAGCACCTTCTCAAAGTCAGGAAAGGCGTCTTGAACAGGCAGAGCGTCAAGCTACTTTAAGAGCTTCTGAAACACCTTCTCAAAGTCAGCGAAGGCGTCTTGAACAGGCAGAGCGTCAAGCTACTTTAAGAGCTACTGAAACACCTGCTCAAAGTCAGCAAAGGCGTCTTGAACAGGCAGAGCGTCAAGCTACTTTAAGAGCTACTGAAACACCTGATCAAAGTCAGCAAAGGCGTCTTGAACAGGCAGAGCGTCAATCTACTTTAAGAGCTACTGAAACACCTGCTCAAAGTCAGCAAAGGCTATTCGACAAGCGGAACGTCAGGCACACCTGATGAAACTCAACACAGACTCATTGAGCAAGCTGAACGTCAATCTACTATAAGGGCATCTGAAACACCAGAACAGACACAGGCGCGAAGAGATGCAAATGCACAGCCCAAGCTGAACGTCGATAAAATTTTCAAAGAAACAATTGGTCGGTTTTAATGACGCAGCATTCAATTATGATCCGTTGATTGATTATAAAAATCACAGGTTAGTTGTTATCGGACTGATGGACAAGGCGTGTCGATTTTGCAGCGCTTTAAAATGGAAAGATGAGACCGCAGGCATGTGCTGTTCCAATGGCAGTGTCTCTTCCGTTACTTGGGGAACCAGAAGAACCTTTGAAAACTCTCTTTTTATATGGTGCTAATGAGTCACGGCGCTTTTTAAACAGGATCCGGAAATATAACTCATGCTTTCAAATGACGTCCTTCGGAGTTGACCGGGAAATAATAATGCTGGATTTTCGCCTACATTTACGGTGCAAGGGCAAATTTATCATAGAATAGGTTCACTTTTTCCAGCTGAAAACGAACAGCATAAATTTTTACAAGTATATTTTATGGGTGACGAAGAAATTGAGGTAGACCGTCGCTGCCAATTTATCCAGGGAGTTGAGAGAGACACAGTGTTCAAAATTCAAAGATTCTTGCATGAACGTAACATTTTAGTCAAAACATTTAAAACTGCTTTAGAAAACCTACCTGAAGAGGATTATAAAGTCGTCATTCACGCAGATCGGACCCTCGAGGAGAGCATGAAAGGCGCTACAATGCACCTTTGATAAACGAAATAGCAGCCGTAATTAGTGGTGATCAATTTTCTTCACGAGACATTGTCTTGCGAGCACATGATGATACGTTGCAACGGGTAGCCGATACACACAAGTTTTATGACGCTCTGCAATACCATTGATTTATTGCAAAGGACAAGAGGGTTATCATTTTCAAATTCCACTCATTAACCTGGTCACAAAGGCCTACTCGAACAAAAAGTATCATGTATGGATTTTTATGCGTATCATATGATGTTGCGAGAAAATGATTTTAACCTCTTAGCCCGGTGTAGACAATTATTTCATCAATTTTGGTAGACATATGTGAAGGTAGAAAGTGAACGTCTCCGTTATATATCTTTAAATCAAAAAGCTGCGCGTTGAGAATTATATACATTTACAAGATGCAGTTTCTAGCGACGCCAATGTAAACCCCAGAGATTTAGGTAAAATGGTAATTCTGCCCTCATCATTCGTTAACAGTCCCCGCTACCTACATGAGTACACACAAGAAGAACTTACGGAAGACCTGATCTTTTTGTTACTTTTACTTGCAATCCCACATGGAAAGAAATAACCGAGGAGCTAATGCCGGGCCAAAAAAGTACTGACAGACACGATTTAGTTGCTAGAGTATTTAGATTAAAAGTACAAAAATTAATGTATGCAATTCACAATGGGATAATTTTCGGAGAGGTGCAGTGCTTCATGTATTCAATTGAATGGCAAAAAAGAGGATTACCGCATGCCCACATTCTAATATGGCTTAAAGAGAAGTTGCGGCCCAGCCAAATAGACGACATAATAAGCGCCGAGATTCGGATCCTGAACAAGATAAAGAATTGTATGATACCATCGTCCGAAATATGATTCACGGTCCATGTGGAGCACGAAATTCAATATCGCCATGTATGAAAGAAGGAAAATATACAAAGAAATTCCTAAACAGCTATTAAAAGAAACAATGCACAATGACAATGGCTACCCTTTATACAGACGCAGAGCTCCCGAAGATGGTGGCAGGAAAGTTACAATCAAATCTCGCTCTGGAGCGTTCGAAACCTTAGATAACAGCTGGATTGTCCTGTATTCGCCCATTCTATGTAAAATGTTTAATGCCCACATTAATGTAGAAACATGTAGCATCAAGTATATCTGTAAGTACATAACAAAGGAAGTGACCAAGCAATATTTAATCTCAGGAGTGAAGGTGGGCAAATCACGTTAATGAAGTACAGACCTTTCAAGCAGGGCGTTATGTCAGCAGTAACGAGGCAGCGTGGCGTCTCCTTCCTTTACACGAAAGGCACCCAACAGTTACTCATCTTGCTGTGCACTTAGAAAATGGAGCGTGTATATTTCACGAAAGAAATTTCCAAGAAAAATTGCCATCGCCAAAAACTACACTAACAGCCTTCTTTCAACTTTTGTCAAACCGACCCTTTGCAAAAACGTTGTTATATTCTGAAGTCCCCGCTATTATACTTGGAACACATCTAGGAAGGACTGGAAACGCCGTATTCAAGGCGCGCCTGTTGCAAATTAGCCCGGTGTAAAGTCATCAGATGCCCTTGGTCGTGTGTATACCGTCCATGTAACTAATTTTGAATGTTTCTGTTTACGATTGCTGCTGCACCATGTTCTGGGTCCTACAGGATATAAGACCTTAAAACTGTCAACGGTCAGGATTGCGCAACTTATAGAGAAGCATGTGAAGCTCTGCATCTTTTAGAAAACGATAATCACTGGGATGAAACCATGGAGGCTGTGAAAGTCACCAGCCAAAATTAGGGATCTTAATGCAACTCTCATATCATCTTGTGGGCTATCTAATGCACATAAATTGTGGGACAAATATAAAAGTACATGGCGGAAGATATTTTGCGAAGGTTACAGCAGACACACGCGAACATGACATACAATGAACACATTTATAATGAAGCACTTGGAAAAATTGAAGATAAAGTAACGGCAATGGTAGGCAAAAATTAAGCGACTTTGGAATGATAAGCCCTCAGCGAACAACCGAAAATGAACTAAGTGATGAAATTATACGTGAAACAAACTACAATATACCAGCTTTGCAGCAGCAAGTAGCCGAATTTGTACCCGCTTGCTTCCCGAACAAAAACGAGTTTTGACAAAGTATTAGGACAAATTGAATCTGGAAATGGTGCACTTTTCTTTTTAGATGCCACTGGAGGAACGGGGAAGAAATTTTGTTAAATTTATTATTAGCGCAAGTACGGAAAGATAAAAGCATTGCTGTGGCCGTAGCTTCCTCCGGTATAGCCGCCACGCTGCTAAGCAGGGCCGCACTGCACATTCTGTTTTAAAACTCCCTCTAAATCTAGCCCAGGAAGAAACGCTGATCTGCAACTTGCAAAAATAGTGCACGAGGTATAATGCTACGACAATGCAAACTTTTAGTGTGGGAAGAAAGTACAATGTCGCATAAAAAATCTGTAGAAGCACTAAATCGAACTCTCCAGGATTTGTGCAGCAATACCGATGTAATGGGAGAATGGTGGTTTTACTGGCTGGTGACTTTCGCCAAACTTTACCTGTCATTCAAAAGGGTACACCTGCAGATGAAATTAAAGCATGCCTCAAGTCGTCTATTTTATGGAACAAGGTGACAAAATTCAGTTTAACTACGAATATGAGAGTGCATTTGTATAATGATATCAATGCTGGAAACTATGCTGACACACTATTAAAAATTGGCGATGGGCGGTTGAAACGGATGCTGAGGGCTGCGTTAAATTGACGAGAGATTTTGTAATTTAGTACAGAGTCATTCCGAATTAATTGCGAGTGTTTATTCAGATTTAACGAACAACATGCATGAAGACAAATGGTTATGTGAAAGGGCGACTCTTGCACCAAAAAATTAGAGCGTTAACAAAATAAATTCAGATATATTAAGCGAAGTAGCAGGAGAAATAACAGAGTATTTGTCAGTAGACACAGTTATGGACACAGAACAGAGCACTTCATATCCCGTAGAGTTTCTAAATTCTCTAGAGTTGTCAGGTGTGCCCTCACATAAGCTTCAATTAAAATTAGGCGTCTCAGTCATGCTAATGCGAAATTTAGATGCTCCTCGGTTATGTAACGGGACAAGGCTGCGTTTGACATCTTGGACGGAACATAATCAGTGCTACAATTTGACAGGCGTAGGAAAAGGTGAAATGTTGTTATACCACGGATCCTATAATTCCACAGATCTTCCTTTTCAATTCAAAGGTTGCAGTTCCTAATAAGCTCAGTTTTGCAATGACAATTAATAAAGCGCAAGGCAAACGTTACAGGTAGCGGGGTCAACTTAGAAAAACCGTGCTTCTCTCATGGTCAGCTGTATGTAGCATGTTCGCGTGTGTCAAATGCCCAGAATCTCCACATTCTTTCCCGAATGGAAAAACATATAACATTGTGTACAGTAGCGTCTTAAAATAGTGTTCAGTTAGTTTTTTAATATATATATATTTAAAAAATTTTTTAAATATATAATAGTAATAACAACAAGAATGTAATAAATTGAATTAAAATTGCTCACTCGCACGTGATAGTCAACAGTCAACACGGAACTGTCTCAAAAACTAAAATTAATAATCAATCCCGTCAAAATAAATGCGCACTAGGCATTCGTAAAGTCCTTGAAGCACTGAGCACTTCCACAGACCGTTAAACCGTTACAACATTGCCAACGTTTATTTTATTGATAAGTTTAGTTATCCCTACGACTAGTCTTCATATGGAATTTAGAAGTTATGGTTGTCATTTTTAATACAATTACACAATCAATTGTACCCTGACGCAACAAGCAGTTCATTACTACAAAAATTATATTGAAATTAATAAACGTACCTAATTGGGTACTCAGTACTCACACAATTATAAACACTATTTTATCGTTATCTTTGATTTTGTATAAGAAAATAGAAATGAAATGGTACTGAATAATTTAATAGTTTAAATCAATTGCAATTATGATCGACAGTAATTAATATATCAGAATTAATGTAAAAAATAATACTTTTACTTTATTTTAATTGACTTTCCGTATTTAATCCGACCAATACATTGAATTTAAAAAGAGGTACGTAAAATTATTAAAAATTACTTGCAAGTTTCATAGTGATTGCCACCTCTAATTCTTTTGTCGCCGGCAAACTAAATTTCGGTGCAACATGGCAGCGTTGCAAACACCAATTTGTCAAATTCCCCGAAAATTCATGTCAAATTCCCTAATTTAAGGACAAAACTTCAACAGATTCCCCATAAATTCCCCTCAATTTTATTTTAAGAAATGAATCAATTTTCAACTAATTTTATAAGATTTGCTTTTGAACTAACATTTTTTTCTTTAAAATTAAAAAATAAAGAAATGAAAAGCATTAAATTATACACAAAAGTTGTCGAAATAAATGCGAAAATTAAATGTGGTGCAATGAAGATAATTAAAAAAAGTCAGTCATCCGATATTCATAAGTAACGTAACAAAATGTTAAGATAAGTATTTAGACTTCTTGAAAAAAGGTTCTGACTTGGCCCTGGCTATCGGTTTTCAAAATCCTTGTATTTTCCCCGGATAATACCAATCCCCATAAAATCCTTAACCAACTTTAAATTCCCCGCAATTTGGGGAATTCCCCATATGTTGGCAACGCTGACATGTGTAAATTCCACAGCGCGAGGCGATACGAGTCGGCCGGGCGGCAGCAGCGCGTTTGTGAAAGGGAAGGGTAGAGTGAGTAGTAATACCTAATGCATTGTTTCGTACCGAGCTAGATAAGAGTTCGGCGCCCGCGAGGATACTGACCCTATTGTCAGCTCATTTTCTTTTAAGTTTCACTGCTGGTTTTATGTTTAAGTATTTTCATGATTTTTTTTATGAATTAACGTTTCATTTAGCTGTACTAACATGATGGAGCGTGAATAAAGTTAATAAAACGTTGTGAAAAGATGATTTTTTCCCTCGGGATCGAATTTATTTGTGACCCATCATCAAAGGTATCCTTAGTACTATCGTCTGTTTTCGAGAGCGTTTCACAAACACCCGGTATATTTTACTAATAGACAAGAAGCTACTTCTGATGCTCCACGTGACGCAATGTTTTTTCCCCACATTTACATATGCGCGTCTCCAGTTTTGCAGTCATGAATCCCTAAATTGTAGGTCCCAAATTGACGTTTGTAAGTATACTAAATTTGTTTGTAAATATGGAATAGGTAAGTTTTTCTCTAAGTCAAAAGTAATTAGATGATCTGCGTCGTTTTCTTTGTCCCTACCTTTAGTTTCTCTTATCTTCTCAACTTCTAACAAATGATTTTCTTTTTCCTCCGTGATACATTGTTTTTTTTCTGCATTTTCTTCACACGTATTACATGTATCACTTCTAAGTTTGTAAAATCCAAGATTAAATTTAGTAGTGAACATCTTTCTATAGATTTGTTCTCTAACTGGTTTTTGCCTTCAGTAATGATTTTTTCTTTATACAGCGAATACATTTTTGATACTGGTAACTCAGGAGATAGATATCTTTTAATTGTTGCATCCTCGCGTGAATAATGGCTTTTAAATGTGAAAAAACTGATGTGTGTGTTCCCTGACGTCTTTCAATTTGTTTTCATTGGTTTTATTTCCAAGTTCATGCTTGCCACATTTGTCGTACACAATCAGTCCCTTGACTTTAGCAAACGCTGCGTAGGTAAATCTTCTATTTGAATTAGTTAAAGGTTTTCAGGAAAAGTCTCTTAGTATTTAGTGTTAAACCTGTAGGTACTTATTTTTTTGTTGATTGAACGCTTCGGTTCTCTGTTTGTACGCAATATCCAATGAAATTCGTTTGGTCTTCACAATTTCCTAAATTCCAAAACTGCATATGTATTAGATTACGTTCATTTTCAAAAAAAGTGTTGCATTGGTATCGACAAACGTGGGTAAAGGTTTCTAAAATCTTAGCTGGAATTGTTTTGCATTTAGTAGACATACTCTTTTCCTTCATTGTGTCTCAACTTTCTTGCATTTTTCTTCCAGGTATTGATGTTCTTGTCTTTTGCGTTTTGCGGTA
Source organism: Parnassius orleans (assembly GCA_029286625.1). Lineage (NCBI taxonomy): Eukaryota > Metazoa > Arthropoda > Insecta > Lepidoptera > Papilionidae > Parnassius > Parnassius orleans. The sequence goes on along the minus strand of JAGSMP010000006.1, from coordinate 1,022,684 downwards.
TAATGTGCTGAAATAAGTTTAGTGCTGTATATAATAAATATCTATAATAAAAAAATAAGAAAACTTGAAACAACTTACCACTCCACAATGTTTCACTGTAAACAACTTACCATATTAAAATTTTTATTCGTTTTACCCTATTAATAGGTATCTCTTATTCTACTTCTAATGTCATAATTTTAATTGTACTTACCAAAATAATTTTCTTCCAGTTAGAAGTATATGAGTACACTTTGATCAGAACGACAAAACACTCAAAATTCAAAAGGACGAAAACGTTGCGAACCGCAACTATTGAGAGTTAAAGCAAAACATCGCAGTTGTGGTGAATACTTACTCGTAGCTCGTGACAGCTTCCCACTTTTACCTACATTTTTTCTTAAGTTGACGCTAAATAAGTTTCTGTTTCTTTAATGCCAATTTTTTCAAGAACCATCCGTTCTTTATCTATCAAAGATTTTTCGTCCAGATTCTGAAGAATTTTTTTCAACCCAGCAACCTTATAAAAAAGATTTTTAGCTCGGAGCCTTTTAATTTTTTTCTGATAATATAGCTGCATTTTTATTTTTCTTGGTGTAAGTGCAATGGTGGGAATCGAATTATAATTTTCAGATGTTTCCTTTGACTGAGCCTAAAAAACAAATAGGCTACATTATGTTGTTATCATCTGTCTATGCAGCTTACTCTCTCAATTTCTCTCAATTATGAAATAGTAGAAATTACTATTTGATAAATATTTACCTATTTAATTAATCAATCATAATATTATCTACAGTTAAGTCTGGCAATTTTACCAGTGGAAGTTAACTTTGCCATCAGGGCTGTGCTGGTACAAAATTACGATTAACACGGAAAACGTAATGTTTTTAGAGATTATTTTTTGAATGAAAATACAATTACTAATTGACAGCATTGCTTTCGATATGGCAACATGAGAGTTAATTTTGGCATTTTATTTGGAATTGTGCCGGCGAAATAACTTCTTTGTTCAGTGCTCCAGAAATTTTGTTGATTTTGTTTGAAATACTGAATGTAGGTATCTATATCTTTGTAATAACGTAATATTAATGTTTATCAAATGTTATATATCGTTTTTAACATGTTGGTTTTAATATTTATCTATAAAACTAACTTGGCAAAGTTACCATACTAGTGATGCCACGATGTGACGGTTACTTTGCCATGTTTTGCTACAACCAAGGGGTGTCACTTTTAACCGATTACAACTATTTAAACAAAGTGTTCTGTACTTGACATTCTATGTCTGTATGTTTGTATCGATGTTTCACCGTAGCAGTCCATTAAACCGATTTTGCCAAATGAGTCGTCAATCAATTCATCTTTATCAAAAGAGAAGGAAAAGAAAAGAGAAGTCTATATAATTTTTACTGCGTTGTCGGGCATTAATAATATTATTACTATTCAGTATTTTTCATAATTTCAACATAGTGTATTGATATTAATTTGTACCCAAAAAACAGTGTCATTTTTAATGATTATTAATGTTTTGCTAGTGTGGGAAAACCATATTTAGATTGATTACAATAATTATGACCTGGTATCATTTTATTACGACCCGTAATAAAATGATGATGGTGACTAATAAAAAAACGATTATGACAACTTTTTTTTAAATCTATATTTCATTTTTAATTTTAGACAAATGTATTTTTGTTTGATATATTTTAGATTTTTGCTTAAGAAATTATTGTGATGAGATTTAAATAAAGAAATTGAGTTAAGTACGTAATCAAGGATTTTTGACAACCCTGACACATATTTTCAAGTTTGTATGAAATATTGAAAAATGGGAGGGCAACTTTGCCACAAGAGTAAACTTTGCTATTTACAACACAATTAAAGGAGCAAATCATAACTCTGAGTGCTGTGTATTATATGTTATGAGGTAAACTTACGTTCAACCTTCAAGTCAAATCCTATTATTTTCATTATAAACCCCGATGGCAAAGTTGCCACAAAGTGAGGTTAATTTTGCCATTTTCTTTTGAGTATTTTGTCTATTTAATGTTAGTATTTATTTAAATCACTAATAAATACCAAATCTATGAAAAATATAATGTCACATTTTACATTGATGCCCAGTCTGACAGTACATTTTTTGTTGGAAAATTGGTCCTAAACTTTTAAGTCCTTCAAAAAATGGCGAAGTTGCCAGGTTTCACGGTACAGTAAACTATTTTTCATTTGTGTGACATAAAATTATATAATATAGAAAACATATAACTGGGTGGTTCTACTGTGAGGTGAAATAAAATAAATAAAAATAAAAATCAACGTTTTGTTTATGTAGCAAATAATTTTTTTTTTGGTATTTAAGGAACATGTAAAAAATAATGACATAGTTAAATATACTAAGAAATTATAAAAATAGCTTTTTCCGTTTTTAACGATAAACAGGAGTGACCACGAAATCTAAAGAAATGAACATTTTTGGCCTTAAAGTCTTAAACTTAATAACATAACATCAACACAAACTTCTAACAACAAATTATTAATATTATCAGTCTTGTAATTATTCTGGACACATATTAACTAATCAAAGTAGTATCTACAATAAAAAATCAACAAAAATAAACAACATAAGTGACATAATTTCTGTCGATCATTCAAAATATTTTTTTGTCACTTGAGGAAGGTGATATACGAAGTTGACTACATTTTGGTCTTGGATGAATATTGTAGATGGAATCATCAGTCGCAGAAAAACTTCAACCAAAACAATTCTCTTCATCGTTTTCATCTCTTCTACATTCAGGGTTGTCGCAGATTAATATTGTCATCACTTTCTTCGTCACTCCCGTAGCACATCTCGTAGAAATTTAATATATTATAAGTAGTCTGAATATAAGAGTCCAAGCTGGCGATAACGAACGCAAACTAAGATGCAGAGGCGTAGCGTAGACTAATATAGACGTGGGCGAAGTCACATCAGCGAGGCCCCTTTTCTATCGTTCCCAAGATCTACCCAATAGATCTATCCTACCAAACATGCTTTGACACGACGTACCGACTCATAGCTATTAATTTCTGACAAGTCTCGTATTCCGTCAATCTAACATGGCGGTCTTTGAAGCTAGTAACAACTGCCTCGCAGTCGCACTTAAGAGGGGCTTATTGCGAGGCCCCAAACGAACACGCTTTTAAATTTGTGACGTTCTTTTTCGAGCGTAAGAGTGATCAAATTAATTAGTCATCTGTGGTAAAGTCTGTTGGCATCGCATTTTAAGCACTTAAACTTCGCACTTAAAGGGGCCTCGCGAGGCCCCTTTAAGTGCGAGGCCGTGGGCGAGGGCCCACTTCGCCCACGCCTAGCTAAGCCACTGCTAAGATGATCCTTATTTCTTGAAACTAGTGAGTTGTGGAGGGTTTGATTAGGCAAAGGAGATTCTAACAGTGACTCTGATGAATCAGAAACAACATCTTCTGTTTTATTTGTTAAAAAGATGATACCCATTTCGTGATGGAAACACATTTCGTCAGGTCCGTAAACAGGTCCAAGTTAGATGGCGTATAAACAGAGTACCCTTGAATGTAAATGTGATACTTTTATTCGAAATGGCAGACATATGATCGTAGTGTGCCTCAACAATGAGTAATATTTGGATTTCTTTGCAGGTTTCTTGCAAACACGTAATTAATGATTCGCAATTAGAGACGTATCGCCCAACTGCTACTTGAGCTGTTTTCTTGACGCATCTTCCTATGCCATCTGGGGCGCCTTGTCGCGATTTTTTGTAGTATTATCATCTTATAGCGAGCTAAACAATTTTCAAGTAGCAAAATCCTCTCTCAAATATTTCTTTTCAGCTCTTATTTTCCTTCGATTTTTCTCTACAATCTGCTAGCCCATGACATTTCTTAAAGATATAACCAGTACCGCAAAACTCCAGGCAAATGAAATGAGAATTTGCATTCGGCAAATTCTCAAGAGTTGACTGGGTGTAAATCTGGACATCATCCGCATACATGTGGTAGAGAGAAGATATTTTATGAGTGATTGAATTAATGAAAATGAAAAAGAGTAAAGGTGACAACACGCCGCCCTGCGGCACGCCTGCAGTAATATCACACTAAGATGAGTGAGTTTCATCGACACGAATACACTGCTGACGGTCACAGAGATAACTTTGAAACCAGTTAATTACTGATGGAGATATGTTAAGGGAACACAACAGACTCAACAGTATATCGAAGTCAACAGTATTGAATGCATTACTGAAATCCAGCAAGGTCTTGACTGTGAGTTGTTATTATCCATACCCCACCGTATGTCATCAGTAACTTTGATTAAGGCAGTAGCCGTACTATGACCAGAGCGGAAACCGGATTGTAAGGAATTCAATAAATTGTGCTTATTAAGGAAAAGGGTCAGCTGTTGGGAAATAACTTTTTCAAGGACTTTAGAAAGGAAAGGTAAGATCGAGATGGGACGGAAATCAGAGAGGTTGACGGGATTAGATCTCTTCGGAAGAGGGATAATATGAGCACTCTTCCAGGCTTGAGGGAATTCAGAGGACGAGACACATGCATTAAGTAAATAAGTGATAATGGGAGTGATAACATCAAGAGGAACAATCACATTACGGCTAATGTTGTCGCTACCGACAGCATTTGAGGAGATGGATAATATGATCTTCTTAACATCACATTCAGTAAACTGACTAAAAACGAACGGAGGATAATTAGAAGTCGGAGTTACAGAAAGAGAACGAAGTGTTTGCAGTTTATATTTACTATCAAAAGAGTTAGAATGATTAGAAAAATGTTGATTTAATATTTCAACATCAACACTAGGAGGTGAAGCATTTAGGGATGTTCTACCAACTCCAACTGTTTTAAGAAACTTCCACACCTTAGATGAATCGCCGTTCTCGACTGATGTATGAATATGGCGTCGTTGCGCATCTCTACATAATGTGTTGCAGCGATTTCTGATTTTGGCGTATTTCCTTAGGTTTCCTCTGTTTTATTCCTCTTAAGCTTTGATAATGCCGTATTCTTCTTCAAAATTAGCCTTTAAGTGTAGGTGTTTAAGTCTCACATAATGCATTGGCGCGTGAACATCATAAAGCTGAGTAAGTAGGGAACAGAAAAGTTCCACCTTATCGTCAATGCATGGTGCTCTCTCAATCAATGACCAGTCAATATTATAAGCATCTTCACAATGTTGGTCAATATCCATTCCTCCAAAATTACGTCGCAGAACTAATTTAGGTTTGATTTTAGGAGGGCGTAGTATAAACGAAAGGAAAATTAAATCGTGAGAAGAGAATGCATCAGCAGGACACTGTCCATACTTGAAAACTAGATTTGAAGATGACACCATTATTAAGTCCAGGAGGGAAGGAGTACTGTTAGGAAAATTATGAGTAGCAGAAAGGGGTAGTTTGCATATTACACGCTTCAATTATAGACTCAAGTTTTATAGCCCGATTGTCGCCTTTAAGTAAACAGGTGTTAAAGTCACCCATCAAAATTGTGTGACTATACGTAGGGACTAATGATTCTAAAAGAGATTCGAAAGAAGTAAAATAATTGATAGAAAGAGAGGGACTGTAGAAAACTCCAAGTAGGATTTTACTCTGAGACAGGGAGACCTCAACCAGCAAATGCTCAGCAGAATCAACAGGAGGTGGTTGACTTGACGAACTAGCAATTTTAAATGAAAAGTAGGATCTAAGATAGATCGCCACGCCCCCACCACCCCTATTAGTGCGATCATTTCTAATTTGATGAAACCCAGTCAAAGATTAAGAAGTAGAAGGCAGACAGGTTTTTAGCTAAGGTTCTGAAACTAAAATTGTGTGAATATTTTGGGATTCAAATGACGCAAGCATGTCATGATAATGAGCCGGAATGCTTTGGGCGTTAATATGAATAGCATTGAAGTTATTCACACAGTCTAAGAAACAAGAATTTAAGGTGATGTTGAGTGAAGAAGAAGCAGTTGTACTGTAATAACTAACATCACAAAGTGTCTCATCATCCGAAGACAACGACAGAAACAAATCACTATCGTTACAAATGTTTGAGGATATTATAAATGCTATATTAAAATATACAAATAAATTCTAATATACACTAAAAAATAAAATATAAATATAAATGCAAGATCGAACAGTACCTACACTTTTACAACCACCAGCAGCATGAAAGAGAAAACATATGACAAAACAACAACTTAAAGAAATAAAATAATCAGTTTGATATTAAAATTCCCAAAAACTTGCAGTCTGACGCCAATAAATTGTAAGACAATTTGAAACTATTAACGTCAGACTAAGCAGTATGTGTTAACATGCCTTTGCCAAACTATTAAAGTAAAAAAAAATATCTAAAAATGCCTCTGTGGTTACAGGTAGCTTGCTACATATTTAATTATCTATGGTTACAGAAAACAACTGTTAGTTTATGGCCTAAAGGTCTAGTAGATACCAGGCTATAAACTACAAAAAAAAACTGTCAGTATAAAGCAGGGTGATTCAACTCTGTATGAAGCCCGAGAAACTTGCACACAATCATAATTTTATCTATGTGTGGGGTGGGCGTGTAAAATTAAAGCGAGAAAAAGATATCGCCGTTTCATTCTTTCGCATTGTTTCAGATTGCCATTTTAAAAATTAGATACAAATATACATAACTATTATATCGGAAGAAACTGAATTTTTTTAATTCTATGCTATATTTTTGCTTTTGTTTGCACCTTACAGTAATTATATACATATTACTTTGAGGTTTGCACAATTAATTGACCTACTAATTGATTAAAATTAAATAATTAAATATTAGCAGAATTCTATCAAGCGAAGCCATGAACTAAAAGAAGAAAAAAATGACATTTGTTTGTCAACGTCTTTCATACTGAAAATATTTTCTGAAATTGATTCAAATTTATTTAATGATTTAGATTTTAATATTTGTTATTGCGTTTTGCTTTAATTCAGTTATTATCGGTTCAGAATACTTCATTTTCGTTTGTAGGCAATTGTTCGCGATTGTGTGTGTGAAGATTTTTGTGAGATACTGACTCTGTATGAGATATTGACTAAAATTAATTTATTATTTAAAAATTATGCAAACAAAAAGCACAAAATCATCCGATCACTTTCTGCAGGTTTCCTACAATAAAAGAAGAAAACTTTTGATAATATTGTGGTAAGTCTTTAAAATTTTGAATTTATTCATCGTTATTTGTAGGATTATTACTATATTAACTCGAATTTTATCTGTTTCAGATCATGTATTTGGGCTAAGTTAAGTTTTCGACATGAGATTTTGCTGATTTAAATTTACGTTAATGTTCTGTGAAGAATAGCTCTCACGATAACATATGTTATAAATCAATATTACGCGTGGAATATTATCTGCAAAAGCAATAAAAACATAAATATTAATATATAGTGTATGAAACAATATCTTCCAAAAATAAAATTACATCTATACCTATTTTTAGTTTTATTTTATCCCACATACTCTAAAGTAAATTCAGTATGTGGGAATTTACCCATAGGTTTGTGAGGCTTGTACCAAAATTACTCGAATATGCCTTAAATAAAAGTTCAAAGTTACACAATACAAAGGTTTGAAATTCCCGCTAAAAAGTTTTATGGGCGCCACCGAGGCGCTTTTCGTATATTCATAAACACGTGTTTCCTTTTTTTTAGTATGAAGTTGGCGTTCTTCTCTTGGTAGAGAGTAATTGTGTTCTGTGGTATAAAGTTATATATATATATATATATATATATATATATATATATTATAATCAATTAATCTACGTGTAATGTGCAATAATTAAAATAACTTGAGTAACAGTCATCAAACCAGTACAAACCTATTATGAAATTTATGTCATAAAAAAGAATGTCAAAGAATTGTAATTTAATACCTGATTAATCAAAAGTTAACAAAAATATATGAATTGAGCTGTTAGAGTAAATGATTAAAAGCGAAACCGCAAGAAAAACACGCCACTACCATCATTTTTTAGTCGTCTTCCTAGCCCTAGCAGTAATAACACAGGGCTTAGGAGCCGAAGATGCCGCCGCCGCCGCCGTCGCCTCAGTCAAGGACGAGGTAATAGGGACACCACCAGCTGCATCAGGAATGGCGATCATCTCAGCCACGGTGTGCACCCGGTGCTTCGTGCCATCCGACCCAAGCACCACAACATATCCATTTCGTGACCAACACTGGGATACACCAAAGCGTTTCCGAGCAGCAATGAACGCCTCATGACGGTCCTTAGTCATGAACTCAGATAGAGTAACTCCGCTACCCTTTAGCTTGGTTTTGGAAAACCAAACTTTGTCACGGAGATCCTGATCTCGAAATTTCACGAACAGTGCACGAGGCTTGTCGCCACGGGGGCGCCCTAAGCGATGACATCTGGTAATAGAGCCCACACTTATTTCACAACGTTTTTTAATTTTATTAAGAGACGAACTGCCATTTCTGCTCAAAGAAGTTTTGCTGGCCACAAGGCGACGGGTGTGTATGTTTTTGATTGTATATTTATATATATAACTCTATGTCTACATAAGATAAAAAGTTAATTTTTTTTATCTTATGTAGATATAGAGTCTACATAAGATAAAAAAATCTTAATTCGTCAATAAAAAGTAAAATATATAATTTGTTTTATTTTTAAGTTTTAAAGTAATCGACCCACTACTGTGGAAGAAATCGTTATTTTTTGTACATAGAGTCTACATAAGATATAAAATCTTAATTCGTTCATAAAAAATAAAATATATATATATATATTTTATCTATTTTTTTGTCGATAATGTATGGTCTAGTTTCACCCCCTTTCGGCGGGGGGGGGGGCACTTTACCGAGGGATACACTGTATATGTTTACTTTGTTTATTTTACTTTGTGTACGTACACACCGTGCAGTAGTGGCGGTGTAAGAATATCCACTACCGTGAAACCTGGCAACTTTGCCATTTTTGGAAGGACTTAAAAGTTTAACACCAATTTTCCAACAAAAAATGTACCGTGAGACTGGGTGTCAATGTTAAATGTTACATTATATTCTTCATAGATTTGGTATTTATTAATGATTTAAACAAATATTAACATAAAAAAGACAAAATACTCAAAAATAAAAAATGCCAAAATTAACCTCACTTTGTGATAACTTTGCTATCAGGATTTATAAAGAAAATAATAGGATTTGACTTCAAGGTTGAAGGTAAGTTTACCTCATAATATAATACACAACACCCAGAGTTATGATTTGGTTCTATAATTGTGTTGCAAATAACAAAGTTTATGCTTGTGGCAAAGTTGCCCTCCCATTTTTCAATTTTTCATACATACTTGAAAATATTTGTCAGGGTTGTCAAAAATCCTTTATGACATACTTAATTTTCTTATTTAAATCTTGTCACAATAATTTCTTAAGAAAAAATGGAAAATATATCAAACATAACAAAATTAAAAATAAAATTGGTGCAATAATAAGTTTAAATCAATTATAGAATAGAATAAAAAAAAGCTTGTTGCAATCATTTTTATTAAGTATTCGTTTTTTTATTAGTCATCATCACCATTTTATTACTACGGTGAAACATCGATACAAACATAGAATGTCAAGTGCAGAACACTTTGTTTAAATAATTGTAATCGGTTAAAAATATATGTTGAAAGTGACAACTCTTGGTTGTAACAAAACATGGCAAAGTAACCGTCACATCGTGGCATCACTAGTATGGTAACTTTCCCAAGTTAGTTTTATAGATAAATGTTAAAACCAACATGTTAAAAACGATATATTACGTTTGATAACCATTAATATTACGTTACTACAAAGATATAGATACCTGCATTCTACATTTTTTACATGGTAGAGCCATGCTGCAGCTATATTAATAGTATAGTTGTAGCACGAATGAGTCCGGCTCGACCGGGGAAGGACCACGCTCTCACAGAATACCAGCGTAAAATAGCAGCTTAATGCTGCTGTGTTTGGTATGGTGAGTGTAGAGAACTGGAGACCCTTTTTACTGGAAAAAAGGCATTCTATCTAGTCCTCACGGCTGACAACGCATCTGCATTTAAATTCGCAAACGAAGATAGATGTAGATGTCTATGGGCCACAGCAACCACTTACCATCAGGTGAACTGTGTGCTCGTTTGTCACCCTTATTCTATAAAAAAAATTCAGTAATTCAAACAAAAAAAAAAATTTCTGGAGCACTGAGCAAAGAGGTTATTTCGCCGGCACAATTCCGCGTTAAAATAAAATGAATATAAAAATGGAAACATGGTTCGCCTTTTCTGCGTAACCGTTAACAATAAAATTTTCGTTCGACTTGCTTCTCATATTCTTTTCTCAATTCGATATTCTTATCGAGTTTTTTTTCGATGTTGATCAGGCGACTTTCAGCCTGCGCTCTATTCGATAGCATGCGTTCTTCATCCGTACGCCATAACAAACCAGCTTCGTACCTGTTGTCAGGTATACGACGTATCGTTTTATTCAAAACGTTCAACGCTCGTTCTTCAGGGCAGGGCCCGATCTAGCTATTTAGCCGCTCCGGGCAAAGATAAATTTCGCCGCCCTTTATATACACGAAACCATATAAGTCATGAGCTAGTTATGTTGGGGGATGTTAAGTATACAAGTACCTATATAAATTGCGTGTGTAGGTGCGCGTGTGTGTGTACATACTAGTGGCGGCGGTGCGGCTCGCTGTGTGCGTGTGTAGGTGCGCGTGTGTGTGTACATACTAGTGGTAGTTCTACCTATAATATTCACGTCAGTCTATTGGGTCTTCTGAAGAAGTAGTAGTTGATGAGTGTTTTTATGTTAGTAAGTATACAATGTATGTATTTTAAAGAATTTCACAGAAACTACTGAATGGATTGATATATCTTTTTATCGACATAGTTATGTACCTTTCAACTTATCATCATCATCAACCTATTGCAGCTCACTGCTGCGTATGGTCCTCTTTTCCCTTGTGCTATTTTTCCCTGTCTCGGGCTAATCTTGCCTGTGTATGATGACCCTTTAACTAAAGAACAATAAACAACAAAATCGTTTCAGAGAGTTAAAAGATTAGGACCAAGCTGTTTAATTGTTTATTATGGTCAATCGGTTCATATGTATTTAAATTAAGGTTCATACGGTACGTTTTAAAATTTAATACTGATAAAAAACAATTATGTTACTACAAAACAAATCAATCTTTTTAAATAATGAAATTGTGTAAATTAAACATTTTTCGGAGAATATTAAATCCTACCTCGTAATTATAGTAATTTTCTTCGCACTTTTGTTCTGCAAAATCTTAATAATATTTGATAAATTTATACTGTCTCGAGTCAATTCCTCTTCCCGGTTGAGACGTGCTAACTCAATCGTGACTTAGCTAAAGCAGCAGCTGCTTCTGCTCGTTCGAGCTCTGAGCGTTCGAATTTAATCCGCGTTCCAATTCGGTTTCAGCCTCGCTGATCGCGATGACCTACTACCTTTGCGTGACCCATTTTCAATGGTCTGCCCGACCACTGTTTTCGTTGATGCCGCTTCTTCGGTTCCTACTTGACCTACTTTTCGGCTATCGCTTCACTCCTGGATATGACGGATTTCTTCGCGGTGCTGGCCTGCGTACCACTGGTGTACCGTCTTGTTGCTTGTCGCTGCCACAGACGTTCCCGATTCCCATGTATTCGTGGACGTCTCGGTGGTAGCCCCACTCGAAGTAGTAGCCGTGGTCGCTCCACTCGAAGCAGTAGCCGTGGATGCTCGAAATGATTCCGCTTCTTTCGCCTTTCTTGAAATCCTGTCTGTGTCCCTTCGACCCTCTCACTCTGGTCTTGTGCCTTCTTCATCTTGCAGGAAGGTGATTGTTGGCCTACGGTCCCGACGGTCCCTAAGGTCCCAAAGGTCCCTACAACCTACAACACCTACCCCTACAACCCTACAACCCACCCTATCAATCTTGGACGGGCCTACCGCGGTGAACCGTCCAAGGATGGATCGCGCAGGAATGGAATGGGGAAAGGTTGGATGCACTGCCCGTCGGCGAATGTGACGGAGCAGTTGAGCTGTGCAAGTGCAGCCACGTTCGAAAGGACTGCGCCACTGTAAAGTGTTGCCCAAGCTCCGACCTTGGCACCTTTAGGGTCGGGCTTGTATGCTGGTGACCGCTGCCCAGTCGCCGGTGACGCTCGTCCAGGCGCCCTCCCGGTCGCGATACAGTCAGGTGCCTTCCAGCACCCTCGCCTGGCAGCAGCAGTGGAGCCTTCCTCGAGCACCCTCGCCTGGCAGCAGCAGTGAGCGCCCTTCTTGAGCACCTCGCCTGTCAGCAGCAGTAAGCACCCACGCCTGGTAACAGTAAATATCGAGCGCCTTTGAGTGCGACAGAATGCCGAGCACGCTGGTCCGACAGGAATGCCGAGCACACTGGCCCGACAGAAAAAATGCCGCCCCTTGCTTGGCCGCAGTGAGTGCCTCAATAAGCACTCGCGCCTGGCTGCAGTGCGTGCCCCACGCAAGCACTCGCGCCTGGGCTTAATCCCAGTTTCTTTCTTCCGGCAGCTATCCAGTTTCACGGGCCTCTATGCTGGCCTGGTTGTCAGCGACCAGCCCGGTCCGCATCAGAATCGGTAGGCCTACTATGCTGGCCTGGTCTTCCACGTCTTCTTGATCCGGTCTCGATCCGGCTCCGAATGACCAACTGAAATGGTAACAGCGGTCACTCGACGTCAATCCTTCAGCTGGCTGCTTAATCCGGCTGCGATGGTCCAACTGAAAGGTCGCAGCCCGTCGCTCGGCCTCAATCCGGCAGCGAAGGACCAACTGAAAAGGTCCAACAGACAGGATTAGTCGTTCATAGACGTTCTATCCCGAAACTCTAATCGCACCACGTTGGGTTCGGGAACAACAAGGTGGACGTGACCCCCGTGAAGGAGTGTCACACAAGAGCGTCTGTTGCCCTTTCTTAAAAGAAAGGTTAGACGACTAAGATTACGGGTCCTCTTGAAGTGGTCTCGGTCCCACCGTCCGTTCAGTGGATTGTAACTCTTGGATGGTGGAAGGTGCTTTAGGAAATAAAACAGTGATTTATCTCCGAAATTTCGCCATAAGAGTGCAACGTTGAAATTTCACTACTTTCCTATCACTTCCCTATCGGTTTTTACTCTCTTGATTTAAACTATAAACTGGTAGTTGGTCCCGAACGAATTGCCAAATTACCAGTTTACTATCCTAGTCGCGAGCTATACGCGAAAGAGAACCGCGCACCGCATCTCACATTGATTTTCACCATTGCACCCTTGAATTTTACCCCATATTTTTATTTCTATAAAACATATGGTTACAAAATTTTATTTATAACTAGCTTTTTGCCCGCGACTTCGTCTGCGTGGAGTTCAGTTATATCGCGCCCATGTGTGAAAAAGAGTCTGCTGGCACAACCACAATTATAACTGGATGTCGCGGGCAAAAGCTAGTAAACTACAAAACTTCTTTATACACCACATTTTTGCTAATCTATTACTGTGTGCCAAAATTATCAGACTACTGGGCGAGCTTACGCGTGAGCAAGCCACATAGAATTGCCCGTGTGAAAAACAATTTTCTCTCAAGTCTATACCCGCAAATTTTAATGTCTGCCCTTGTGATTTGTTTATGGTCATTGCAAAGCAGACTTTGAGGGGAAACTGTATTCGTTTGAATTCAAAGGAAGATCATTCGGATCAAGGGAATTCTTGTACAAATACAGTTTCCCCTTGCGCACATCCAGTTATAATTGTGGCTTCCACTACATTGCGATGTAACGCTTTTACTTTTAGTCTGGTTCCATTGCACAGTTGAGGAGGTTTTAAATTTTGCAACAACATAACAGGAGTGCCCACGCGCAGAATAAGCTTATGATGTGGAAGACCCGATGGTTTCAGTGAATTAAGAAATTCGACAGGGTAGTTAATTGCGTCATCTGTGTTGACCGCAGAGTCTATTGACGTGTACACCATTTTTCCCCTCAAAAGACATTAACAGTATATCGATAATTGCTGCTGCTTGGTCGTTTTTCGGGTTAGTATGGCACGTTCACACAACCATTCCATTGGCTTATCGTGGATATGAGCAATATCTGGGTAAATTTTGGATATTAACTGTAACGTAAATACAACTGTGAACAAATTATCAGGATAGTTATCATTCCGTCATTTATTGGGTAATCACCGTTGCCGATTTCAAGTAGGAGATTCGCAAATCCACCAGCAGACTCTTTTTCTCCTAAGTGTACCTGCATATTTTTCTAGAGCTTTAGGATTTTAATTAGAAGCCATAAAATGGATCTCTTAAGACACGCCTTAAATTCATCTGCTCTAGTTCCTTTTGGCACTACTGGTAAAGTCTGTCTAAAATCTCCAGCCAGCAAAACCGTTACACCACCCATTAACTTCCTATTTCCTCTTATATCTTGTAGAGTTCTGTTTAAAGCCTCTGCGCAACCCTTATGAGCCATGGTTATTTCATCCGTCACTATCATTTTCGTATGTTTTAATACTTCAGCAAAATTACTTTGTTTCGATATATTACAAATGGGAGTTTCAGCTGTTGTTAAATTGAGTGGTAACAGAAGGTAGCATGAGCAGTTCGTCCACCCTCAAGCAGTGTAGCTGCGATCCCAGAAGAAGCCACAGCCAAAGCAATTCCGTGAGTACTTAACTTTTGCTAATAGCAAATTTATGAGGAATGTTTTGCTTGTTCCACTGGGAGCATCTAAAAGAATATTCCACCTCATTTGATTCAATTTTGTGTTAATTTGATTGTAAACTGCTTTTGTTCGTCATTCAGTGATCCTTCATTATTTTTAACTGTGCTTTCTTTCTGTTTCTTCAGATAGGTATTCTTTGAATTTCTCCCAAAGGCTTAAAGGGTCTGATACTTGGCAGAACACTAAAAATCGTAAAAGATCCCGAATCATTTGCGGTGATTGGCAAAGTGCTGCCTCTTCCATTGCTGCGAACAAATGCTGATCATCTTCAAGTAAGCCAAGAGCTTTGCACGCTGATTGGAACGTGGAATATACATGACCATCTACAGTTTTAACGCTTCAAACGAAATTGGTCCCCGGATCTCATGAAGAAGCATGCGAAGGTGATAGCATTCTGTATGCACAGTATAAACCCTGCCCAGAATGTTTTTTTCCCCTGGCCAGTCTTCAACGTTTGCTCCTCTCTTTCTCCTTTGGAACTTTTTATCCCAAACGTAGTATGCAGGTACTTCTAGGTAGAGCAATGTTTTGCAAAGTTATCCACTTACAGAAATCGAAAAGGATAGGAGTGTGGTTGATGGAGGACTATTCACTCTTTCACTCAGATTTTGCTCATTAAAATAAACCCTTGCCCACTTTCCAAATGAACAGCGAGGTGGACTACGGAGGAAACGCTCATAAATGGGAAATTCAAGGATTCACCATACTGCCTCTGATGAATTTATATATCTTCCACTTGTGTAGGTTTTAACTTCATCCTTCTCATTCTCTAAAGCAAACGATGCCTGGTATGAATCTTTATTTACGTATTTACATGGTGACTTTCGATTTAAAGTTCCACATGGACCATGTATCATATTACATTTAACGATTTCGTGAGGCTCTGGGTCACGTTTGGGATCCGTTATTTCACACAAATTATATTGTCGATTTGATCCGAGTAATACGTTTGTGAAGCCAAAAGAATATGAATATGTGGAAGACCTCTCTTTTGCCATTCCGTTGAGTACATATAGCATCGCACTTCACCAAATATTTTGCCCTTTGTCAATAAGTTCGTGATCTTTTTCACCTTTAGTCGAAACACCTCGAAATTATATCGTGTCTATCATGAGATTGTTGTCCTGAAGCAATTGTTTTATCTTGTCCCAGCGAGGATTGCATGTGAAAGTGATAAAAGATCAGGCCGGCCGTAATTCCTAACATAGTTTCGTGCATATACCTAGGTCCCCCGTAAAGATGATGGAAGGACAACCATTTGTCCTAGTTGGTTGGCTTCTGCGTCTTATCGTCCAATAGCATCTTTTAATGGATGTAACTATCAGCACGTAATTTAGCTTGATTATTTTTGATATAATTTAATCTCTCTGTTTCTATTTTGGCGTATTCATCCACCAAATATTGACTAAAAAGGCACGATAGTTGACTAAATAGTTATCTTCTCCTTCTTTAATCATTTTTTTATTTAATTTAATTTTAATTTAATTACACGGAATTTATCGAATTACAATAATTAAATAATAATAATTCATACATTACATGTAATAGCTAACATAAATTTATACATATAACGACTAATAAGAATTTACAATAATAATACACAATACAAAAATAATACGATAATACAATTGACAATGTCAATTTTACTTAATTAAACTCTCACAGTTTTCACAAAATTTCAAGCATTCTTCCATAACCACTCTCCATTCGTCCGCAAATATGTCACAGTTGGGATTTTGGTCCAGTAGAGCATTTAGCGCGGTTAATGTTCGCGGAATGGGGGAAACGCGCGACTGTTCGGCACATTGGCTCTAAAACAACTTATGCCTTCTGCCGCGACAGTAGTTGTTGGCACGTAAAATCGACACAGCTCATCATGGAGGTCCGGTGAGTCAATTCTGCCTCGGACAACCTTACACATGTTTGTTATTTGGTCATTTGCTCTTCTCACTGAGAGAGTTATAACCAAGCAACCTAGAATAAACGATGTCGGGTACAGATACGGATAGTAACCATTCATTCTCTTATAAAGTAATCGAAGAAAAGCTTTTGAACTTTCTCTAACATCAGACTGTATTTATCCTCATGAGGGTGCCACACGCAAGAGCTAGTCTCCAGTTTACTTCTGACTAAGGCATTAAAGATCAGCCTCACAACCCAATCACCTTGGAAATCCCGAGAGTTCCTTAATACAAAACCTAACCTCTTAAACGACTCTTTAGCTATTGAAATGTAAGACCTCGATCAAATGTCACACGCAGATCTTTGACAGTTGTAGATCTAATTATATCCTTGCCGTTTAACCTATACTGAAAGTCAAATTTTCAGTATAGGTTAAACGGCAAGGATATTTAATTTATTATTCTATACGAATAGAAACTTGTAGAAGAGACAGTGTTATTAAGCGGCAACTTAGTTGTAGGATCGTGTTGTGGTATGTTGATTGAATACCCATCATCCTCCCAGCAAAACATCAATGGATACTGTAGCGCATCATATGCTCGATGTATCTCACTAATACGCTGAAGTGAATTACTTCGGCTCTCGAGGAATGTCCCTTCGATCAAATTGTTGATCCACTAACACTAAAGCCACTTCATTTGTAGTTGGTGCATTGTATCTACTTCTATGTTCTTCTGGTGGTTTTTATCAGCATGTATGACAACTTTGTATGACTCTGAAGGAGGGCTTTATCAATGGCACTTTTCAGATCTTTTATATACGGGTTCACTTGACGCAGCATATTGTGCAATTGTTTGATTAAATTTGGCTTTAAGTTAGGAATTTAGAACATCGAATATTTGCTTCTCGATCATCTTCACCACAAAATATATTTGAAGGTACTGAGCGTCATGTTCGGCTTCTGGTGATATACTTCCAATTAAATGGTAGACCTGGCCTTGTACTTTAAAAGTCGGTGAAAACTATCTGCTGTTATCTGTTTACCACCAAAGGAAGTAATCTGGAAACAGGCATTATATTTACGAATATTACCCATAAAATTGTCATGATCTGGGTGTAGATCATTAATCAAACCAAAGAGTGGTTCAGGCAGTTGTTGCAACCGATCAAGTTGCACTTTTCCAGCGCTGCAACACATACCAGGTGTCTCATCCTTCCATTTCAGTGCATTGTACCACTGAAACTTGTATGTCATAGAACCCAAGGCTACACTGCTGTCAGTTCTATTAGCAATATCAGGTCATACTCCATAGCGGAATGGACCTTGTTTTTCCATAAACGCAGTGTAATGTTTTCTCATACCCTTGTGGATTCGCAGTTTGGTAATTTGTAACAGCTTGCCTGTGTACATCGGGATTTTTTCTGATAAGCGGACACAGCTTTACGATTTGAATCTGGCTTTTTCGGCCTATATATTTCTTGTGCACATTTTAATTGACTTTTTCTTGTGTAATTAGTAAATCTCGACCTGCGTTTATTTTTCTTTTTTTCATGTTTTAATGTCGACGATACAGATTGATCTGTTCTGCTGGTTGGAGATGATATTTCACTGTTTACAAAAGATGTAACAGTTAAATGGTCAAGCTCTGAAAAAGGATCAGGATCTTCGACATGTACCTCTATGAGACGCTGTGTAATTTTCTTCGCAACAATAGGCAGATAGGCGTCAAAATGTCCATTAGATAAGTCATGGCTAAATCGTAATCGCCTTACTTGACAGATATCTGTTCCGGACTCTGTATAGTAGACCGTTTCGATATACTTCAAACCGAAACGGAAATATTAATCCTGCAGCTACCAATCACAAAGTCCACCGTAAGTTTCATTTTAACATATCGGCTGAATATTCATTTGCTGTTGAATAATTATCGCCATTTCTGTCGTGGGTCATAACTGAAAACTTAGGCCAATCATTTACCACAAATCTAACAATTTGTGAACGCACCACCATCGCATTTTCTTGGGTTCCGTACATTAAAAATGAAAGAGCACGAAACAAACAGGCGCCGTCACCTATAATGGGGACGACAGTATGTTCTTCCATTTTTCCTTTAATATTAAGAGTTTCTGTAGTAATTTTTTCAGTGAGAAAAATACTTATCAACAATACCTTATCACAAAGCAAATCGAATTCCAAGTTTGAACAGTGGTTGTAAGAAAGACAAAATCAAGCAACTAATCCGAAACACGAAGCAAATCTTAAACCGTAAGCAAGCAAACAAAGTCGAAGTCTAGTCAAATATCCGTTAACAGTGAATAGGTACCGTATGTGGTACAGGTTGAAGCGCTCATTCACCATCCACTTTATATTAGTTCGAAAACACAACGTTACCGCATTCTAAAACGATACCAACGCTATCTATTGGTAGGATTGGAACTTGAAGATCAATACAAAATAGGTAGGTACCTAAGTATTTCTTTCGGTTTTGCCATTTTATTAATGTCTAAAAAATATATTTGATTTGGTTGTTTATTTTCATTGTTTTTAATTTTAAATTAGTATTTTTTGTTCTGGTGTAATTTTGTGCAATTTTTTGTACAAATCTTGTCTATTTTGTTTTATGTTTTTGTGCAATAAAAGTATATTCTATTCTATTCTAATAAATTAAGTTTAAAATATTTATCAATATCATTTACGTTATTTACGACCCAAAAACTTTAAAAATGACACCCAAGTCACCCAACCCATGATGATTTTACATACAAACATACATCCATCCATCCTTCCATCCATGTTGGTTTCAAACCATAATCGATGACATTTTCGTAATTAACGTCCCAAATAACCATAAACACACCCATATTGATATCTCAACCACATCGCACCCCACAGGGGATGATGGTAGGTATTTCGTCTGCTACGTTTGATTTTGAAATAGTTGTTGTTTTCGTAATCAGCGACCCCATAAACCATAAAACGATACCCATGTTGATATTCAAATTTGTCAACCCTTTTCCACCTTTTAGGGGTTGAATTCTGAAAGAGCCTGAAACACTTGTTTACTCATTTATTAATAGGAGTACTCCTGTGAAGTTTTGAATAAAATAGTTTAACTAATCTTATTTCCATACAAACTTTCAACCCCTTTTCACCCCTTAGTTGAATTTTCAAAACCCTAGGACACGTAAATGTTTTTTCTAATCGTTAACCTAAAACAAAGTTTCAGGCTTCTAGCTCTAAAATGATGGACTTCCATAGAAACTTTTAACCCTTTTTCACCCCTTAGGCGAATTTTCAAAAACCTTTCTTAGCGGATGCCTAGGTCATTACAACTGTCTGTTTGCCAAATTTCAGCGAAATCCGTTCAGTAGTTTCAGCTGTGCGTTGATAGATGAGGCGGTCAGGTTTGCCTTTTATGAAATATGCTTTTTATCCATTGCGTAGGTATGTTTATTATTCTGATGTATTCAGTTATGTACCTATTCAGATCAGTTCAGTACTAAGTTATTTAAAAAAATAGGTTAAATAAACCAAATAACTGGTTCGATTTCCGCTAATGAAAAAAATCTTAAATAAAATGTTAACAAGGTTAGACTCATGCTTTTTATCCATTAGAATAGAATAGAATAGAATAATTTTTATTCAATATAGATTACATGTGTAATTCTTATTGAAAGTCATTTTTATTTTACCACTGGTTTGAAAAACCTCTGTCCTGGGAAGAACCAGCAAGAAACCCAGCGGGGCTTTTTTTAAAGTAAATTTTACATTAATGGTTGTACAAACTATTTAAGTACAAAATTTATTTTAGAAACTGCTTAGTAGCGACCACCATTCCCAGGGTTATTATCAATCATGTATTCATTTATACTATAATAACCCTTTTATACAGTTTCAGCTAAACAAAACATTTAAACTTGGTAATAGAGAGAGCCTGTACACTTTCCGAGACCTTGTTGTAATAGCGTATTACATTGCCCCAAGAATGAATTACTGACTCTGTGGAGTCGAGAAACTGGTATCACTATCTTGTGTTTGTTCCTAGTGTTTACAGAATGTATATCACTTTTTTACTAAAACTACGTTTGTTTTGTGAACATACATTAAATTTTCGTAAATATACTGAGAGGCCAAGTTAATATATTTATTTCTTTAAATTTATCTCTAAGAGACTCTCTCGGTTTTAGGTTGTAAATAGCTCTAATGGCCTCTTCTGTAAAACAAAATAGTTTCTGAATCAGCCGCATTTCCCCATAGCAAAATCCCATAAGACATTATGCTATGAAATAACTGAAATAAACTAGTCTTGCTGTCTCGACACTAGTGAGACCTCTAATCTTTTTACAGCATAGGCTGCAGAACTTAGTCTGCTTGCTAGTTTGGATATATGGGGCCCCACTGAAGCTTTGCGTCGAGAGTGATGCCAAGAAAAACAGTGGATTCAACAGGGCTCAGTTCTTCCCATTTAAAAACACATTGGTACCCAGATTTTAACATTCGTTGTTGTAAATTTAATACATTTAGTTTTATTTCCGTTTAAATGTAGATTATTAACGTTAAACCAATGCACTAATTTTGATATAGCATTATTCACTTCATCACATTTAAATGATTGACGTTTAAGTTTAAAAATCAGAAGTATCATCAGCAAATAATACTATATCATGATTATCCCTACAAGTGAAGGTAAGTCATTGATATATACCAGAAATAGGAATGGGCCGAGAATCGAGCCCTGAGGTCACCATTAGTACAGGTGACCCGGAAGAACTTACCATTGATAATAACTTTCTGCATTCTATTACTTAAATATGAAATAATAAGTTTAAGCGCTGTGTTCTTGACACCATAGTACTGTAGCTTCCTGATTAATGTCTCATGGTGAACACAGTCGAAGGCCTTGGAAAGGTCACAAAATATACCCAAAGCATCCTCCGAATTCTCCATGCACAAAAATATGTTTAATAAGCTCAACTCCAGCGTCAGTTGTCGAGCGACCTTGTAAAACCAATTGATTTTATGTAGCAATTTATTAATATTAAAGAAACTTAAGATCTGATCTAAAATTATTTTTCAAAAATTTTACTAAATGTTGGTAGTACAGAAATCGGTCTAAAATTGGCGGAGTCTAATGTACTACCAGATTTAAATAAAGGTATGACTTTACTATGTTTCATTAAATCAGAAACACACCAGATTCGACGCTTGTATTAAATATAGTGGCTAGATAAGGTGCTATTATATATATATCTATTATAGATAAAATAACTTTAACGGAAATCCCCCATAAGTCTGCCGTTTTCTTAACATCAATAGTTTTAAAATATTTAACGATATCTTTTGGCAATACTCTATGGAATTTAAAAGTATTTGAACAAGCCTTTACATTTTGTTTAAGCAATGATTCGGCGACAGTAGGAGAAGAATTTAATGATTTTGTTGTCAAAAAAGGAACATCAGTAAAATGTTTCTCAAAAGCCATAGCAACTTCTTGATCAGATCGAGTTAAACTATTGTTAATATTCAATTGAAAATCCGAGTTGCGCGGTTTGACCTTGGCCGTTTCACTATATATTATTCTCAGGTCATTTTAATTTTGTTGGATAGTTTTAATTTTGTTACTTAAATGTAAAGCCTTAGCTGTGGAGCACACTTTTTAAATATTTTAGAATATTTTTTACATAATCTATAAACATACACTAGTATTATATGATCTGTCATTATAAAGCTCATATAACTTTCGCCTACTTTTATAATTCCTACGGTCGCCCATTCATTAAATGATTTGCGACTGTTCAAAGAGAAAGTTTTAGAAGTAAATATTCCACTAAATTCACAAGTTATAATTTTAAATAACATACCATACAAATAATTAGCACTATTTTTAAATGAAATTGATGGAAGTCTTTTATTATATTACTTCTAAACCTCCAAGCGATGGTCATTTATTGGAACAAACACAACTTTCTTATTTTTCTGTTTTTGTGTATGTAAGGCAATGATACCAACTGTCCACGGTGATCTGAACTTAAATTTTGAATAATTGATTTATGCAAGGGCTTAATATCTGTAAAATATTATCTATACAGGTCGCACTAGGCCCAGCAATACGTGTTGGTTCTAAGAATAAATTAACAAGATTATACGATTTAAACAATGAGCTAAACTTAATACTAATGGAAGAAGTTTCAGGAGATTGATGTTAAAATCTCCACATATTACAACAGACTTGTTCTGTTTACTAAGTTTGAGCAAAACTTCTTCCACAATTCTTTCAAAATAGTCATAAGTAGCACATGGGGGTCTGTAAACACTGACAACAATGAGGTGCTCGAGTTCGACACAAGCCATTTCTACAGTTCGCTCAACAGAGAGGCTCACAATATCCTTACGTTCTTTATATAATAATGATTTATCTGCTAATATTAAGGAGCCACCACGTAAACTTTTTTCTCTATTGAAGGAACTGACCACCTGGTGATTTCTGAAATTAAACATGAAATTATAATCTTTTAGCCAATGTTCAGTAATACAAAGGATATGTATATTGTTACTATTTAAAAACAATTCAACTTCCAATTCTTTGCCCATTATGCCTTGTATATTTTGATCCACCAGGTGTAAACAATTTTTATTACTTATTGGTGGGCTGCATTCAAAATTAATTAAACTCTTATTATTGCTAGAGATTGCCTCTATTGTCGCATTTACTAATTTAAATTAGTTGGAACTGATTCCAAATTAATTGTGTAGGTATGTTTATTATACTGATGTATTCAGTTATGTACCTATTCAGATTACTAAGTTATTTAAAAAAAATTAGGTATGAAACAGCTTACCGATCCTCCGTGGCCTTATGAGATTCTCCAAGGCACATTAACATGTTGCCGTATTCACGAGCACTATAAACGTACCTACGCGTTAGGCATTATTAAAACAAAACAAAAAACACAAAACGTAACAACAAGAATAATATCATTAAGTAATAAATAAGAAGTAATAATGTCAATAATTTAATAAACAAAACAATTGAACTGTCACTCGTGATAATCAACACGGAACTGTCTCAAAAACTAAAATTATTAATCAATCGTCCTTGAAGCACTGACATGTGAGGACTTCACAGACCGTTAAACCGTAACGACATCGCCAACGTTTATTTTATTTATAAGTTTAGTTATCCCTACGACTAGTCTTCATATGGAATTTAGAAGTTATGGTTGTCATTTTTAATACAATTACACAATCAATTGTACCCTGACGCAACAAGCAGTTCTTTACTACAAAACATATTGAAATGAATAAACGTACCTAATTGGGTACTCAGTACTCACACAATTATAAACACTATTTCATCGTTATCTTTGATTTTGTATAAGAAAATAGAAAAATGAAATGGTACTGAATAATTTAATAGTTAAAATCAATTGCAATTATGATCGACAGTTAATTAATCTATCAGAATGAATGTAAAAAATAATACCTTTACTTTATTTTAATTGATTTCCGTGTTTAATCCGACCAATACTTTGAATTTAAAAAGAGGTACGTCAAAATTATTAAAAATTACTTGCAAGTTTTATAGTGATTGCCGCCTCTAATTCTTATGTCGCCGGCAAACTATATTTCGGTGCAACATGGCAGCGTTGCCAACACCAATTTGTCAAATTCCCCGAAAATTCATGTCAAATTCCTAATTAAAGGACAAAACTTCAACAGATTCCCCATAAATTCCCTCAATTTTATTTTAGAAATGAATCAATTTTCAACTAATTTTATATGATTTACTTTTTAACTAACATTTTTTTCTTTAAAATTAAAAAATAAAGAAATGAAAAGCATTAAATTATACACAAAAGTTGCCGAAATAAATGCGAAAATTAAATGTGGTGCAATGAAGATAATTAAAAAAAGGGAGTCATTCGATATTTATAAGTAACGTAACAAAATGTTAAGATAATATTTAGATTTCTTGAAAAAAGGTTCTGACTTGGCCCTGGCTATCGATTTTCAAAACCCCCGCATTTTCCCCGCATAATACCAATCCCCAACCAACTTTAAATTCCCACAATTTTGGGAATTCCACACATGTTGGCAACGCTGACATGTAAATTCCACAGCGAGGCGACACGAGGCAGCGCGTGTGTGAAAAGGAAGGGTAGAGTGAGTAGTATACCTAATGCATTGTTTTGTACCGAGCTAGATAAGAGTTCGGCGCCCGCGAGGATATTGACCCTATTGTCAGCTGATTTTCTTTTTTAAGTTTCACTGCTGGTTTTATGTTTAAGTATTTTCATGTTTTTTTTATGAAATATCGTTTCATTTAGCTGTACTAACATGATGGAGTGTGAATAAAGTTAATAAAACGTTGTGAAAAGATGATTTTTTTTCCTCGGGATCGAATTTCTTTGTGACCAATCATCATAGGTATTCTTAGTACTATCATCTGTCTTCGTTTTCGGGAGCGTTTCACAAACACCCGGTATAGATAGAAGAAGATAATCACACACACATTCTTATTATTATGACATGCATTGTAATGCATGTCATAATAATAAGAATTAATATGTTTTATGTGATAATGATGTATCATTATCACATAAAACATATACATATACATAGTACTCCGACAGAAGTGACAAATTTTAATCTATTTAAGTTAACAGCTACAATTTAGAGGTAATAATATCCATTGTTGTTTCGGAACGACGTGAACCTTTTTTCTACAAGGCTGTGTGTAGCAATTAATTTTATCATGTTAGTAAACTTTTATTTTTTCCTCTAAGAAGTAACTCTTCAACTTTGACACACTTGTAGAACCTCTTTTCAATTTAAAATTTTCAGACGCTCGCTTTTGCTCCATCAAATGACAGGTGTGCACTAATGTCGCCATAAAAAGCAAAACAACGTTGAAATAATAAGCTTTCTGATTCTAGTATTCAAAACTTTACATGTCGACAGTTGTGACAAAAAATTTATAACGCTTGTCGAAACATCAATATTTTTTTATAATTGGGTCACATAATTTTTAAGTCTTTTAAGCTTAATGTTCAGAATAAGTAACGTTTCAAAATTTATAACTTTAGCTAGTAGCTTAAGAATTTCTTTTTTTAAGTAGCCGTTAAACCTTCACAGGGCGTCGGCGAACAGTCGACAGACCATGACACGTCACGTATTGTCGACACGTTTTTTTTCGTTGAATCATCACTTATCCACAAAATAATGAATGTCTAATATAGATGGTGATGTCCCATTTTATATCACAGCAAATAACGAATCAGGAAGTCGTATTCATGAACACAAATTTCTCAGGTTCGTAGAATGACCCAACTAGGAAAGACAGCAGACAATCAAGACATATTTAGATCTTTAGGTCTCAGCATTTTTTTCTCCCTAATCTTGCTACAGCTTTAATAATAATAATAATACGGCGTAGGGAAGTGACGACCCCATCGCCCGCTGACGTAACATTTAAGTGACAAAACTGCTACGTCAGCGCAGTCAGTCAGCGCCTTGCCAAGAGGTGTGAGCGCCGTGCTTCGTCGGGATTGAGGGTGTAAAGGCCCGTTTGTGCTTATGACCACACATTAAACGGTGCCGGACCTGGGCGTCTCCCGTTAATTGACGCCCATTTGATGTATGATGGACAAAAAAGGAGTGCGCAAAGGGGCGCTGCCTGGAGGTCGCCAGGGCGCGTCTGGAGCTGGCGCTGGACGCGACAGCATGCGGGCCGCCAGCCGAGCTCGGGGGGCTGCAAAACCACCTAGCAGCCCCCCGCATCCATCATCCCTACCAGAAGGCTTGGTGTTGGTTGGGCCTTCTCGGACTCAGCAAGCGGCACCCGCCACTGGTGGAGCACGTCCCATGCGTTGAGCAGAAATAATGAACGCAAATGCATTGCGGGCGTATTTTAGGGCAAAAGGGGAAGAAACTGAAGGGTTGGCGTATCGGTCTCGCTTTTTTACAGAGCTGGAGCCATCTCTAACCGTCACTGAGCAAAACCTGGCAGATCGAGTTCCGTACATCCTGCGCTCCAACATATTTGATGACGCCGAACTCAAACGACTACGACGTGAGGCTGTTCCCTCATCGGATGAAAATGCTACGGCTGGGAATGCCGCGCCACTAATTTCAGAGCAACCTGCACACGTGGATGCCGCCGTGGATATTCCAGTTGTGGTTGATTCAGACGATGATGAAATAGTTTCCCACGAACTGGAGCAAATGAGGAGTATATTGGAAGAGGCGATTTCGGAAACGCGCTGTATGCCTCTCGAAAATCGACCGCGACTTTCCCGCATACCCCTAAGTAAGCGGAATCGGGCTGTAGTGCGGGCTCTTAACCCAATGCTGGTGACCTATTTGGAAGCCAGCCGGGACCTTTGCGAGACGGACTCAATTCTTTTTGGCGCCGCACTGGTAGTTTGCCGTATTATTGGCGCCCAACTTCCCACGGCTGGAAGCGCTACTAGACAAAGTAGCGCCATCCTATCCTGGAGAAAAAGAATTGAGGACCGTATCGCAAAGGCAAGGGCCCTCATCGGCAGACTGACAAATTTCAGGTCGGGTAATAGTAGGCTGAAGCAAAGTATCACTGCTTGGGGGAAGCGGATTCGGCGATATACCGAGAGGTCAAGGAGGTTCAACCAAAATCGTCTCTTCCAGAGTGATCAGAAGAGGCTCTATGAATCATTGGAGCGGCCAATGGTACGTGGAACGGGCCCAGCACCGAACGTGGCCTGTCGTCAGAGCCCGTAAACCACAGCGAGGGCTCTTGGACGGAAGTTGTGGCGAGTCAGTGTGCGAGTGTTACGCCCTTGGACCCCGTCATCATAACGCCGGATGACGTAACTGAGGCGGTCCGTAGGGCCCCGAACTGTAAAAGTCCGCGACTGGACGGGCTGCACCACTACTGGCTGAAGGGGTTCGTGGTGTGTCACGCTGTGCTCGCCCGACAGTTTCAAGAGGCTCTCGACCAGAAGTCGCTCCCGAGCCTCTTCACTACTGGGATCACTCTCTTGGTTCCAAAAGATCATGATACCAAGGACCCGAGCAAATACCGCCCATCACGTGTCTACCCACCATATATAAGACACTGACATCCATTTTGAGCGCGAGAATCACTCGTCACCTGGAGCTAAATCAGGTGATGTCACGCGCTCAAAATGGATGTCGGGATTGGCAAAGTGGTTCAGCGCAACCGTCGGAACTTCTCCGCCGCCTGGATAGACTACAGAAAGGCATTTGACTCGGTGCCCCATACATGGCTAAAGAGGGTCCTCGAGCTATACAAGGATGACTGTACAGTTAGAGACTTCCTCGGGCAGTGTATGGGGCAGTGGAGTACGATCCTTTGTCATCTGGGCGAGCGGATGACGGCTACGGAGAACCGCATAAGGATAAGAAGGGGTATCTTCCAGGGCGATTGTCTGAGTCCAATCTAGTTCTGCCTCTCTCTGAACCCTCTTAGTACCTTACTAGAGGGCTCCGGGAGAGGATTTAAGCTTCGCAAAGGAGGGACAAAAGTGACCCACCTATTTTATATGGATGATCTCAAGTTATTCGCCTCCAGTTGCTCCCATCTTATGGAATTGCTGAACATCACTTGTGAGTTCAGCAATTCAATCAGAATGGTGCTGGGGACGGATAAGTTTGCGGTCCTCCATGTCGAAAGGGGTAGGGTTGCTAACTCTGAGGGCATAGACTCACCTATGCCCATCGACATAAGGACCCTTTCCGAGGCTGAAACATACCGATACCTGAGTATGTCACAGAACGTAGGTATCGATGAGGCGGACATGAAACAGTCAGTTTGCGATGTGTTTTATGCACGCTTGACAAAAGTGCTTAACAGCCTTTTGTCGGGCGTTAATAAGACACACGCATATAATGATTGGGTCATGCTTGTTCTCATGTATACCTTTGGCATACTCAGGTGGACTCAGACCGAACTGAACGCTCTGGATAGAAAAGTCCGCACTGTTATGACGTCCCACAGGATGAATCATCCGAAATCATCAGTAATGAGGATAATCGCGAAGTGTGCAGCCTCCGTAATTATTTCCTGGCGAAATCGGATGATACATTCTACAGCGACATTATTTTGTGTGATGAAGGGCTGTAGGCACACTTCCTGTATCTTGTACTATCTCTGTGTATTCATAAAATTTAGTTTTCAATCCAATTATTTATATCTATGATTTCTAATTTTAGTATAATTATTGTATTAAGACTTTTGTTTTGAACTGTACGCCCTTATATACTAGCAGCCGTTTTATATATTGTTTAGCTTATGTATACAATCGTCCGGCCGCTCACTCGGCAGCACCCGCGCTAGCAGTCGGTTAAGAGTTCCCACAGCGAATGCGTGTCCGATTTTGTTAGCCCTCTGCTTACGCGCTTATGTACTTACTTTTATAAATTTAAATAGTCAAAATATATTATAATTTTAATTCCCGTAATTTTCATATTGTAAACTTTGTCTAAAAGTGTAATTAATATTATTTTATTTAATATATGTGTGTGTATTCTGTGGGAGTAATATAATGATAATTAACGGAGACTTCCACTTTTACGAGTATTTAACATCCGATAGGTGCACGACCATAGGGCTAACCCCTCTATCCTTAGCCAACGAGCAATGGCAAGACCCAACGGTACAGTGCATTTCCGACCGGGAGACCGTATGGGAGGAAAAGGAGCTCCACGATAGGTTCTACAAGGGTCTTTATAAGCCTTTCGTAGACACAGTTGCCTCCCTCCACTGGCTATGTTTTGGTGACCTCTTCGGGGAAACCGACGGTTTTGTCTGTGCAATACAGGATCAGGTTATTAAGACCAACAACTATAGGAGATACATCCTAAAGGATGGCACCGTCGGCATCTGTCGAGCTTGTCGCCATCCCAGTGAGTCACTTAGGCATGTCATCTCTGGTTGTTCGGCGCTTAACTCTGAGTACTTGCACAGGCACAATCTAGTAGCCAGGATTCTAAACCAGGAGCTCGCTCTGAATTACGGGTTCGTGGTTCGGAAACTGCCTTATTATAAGTACTTGCCGGAAGCCGTACTCGAAAATGACCGCGCCAGGCTCGACTGGGACCGGGCCATCATCACAGACAGGACTATGCAAATAAGCCTGATATTGTGCTGATGGAATGGGCACAGTCAAGGATATTTTTGGTCGACATTACCATTCCATATGACGAGAACCTCGTGAAAGCCGAAGCAGATAAGAAAACAAAATATCTGGACCTGGCTCACGAGGTGACCGACATGTGGGGTGGTCAGGAAATTATTCCTGTAGTCGTCTCTGCGAACGATTTAATCCCGGTCAGCCTCTCGGGTCATCTGAGGCGACTGGGACTCCGTGACGGACCGCTCCGGGCTCAAATGCAGAAGGCGGTGCTCCTTGACACCGCCCGCATCGTCCGCCGGTTTCTTTCCCTTTCTCCCTAACCCTCGGCCGTTTGGTCTTCTGCCGAGGGCTTCTATCTGGTTGGGATTTTATTCATTTATGTATTATTTATTTATGTTAGTATATTCAATATATATTTACGTTTATTTATTATTTCCTTTAATAAATTTATTCAGCCCAACCAGATGAGAATACTCTATAAATACCCCAAAATAATATTAATAATTTATTTCAGACAACCAAGTGATCCATAAAAGTTAGTAAATATAAAACTTATAACCTATGTTAGTACCTAAATCTAATTCTTAAATACAAGTGCCTTATTAACTAAACAGAGGCGGTAATATTGCTTAAGAAGAAATGAGTCATATCTTCCAGCAATTATTTTCATGATGGATTTGGAGCTAGCCCACACCCTGCCAAGCAACGAGGCTGTTTTCTTTATTATAATGGCGTAATAGTCATCTGTATGCGCCTTTGCTAACATGCCTGATGCACTGCGAAATCGGGGTAGTCCCAACAAGATCATGAAGCCATTATTGTACTGGACACATAAGACGTTGACAGTCCGCTGTGAATAATTCGACCACAGGCTGCACGTGTAGAACACTTGACAGTAGGCTTTAAATAATGTTATCTTTACTTGTTGCCCCCTGTAGGGGCGGGTAAGAATACCCACTACCCCATGTCTTTCCGTGGGTGTCGTAAGAGTCGACAGAGGGAAACTGAGACAGAAGATGGGCAGCAGCATCTTTCTGATGACAGCAAATTACAATAAAAAACTGCGGTTGCCAACCCGCTCGCCAAGCGTGGCAACTATGGCAATATACCCACCCTGAAAAAAGTGTTGTAATCTCATATGGATGTTAGACGGGAAATGCAGCTGTAGTCTTCAGTAGATTTGACAGCATACAGGCAACTGAACAGTCAGATCTCCAAATGCATGCGGCGGGACTTATAATAATAATAATAATATAATAATAAATGCATGCGGCGGGACTTTAGGCAACTTTAATACTACTCGTATTGAAGAAGCGATCAAGCGGAACCAAGGCTCTAAAGTCTTTGCCAAAGATCTGTCTGCCAGAAAGAGCCAACTGTCGAAGCGAAGAACCAACGTAGCAGCATCGTTTGCGGGACACCTGAGATTTTGAATGAGATTGAGAGGTTCTATGGGCAGCTGTACACATTATCGTTGGAGCTACACGCAAATGTGAGTAACGATTCTAGAGTAAGTCTTATCCGACAGTATTACGATGATATCCCGAACGTCAGTCTGAGCGAGATTAGAATGGCTCTCCAGCATCTTAAAAACGGCAAGTCCCTGGGCGAGGATGGAATTGCAGCGGAGCTTCTGAAAGCGGGTGAAAAACCAGTACTTAAAGACCTTCAGAAGCTCTTTAATTCCGTCCTCCATGGTGGCATTACACCGGAGGCGTGGAGCAGAAGTGCGGTAATCTTGTTCTTCAAGAAAGGCGACAATGCTCTCTTGAAGAACTACAGACCGATTTCCCTTCTGAACCGCGTGTACGTGCTGTTTTCGAGAGTCATTACGAATCGTCTCGCACGCAGACTCGACGACTTCCAGCCTCCCGAACAAGCCGGTTTCCGAAAAGGCTTTAGCATCATAGACCACATACATACCCTTCGGCAAATTGTACAGAAGACCGAGGAGTACAATTTGCCACTATGTCTTGCGTATGTGGACTATGAGAAAGCCTTTAATTCCGTCGAAATTTGGGCGGTGCTGCAGTCCCTTCAGCGGTGCCAAGTGGACTGTCGGTAAATCGAAGTGCTGAAGTGTTTGTACAGTAGAGCTACGAGTACAGAACCAGAGTACGAAACCTATCCAACTGCAGAGAGGTGTAAGACAGGGTGACGTTATATCCCCGAAACTCTTCACCGTTGCATTGGACGACGTTTTCAAGCTACTGGACTAGAAAGGATACGGTATTAATATCAAAGGCGAGTACATCACTCACCTTCGATTTGACGACGATATAGTCTTTATGGCAGAATTGCTGGAGGATCTAAGCACTATGCTCAATGACTTCAATAGTGCCTCCGAATGAATAGGTCTTAAGCTGAACATGGACAAAACAAAGATCATGTATAACGTCCATGTCACACCTATGCCGGTAGTTGTTGGGAGCACTAAGCTCGAAGTTGTTGACGAGTATGTTTACCCGGGACAAATAGTCCGACTAGGTAAGTCCAACTTCGACCGAGAGGTCAATCGACGGATTCAACTCGGCTGGGCAGTGTTCGGGAAATTATGACACATCTTCTCGTCAGGTATACCTCAAAACTTAAAAACGAGACTGTACCACCAGTGCGTGTTGCCAGTGATGACTTATGGAACTTAGACGTGGTCCTACACTGCTGGCCGTATCAGGAAGCTGAAAGTCGCTCAGCGAGCTATGGAAAGGGCTATGCTCGGGGTTTCTTTGCGTGATAAACTTAGAAATGAGGATATCCCCAGTAAAACTAGAGTGACCGACATAGCCCAACGGATTAGTAAGCTGAAGTGGCAATGGGCCGGCCATATAGCTCGAAGAACCGACAACCGATGGGGAAAAAAGGTTCTCGAGTGGCAGCCTCGTACCGGTAGGCGAAGTGTAGGGCGACCCTCCACTAGATGGACTGATGACCTGGTGAGACATGTAGGAAGTCGATGGATGCAGGTGGCTCAGGACCGTGCTTTGCGGCATTCCTTGGGAGGCCTATGTTCAGCAGTGGACTTGTGAAGGGCTGTAATGATGATGATCATGATGATTACTTGTTCACTACACCGCGCAAACCTACGTGCCAACATAACTTTACAGGGCGTGCTTTCTTTTTTCGAAGGAGTTTTATTTTCAATGGCTAGGATCGCGAGGCCAGATAGACGTTACTGACTCATTGTTGAATGCAGATAGGTTTTAATTATTTTCAGTTTGCTGAAGCTTCGCTCACAGCTTGCACATATCATAGGTTATGTGCAGTATATTCTTAAATCTATACTAACATTAGGAAACACTTCTTGCAAGTCATGCTTGCACAGATGTTGTAACAGGTCGAATGCACTTGATTTTTGATTTCGGTTACTAGCTCTTTAAAAACGGCAAGTTCCTGGCAAAAAATCAATAGGTTTCAAGTCTTTCGAATATCTTTGAGCTAAATCGACTCTATTTTTTTCGCAGATCTTCACTCGACATATTTAAAAATGCATGGCCACTAAGGAAGGCGAAATTTTCATGTAGACTGCGCTCTGTACCCTTGTTTTAATTTCTGTTAAAAATTAGCATTCAGCAATTCAGCTGCAGGTGCAGCTTCCTTGCTAATGTTCTATTGGTTTTTCTCCCATTCCTTGCAAGATCATCATCTTGTATTATCGCCACAGAACGCGAAATGATAATATACTCTTTATGTATTTCAACGTTCACTCTATTAATCTCTCGAAGAATATCCCAAATTGTTAAGTTGAGGATAAATTTAAAATTCATCACCGCATGCAGTAAATGACCAGCTTCATACTTAGATTCTGCGACTAGAGGAGATTCTTCAATTTTTTCCAGAGCTTTGACAACTTCCGGTAAATTATTTAATAGAGCAGTAACAGCCTGGAGTTTAGCCGACCATCTCGTTTGACTACTTCCTTTTAAGTTAGTTTTTGTACACTTTTACACTATTTTCTACCGTGTGGTGGATCCATCAAAGAAACAATAAAGTTTTTGTACAAGCCCAAATAGGCAAACTGCTTCTGGAAATAATGACGCTGCATGCACGCCCAGAAAATTTAAAGAGTGTGCTAGACATGGTACAAACTCTTCCAGCTCGCATTTGCATAACTCTGGTTTGGATTCCTTTATATATGCCGGTCATATTAGATCCGTTGTCGTAAGATTGTCCACGATACTTTTGGCGAATAACTTGCAGGCAGTGCAGTAAAGTCCATTTTTCATTTTTATACGTGGTAGAGCCACGCTGCAGTTATATTATGGTTATAGCACGAATGGGTCGGATCGACCGGAGTAGGACCACGCTCTCACAGAATACGAGCGTAAAATAGTAGCTTAATGTTGCAGTATTTCGAATGGTGAGTGTAGAGAACCGGAGATCCTTTTTACTGGAAACGAGTCTTAGTCCTCAGGGGTGACAAGGTACCTGTATTTTGATTCTTAATTGAGCATAAATTTAAGTGTCCATGGGCTACAGCATCCACTTACCATCAGGTGGACTGTGTGCTCGTTTGTCACCCTATTCTATAAAAAAAATGGTTTTTGAATAAACAAGCCCTTTAATATTTTCCTTATTCGCCTTGTTCCGAACCGCATGTAATGTTTCAAATGCCTACCGTTGCGTTCGGTATTATTTATAGTTCAGATGTTTTTTGGAGTTTCATCATTTAGTAATACAGCTTGTTTGCTGATTAATGATCTTTGTTGATCTGTAATTTTCTCGTGGCCTGGCCATGTACCTGGATCATCGATAATTTTGTCTTTGCTACTTCACTGCAATAAGTCACTAGATGCTAGCTGAACGTCATCTTCCGGCTGCTATAATACCGACGATGAAGAATTTACCATCATCTGAGCCTTGAAATTTGGACTGTTCAGTCGAATTAACTTGAATGTCCATGATACAAGAATTATTCGAAATAGCTGGAATCGTATCAGAAGTATGAATAGAGCTTAAAATGAGCCTCCTTCGTGAAGCCACTTAATAATCTTAGAAGCCGGTTTATTTACGTCTTCAATTTTATCTTTAGCTCTTTTTCTGTTTTCAGCTCCAGAAAGATTTTTCTTGGTGCGCTGATCGCTTGCTTCTTATAACCTAAAAATATACATAAATAATAAATATATTTTAACACTGATGAATGCTCGAATTATAATAAAAGTTAAATTTTACATCGGCGGAAGTTTATTCTTATTAGTAAGGAGTTATTGGAACTTCATCAACGATATAATATACATTTATGAAGTACAATAGCACCCATAAGATAATATGTATTTATTCTTACCTGTTATTCTTGTAAATCGTTTATTTCCACTACTGTAGTTTAAATCTATAATTTAGCTAATAATTATTATAATAACGATGATTACTCGCACCCACAATTAACCACAAAAACAAACAGTGATCGTCACTTGACGTTCGGGCTTAATCAGCTCATCTCGTGATGGGGAGATGGGGATTCCCCTGGCAAAAACATCACGCATATTATGCACGCGTTCAACAATTGACTTGAATTGAAATCAACTTAGGGTGCATTCCGAAAGCGCTGCGAGCAGCTGTAGCGCTGCAGATTGCGCTATCTAATCGCGGGAATTCGAATTTAAATAATTCATTAATTTTATGATGAACTAAGGATCACAAATTATTAAAAAATAATTTTTAATTAAATTTTTGAACGTTAATTATTTATAGAATTAATAAATAATTTGAATTAAAATTCCCGCCATTAGATGTTGCAAACAATCTACTGTGCTGCAGCTGCTGGCAGCAGACCCTTAGGATGTGTTCAAAAACTACCTCGGCCTTTTAAAATCAAGTGAATAATTGTTAGAACAACGTGCCTGGATACTAGGCGCTTTGTGAAGCAAGTTTTTTTTCAAGCATATATTATAATTTTGGCGCCTTTTGAAACTGCCGCCCGGGGCGGGTGCCCTGGTTGGCCCCCCCCTGTCTAGATCCTGGGCTGACGACACACTACACTATACTACATATTCAACATTTTGCGGGTGGCCCAGGGCATTACATCTAGTTCTCAGGGTTGGCGACGCATTTTCAATCTGTAGCTTTGTTGGCCTTGTGATCGTAAATGTCCATGGGTCACAGTTTAATTACCATCAGGTTGACTATACGCTAGTTTGCCTTCTCCATGATATTAAAAAGCTTACGGAACAAATACAGTGTATTAAAGTTGGCTTGGTGACCTCGATCAGTCGCCTTCTATTGTTCGCCAACACTTGATAGTCAGAGGTCTGGAAATGATGTGAGCAAATGACACTGTAGGAAGCCAGTTAAGCCTATTATTACAAAAGAACTTACATATATCCCTTAATCCGTCCCTCCCTCTGATCTTTAGGAAACCTGCAATAAATAAATAAAAATGGTTTGGATAACCCAAAAGTGCACGCCTCATGAGCGTTTCATTTAATTTTGATGAAAAAATAAAAATAGTGACAATAATTTTTACAAGAAAAAAAAAACAGAGAATTTGATCGACTTCCATTAATAACTTTTAAACGGTGTTGAGTTCAATAACAAAAATCAATAGGGATCCTCCTTAGAATATATGGAATCTTATTTGATACTGTGTATATCTCCATCTATTGCTTACATTTCTATTAAGCGAGAAGACTCACCGATGCACAGACCAACTTCAACAAATCAATCAATCAATCTTTATTTGCTAACCAAGTGTACATAAATGGTCTTATACGAGGGTGAAACTGAAAGTTCTTAGAAAATCTAAAACTGAACAAACTAGCAAGTTATTAGTTTTATTATATCTTTTCAAAATAGTGTCCATTTACACCAATACATCGCTGCATCCGATGGAAACACTGAGAAAGCCACTTTGCCCACTCGTCCTTAGGGGTCTCTTCAACGGCATTTTGAAATGCAGCCACTGCTTCCTCGGCGTCCATAAAACGTTTTCCTCGAAGTTTTTCTTTTATTTTCGGAAATAAATAAAAATCGCAAGGTGCGAGGTCGGGGCTATAGGGTGGGTGACCCAGTCATTCCACGTCTGACGTCGCCAAGTAGTCGATTGTTTGCTTGGCGGTGTGCGACGAGGCGTTGTCGTGGTGAAGGAAGATCCTAATGCGAGGTCGTTTCTCCTGAACTGTTTTCCAAGACAAGTGGCAAACAATTGTTAGTGTACCACTCTGCAGTAACTGTTTTTCGATCCTGTAAATCAATTGTTGCGTAATGACCTGTCCTTCCGAAGAACGAGGCCACCATATTTTTTCCCACGCTTCGATCTCTCTTCACTTTAGTTGGCAACTCCTCGGAAGGAAACACCCTGACAGCAGACTGTCTCTTAGTTTCAGGATCATAACAATAAATCCAGCTTTCGTCACCCATAAGTATATCGCACACAGCATTTGAGTCACCTCCGTTAAATCTTTGAATCATTTCACGACACCAATCAACACGACGGAGTTTTTGGGCCTCTGTCAAATTATGATTTATCCACCGGGCACAAAGCTTCCTGACCGCTAAATATTCATGGAGGATTTTGTGCACTTGACTCATACCGATGTCTAAGCTTGTCAAAATCTGGCCATAAGTCACTCTTTTGTCAGTATTTATCATACGCCGCACAACACTGATGTTATCTTTAGTCGTCGCCGTAGAGGGCCGTCCCTCACGCAGATCATCGTTGAGATTAGTGCGACCACGTTTATACTCATTAAACCAGTTGTAAACAGTGGCACGAGATAGGGCTTCATCGTGAAAGGCCAATCGAAGTCTATCATAACCTTCTTTTTGACTTAAATGACATCGAAAGTCATAAAAAATCATTGTACGAAAAATTTCTCGCGTTAAATTCATGCTGACGTGACACAGAAAATTTTCAATTTTCCGCCAAATCGTTAACAAATAACAAATTAATAAAATACATATACACAATAATATTGACAAAGAGTTCCATTTTCAAAATTTGTTCTTATTCTTTTATTATATCGTTTACAAGTGGCCAGTTCTAAAAACTTTCAGTGTCGCCCTCGTAATAATAACGATTTGTCTCAACTTAGTAATTTCTAAAATTCAGTTCACAATGGAGTTAGAGGCAAACAATTCTTTAGCTTTTCGGTGTATAGAAAAAAGACCCATACACATAGATATTTAAACGGCGATTCTCACCACTATCCTTCACAGTTAGCTACCGTGGGTAAATCTTTGTTTTAGAGAGCACGAGGGATCTGTGACAGTAAACATCTGGCCGCCGAGCTCCAACACGTCAAGCAAGTTTTGCACGACAACAAGCTTCGGGTCCCATGCCTATGTCACAGTGAACGAGTGAAGCCGGCCACAGTCTGTGCCTGCTGTACTGCCATATGTCAGAAGTGTCACTGACAAGATTAGCTACATCTTGAAGCGTGCTTCCATTAAAACATACTTCAAGCCGCCGAAGAAGATTAGTCAGTTTTACCATCAGTCAAGTGTAATGTCCCTCTGCAAGATGCAGGAGTGTACAAGCTTGATTGTGAATGTGGTCTCTCTTATATAGGACAAACTGAAAGATCAATAAAAACCTGCGTTAAAAAAACCCATAGAATGAAAACATAAACATGTGAAGAATAGACGTTCCGGGAAGTCTGCAGTCTGTAAACAAGTACAGGATCGCCCCCGTCACTACATTAGATTTGATAGAACAGAAATCCTCGCTAAAGAACACCGATTCCTTCCAAGCATGATTCGCGAGGCTATTGAAATCAAAAAACATCCTAATTTCAACAGAGAAGATGGCTGGGTGCTTCCATCTGCTTGGGATCATATAATTAATAAAATTAAATCCCAACCCAGGTATACAACTGCAAGACTTCAAGATACTATAAGTTCACACTGACGTAATCTACGTAGATCAGAACAAAACTTAATAATTTTAATCTGAAGGTAGCCGTAGTTAACTATGACATTGGGACGTCAAAAACCTCAGTCCCCTCGTGAACATGGGTGCTGTAAAGTGCTCGAAACGTCGGGAATATAAAATAAGTTAATATACGCGATAAAATCCGTAAAACCTAGTTTTATTCAAATAGTCTAATAATTTAACAATATTAAATCGTGCAAAATACAAAGGCATTTATGACATTTTACCTCAACACATAATTACATGTACATATTATACTTATGATTTAAGGCTTTAAGAAGCCTGAATGACCTTGATGAAACGGTAACCGCAGAGATTTTAGCCGATGTCAACACCGTCTAGCGACTACTTTCTGTATTACTTAGAAAAGTGCAAAGATTAATAGACTGCAGAGGTGAAAAGTATATAAGTGATATACTGCCTATTATGCTTGCGCGTCACTGAGAGTTATGTCGCGGTTAAGCATCTTCAATTACATTGCACGATGTGGCACCACAGCACCACATCGTGCAATGTAGGCATCACGAGCTATCAAGTGTTTAAGTTTTAAGTACGTAAGAGTTTTTAATATATTCGTTGAATCGTATTTATTTGTGTCGTATTAGTAGCTCTGGTTCTAAGCGCTCGCTGTAAATTTCGCCCGGGTTTGATCCCCGGCTGCACCAATGAAATTTTTTAATGCAATTTTAAGTGTTGATTTAGCACGTGCTTGGTGGTGAAGGAAAACATCGTGAGAAAACCTGCATATGTCTGAGAAATAAGAAAAAAAAATTCGAAGACATGTGAAGTTCGCCAACACGCATTGGGGCAACGCCGCGGATATTTCCTTGCCCTAAAACCCTCTCAGAAGTAAGAGGAGGCCTGTGCCCAGCATAGCGACTTACATAGCCTGTTACTTTACTTTTGTATCTTATACATATGCAATATTCGTATTCGTTTCAGATACAGAAGGGTACCTAATGCTGACAAAAATATCATGTGGAGGCCACGAAAACGTAAAACATCTTTGTACCTAGATAAAAAAAAATGTTCTAGTAATTGTCAGTCATTTCATATGCCACATTTTCTATAGAGTTTAGAACGTTTCAGATAGCGCAAAAATAATACAAAATATTATGGGAATTATTTATTAATAATACATACATTTATAGGTATTTATAAATAAAATAATGAACAAGCTGCAAGGTTCAACTGATAGTGTTTCTTGTAAAAACAATTGTAAAATTGCTGTTCTCATTATTATCAATGCTGAATCGATGAAACGTAGTCAAGATCACTTTATATAAAATATATTTAATTAAATTGGCACATGGCGTATTTGGCCTTCTACTTAAAACTCGGCGGAAATTTGAAAAGAAAGATTTTGTCTGTTCTTAATTCTCTTGTTTACACCACTATTCACAGGAGTATTGTTTACAACTGGCGTGGTTTCCAAAATCATGATTAAGTGTCAGCTCTATATTTTCAATCAGATCCTGAAACTTTTTGACATTTATTTTTGTGTCTTTTTGTTATATCTTGTAACCTTTTTAAATACCGACACAAACTCATTAGTTTATTATTTGTTATATTTTTTTCTATAACGTATTAGGTATCTTGGATAAGTTTGTAATTTTTTTTATTTTATCACAAAATTTTTGCAATAAATTTTTTGAAACGTGGGAAAATTAATTTTTTTTTTCATACCATTTAGTGGGCCTGATTATAATGCCAGTTGTGCTCTTTGGCTGAAGTTATTTTTATTTTCTGCACAATTGCAGACAAAACAATCTCTAAAACAAAATTTTACCTCTTCTTCTATTAATAGCTCCTGCACCTGATACGGCAGAATAATTTTTTCTATAGGACCATTTACAATAACAATTTTTGTTAACACTTATAAGTGTAACATTTTTATCAGCTGCTGTATTCATACAACCTTGAGCAACACTTTGCCGGGTTCTGTACAGAAATAATAGTTTTAAAAAAAAATAAAAAACAGACTTTTGTAAATAACCGCGTGTGGTGCTTTTTCAGATATTTTTATGATGACGCTAATTTTATAAATATCCACAAAAATATTTACAACAAATGACATCAAGCACCCCACGCTTTATTACAATAAAATGATTTTTTATGTTAAACACTATTTTCTTATTTTAAACTTATTGAAAATTATTTTCTACTTTTTAGTTAGGTTATCTACAAAAGCGTTTTTATTTAGTTTTTTTAAACCATTATTTATTTTCTATTTTTTAGTACGGCAAACTACAAAAGCGTGTTTTTTTGGACCTAATTTCTTTTTCGCGGCTTACAGTAGATTGAACTGGCAGAAATCGTAGTTGTTTTATGAATTAATCGCAAATCCTGAGGATCCTGGCAAGGATAATGGGACAAACTATTTAAATTATTACATTGTCATCGGTACTTGATAAGTGTTACGAAGTTTTAAATCGATGTGACGTTTGGAAGTGGATGAAAATCACATTCAAAAATTACGTTACATAGATACATATCAAGCTACTAAAAGCGTGTTACGTAATAATGATGCTGGCTTTGGTATTTCTTATTTGAAACAATTCGTAGGCGTAGTGCTGCAGAAAACTGTCCCAAATATGAATGGCCACTACCGATGAATATCATACCTGCTATGTTACACCTATTTACATAGAAACTTTAATTATCATCGGCATAAATTTAAATAACTTTGAGATCAGTCCATCTTGTTTTTCGCTAAATAAGTGAAAACAAGAGCTCCGTCATTTAAAATTTCTCGCAGCTTTTTCTAGAAAAGACCTTATTATAATGATGAAATTTGGGCTATTATACTGGAAATATTCTATTAAATATTTTATAATACAATTAATCATCTTCAGTATGATTGACCGTGTGTATGAATTTTATAAGTCTATGCTATTTTTGATGAAAATTATTATTGCAGATAAAAGACCTTTCACATTTATTTGTGTCTCGAATTTAAGTAAACAAAATAAAAATTTGAACTTCTTAAGAACTGGTGAATTTGCTGATTATTTGCACTGAAACGTTTTTTTAACAGTAAATTAAGGGTAGATGCATTCAATAATAATGAAATTTTTCTTTTCAAGATAACATGTTTTCACTAAAATTAACATCTTTCCATTGTCACTTTAAAAACACTACAAAGTTAAAAATTAAGTCTGTTTCTTTATTGCCTATCAGTTTTAATATCAGGTGTTTCCTCTAGCCCTGATAACCGCTTGCATTCGATCTGGCATGCTTTGAATGATGTTTCTGACATCAACTTGCGTATGCTGTCCCAAGCGGCCAGCGCTGCATTCGGAGCTCATTTAGAGTTTGTGGCGGTTTGGAGCTGGACTTTATCTTTCTTTTGAGCATACCCATAAATGCTCAATTGGATTTAAGTCCGGCTACGAGGCTGCCACTGTAATTTTGAATTCAACCTCTTCCAGATATTCCTCTACACAATGTGCGACGTGCGGGCGTGCATTATCGTGCATGAGGAGGTGGTCGTGTCAATGAATCCCGAATAAGGCATTACGTGCTCCTGAAGAACTTCCTCGATGTATCAGTAGCTGTAAGCCGATTATCGACGATGACCAACTCTGTACGTGCGTCGGAACTTACACCTCTCCATACCATTATTGAGCATCCATGGATACTCACAGTTTGGGTGGTGGTAATGGTAAACCTCTCTCCTCTTTCTCCACACTCGTTCTCGACCGTCTGGAGCACGTAAAGCTATTCGACACTCATCTGTGAACAACACTCTAGCCCATTGCTCGTGGGTCCAATTGACATGTTCTCTTGCGAACTGAAGTCGGGCTACTCGGTGCTGTCTGAGAGTTCTGGACCTCGTGCTGGTCTGAGCTTTTAAATTCACTTCCTCCATTCGTCTTCTCACCGTACGCTCACTAACATTAACGCCTCTTGCGATTTGGAGCCGCTGGCGTATCTCAACAGCGGTCAGGTAGCGGTTTCTCAAAATCTCCATAACAATAAAACGATCGTCCCGGGCCGATGTGCACCTTACGCCCCCACTGCCTTTGTAAATGTAAATAAATTACTCCATAACAATCAGTTTGGATTCACAAGGGGTCGGTCGACAACTGATGCCGGGGTTGAGCAAATCAAATATATTTTCCGTGCATGGGAAAATTCAGAAGATGCTTTGGGTATATTTTGTGATTTTTCCAAGGCTTTCGACTGTGTTCACCATGAGATATTAATTAGGAAGCTACATCGTTACGGTGTAAAAAACATAGCGCTTAAACTTATTATGTCATATCTAAATAATAGAATGCAAACAGTTGTTATTAATGGAAGCAGTTCTTCCGGATTGGTAGTATCTATGGGTGTTCCTCAGGGCTTAGTTCTTGGTCCCTTTCTGTTCTTAGTTTACATTAATGACTTACCTTATTTGGTAGGGAATAACCATGATATAGTATTATTTGCTGATGATACTGCGTTGATTTTCCGACTAAAAAGGCAACTATTGAAATATGACGAAGTGAATATCAAAAGTAGTACACTGGTTTAACGTCAATAATTTGCTTTTGAAGGGTAATAAAACGAAATGTATTAAATTCACCACACCTAATGTTAAACAGGTGAATACCAGTGTGCTTTTAAATGGGGAGGAGCTGGGCCATGTTAATCCACTATTTTTCTCGGAATTACAGTTGACACGAAGCTTCAATGGGGCCCTCATATGTCTAAA
The DNA here is from genome assembly GCA_029286625.1 of Parnassius orleans. Taxonomy (NCBI): domain Eukaryota; kingdom Metazoa; phylum Arthropoda; class Insecta; order Lepidoptera; family Papilionidae; genus Parnassius; species Parnassius orleans. Next base: position 979,325 of record JAGSMP010000006.1, on the reverse strand, counting down.
CTAGCTAGCAAACTTAGTTCTGCAGCATATGCTGTAAAAACATTAGATGCCTTACATGTGTTGAAACAGCTAGATTAGTTTATTTTAGTTATTTCCATAGCATAATGTCATATGGAATCTTGTTATGGGGTAATGCGACTGACATTGAAACTATCTTTGTCATAAGAGCAATTTATTACCTAGGTCCGAAGGAATCCCTTAGATTTTTTTAATGAAATAAATATATTAACTTTAGCCTCTCAATATATTTACAAGAATTTAATGTATGTACACAAAAACAAAAATAGTTTTATTAAAAACAGTAATGTACATTCTGTAAATACTAGAAACAAGCACAAGATAGTTATACCAGTTACTCGACTCCAAAGAGTCACTAATTCCTTCATGGGGCAATGTATACGCTTTCACAACAAAGTCCCAGAAAATATGCAGACCTTTCTTCTTTGGACACTTTAAAAATTTATTTATTTAGAAAACAATACTGCCCTGATACGGAAGAAGGCGGCTAAGTGCATTTTGCCGATTTTGAGTTTTTAGCACCACTAAACTAAGCAAAAAATTCTCTATCGGCCAATATTGGAATTATATATTTTACGTTTGATAGTTCCAGAGATAGATTAAGCATTATGGCGGTTAAGTGCAAAATTTTCTTTGCTGTCATACGCTAGAAATCAGTTACAATACATCGCTACGCTACAAAACCGTTAAGCTATTTTAACGATTTATTTTCTAAGTTGAAGTATAATATTTGATTATGTAAAACTAAGAAAAAATACCGTTAAACACATTTACTAAGCTAAGAGGCAGTTAAGCGTAGGTAATTGCTTTATTCCTTAGCAGCAGTTTTGCTAGGCTATACCTTAATAATATGCTAAAAAGCGGTAAACACTAGTAGTAGAAGCTAAAACACAGCTAAAAACGATTAACTGTTATCAAGCGTAGAATTAACAAAATAAATTAATACCACATACTTCCTAAAAAAGCAGTCACGGCTTTTTAGTGTATGAATGAAATTGAATTATTTTTGAAATGATATTTAAAAAGCGGCAAACTGAATGTGCTACGCTTAAAAGCGTTTAAGAGTGAGTTTAGCAATCGATGTATGCGTGAAGAGTTCGATGTGCAAGTACGATCAGAGCTCTTGTCAGAGTGCGTCAGAGGTATATTCCTTGGTTTAGACTTTGATTTTGAAAACTATTTTACAGTCCAAAAAAATGTCTTTTCCAATTAAAAGGAACTTAAAACTCAATTTTCCTCATCGTTTTGACGCTTGCAGATCAAATATAAATTGCGAGGAAGAAATTTAAAGGAATTTAAAGTAAATAAAATAATTATACTTATTTTTACAATGACATTTTCCACTCATTTTAAACTTAAGTTCATATTTTTCTAAACTAGCACCTCCATTGACATTGCCTCATATCACATACAGATTAGTACTTGACCCAAATAAATATTAAAAAATTTTGCTACTTTTGTATCTTAAAACCCTGATTTAGTAAGTAATTAAAAAGTAATAGTCATTAATGGCATATTTTATTCACTACGTCTCTAATATGTAAAAAATTATCGTTATATTCATAACAAAATAATATTAATATACGCTGCGGCCAAGGAGTTTTATGCAAGCAAGGCCAAAAAATATTGAAAATCAAAAAGTGATTTTTGACCATTATTATTAGGCATGACAGATTAATCCTTACGAACGAAAGTAACTTTATCATCAAGACAATTTCATGAAGATAAATTTTGCTCTTTATTGCATGTTATTTGGATGCATAGTTTAAGAGATAATGAAAAATTACAATAATTCGACACTAGGCTCTGTGCGTGAACGACGCCTAGCCACGATCAGAATCTAAAAATAAGCGGGTGTAATGTCGCGTGGCGCAGACGGCGGGTGAAACCGCGGGGCATAGCTAGTACAGTAGAAAGTGTTTCCTATTATCTCGGTCTCCTCTATGCGCGGTGCTTTAAAGATGGTTAGTATAACTTTTAACTGTAAATATAAAAAACAAGAATTAAAAAATTTACAAACTTATGAAATAAATAAAATTATCATATCCAAACCATTCTTATCAACCACGCTTTTATATCTTACCGATTTATGGACCAACCTGAGAGTCAATCAATTTTTGTTCGATAAAATGACTTTACCTATAGAATGAAATAGATGTGGCTCTTACAAAGCAATTTTAGTCGGAAGAAAATATTCTTTTGATTTAGTTAATGCACTAAAATTTAGGCTCTACATGTCTAAAAATAAGAATTGTAACATTTATTTGCTATTAAATTAAACTTTTATCTTATACTTTATGCCGCACTTGTGGTTAAAATTATCAAATGAAATAAATAATTTGCTGAGAAATAATTTTATTTTATATTTTATTCCATTTGAAGGTTTAATTTCTACCGCGTGTGAACTGCATACATATTTTTTTTATTTTACACATTGAATAATGCCTTGGTAACAAAGGCAAGAAGTTAGTGAGCATGGCGATAAAAGAAGCAGCAGAAGACCGTAAACCATTTAAACATAATCAGTGGGCACATTGGTCACGACTGGCTAATCGTTTTTTAATAATTGATTCACTTTTATTTTGACCATACTCTATGGATCTCTGTACCGTGGACATGAATTCATGTCCAGATTTTGTGACTGTTGAGTACCGTGGACATGAATTCATGTCCACATTACGTGCTGCTATTTTCGTCTAATTAATATAAAATACAGTATATTTTCTATTAAAAACTATTTCATTCGATTCTGAACGAACTAAAGAGTATAGCCAAGTTTTTACTCACTCGGCTACATAGACAAATTAAAAATAAAGACAGTCACTTTCAGGTAGTTGGTGAGGTTAGTTGCGTAATTGTTTTCTTTTTGTGTTTGTGATTTTTGTTGGATTTTCTCTCAAAAACTGGTAAGAAATGTTAACAATCTTTACTAGATAATGTTTTTGAATGATTTAAGTTACAACAACAGTAAATTTTTGTGTTTCAATTGATAAAAAAGGAAAAACAAAACACCTCTACGCGAACAATTTATAACGGTCAAGATAAAAAAAGATCTACCTTCTGAAATATTTAGCTTTTTTATATATAGTTTATTGCATGTATGTATATTTATAAATAAAAAACATTATTTCTAAATGTTATATCTATATCATTGTATAAAAAAAATTAAGGAAGACGCTATAATATTTTTAAGAAAAATTTTTGAAAATGAGGTAAAAACGCGCGAATAAACTGTTTATGGTTGAACTTTAAGCAAATTTTGCGAGTGAAAAGTAGAATTATTATAATAATTACATGCATAATTTTAATTTCGGTTCATTTTAGGAAGAGCATGTTATATAGATTATGAGAACATAAAATAAAATAAAAACTTAATTTTTTCATTCAACAAACCAAATCTATTGGCAATAAATACACTTTTCATGGTCCCTTAGAAACAAAGAGCTATACAAAACTAAATATACGTTGACTCAAGTGCTGCGCGCCGTGATTATTTCAAGTGGCCCCAGTATATAGCCGTTTTTTTTTAGCGGCGGGAGCTAAAGGGTTAACTGATTCTACAAAATCTTGTCAACTCCAAAACTTGCGTGAGATATTCAAACTTGATAATTCGCAACACGAAAATGAAGATAGGTCTACAACTGTCAAGATTTTCAACTTGGCCGATGTTTCTAATAGGTATATTTCTTTTGCAGTATAAATAGATCCTGCAAGTGTATACTTCCCCACAACATAATGCCGTTAACCAGGAGTTAGAGATGTTATATTACTATCAAATTTTCGTAATGATATTATCGAATATAACGCTTTACAAATAATATGGTATCATACCTATTACTGGGTAATGGTACAGTAGTGAGAGTTTTTGTACATAAAATACGCAATATTTAACCGTTATTGGATTATATGTTTAGCTCATTTAGCTGAATGATCGTGCATATTATTGATATAAATATAATCGTAATAAGACATGGGGTGATAAAAGAGTTGGCGTATTTACAAAATTAATCACCATATTTACAATGATTCCCAATTTATATTTAAATGATTTTTAAACATTTTTATATTTTTTTATGTTTTTAATATGTTTTTTATATATATATATATTTTAATTTTTTATGTTCTTTTTAATTTACTTTTAAACATTTTTTATATGTTTATACCGGGTGTTTGTGAAACGCTCCCGAAAACGAAGACAGATGATAGTACTAAGGATACCTATGATGATGGGTCACAAAGAAATTCGATCCCGAATAATCATGAAAATACTTAAACATAAAACCAGCAGTAAAACTTAAAAAAGAAAATTAGCTGACAATAGGGTCAATATCCTCGTGGGCGCCGAACTCTTATCTATCGGTACGAAACAATGCATTAGGTATACTACTCACTCTACCCTTCCATTCACACACACGCTGCCTCGTGTCGCCTCGCGCTGTGGAATTTACATATGCTTCAAGGACGTTACAATGTGCGCATTTGTTTTGGCGGGATTGATTAATAATTTTAGTTTTTGAGACAGTTCCGTGTTGACTATCACGGGCGATAGTTCAATTGTTTTGTTTATTAAATTATTGTCGTTATTACTTGTTATTTATTAATTAATGATATTGTTCTTGTTGTTACGTTTTGTGTTTTTTGTTTTGTTTTAATAATGCCTAACGCGTAGGTACGTTTATAGTGCTCGTGAATACGGCAACATGTTAATGTGCCTTGGAGAATCTCATAAGGCCACGGAGGATCGGTAAGCTGTTTCATACCTAATTTTTTTTAAATAACTTAGTACTGAACTGATCTGAATAGGTACATAACTGAATCATCTGAACATCAGAATAATAAACATACCTACACAATGGATAAAAAAGCATGACTCTAACCTTCTTAACATTTTATTTAAGTATTTTTTTCATTAGCGGGGAATCGAACCAGTTATTTGGTTTATTTAACCTATTTTTTTTAAATAACTTAGTACTGAACTGATATGAATAGGTACATAACTGAATACATCAGAATAATAAACATACCTACACAATGGATAAAAAAGCATGCCTCTAACCTTGTTAACATTTTATTTAAGTATTTTTTCATTAGCGGGAATCGAACCAGTTATTTGGTTTATTTAACCTGTGAATTCGAATTAAAGTGGCTACGTGGAGACAAGCACAGTGGCAAAGTAGTAGGTTAAGTAGATAAGTTAGGTATTTAGACAAGTGTTGTAAATTATTAGGTATTGTTGTACCATCGCTAGTTGCGGGCCGCGTGAAATCGGCGTTCGCGCGTACATTGACCCCTAGTCAGCTGATTGTAATTCAGTAATTCCACTGCTGGTTTTATGTTTAAGTATTTTCATGATTTTTTTTAATGAAATTAATGTTTTATTTAACTATACTAACACGATGGAGCGTGAATAAAGCTAATAAAACGTTGTGAAAGGATGATTTTTTTTCCATCAGGATCGATTTTATATTTCACCCATCATCAAAGATATAGTTAGTACTGTCGTCTGTCTTCGTTTTCGGGAGCGTTTCAAAAATACCCTGTATAATCTTATTCTTATTTTATGTACAAGACTTAGGACTTCAGTTCTTTTCTTTTTTACATATTTACATTCAAGAACATCAACTGCTTCACTTTTTCAGTTTTAAGTCCTGTTCGACAGTCTGATATTTAGTATCCAGACTTGAAAAATATGCGCTCGCAAGGTACTGAAGTGCTTATTGCGCAACTTTTTAGCCGATATACCTGGGCCAAGTTTGGATAAATATATTGGTGATTTTGCCACCATTTTGACGTCGATCACGTCGCGCGGCCGCGATGAATAGGTACGACACGTGCAAAACGTCGCGTTCGTCGCTCACTATTTACTATTATTTGATTGGGTATTATTGAATAACCTAATATGAGAACATTCGTATTACCTAATCTGAAACTTCTGCCGTGTATCTATTACGTATACCTAATACGAATATATTGGTCACACCTCTACCAGGAGTATGCATATGCGTAGTATGGTACCAGTACGGGTTTTTCGTTTGTGCTGCATTTAAGTTGGAACAGAGCGTATGTGAATTGAGATAGTTTGTTTTTATTTTTATATATGTTCGATGTGTGTTTTCTTGATTGCTGTAGCTCGGCACAGCTAGTTCTCATCATAACTTACAAACTTAGTAGTAAGGTCTCATCATAACTAACAAAACGAGGCCAAACTCGCCACACCTAGTTCTATCCTTAATAATTGCATAACACCTCCCCCTTCATGCGTTTTACGACAAAAGGTGGAGGCCATTCTGTATCCAGGTAATGATATCATATCACAATAGTTCTTATTTTTCCATAGTTCTGACAATAGTAATATATCTATGTTTAAATCTAATAGATAACATTTAGTTCAGTATCTAAAGTGAATCAATTAGAAAATAAACTTATCTTATAATTCAATGTCTCTAGTTACTGTAACATTAATAATAATATGGATTTGATGTCTAGCTAAAAATATAAGAACGATTTTATGTAGCGAAATTGAGGTATGGCCACATATCGAGAGTAGAGCACTCCCTTACGTTGGAGGCGTGCAAAACAATATGGTCGAAGTTCACACTTTTTATTTTTGAATTTACGTCGCGCGACGACATTAATTTTTGAAAAGATAGGGCGGCATATTATATTTAATTATACCCGTGTGCTGTAAAGTGTTCGATACGTCGGGAATTAAATGGTACTTCCGAGTGCTTGTTTTTCCTGTCCCCATGGCCTTCGCGTTTCGGACACGGAGGGGTGCGGCTCCACTCTCTCCGACGGCTCAGTCTAGTTCTTTCAATGTCACGCCCATCTCATCTTGCTAATATAATGATAATGATGCGTGACCTGAGGGACTTTTTCTCTGAGGATAGCGTGCTGATTACCCTACCTAGCCATATCGAGAGTCTCAGTCACTTACCTCTTACGCCATCCTGTATGGATTCCCCTAGGGATCCTTGTTGAGTCCCTTTAGGAGTTCATTCCAGGACCGAACCCTGGCGTTGAAGCTGGGTCCCGTGATCCCCGTTTGGAATGCAACTGGTGCCCATCTCTCGCCTCGCTTTATTGGAAGCACATTTCGGTAGTGGTACTTGTTGCCCCCATTACTCTCGTAATGTTATCGCGATATCTCGGGACCACTTCCGAGTCATCGTTTTCTCGAGGTTTGCATCACTAGGTGTTTGTTTTCGTCGGCCCTCCAAGCCGAGTCCCAGCTTAGCATCGCTAGTACAGGGGCAGTACAGGGCCAGTGGCAGGGAGAGGTTCCGTCCGATCCGGTTCACCAGGATCATCCGCTCCCGTTCCCACGTTGGACATAAAGCGAGCGTATGGGACGATGAGTAGGTACTGGTTCCGCCCACCGCAGTGGAAGTAGTTCGCTGCCGTTTCGCGTCCGATCTTACACAGATAATCACCGAAGCACACGTGGCCGGTAATTTTCTATGTCAGTCTGTAGGTGAGTTTTTCTGCCGTGTGCATAACGCTTGTCAGAGAGACGAGCTCGCCAAGTTGCGAATGCGTTAATTTGTTTCTGCTACTTAACCCCTTTGAATGCCTCATCTGGCTCATTCCCGCTGTTCTGGTCGAGGACGCGAATCCGATCGTATACCCTCGTGTCCATGTCTGTCAGAATGTTCAATAGTGGAAAGCGAGTCAGAATTATCGCCGCTGCAAAGAATATTGTGCGGTATCCCCGCACGATCCGTATGGCCATCCTCCGCTGCACATTGTAGATTTTAGTTCTGCAACGTCGAATGGCCAGCTTTTTCGCCCATACAGGCACTTCGTACAAGGCTACGAACCGTATTACCATAAATTGGGTAGCAGTCTATGCATAACACGCTCGGCAGGCGGAACTTAACCTTTTTTTTTTTTTTTCGTGGGGAAATCCTCATGGATACCTTCCGCTGCGGGGGCAACGAAAAGGTTATGCCGGACTCCTACCGGCTAAAACCCCACGGTGGTCACCATCAGCGTATACGAGGGGTCCCGGGATCTCCGTTCGGAACGCAACCGGGGCCCCTCCATCGCTTTGCTACACTAATAGCACGTCCCGGGGGCAGTACATGCTACCCCCAGCACCCTCGCAGTGCTACCACGATGTCTCGAGACCACTTCCGAGTCATCGTCCTCCTCGGGGGTTACATAACTAAGCACTCGAGGCCCCCACCCCGAGTGTCTGCAACCCCGGAGGCCCCGTTTCTGGTAGGGGAACACCGTTTTCAAGAGGAGGGCCGTGACGAACACCTTGACGACGTCGTCTCCACGCGGGATCTGCCCTCTCCCGATCCCGCTCAGAAGCCTCCTTCTGAATCATAACAGATTCACAGAAGGTGGCTACGGCCCTCCACGCCGAATCCCCGCTCGGCATCGCCGACACGACTGCTGGCAGGAGAGGTTCCTTCAATGCGGTTCACCAGATTGTCCGCTCCCGTTCCCACGCTGGGCATACTGCGAGCGTATGGGAAGCGGAGTGCTGGTCCCGTCCACCACAGTGGAAGCAGTTCGCCGTCGTCTCGCGTCCGATCTTACACAGATAATCACCGAAGCACCCATGCCCGGTAATTATCTGTGTAAATCTGTAGGTAAGTCTTCCTGTTCGTCGCTGCATCCAGGCTTCGAAGACCGGCAGGATTGCTCCAATGACACGTTTGCGTTCATAGCGCTCCTCAAGTCGAGTGCGCCATGTCGCCAGGGCGTTTCGTCGTTCCTGCCGTTTAATTGATTCGAGCGCCTCTTCTGGCTCACTACCACCACTCTGGCGGAGGGCACGGATTCGGTCGTACACCCTCGCGTCCATTTCCGCCAGTATATCTAGTGGTGGAAAGCGAGCCAGGATTGTCGCCGCCTCAAAGGATATAGTGCGGTATCCTCGTACGATCCGTATGGCCATCCTCCGCTGGACACTGTAAATTTTAGTTCTACAGCGTCGGATGGCTAGCCTTTTTGCCCATACAGGCGCTCCATACAGAGCTACGGACCATATAACTCCCGCATAGAGGCGACGTACTTCCTCCGTCGGTCCCCTAGATTGGGGACCGACGGAGGAACCAGCACCCGCCACCCTTTCGATTCGGGGGACTAGGCGCTCGAAATGTTCTTCGAAGCCCCAGCGACTGTCCAGGTGGAGGCCCCACTCTGACTTCGGACCCACCCACGCGGACGCACGAGTCGGGTGGTCCTGCCTCGTGGTAATTTATGGAACCATAGGGCCTCGGTCTTGTGAGGCGGAACTTAACCTAACTCAACTTTTGTATTTTACAATTCAATAATGATTTTTAACGTAGTTTTATGGTAAAAATTATGCCAAAAAATTCTTTCGAGAATATTTAGAATAGTATGTAATTTCACGTCAAACAGAACAAAAGTTTTTCATTTATTGTGTGAAATGTAACAAATTCGCACCCTCATTTAAAAGTTTTATCAGTCGACTGAGTTTTAAAATACTTTTGAAAAGTGTTTGTGACGGCCTTTTTGTCGCAAAAATTAAGGTACTTGGTTTATTCAAATAAAAGGTTACCTCCAATGTATGTTTTATATCGTGGAGGCGTTTTACGTTTACATACATACATTGCACGTGGAAAAACATCCAAACCCAAAAAACAATTGTTTCTGTAGACCATACAAAACCAGCGGTTTAGCAGCCCCGCAACCAAATGCTTTAACCGTTGCGCAACCGAACCGTTAACTACTCTTAGCAATAAAATGCCATAAGTCTTATATCTGTCAGATCCATTTAAAATGCTAAATAATCACGAAATAAGAAGTATCTATTAATTATGGAATTTCCTTATGTTGTTTTAATTTACACTAGCCCGGGTTTCATTGCAATACCTCTCTTTTGTCAGAATTCTTCGCGGGCGTGCACACAACAACTCATTGGATTTTTGGAATTGAAATTGCTTCGCAAGGGTTATTTCTGGGTCTCGTCAATAGCGCCCCCTACTAGGTCCAATTGTAAATGTTAACCATCCAAGGATCCACTCAAACACACACAAAAATTTTCATTAAAATCGGTCCAACCGTTTAGGAGTTCAGTGACAAATACACGTACCTACTGAAGAATTATATACATAATAAATATAAAGATAGATAATCGAGCGTATCACGTTGAAAGATAATTACATGATTTTACAAACATAGTTTGAAGCACTTGGTGGATTTTTTATATGTTTAATTTTTTTGTAATTTGTAATTAGCTGGTTGGTACCAGGCGCGATGCTGCCGCAAAAGAAATAATGTAGAAATATAGTTTTAAATTTGGAAGACTTATACCGCCTTATTCAAAACACGAACTAAATATAGTACTGGAGTTAGTACTAGGTTAATTGTTGGTTGTATGGTTAAACCATGAACTAAGAAAAACGTTATTCCAAAACGAAGATTATCTCTACTTCGAGGATTATCTATGGTACTAAAGTTAAACTTCCGCGAACCCTAGTTTAACTATGGTACTAACCTCAATTTCGGTACTTCTTAATTTGAGTTTTTTTTTATAGGAGAGGGGGCAAACGAGCATGCGGCTCACCTGATGGTAAGTGACTACCGCCGCCCATGAACAACTGCAACACCAGGGGAATTGCAGATGCGTTGCCGGCCTTTTAAAAAGGAGTAGGCTCTTTTCTTGAAGGTCCCTAAGTTGTATCGGTCCGGAAAAATCGCTGGTGGTAATCGATTCCACAAGGAAGTTGTGCGAGGAAGAAAACTTCTTCTAAATCGCATAGTGGTGGACCGCCAATCATCCATATGGTATGGATAGTATCTCGAATTCTGTCGCGATGTGCGATGGTGAAATTGAGCGACTGGAATTATCCGAACAATTCTTTAGAGCATTCCCCGTGATAGATGCGATAAAATACGCAAAGAGATGCAACATCTCTACGCAGTGCCAGTGAGTCCAGCCGATCGGAAAGAACTCGACGTCGAACGTCGTCGACGATTCGAGCCGCTCTGCGCTGGATGCGGTCAAGTGGAAGGAGCTGGCACTGGAAAGACCCTGCCCAGAGATGGGAACAGTATTCCATGTGGGGCCGAACTTGCGCCTTGTAAAGTTGCAAGCGGTGTGCCGGCATGAAATACTGTCCCACTCTGCTGAGCACGCCAAGATTTTTAGAGGCCAATTTGACCTCCTCTTCCAAGTTACCACAAAACTGCACATCACTCGATATGTCGACACCGAGGATTCCGATACTGGCTGAGGCAACAAGGGGAGTGCCTTGAAACTGAGGAGATACGACAAAGGGGTTCTTTTTAGTGGTAAACGCGCAAACTTGTGTCTTCTGGGAATTGAACTGGACTAGATTCAGTCGCCCCCAGTCTGAGACTTTGTTCAACAAAGTCTCGACTTCAGACACAAGTTTGTTCCGGTACTCAGGATGTTTTCCCGAGAAATATTGGCACGGCCGGTGTATAAAGCATCACCAGTGCTATCGTCTGAATAGCAATGAATGTTACCGGTTTGCAACATATCATTGATATGCAGAAGAAACAGCGTTGGTGATAGCACGCAGCCTTGTGAAGCACCAGCGTTAATGGGCTTGTAATCGGAGCATGCACCGTCTACTACGACCTTGATGCTCCGATCTGCAAGAAAACTGGTGATCCAATTGCACAATTTCTCGGGAAGCCCATAGGAAGGAAGCTTCGAAAGAAGCGCTTTGTGCCAAACCCGATCGAAGGCCTTTGCTACGTCCAAACTAACGGCCAACGCCTCCCCCTTAGACTCCACTGCCTCCGCCCATCTATGAGATAGGTAACCTAGAAGATCACTAGCTGAGCGACCTCGACAGAAACCGTACTGGCGGTCACTAATCAGCTGGTGATCCTCAAGGTACCGCATGGGCTGGCAGTTAATAACAGTTTCCATTACTTTGGAGAACAAGGAGGTGATAGCGATAGGCCTGTAGTTGGACGGATCTGAGCGGTCACCTTTTTTAGGGATCGGGTGCACCAAAGCTTCCATGAGTTCGGGACTAGGGAGTAGGAGTACCGGAAAAGACGCGTTAAAATCGGTGCCAACTCCGGAGCACACGTCTTCAGCACAATAGGTGGGACTCCAACAGGCCCACTCGACTTGTTGACGTCTAGGGAGAGGAGTGCTTTACGCACCGTGCGCTGTGTAAACAGCACTTCCTGCATGGAGCACTCACACCGCGGGATGGTAGGCGGTGTGTTCCCCCGTCATCAAGAGTCGAGTTGGAAGCAAAAAGAGAGCCTAGCAGATGGGCTTTCTCTTTTGCGTCATGGGCCAGTGAGTCGTCCACCCTGTGCAGAGATGGCAGAGATGGATGACAGAAGTTCCCTTGGACAGCGTTGGCGAGAGACCAGAATGCACGTATTCTCGAAGGGAGGCGAACTAGTTTCTCGCCAATTCTGCCGATGTGCTCTGACTTTGCCTTGGCAATGACACTTTTGAAGGACCTGGAGGTGGAATTATACTTCTTTTTAAGAGTGCTGGTGTTTACATCCCGGGACGTTGATGCGTCAGCCCAGGCCCGGTAGCACTCCTGCTTATAGCGTGATGCAATTTTACAGGAGTGACCAAACCATGGCTGAGTTCTGCCTCCGATAGGCACCACAGATGATGGAATAAATAATTCTTTTCCCTGAAGTACCACATCAGCGACAGAATCAGCAACAACGTTGGGATCATCCGGCGAGAAGCAAACCCGCACCCAAAAGTAGGATGCAAAAAAAGACCGCATCCCATCCCGATCGGCCGACCTATAGTGCCAAACACGGCGGCGAGCTGCAGATCGCAACTGCGAAGGGAGCGTGAGTGGCACCGCACCCCGGATCAGACAATGGTCCGAAGAGCCAAGAGGGGCATCGACGGAGACCTGATATCCGTCCGGATGAGAAGTCAGCAGAAGGTCCAACAGGGAAGGTACATGGTCCTCCACATCTGGGATCCACGTAGGCGAAGTAACCAGTTGTGTCAGACCATAGGCCAAGGCAAAGTCATAAAGAGATCTACCCGCATGATCGGTTAAACAGGAACCAAGCCATTCAACGTGGTGGGCGTTAAAATCACCGAGCATCACGATCTCTGCGGATGGGACCTGTTGTAGCACGGAGTCTGCAGCCATTTGGACGTGGTCGATGAGTCGGTCTGTGTTGGCATTACCGCTATGGGACCTATAGAGGCACCCGTAGACGCGGGGATGTTCGTCGCTGTCTACGCGCAGCCACAGGATGGACAAGTCCGTACCTTCAAGACTGCCGAGGCGTCGAAAACAGATGTGATCTCTGACGTACATGCAAACTCCAGCCCGGGGCACAAAGGAGTGTTCCAATTTGTACCCCGGGTAGGAGAGATACGAAGTATCAGCCGGAGAGGACAACTGTGTCTCGGTTAGAAAGAGCAAGGCCGGCTTTGCCGTCTCCAGATGGTAGTGGACGTTGTTAAGGTTTGAATGAAGTCGCCTGATATTGCAGAAATCCACGGAAAGCGTGGCAGGGGTTGCCTTTGCTCCGCTTGCCCCGAGCAGGTTTCGTCTTGAGCGGAATTTCGCCCCCCCAGAATACGCGGGGCAGCCTGAGCACCCACGCTCAGAAAAAGTAGGGTAGCATGGGCGTGGATGCTCAGTGAGGGATTCTCCAGGGATGCCATGTTGTTGGGGGATTAGCCTCCGGCCACCTGCTACGATCAGGTATAACCTATCACCAGGCGAAATGCAGAAGTAAACCTCTACTTCACGCTGGTATTCTGTGAGCTCGTGGTACCACCCCGGTTTGAGCCGGCCTATCCATGCGATAGCAAAAGCTGCCGCATGGCTCTACCACTGTTTTATTTGGTGTTTTTTTAATACGTGATTAGCGTTGTTTTCATTTGGTGTTTTTAAAATCGTTAAAAATGGATATTAACATGATTGACTTGATGGATTTAGAAGATTTGGACATGCTAGAGACATCGTGCGAATCCGTTTGTATTGAGTGACGAAGATTTTAGGTATAAGTATAGGTTCTAAAACGTTTCGGAGAAAAAATAGTGGGCGTTTTACGTGAGGATTTAGTGCACGACCCTCGAGGATGCCCATTGAGTCCTGAAATTCAAGTGGTTTGTGCATTAAGCAACCGGGCTCGCCATGAAGTAAGTGCTGTTTATAATTTTGGTCAATGTACCTAACATTGCGCTAGATAAAAAGCCAAAAAATACACATTATTGTTTCATTCGTAGATTCAAGCTGATACAGCTAATTTACATGGTGTGTCTCTACCAGTAGTCAGTAGGACATGTAAAAATGTAGCGGAAATTTTGTCACGGATGTCCCGAGAATTTATTAAAATTAAATTAACAATTACATTAAAACTTTAAATTACACAACAATTAAATTAAAACTTTAAATTAACAGCAGGAAACCATTAGGAAATTTCGCAGTATTGCTAATTTTCCTACAGTAATTGGCGCAATTGACTGTACTCACATAAGAGTAAAGAAAGTAAATGCTGATGGGGGTCAGTTATATATTAATAGAAAAGAATGTTCTTCAATTAATGTACAGGTAATATACAAATATTTTAAGTAAGCTGTGATTGTCTCTTAATAACTTTACTTTACCATAATAGAAAATAATTTTTGTTTGACTATTATTACGTTTGTGATGCTGACCTGAAAATCATGGATATTGTTACCAGGTGCTGTGGCAGTATACGTGACGCCAGAATATTCCGAGAATGTAGACTAAAACAGAGGTTTGAGGCTGGTGCATTCTCTGGAATATTACTTGGTGACAGTGGCTATCCTTGTACTCCTTACCTATTTACACCGCTGCTGAACCCCAGAACACCACAAGAAGAAAGATATAATAGGAGCCATATCCGTACCAGGAACACGGTGGAAAGATGTTTTGGTTTGTGGAAGCAATGATTTCGTTGCCTATTAAGAGGTATGTTTGGAGATATCGAAACAGAAAAAAAAAACAATTGTTGCATGTGTTGTACTACACAATATGGCCATCGACATGAGAGATGTATTTTCTGGTGAGGGGGATAGCATTGAACAATATTCATCTGAACCTATAGTACAAAGATATATTCCACCATCAATAAGAGGAAATATTAGGAGAAGACAGTTTATTGAAACTCATTTTCAGTAGGTAAACAATTTTTCTCATAATTTTATATAACTATTTATAATTGAAATTTATAAAATTGTCAAAAATTTTCAATTGTCGAAAGCTATGTATATTTAATTTATTTTATTTTGTTATTTAGAGGCCAATTTAGGCAAAAAAAATACATTAAAAATATCAATAAATGTATAAGACGATTATAATAATATTTATTTTTTGATTTCAGACATAATAACCATTTATAAAAGGAAAATCTTTCTGCTGAGCCGTTGTCAGCTGTCAAAGAATAACGACTACATATTACAATTTTCACCAATATGGAATAAATCCTGGGAAGTATTGTGATAATATTTCATTTATTGAGCAAATTGCTTTTATTTAGGCTCTAAATTATTGTTTCAGGAAAAGATGTGGGGTACTTTTAAGTGCTGTAGAGATCTGTTTAGTTTTTTTAATGAATATCGTCGCTCCTCTATATTCACAGCCGGATTTCCTTTCCAGAGGTGCACGGGTCCACGGGTAGTAGGACTGTATGATAACTAAGTGATTAGGTTTGGTTTTTTTAATTTTATATTGTGTATATTTCATTGTGATGTAAATAAAATAAATATTATTTATAATTATTTATTTTAATTATTAATAAAAGATGAACAAATATTTGCCGCAAATAAGTGCCTGAAAATTATTGTTTCATATATGAGGATATTTACAAACATGTATCTGATATAGTCTGTTGCTGTATCTGATGAAGTAGTTGCTGAATCAGAATCAGAATCAGAATCAGAATCAGAATATTTATTGCCAATAAGCTGTGTATGTACAATTTGCGGGTGACATTGCAATTAAATGTAACACAGTTTACCCATATCGGGTATGCAATAATTAAGAAATAAAACTTTATATAAATTAATGTTTGGTATTAAAATATTCATTTAAATTATAAAACACATTACATATTAACCACTTTTTGAGGTGTATTTTAAATCTTGGCAAGTCCATAGTTTTTATATCAGGTGGCAGATGATTGAATATTTTAATACCTGTACAAAAGTGCTCTTATAATACATGTAATTATTAATTTTAGGTGTACATAAATTGTTCTTATATTGACTACGCATTGGACGTGAATTCAAGTTAGATTTAATCTGAAAATGGTTGTTATTCTGTTTGATAAAAATTGAAATTTCTAAGATGTAAATATTAGTAAGAGTGAGATAGCCTTTTTCTTTGAATACATTTCTTAGAGTTTCGTCTGCGTACATATTATAAATGATCCGCAGACATCGCTTTTGTAGAATAAATGTTGACTGCACGTTTGTAGAATTACCCCAGAAAATAATGCCGTAAACTAATAGAGGTATACCTGTCCGAAATATGCAGCCCTTGATACGTCAACGGAAGTTGTTTCTGCTAATATGGATAATGCGTAACTGTAGCTAGATATTTTTTGTTTATTTTCTCAATGTGGGATTTCAGTTTAAATGACAGTCTATGGTGACTCCAAGAAAATTAATGTTATCAACTGTTTCTATTTGGGTGTCTTTATCTGCAATATTTAAATTTAAAGATTTTGTTTTGTAATTTCTGAATTGAATAATTTTGGTTTTTGTTAGATTCACGTTTAAATTAATTTTATTAAGCCATTCGACTGCTATTTTTAAGGTTTTATTTATGTTATTTTCAAAATTCATTTGAGTATCGGGTATAAAGATAGTAGCATCATCAGCAAACATAACACATCTATTGTCAGTGACATTTGGCAAGTCATTCACATAAATTAAAAATAACAGGGGGCCCAAAATACTCCCTTGTGGCAAACCTAGTGTCATTTTAACTGGCGTAGACTGTACTTCTTCGAAAGTTTTACCGATTTTGTCAAATTTTTCAATAGCTGTGAGTTGTTCTCTATCTTTTAAATAGCTTTCTAACAGTTTTAATGCCAAACCACGTATACCTAATCTTTCAAGTTTATTTAATAGTACATCGTATATTACACAGTCAAATGCCTTTGACATATCTAAAAACAAACCTACACAAGAAGTTTTATTATTTAAAGATTCCCAAATTTCCTTAAGTATTTCATACATTGCAAGTGTAGTAGATTTATTTTTCTGAAAACCAAATTGATTTTTATTTAATATGCTATATTTTTTGAAAAACTCTATAAGCCTATTGTAGATGATTCTTTCAAATATTTTTGAGAAGTTGGATAAAAGAGATATGGGCCTATAGTCTTTAATATTACATTTTGAACCTTTTTTGAACAAAGGTTTGATTTTTGCTGTTTTTAATTGATGTGGAAAGGTACCAGTTTCTATCATTAAATTAAGTAAATAAACAAGCGGCTCACTAATATACTCTATGGATTTTTTAATAATTTGGATCGATATATTGTCGTAGCCACAACTCTTTTTATTTTTGAGGTTTATGACTATTTTTTCAATTCATTTGCGTCAACGGGTGATAAATATAGGCTATGTAGATGTAGAAGGTAGAGGTAGGTATCTGTGGCTTGTGTTTGAGTGTTAATGGTAGCAAAGTGAGTGTTAAAACTTCTGCTATAGCACCTGCATCCGTTATATTAGTATTATCAATGGTCACATTTTTAATAGTTGTTTTGAATATGTTTTGTGAAGTGGTCTGTTTTTATTAAATACCATGTAGCTTTATTTTTGTTATTACTATTTTAATGAATTTTATATTTGATTTTTGTTTTGCTAAACGTGTTACAGTTTTAATATTTTGCAGTATTTCTTATAATACGGTATTAATTCGTTTTCTTATATTTCAGTATTTTTTGGTATAAGTTTCTTTTAGTTTTGCACGCTCTTAATGCTAACTGTCTGCCAATTTGACTTTTCTTAAAAGAAATTCTAACCTTTTCTACAGGTATGCAAAGATCGTATATTAATTTGAATAAGCTAATGAAACTGTTATACGCCTGATTGACATCACGATACGAGAAAACTTCAGAAAAACTTAATTGAGAGAGATATTTTAGAAAGATAATTAAATACTTATTTTCGTTCCTCCTATGTACATACCAATATTTTCAATATAACCTTGATTACATGGTACGTTTATGTATTGTGCAGAGTGATCAGATAATCCTAAATGTAAAACTTTTGAGCTGCAACCTTTAATATTTGTTATGATATTGTCTATGCAAGTTTTCGATTTTATTGTTATCCTAGTTGGTTCATTTATTGTTAGTTTTAAGTTATATTTTAATACAGTATTTTTAAAAGTAAACATTTTGGAGTATTTTCCAGTAGATTAATATTAAAGTCACCGGCTATTATTACTTTTTTAGTCATATATCTTGAACGTACTGTAATTCTATGTAATAACAAATGCAATGTTTTTATAAATATTTCAAAACTTGAGTCTGGAGTTCTGTAACAGCAAACAATAATGTAATTTAATTCTGGCAACAGTATACCACAACATTCAAGGTATTTATCTAAGCTTAATTGATTTATACAGGGAAGTGCAATAAAATCCATACTATTTTTAACATAAATACAGACCCCTCCTCTGGACTCATTTCTACAATATGAGTCAGCAACTTTATAGCCTGGAATTTGTAGAAAATTAACATCTTGTTTCCTTAAAAAAGTCTCACTAATACACATAATATCAATGTTTTCCATAGTTATTAGAACTTCTATCTGGTTGAGTTTAGACCTTATGCCCTGAATATTCTGGTGAAGTATATTAAGACCGGTTAGATCTGTTTGTGCTTGTATATTATTTAGTTTATTGTTAGTATCCTGTAAAGGAACGAAAGGAGCAACAAGGTGTTTTCTTTCCTTCACCGGACTAACAGGACAAGAGGTACTTTTAATAACAATATTTGCGTTTGGCTGTTCTTTTGCAATATCTGACATTAATTTATATAAGTCATTCAAGACAATATAAACACCATTTATATTTATTTTGCCTGAATATTTCGAAAACATAGTATATGAATATTCTAAATGTTTGTTTGAGTCAATATACAGCAGTATTTGTGTATTTTATTATCCGAGTATAACAAATTAATGAATTGTTCAATTCTTTTATTGAAGAGATTAAAATTATAGCTATATTTATATGTCGGTAAACAAATAATAATGTTTGTGTGTTGTACAGCCAAGATGCGTTTCTTTAACATATATACAATATTTTTATAATTTTGGAAACGTTAAAATCAGTATCTCCTATCATAAGTATGCAATAATCATTTAGAGTGAAATTAAGCTTATCCTGCAATCCACGTGACAGCTGGTCTATGTCGCCGCCTGGTGTGCGATAGTGACAGCATGCGGCGCTCTGCTCCATGAGGTTGTTTCTTATTACCGAAGATTGCTTGTGGTTACTTATACTGCTGATTATACATATATTGGGTTTGGTGTTAAATGTGTGCTCTCTGTATAATTAAGAGGCTTAGATGTATCGCTCTTGTTATTTCTATAGGTGAAGTCTCTTTTATTCACATGTATGGGTATAGTTGCAATGTGCTTTTATTACAGTCTTCAGGCATTGGTAATTCCTTTCTGGAAGAGGGATACCTCGTAATTTTTCCAGACTGATTGCTGAGCGGGGTAGACATGCATGGGTTGTTTAGAGCCTTACTAGTGTTTAATTCATCTATATTTATGGTTTTGTATAATTCTATAATTTTATGTTGCTCTTGATTTTTCTATTTAGTTCTAAATTTAATGCGTTTAAGTTTTAATTTCATTGTTGGCTATGTTAAGTTCTGTTTGTAACCTCATCAATTCCGTTTTAATATTAGCAAATTATCAGTAGTTATTATTTGACTGAGATCTGAAGACTATTTGAGCTTCTTGAACCAATAGCGATATCATTAATAGACATATACGATGTAGACAGATTTTTTGAGAAGTCTGTTTTTGTTTTTTCTCTGAGTAATATAATTAAAAGATTCTTGAAGTTTCCATATCTATTTCACTGAGAGAATAAAAGAATTTTCAGTAGGAATATTAACCTGAATTTTAGTAGGATCTGGCGTTTTATTGTATTTACAACCGTCGCATTTAATTTTTTCTATTTTCTGTATGCATTAAGTAGAACCTTTTTCGCCTATACTTGTACAATC
The DNA here is from genome assembly GCA_029286625.1 of Parnassius orleans. Classification (NCBI taxonomy): domain Eukaryota; kingdom Metazoa; phylum Arthropoda; class Insecta; order Lepidoptera; family Papilionidae; genus Parnassius; species Parnassius orleans. The sequence goes on along the minus strand of JAGSMP010000006.1, from coordinate 959,111 downwards.
TATGTGATAGAAGTTCTGCAATTGGTACAAGTTATGTAATTCTTGCTAATATCCTTTTTACAGTTATCGCATTTTAATGTCATCTTGTGTAATATTTAAATAAAATATAAATAAAAATTAAATAAAATAAAAACAAAATCTGAACTTGTAAGAAGCAGGGTAGGTTTGAACCCCGACAGTTTGGTGTCAATCTTCGAACCTATCCGGCTAGGCCAAACGAGCGATTGCAGAAATATATGAAAATGCAAGCATATGCGGATAGAATAATATGGTCGCAAACTGACCAATAGAGATAACCGATTGACAGTTCAATGAATCCACCAATCACGAGCCACAGTATAAAACGCGCACCAAAGTTTGTTTTGTACCGTCTTTTCAAATATAATTTTATAGTTTTTCGTTAAATAACTTATAGTTTATATTGCTCACAGTCACTACTGGCTAATATTTATGTTTAAAACACTTTTACGTTTTATTTTATGAGAAATGTAGCCATAGATTGTTAATTGGTGAAATTCACAATACACAGTTTTTCCACTTTTTCTGTTTAGTCCTTATAACAAATGTAAATAACATTTAATGAGCACAACTGTATTGTCCACTTTAAGTTTTACACATAATAATCAATATTAACACGCCGATATTATTTTAATTACGAATCTAATGCGGAGCTGATGTTCACTCTACGCTTTAGTTAATTTCAACATAGACATCTACATCTGTCCTCTATTACAAATCAAAATGCAGATGTGCTGTCACCCATGAGGACTAAGATGGAATGCCTCGTTTCCAGTAAAAGAGGTATCTCTCATACAAAATTTGTCAATAAACAAGGTTAAATGTTTTATTAAAGAAAAATTGTATAAAAAGGGTTATTATAATATCAAAGAAATACATAAATAAAAATAACCCCTGGGAATGAGGTGATCGCCACCATGCTGGTTCTATTAAAATTCATTTAAAAATTGTACAAAGGAAATTATTGTAAAGTGAAATATGTTTATAAAAAAAGTCCCGCTGGGCTTCTTGCTAGTTCTTCCCAGGACAGAGGTATTTTCCGAACCAATGGTAAATAAAAAAATGTCTTTCAATAAGTATTATGTAATAATCTATATTTAGTAAAAATCATTCTATTCTATTCTGGTTCTATACACTCACAAACAAACACAGCAGCGTTAAGCTGGTATTTAACTTGTGTTTTTCTGACTTTCTAATAAAGATATTTGTAATTCTAATTTTTTAATTTTTAGGTTGGCTATTTCAATTTTGTATTCATGTTCCTCTTCCATCATTTCTAGTTGTCTCTTTTTAAAATCTGTGTTACTTTTTACAATTGTTTGGTGTATATCTTCTCTTCTGTAAAATGAAATGGAATACTTAATGTAAGTTTTTTAGTTATTTTAGACATGTACAAAGTATTATAGAGTAATAAAAGGGCACTTACCCACAAAAGAAATACTTTTATAATTATTTTTAAATCAACTGATATTAAACTTTGCTTTTAATATTTGAAAACATGAAACAATTTTCAGTGTTTAAATACTAATTTTCAAATGTTAAAAAGTATGTAATGTATTAGAGTAGGTAATTTTTTCAACATACCTATTTTGCAAGCTCTTTTTCCTGTTTTTTGTTTTTGTTATACTCCTAGTAATAACAGTTTATTGTTGGTTATTTTCACCATTTTGACACTTTCTGTATCTGTAGTTGGATCTATTTCTAAAACGTAATATAAATATCACAGTTTTAGAAAATTAAACATGTATAATATTTAGACAAACTTGTGCACATATGATTGTAACTATAATAATAATATATTTTGTTTTGATGATGCCGAACTCGAACGACTACGGCGTGAGGCTATTCCCTCATCGAATGAACCAGCTATAGCTGGGGATGCGGCTCCTAAGGCCATAGACCAGCAGCCATATGTGGAAGCCGCCATGGATCTTCCCGCTTTGGTTGATTCAGGCGATGATGGAATGGTCACCCAAGAACTAGAGCAGATGAGGAGTAAATTGGAGGAGGCGATTGTGGAAACGCGCTGTACGCCTCTCGAAAATCGACCGCGACTCCCACGCACAACCTAAGCAAGCGGAATCGGGATGTCGTGACGGCCCTGAACCCATTGCTGGCAACCTTTTTGAAACCAGCCGGGACCTTTGCGATACGGACTCAATACTTTTGGCGCCGCATTGGCAGTTTGCCGTATTGTTGGTGCCAACTTCCCACGTCTGGACGTGCTACTGGGCAAAGTAGCGCTATCCCAGCCTGGCGAAGAAGGATTAAGGACCGTATCGCAAAGGCAAGGGCACTCATCGGCAGACTGATAAGCTTCAGGTCGGGCAATAATAGGCCGAGAATTGTGCGCACCGTCAGGATGGCGTTTGCTGGGACAAATATCAGTTTGTCTCAGCCGGATATAACGCAAAAACTGACGGAGCGCATAGACGACCTGAAGCAGAGAATCGCTGCTTGGGGGAAGCGGATTCGGCGATATACCGAGAGGTCGACACGGTTCAACCAGAATCGTCTCTTCCAGAGTGATCAGAAGAGGCTCTATGAATCATTGGAGCGGCCGATGGTACGTGGAACGGGCTCAGCACCAAATCAGGCCGACACTATCGCATTCTGGCGCGGCCTGTGGTCAGAGCCCGTAAACCACAGCGAGGGCCCTGGACGGAAGTTGTGGCGAGTCAGTGTGCAGTGTTACGCCCATGGAACCCGTCATTATAACGCCGGATGACGTAGCTGAGGCGGTCCGTAGGGCCCCGAACTGGAAAAGTCCGGGACTCGACGGACTGCATCACTACTGGCTGAAGGGTTCGTGGTGTGTCACGCTGTGCTCGCCCGACAGTTTCAAGAGGCTCTCGACCAAAAGTCACCCCGAGCCTCTTCACTACTGGGATCACTCATTTGGTTCCTAAAGACCGGATTCCACAGACCCGAGCAAATACCGCCCCATAACCTGTCTACCTACCATATACAAAACACTAACATCCGTTTTGAGCGCGAGAATCACTCGTCACCTGAACGCAAATCAGGTGATGACGCGCTCAAAACGGATGTCGGGGCGGTGGTCGTGGAACCAAGGAACCACCTCATTGACGCGGTCATTGGCAAGGTGGTTAAACGTAACCGTCGGAACCTCTCCGCCGCCTGGATAGACTACAAAAGGCGTTCGACTCGGTGCCTCATACATGGCTTAAGAGGGTCCTCGAGCTGTACAAGGTTGACTGTACAGTTCGAGACTTCCTCGGGCAGTGTATGGGGCAGTGGAGTACGATCCTTTGTCATCTAGGCGAGCGGATGACGGCTGCGGAGAACCACATAAGGATAAGAAGGGGTATCTTCCAGGGCGATTGTTTGAGTCAATCTGGTTTTGCCTCTCCCTGAACCCTCTCAGTACCTTACTGGAGGACTCCGGGAGGGGATTTCAGCTTCGGAAAGGAGGTACAAAAGTGACCCACCTTTTCTATATGGATGATCTCAAATTATTCGCCTCCAGTCGCTCCCATCTTATGGAATTGCTAAACATCACTTGTGATTTTAGTAATTCTATTAGAATGGAGCTGGGGACGGATAAGTGCGGTCCTCCATGTTGAAAGGGGAAGGGTTGCTAACTCTGAGGCATAGACTTATCTATGCCCATCAACATAAGGACCCTTTCTGAGGCTGAAACATACCGATACCTGGGTATGTCACAGAACATCGGTATCGATGAGGCGGGTATGAAGCAGTCAGTTTGCGATATGTTTTATGCACGCTTGACCAAAGTGCTTAACAGCCTTTTGTCCGGTGTGAATAAGACACACGCATATAACGGTTGGGTCATGCCTGTTCTCATATATACCTTTGGCATACTTAGGTGGACTCAAACTGAACTTAACGCCCTGGATAGAAAAGTCCGCACTACTATGACGTCCCATAGGATGCATCACCCGAGATCGTCGATTATGAGGCTGTACTTGCCGCGGAAACATGGTGGGCGTGGCTTTTAAGCGCGCTTACCATGCATAATCGCGAAGTGTGCAGCCCGTAATTACTTTCTGACGAGATCGGATGATCCATTCTATAGGGACGTCATTTCTTGTGATAAAGGACTTACCCCTCTATCCTTGGCCAACGAGCAATGGCAAGACCCGGCAGTACAGAGCATTTCCGACCGGGAGACCGTATGGAAGGAGAAGGAGCTCCACGGGAGGTTCTACAAGGCTCTACATGTGCCTTTCGTAGACACAGTTGCCTCCCTCCACTGGCTACGTTTTGGTGACCTCTTTGGGAAACCGAGGGTTTTGTCTGTGCGATACAGGATCAGGTTATTAAGACCAACAACTATCGGAGATACATCCTAAGGATGGCACCGTCGACATCTGTCGAGCTTGTCGCCATCCCGGTGAGTCACTTAGCATGTCATCTCCGGTTGTTCGGCGCTTTCTAACTCTGAGTACTTGCACAGGCACAACTTAGTAGCCAGAATTCTACACCAGGAGCTCGCTCTGAAATGCGGTCTCGTGGACCGGAAATTGCCGTATTACAAGTACTTGCCGGAAGCCGTGCTCGAAAATGACCGCGCCAGGCTCTACTGGGACCGGGCCATCATCACAGACAGGACTATTCTTGCGAATAAGCCTGATATTGTGCTGATGGACCGGGCACAGTCAGGATATTTTGGTCGACATCACCATTCCGTATGACGAGAACCTCGTGAAAGCCGAAACAGATAAGCGAACAAAATATCTGGACCTGGCTCACGAGGTGACCGACATGTGGGGTGGACAGCCGACCGAAATTATACCTGTAGTCGTCTCTGCGAACGGGTTAATCCCAGTCAGCCTCTCGGTCATCTGAGGCGACTGGGACTCGTGACGGACCGCTCCAAGCTCAAATGCAGAAGGCGGTGCTCCTCGATACCGCCCGCATCGTCCGCCGGTTTCTCCCTTTCCCCTAACCCTCGGCCGTTTGGTCTCCCCTGCCGAGGGTTTCCATCTGTTGGGTTTTATTTATTTATGTATTATTTATTTATTTATGTTAGTATATTAAATATATATTTATGTTTATTTATTATTTCCTTTAAAATATTTATTCAGCCCAACCAGATGAGAATACTATATATTTTGCTTTTTAATAAATATTCGATCACTATATATTTACTTTGCACCTCTACAACATTGGGTTCTGGATTTTCTACATTTATAACCATAGCTGTGTCTGTTTTTTAAAAATTAAGGCGAGGCTTAGGGTCAGCAAATATTTCTTTTGAAGTTGTAGCCACAGTCACTGGATCCTAAGGCCTGAATTCCTCCTACGCTTACGTCGGTCGCTCGTACTAATGCACATTGTGTTCTATATAGCCCCACACTGCGACGCTGACGACAGCGGCGCGTAGGTTGCTACGCGCCGCGTACCGCGCGCGTCGGTCTCGCTCATCAGCGTCGCGTACGTCGGTCGACTGACGAGCGTGGAATAGTACGAGCGCCCTCACTCTATTACCGACGATCCACGCGTGCACGTACAGTTGCAATGAATATCGATACAGAACGTCTTATTTATCTAATGATTTGTAAAAATATGCGAGAGCAAAATACTGGGTAGAAGTTTTAGAGGCTTTATTTCCGGATTACAATAATGAGGACGATAGTAAAAAAAGGAAATCGGTAAGTAAAAGACAATGTTAATAATCATAATTATTAACATTGCATTTTACTTACCGATCTCCTTTCCGGAATCCACTTAGCAGACGACTGTACCGTATAGAGCTCGGTATCGCAGTATGGTATTTTATTTCTCGCTGACGTACGCGACCGACCGTACGCAACCGACGTCAGCGTAGGAGGAGTTCAGGCCTAAAATAAATCATTAAAACATTTATTAACATGTTTTCCTGTCATTAACTCTATTTATTGAATCAGGTACTTTCTATGCTGTAGAAATATTATTATGTTCCAAGACAATAGGTAATATAAATTATTAATTATAATAATAGAAAAAATAGAAAATTATAATCGGACTGTGTAGATAATCTAGTAATGTGTGTGTTATGATATTATATAGACCACTATGTATGAATTTGTGACATTTCAATTTTGAATATGAATATAATTAATTATAAAATATGTATGTTATATTATTACTAAGTATATTAAATTTTGAATATTCGGAAAATAATTTTGAATTGTAAATTGTATGCTTTAATGGTAGATTTCAGAGCACTACCTACGTACTAAAGTAATGGAAAATAAAGTTCTTTAATTTTAATTAAATGTGTAAGACATGTAAGTAATTTTATTTACCACTGCATCACTATCATAATCATTAACTTCAACGATAAAGTCGTAAGGAGCAATTGACATTATTTCCAAGTCCTCAGGAGAAGGTGATGTTGGTTTTTCGCCACCCCCTGTCTTCGATTGTTCCCTCCTATATGTATATAAGTTTGATTTAGCACACAACTTCATTATTTTCCAAGCTAATTTCAATTCACCATCTGATCGGCATTTACCTGTTATCTCATTAAATCTAAAAAAAAGAATAAGAAATCATGTAAACAATACCGTACCTATTTGTACATAACAAATGCAATAAGTACTTACTTGTTAGTTATATTCTTCCACTCTTTTATTTTTTGAATATTTACCGATGTTTTCGTCGACTTATCCTCTATAATATGTGCTGATTGTGAAATAAGTGTACGTAATGTTTCCTATAATAATAAGAACATTATTTTTAGACGAAATAAGGATAATAGGAGGATGAGGGTATTGCTACGTACTAACAAATAAATTTCGATATTTCACTAACTTTTTCTTCAGAACTCCAATTTTCACCCCGTTTTTTCTTTTGTTCCATTATATAAATAAAAGCTGTAACTGTAACATCATAATACTTATTTAATTAATTATTAATAATTTAATTTACTTATTATAAGGACGCAATATAAACTATTTTGAACGTCTCGAATCCCGCGCTCGCGGTACCTCTGTAATTCACTCCATTTCACGTTAGAGTTGTTAAAATGAAAACAACTTGATTATAAAAAGCGCGTCAAAAGTATAGGTCGTGCTTTTAAATAGATTTTAACCTATACAAATAACAACTTATGATATGTTTTTGTATTGATGGATAATTATTTAAGCATAACTAAGTGTGAAAATAATATTAACATTTAATGTAATAAGCACACATTTTAGCTCTGGTATTAACTTTAATACTGTAACAAACCTGGACTTCTTAGTCCTGGTTTAAGTACTAAAACATTTTTTTGGAATAAGACCGATATTGTTTAATTAAGAATTGCTTGATAATACATTCATTGAAATTGAATGATATCTTAAAACTTTTAAACAATTTGTCGGCACGATACCCGCGCCACCTACTGTAAGTTAATTGTACTATCCCTATAACCTTCGCGCAAGTGCAAGCAATAAGTTGTCAAAGTTTTACTGCAATCTGATCTTGGAATGTAGAGGTAAGGAGAACCATCTCATATGGCGGAAAAGTTGAAAAAGTGTCCAACTGTATACTGAAAATAGAGGTTCCAAAACCTACCACAATAGCGATGGCGTCTGAAAAACTACGATATGAACATAGCTGTTGTAGACAGAGTGAAGTGTGCTGAGTTAAAATATTAAAAAATTTCATGACTAGAGTAGTTAGTAAAATGCCAGTATACAAAACCTCAACTATTTACGTAGTCTAAAATAATTAAGTAAATATAACCAAAAAACTGCTATGAGAAAACGTGATTTTATTAGTGTGACTTTTTTAAAATAATTATTAGTGATTTATATATATATTTTTGTTGTGGTGATAGTTATAAAACGTTATAAAATAATTCACTCCATAAATCTGATGAAAGGTGTGGCAGCGCATAAAATACGAACAAACAAACATTAATTTTCATATTTGTAATAAAACTTTATATAGCAACTGCTAAACTTAAGAAAATTGCGTTTAGGTACAACATTTCAGAATCGTGTTGTTTTTTGATTAATATTATATAATGCGCAAACAATATAATGTTAACATCGGACAAAGAAGTTTTCCTAGACAAAACCGAATATTAATTATATTTATTAAAAAATAATTTAAAAATTTCTTTCTTACTTAATACATCATGATGAAAATGCCTATATCTTAGTAAGGGATTAAGAAGGGCTGGAAAGGGGAAAAGAAGGGCATTCGTCGATTCATTCATTTTATATTATCTACTGCTTCGTATACTTTAGATTGATCGGATGGTAAGATGCTTATGGAATAAAATTAAAAAGAGAAAAGAATTTTTGTGTATTCCATGTAATTTTGTCGAACGGCGTATAGGATCTCAAAAACTTCTGAGCTTTTGAAATTTATTAAAATTTTATCTGTGTTTAATCGGTGCTTTGAATACGTATCCCTTCTGTCGGGCAAAGGGCATTCGTTTCTAACGACCCTCTTAAGCCATGAATCTTCCTTTTATGTATTTATGAGGGATCGTATTCAAGCCGCAATCTGTTTTCGTTTTAATTCCTTTCGTTTAGTCTTTTAAATTAAAGAAAATCCTTAAAATAAACAAAAGTTATAATATCTATGGTTATTGCTGACTTCAAATGAGTCACTGAAGTGGAATCGTTTATTATTTATACCAACGAAAACAAATTCTAGATATTTTAGTGTATGTATGTACTTGTACTACACATTTAGTTAAAATCGAAAAGGTTATATTGAAGTAATAAATAAACCATTGTAGATATACACGAATATAAAAAAAACATAATTTATTAACGTGAAAATATAATATTCATAAAAAATATAAAAAAGACGCAAAGCAAAGCTGCTGAGGTTGAAGCAGTTGAGTGAGATTAGAGCTGAAGTAAATAATTTGTTTTTGAAGTTATACTTCTTTTGGGGCGTTTGGGAAAAATTATGAGAGTGAATTTTATACGATGCGCGCGCACACGGACAGCTAAAAACGACACCACGAAGTTGTTACGATGCGCGCGCACACTGACACCTCAAAGCGACAACTTCATTGGGTAACTGTCTCTCAAGTTTTCATGGGAACTGATAACTATATGTAAGGTAGTATTTTTTTATTGTTTTGTTACGCTAAAGAAGTATAACTTCCTACGTGCGTACATAAGTACACACACGTTTTTTTTTATAACTAGCACAGATAGCTCTGCGAATGTTTGCACCACTGCCATAACTGTGTAAACAACTGTGCCATAACTGTGGCAATCTTGGCAAGAGCAAATTCTGGCATTGTGGAATACCATAATCTACTTGTTCTTGTACAGATTAAGTCTGGGTTAATTCAGAATCATTTTGTCTCACAGTTTAATTGGAACATTACAACATCATACTTTACTGTCTTCGGCTACAACATTTACCATCAGGTGGGATATAGATCAAGCACTGGCTTATAATTTTCTACCGTCTTTAAAAAGGAAGAGGTACTCAATTCGACTGTATGTTTTTTTTATGTGTGTTACCTTATAACTTTTTTTAGTTATTCTTAATAATTTATATTGAAGTCGGCTGTACAAATTTTTAAATTTTAAATTATTAAAAGTTATATTTGAGTAATCTATACGCACTCTTATATAACAATTGTTTCGGTACCTAAGTCACCTTACTAATTAATATCTTAAAGCGCAAGGTACCTTTACCAAGAAGATAATTGTGTCGAAAATAGAACTTTGTCCTGAGATGTCACGTGACGTTATTCGTAACCCTTTCGAAGATTCTAGAAATTACATTTGTCCTGTGTTATATCAAACAGTCTGCTGGAGACAGACAACAGAGCTTTCAATAGATCAAAATCTAATATCAACGTCCTATTAAAACATGGGTTTGCGTAATTGACGATTAAACAGACTGTCCAAAAACTGTGTAAATGTCTGGTCCAACAACTAAACAAAGCATAATTTATACGCAAGAAATCAATAAATCTGTGGATGCTACGAGTACTTTATGATTAGCGAATGCTGTATGCCATCTCACCTACAATAGGGGTCAGCAGCCTCGAGGGAAGCCAGTCAAGCAAGCTGGTTAATAAATGTTGGTTCTCAGCACGTCCGTCAGTGGCGCTGCTTGAGGAGTCCACGATCGTATGATCATTACCGATTTATCCCCGATTTAGAAAGAAAATGCAACGCAACTCAAATAAATTATTATTTTTTGTGATGGAAGGAGAATCCATGGAAATCCAGGAAAATCCACACCACGCTCTCACAGAATACCAGCGTAAAGTAGCAGTTTAATGCTGCTGTGTTTCGTATGGTGAGTGTAGAGAACCGGAGATCTTTTTTACTGGAAACGAGGCATTCCATCTTAGTGCTCAGGGGTGACAACGCATCTGTATTTTAATTCTTAATCGAGGATAGATGTAGATATGTCTATGGGCCACAGCAACCACTTACCACCAGGTGGGCTGTGTGCTCATTTGTCAACCCCATACTATAAAAAAAAGCGTCATAGGTGCGAGAAGTCTGAAACTGGCATCGCCAATCGGCCTGCCGAGCATGGCACTGACACTTAAGGCAATTCTTACCTACAACGGGGGAGGCCCATGACCAGAAGTAGATTTTTGGCTAGTGAAAAAGAAGATGAAGATAGTTATTTTTATTAAGAATTATTGACAGCCAGGTGGTAGGACTTCCTAACTGTCTTGAAGTCCGTGGGGTAGGTAGCACCTACTTACCTATTTTTGCCGCCAAAGGGCAGTGCGCGCACTGCTATGTATCGGTCTGAAGGGTAAAGAGAGTCCTTATAATTACGTTCTATCTTAGTCCTCGTAAGTACAATGTGTTGACAGAGGGGTCTGTAGCTTCCGTTGTTGGTTGCAAGTTTCCATGGGCTGCAGTAGCACCTTACCATCAGGTGGATTGTTAATTCGTGTGTCACTTAAATTTTATATAAAACAAGCTTTCGCCAGTAATCGTAAGTTGATCACTGTGGTTGAAATCAGCCAGGAAGACATCATGATAATAACAACATGATTTGGGGTTTTTACTGTAGATTTACAGTATACCCAAATTCACGTCCAAATCTATATCTCTATATTAATTCCTTGAACTAGGTACTTCGTTAATCGTCCGGCAATTCGAGAACGTACATGTATTTCAAGGGCTTCTAAGGACACTTAAATTTCTCTAGCTCTAGACTAGAGTCCTCTTGAAATCCTGCAAGCAATGCGATCTTAAGAGGCGATATAACTCAGTCCGCTACTGTTATGAGCAATAAGTCTATTGATTATCAATATATCTTTAACCAAAATAATTAACGAATCTTTTTGAAATGGTACAAGAGCTGGAGAAGTAATTAAGGATTTTTTGTATATGATAGTAATTTTTTCGACGCTACTACGGCCTAAATGAAATTAATTAAAACTGGGTCTGGATGTTTGTCCTTGTGAAATCTATGTATGTAAACTGCCCCGCGATACAGGAGAAAATCCTAGTGTGGAGGTAACTTTTTTTTAAATTTGAAAAAAAAAAAACAAGAAATCATAATAAACATGGAATAAAATTAAGAAACCAATTCTTTCTTGGAATGAGTATATAACATTATAGTTACTTTTTATTAGGTCCTTACATATGAAATTAGCGTTTTGTCGTACAGACCACTTTGATCTGAAATATCTCCTCTTTGGTTAAGAATTCCAAATTCAAATTTGTATATTCATTTAGCTGGTGCATTTGAGTTTTGAAAACAGTCATTCATTTGTTTTTCCTCATTATTTTATTCTTTGGCGTCGCTTATTACCGCACAATGGAAAACATGAAATATCGGTAATATATATTTACGAGTACGAGTTCTACCGTGGCACCAGTGCTGCAGAAACAGCCCGAAGGATTAATGATTGTACGGCGCTGGTGTCGCAAAAGAAAGCACGGTACGTTTTTGGTTTCAACGTTTTCGTTCTGGAAATTTCGATCTTCAGAACTAAACCCGTGGACTGCCGGAGACCAAAGTGGAAAATGAAGAATTAAAGGCTATTGTGGAAGCGGATCCATCACAAAGCACTTCAGAGATAGCTGCAGGCTTCGGGGTAAGTGATAAAACTGTATTAATCCACTTGAAGCAAATCGGGAAAGTAAAAAAACTTGAACGATGGGTACCTCATGAATTGAGTGAAACGAACTTGCAAACACGCGTCGACTGCTGTGTTACTTTGCTTAACCGACACAATAATGAAGGGATTTAAATTGAATCATTACTTGTGATGAAAAGTGGATACTGTACGATAATCGGAAGCGCTCGTCGCAATGGCTGAACCCTGGAGATCCAGCCAAATCCTGCCCTAAACGAAAATTGACTCAGAAAAAGTTACTTGTGAGTGTTTGGTGGACTAGCGCCGGTGTCGTTCACTACAGCTTTCTAAAATCTGGCCAAACGATTACGGCAGATATCAATTGTCAGCAACTGTAAACCATGAAGGAAGAACTTGCTGCCAAATAACCGAGATTGGTCAATCGCTCTAGGCCACTGCTGCTTCACGACAACGCAAGACCACACACTGCACAACAAACAACCACTAAGTTAGATGAGCTATAATTGGAATGTCTGCGACATCCACCGTACCCCCCGGATCTTGCTCCAACAGATTACCATTTTTTCCGGAATTCGGACAACTTCTTACAAGGAAAAAAATTCAACTCCGATGCGGCAGTCCAAACCGCCTTCAAAGAGTTTATTGATTCTCGCCCCATGGTTTTTTAGTAAAGGATCAATGAACTACCTATGAGATGGCAAAAGTGCATAGATAACAACGGTGCATACTTTGATTAATTAAATATATTTTACAAAAAAAAAATTGACTTTATATTCCTCCCGTAAAAACGCCAATTTCATATGTAAGGATCAATATTATTACGTTCCACTTTCCTTTGGCTGGGGGAGCCATTCTATTTACCCTTTACCCTGAAATCTTATAAACGATTTTGAGAAGACATGTTCTTCTTCTTCAACAGTCCATAAAGTCCACTTCTGGACATAAGTCCTTCACGTGGCAGGGAGGATTTGCCTTAATCACCAAATCAACATTGCAATTATAGAAGTCTCGCACCTTTGACGCTACTCCTATTTCCTGTCTCCGATCTGGATATTTTAAGTCTGAGGTAAACGGGATCGTTTTCCTGACATCTGTCGAAATTCATAAGATACATACAAACATATATAAACATTGGCATCGCTCCATTCGGAGACTGCCTGTAGTGAGAGATTCGCACGCTCAACCATAGCTTCTCTTTTGGACTGGATTTCATCCCGACTGGCCCGAGTATTTCGCTGGTACCTCTCAACAACTGTGCTGTCATCTACATACGCATAGATACCGGGAATGAGAAGATCATTAATATGCAGCAGGAAGAGAGTTGCGGAGAGAACGGACTCCTGAGGAACTCCGGCGTTTGTCACGATAGTACTATGATGACTCGGAGAGATCGTTCACTCAGAAATTCCTTCACCCAGTCAATCAGGCCAGGGGATAAGCCGCACGCTGAAAGCTTGCCCAATATGCTAGCGTGCCAAGCTCTGCCAAAGGCTTTCAACACATCTAGGGAAACAGCAAGTGCTTCCCCACTATTCTCGAGGGCTTCGCCCCATATGTGAGTGGCAAATGCTAGAAAAGTCCCCAGTTGATCGATTTCGGCAAAACCCGTACTGGCGGTCACTGAGGAGAGGTGGGCGTTCAATATACGCTCCATGATCTTGCAGAGTATGGAGGTAATTGAGATAGGCCGATAGTTGGCAGGGTCGATACGGCAGCCTTTTTAGGCACAGGCTGCGCATTGGCTAGCTTCCAGGATTTGGGCACTATTTCAGTCCCGAATGAGAGACGGAACAAGCCTTTTTTATTTAAAAATTGTACAAACAAAATTATTGTAAAGTCAAATTTTTCTTTATAGGATAAGAGTGACAAGCGAGCACACAGTCCACCTGATGGTAAGTGGTTGCTGGGGCCCATAGACATCTACATCTATCCTCGTTTGCGAATCAAAATGCAGATGTATTGTCAGCCGTGAGGACTAAGATTGAATGCCCCTTTTCCAGTAAAAAGGGTCTCCGGTTCTCTACACTCACCATACGAAACACAGCAGCATTAAGCTGCTATTTTACACTGGTATTCTCTGACAGCGTGGTCCTTCCCAGGTCGAGCCGACCCATTCGTGCTACAACTATAGAATTAATATAGCTGCAGCATGGCTCTAGCACGTAAAAGTTTACGTTACGTTAAGTTACCACGTAAGTGTTTAAAAAAAGTCCCGCTGGGTTTCTTGTTGCTTGTTTTCAATAAGATTTACTTCGGCAAAAAAAACTTTTTTAATTAAATTTTATTTGGTGCGTACGATTTCGATGATTACATTCTTTTTAGTTCTTTGCAGTCGGTTTTTACTTTATTAAAAGATAAGTTATAAATTCATCGATTTTTTAATATTCGTTGGATATCTCTTGGCAAAATACTAAAAAAAATATCTCTCAAAGTAATTAACATTTGAGTATCTGCGAAAGTTTGTAACATTATGTGAGGTGATCTTTTTGTTGAAGTTACGAGACATACATTTTTATCGTTTTGCTTTTTATTATCCCTAGCTCTGACGTATACAATTGCACTCATGCAATTTAATCTTTTCTTCGAACTTAATTTATTTAACTAATTATTACTAGCCCGTGATGTCCAGAAAAGTAGTTAGTTATTTTATTATTACTTAAATATACCTCCGCACATTTCAATTATGATTTTTAGCTGTTATACAAGAAACCCTTCTAAAATCGTTTTATTGGTCTTTCATAATGTGTCACAGGATCAAATATTTAAAAGATTTTGAACAAATTAGATATAAATTAAGCCTATATTTTTTGATCTCAATTATAACTATATATAGTACTGTGTACTATTGGAAAGACTGACGTTCTAAAAGAAAAAAAAGAGTTGTGTGGAGACCCTTTTTACTAGTAACGAGGCATTCTATCTTAATCCTAAGAGATGGCATCGCACCTACATTTTGTACAAGGATAGATGTAGGTAGGTGTCGATAGGTCATAGATCCAATTACCTACTACACTTAAAAAATATTGCTTCTCTCTGAATATTATTCAACGGGTAGTGTCAGCAAGAACTTTAAATACATGGAAATAAGTAGCGATTTGTTCGTTGGATTTCGCAGTTTCCCTTGACAAAAACAAACTAAGAAGGGATTACTCAATAATGCTGACTCAAGTCCCTCTGTGTAAATGTGAAACTCTAGTCCCTCTAGCGATGGGTTGTTGACGGTTTTTCCGTTAACGAAACGTTAACGTTGATTTACGTTTGTCAACTAGTTAATCAACTAGTTGAATTCGTCAACGAGTTAATGTACTACTGATTTCAAGTTGCAACGTAAACCGTTAATTCATTAAACGGTTTTAATTCAACGCTACGACATTCAATTTTAGAAACAATTTGATCAATGTATGTACTGGAAAAGGTTTGATTGATGGTTCTACTTAGATGACCTTCCCTTCATACTTCTTCTTTAGGCTTAGGACTGATTGAATACAATTAGCTATAAACCATATTTTACTCAGGCGTATTTAAAAGATCATCTGATTCTATGTGCGCAAATCAATTATTATCTACAATTTTTTTATAGTTTTGTTTTTTCTTTAAATATTTTTTTTTTAAATGCAACCACAATTCACTGTTACCCCAGTACGTCTCGACATTTTCAATTTTGCACCTTAAGTAGTCCTATTTTATGGAAATATACACAATTATATTAGCAGAAACAAATTTACACTGTTACTATAAACATTAACTAAAAAGTCTAAACTCTAAACATTTACGATAAGCCGCAAAATAACTTCTGACCTTCCGCCCAACTTGTCACAAACTGTCAATCAAAAAATTAAAGAAAGCAAACTTCATATCGTTGTATAATATGTAAACAAACTAGTAATAACCTATTTCTCTCGGACGGCACGAGCGGGGCGCGCCATTCCACCAATATCGTCATAAGTACTATTCTTAAAATAAATATTTCGAAAATAAACTCTTTTGTAGGTTACTTAGAGTTCAAATTGTATGACATGACCATCGCTCGCAATCTATGACGTTATTTTCAACGTAAGTTTTTTAATTTGCTCAGTTCGTTGCGTTAACGAGACGCACGAGTTAAATTCATAAACGTCGTTGACGAATTCAACTAGTTGATTCATAAACGGTAAACGTTAATACGTTGACAGGAGATCAACGGTTGATTCAACTAGTTCGTTGATTCAACGCTCATCGCTAAGTCCCTCTGTGTAAATGCGAAAATACACTCTTTGTTGTATCAACAAATGCAGTGTGCTCTTATCAGAAAACACTACACACAATTAGATATAGGGGTACGATTTATTTACATTAATGTACTTAACGGATTAAAATATTTACTGTTTATTTTTTCTCATGACTTTTATTCAAACTTCTGCAAATAATGTTCTCTGTGAAGATCTGACTTTATTAATGAATTTAGTTTAGACAAAAAAACAAGCAAATGTTACAATATCTATTTCGTTTATAGCGTAGGTACCTACTCAACCAGTCGTAAAGACAAAGCAGGACTTCAAGAGGTGAACTCAAAAGGATTTGAAGTGATTGAAGTAAGCTTGTGAGCTTTAGCGTCTTTAAGCTAAGATCTATTGTATGTAATTTACGACTAAATTTCGAATTTTATTTGCCATTTTATAACCAAGAAAAACGAGAAGGTTATTCCAAGCGTATAGTTTTTGTTTATGTTCACCGATTTCTCTGAAGCAACTGAACCGATGTAAATTAATCTTATTTAAAGTAAAGCGGACACTTTAGGGGTGATCCCATATAAGTTTTAAGAAAAGAATCCATTCCAAAGCATGAAGAAATAGGTGATGATAGTGTAACTATTTAAACACCATTCTAGTTGTTACCTATAACTAGTGATATTCCTTGTGGATAAACCACTTATAAGGGGAAAAAATCAAACATTCAATAAAAAGTAAAAAAAGACTTCAAAAAGTAATAAGTTATTTCCACCTATTAGCTAGTGAAGTCGGGCCTTTTTATTTAAAATTTGTACCTATACCACAGCCTAAGAAGAGTTAGACTGTGCCTATACTTTCTGTGAACATTCTTTTTATTTTATATCTGAAGCCGAAAAATATGGCTTTAGGATAGTTGGCAGACAGATAGGCTCCGTCTGTAAATAAGTAAATAAAGTATGCTAAAACACAATTATTGCTATTTTGAGGAAGGTGGAATGTACCTCACATTCTGTAATTATACTGGCTCTCTATACGCTTCAGACCGGAACACAGTAGTGCAGACATTGTAGCTTGAAAGCTGAAATAGCTAAGAGGTAGCATTTACCTAGACGGATTCCTATGAAGAAATGGAGTCCTACCATCTAATAAGAAGTTTAAAAGCGTCCTATTATGGCTCAAGAACATATAAACCAACAATAAATAATATAGTTGTTGAATTCCTTTTATACTCTATTGTTATGACAGCACATATTTCTTACGGCTGTAGCAATAATAGTAGACTCAATATTATATATACCTTGCGCACTGAAAAAGCTATATTCGTATAATTTATCACGTTAACTAAATGACATTAACATTGTTGACGCTTTTATTATTCATTACACATCGTTTACGTATATTTACTTATGAATAAAATTTTTGAGTAATTTTGCCCTAATAACATATTAATCATTCTTGATTGAAGAAAAGACAATGTAAACAAAAATCAGTAATTAAAATGTATTGAATATCTTAATAAATTAAGTATTAAAAGTTATATTGTTTACATCGCCTTACATACAGGGGTGGTCACAGGAAAGTAAACGAAGATATGATTTAAATTAACCAATGAATAGTTTGACATGTTGTACTAATTTAAATTGTAAAAGTGATGGATTTAATTTAATTACCATATTATGTAAATATGGTAATACCTATCCAAATATAATTTCAAGTATACCTACTGTAATCTGCTCGCGGTGAGGCCCGGACTGAAAACCAGAGCCGTGATTATCATGGCTGACACTTAGTCCGGTCCATTTTGCGGTTTCATCCTGCAGCGCAGTTTTGTTGTCCTAAATTGCAATTATCTTTTGATATCAAAGATGTATTTCAGTTAGATGAAGTGAAAGGATTTAATTATAGTATTATAAGATTTTTTTATGTGAACTGCACACATGTTTTTTTTAATAATATTTTTATTAATATTGATTTGGTACATTGCGTTAAAACTGTATGATATTGCAATAAATATTACTTCTGGAAAATTAAAGCTTTTGTTTTCTTTCGTCTTTTAGACGGCCCATAACGATCACGCCGATCAAATCGTAGTTAAAAATTGATTCTAATGGATGGCGCTAGTTTTCTAATACGAAAAAAGAGTTACGCAAACATTCGCACGAAAGTATCTTTACTTTATTAAATTAAGGATTTATATTGTGGTCGACCGGTGTAGGACCACGCTCTCACAGAATACCAGCGTAAAATAGCAGCTTAATGCTGCTGTTTTGTATGGTGAGTGTAGAGAACCGGCGACCCTTTTACTGGAAACGAGGCATTCCATCTCAGTCCTCAGGGGTGACAACGTATCTGCTTGATTCTTAATTTAATTGAGATTAAATGTAGACGTCTATGGGCCACAACACCCACTTACCATCAGGTGGACTGTGTGCTCTTTTGTCACCCTTATCATATAAAAAAAGTTATAAATTTATGTGTTTTTTTTAATTGTTTGATTTTGGTTTTTACTTTTCACGTATTTAATATAATAAATTTAAAATAACGCCTGATTTTATAAATAATCAAATAAAATGCCTTCTATTTCAATCTCATCGTGATAATCTCATTATGTATTGTATATTAAACTATACTACCTAAACTCTTGTAACTTTGACACATGGTAAAGAGGTACTGAATACGTTTTCTGTTCATATTCTTTTATTTTATGACACTATATAAAAGTTATTACTCCTGTCAATGGTAATCGTAGGAGAGAGTCATGGGGGTGCTCCAACCCCCTACCCATTTCAGCTTTTCATTGTAAATAAATAATGTGGTGTGCTCGAATGTACCTTTAAATAACCCCTAATTATTTTCTTAAAAGCATAAATTTGTTCCTTACTCAAATCTTACATCCAGATTCTGTCTTCACTCTCTGGCCCCCTCCAAGCATAATCAGTCAGCTAGGCAGACTCTTTCGTGCTTCAAAACTATCTTAGAAAAGAGAACAGGCTGTCCTCAGCTGTGGGACGTATGTAGAGGGTTTTTTTAAATGTTTATAAGCCAGAGCTTGACCTCTATCTCACCTAATTGTAAGTGATGATGCAGTCGAAAATGGTAAGACGCACTGAGCACTGACTTAGCTTAACCTATTCTATTCTTCGCTCTTGCCTTGAAGACACACACATTATTATTGGATGGAAAGACAGATTCTGACAAATTATTCCACTTTTACTTGTTTTGTTCGAATGCGTATGTCGATAACAAAGGGGTGGAGACCAGCCGTGTCTGGTGATCCGATGATGGATTTCTTACGCATACTTACCTCAAGCTGCGAGGGAGTTAAAATATCAATTACTTTTTGAACTGGTGATGATGAAATAATGTTTAGTGATGTAGTGTTAATTGATATTCGAGAAACTTAAATCTAAAACTGAGTATTTGTTATTGTAGCTATGTGTTTTAAGCTTTTCATTACCATTCTATATCTAGTTTAACACTGGCACTGGCAGGAATCGCAATAATAGTACTGGAGCAAAATTTGCTCCAGTACTATTATTAAGATAAGCGCTTATGACTTCTTTTTGCATCATAATCCTGCACAATAGGTGAGCTTATAGCTATATGGAATTCTGTAGAGCCAGCTAACCTTGCGTAGAACTGAGAGTGAGTTATGGGCAGTTAGGTTGACTAATCAAATATGAAATATTAATTTAAATTTAAATACATAAAATATAACTGAAGAAAAACATTATTCATGGTAGCGTGGCTGCAGCTATATTATGGTTATAGCACGAATGGGTCGGCTCGACCGGGGAAGAACCACGCTTTCACAAAATACCAGCGTAAAATGACAGTTTCATGCTGGCGTGCTTCGTATGGTGAGTGTAGAGAACCGGAGACCGTTTTTACTGGAAACGAGGCATGTTAGTCCTCAGGGGTAAAAACGCATCTGCATTTTGATTCTTAATTGAGGATAAATGAAGATGCCTATGAGCCACAGCAACCACTTACCTCAGGTAAACTTTATGCTCGTTTGTCACCCTTATTGAACTGAAACTTCTTTATCAACGTAGTGGAGTTTAGTACGGTATTTAAAAACGTCACTTTCTCTTGTAACGTTTTTTTCCGTAAGCCTTAATCTACTTATGT
The DNA here is from genome assembly GCA_029286625.1 of Parnassius orleans. Classification (NCBI taxonomy): domain Eukaryota; kingdom Metazoa; phylum Arthropoda; class Insecta; order Lepidoptera; family Papilionidae; genus Parnassius; species Parnassius orleans. The sequence goes on along the minus strand of JAGSMP010000006.1, from coordinate 938,735 downwards.
GAAATATGAAATGAAAGAAGAATGATATGTCGTAAAGAATTTTCACTTCGAATGTGTGTACACAATTACAGGCATTTTGTTATTCATAGATTTTTTCTATAAATAACAAAATTAGAAACCATTCCAGCTTTTCATTGTAAATAAATAATGTGGTGTGCTCGAATGTACCTTCAAATAATCTGTTCCTGAATATTACAATGTGCATCAAGCGAATACGAGACATTAACTGCAGCATAATTTAATTCCCAAACATTGGAAACTAAGCCGTTCCTACCGAATGTAACTTTGTTTGTGCTATGTTATAACCTACATCTTAACACGAGCTGTGACGTTCGGGGATATGAAAAGACAACTCTGTCTCCCGTTTGTAACTTTTTTTTTGTCTTTTAAAAAACGCGTGGGGGTAACACTAGGATTTTCTCCTGTATCGTGGAGGCAGTTTACAAACATAAATTGCACAAGGACAAACATCCAGACACGGAACAATTATTTGTAGGCCATACAAATACTTGTTCCGTGCGGGATTCGAACCCGCGGCCCCCAGCATTGCTACTCATTGCTAAGCCACTGCGCCACGGAGCCTTACTTAGTAAGTAGTTAACTTTAACACAACGCACATTACACGGATATTCACTACACACATATTACACACACACTAACACATTCACTACATACACACACACTCTACACACACTATTTTTACTTTACAAATTTTTTCTATTTTTGTTTTTAATTAATATGTTGTTTACGTGCAGCGATAATTTTAGTATAAGCGGTTCTTGCTTTAGTAAATTTTATGATATGGAAGAAGGGCTTACTACTGATACGGGCGCATTTCCCGTTCAAAAGAAGTAGTCTACCATTGTATATGTACTGGTAAGACCGTGTTTATGAATAAAAACTTTTTATTTTTATGTTATTTAAAAAAGTATATATAGGCATCTTGTTTGGTTGCAGAAACAAAAGGCAGGAAACATAGTAAGTACGTACATGTTCAATTGTCACCGAACAGAATATCGTCATTGAGTCAATTACAATGCCCGGCAGACGTTCTGCTCTTTCTGGTATATCAATCATTCTGCATCATAACTGTTTAGCTGCAGAGGCAAAAAGCATGTTTATGTTCACTCGTCACCGTACCGAATATCGTCCTTCACTCAATTACAATATAACAACTGGCCTCGCAGACGTTTTGCTCTTTCCTGTATATCATTCATTCAGCATGCATTAAAGCATACCAAAGTCCACTGCTGAACATAGACCTTCCTCTAAAGATTGCGCGAACAGGCGAGTTGCCGGTCGCAATTTTTTTAATTTTTAGAGATTGTGATTAAGAAGATGCTGCTGTCCGTCTTCTGTTTCATTTCCCTCTGCTGCCTTTCACGATAGCCACGGCATGGTTTCCCGGCTTATAACATTTATTAACTCGAACACAGCGCCGGGTCGAAGTTGTTGACGAGTATGTTTACCTGGGGCAAATAATCCGACTAGGTAAGTCCAACTTCGACCGAGAGGTCAGTCGACGGATTCAACTCGGCTTGGCAGCGTTCGGGAAATTACGGCACATCTTCTCGTCAAGTATACCTCAAAACTTGAAAACGAGACTGTACAACCAGTGCGTATTGTCAGTGATGACCTATAGAACTGAGAACGTGGTCCTTCACTGCTGGCCGGATGAGGAAGCTCAAGGTCGCTCAGCGAGCTATGGAGAGGGCTATGTTCGGAGTTTCTCTGCGTGATAAACTTAGAAATGAGGATATCCGCAGTAGAACCAGAATGACCGACATAGCCCAACGGATTAGTAAGCTGAAGTGGCAATGGGCCGGCCATATAGCAACAACAGCGGACCCTGGTTTCCCGGCTTATAACATTTATTAACTCGAACACAGCGCCTCCTATCGGGTCCAGATTTTGTGATTTTCTTTTTTGACTCTAAATCAACATATTATATAAACGTATTAAGTAAATAAGAGTTCTTTCCGTACATAAAGAATTTGATAATAACTTAACTACAGCGGATATCGGATAATCCAAATATCGGATCGCATTGTTACGAACCATCGTCTCGACAAAACAAATATATACTGTATAAATATGACCTCAATCGGTCAAGTCGTGCAGATCAGAAATGACACCATCACTAATAGACGCACCGGATTGTTATAAATGTTCGGCCGCTACTTCGATTGAGTATTTTTCTCCTCGTCAGTATTGATTACGGCTAGAACTTTTGAATTATTAAATCATCAACTACGGAGGAGATATTATAGTGCCGGAAAAGGATGTTCTAACACGGAGGCCCTCACTCGTCCTAACCTACGTTTCCCACGTAACACGTTTTCGTCGTTCGACGTTCGTGTGACATGCCCATATTCATGACTTGTGAATTTGTGTTTTTGCACAAATTTTATGTCTGGCTGAAAAACTCAGGACCTGCTAAGTAGTTCCACTGAGCCAAACGCTAGTCAGATTTATTGTGATCTAGCGCTTCAGTTAGCAGTTACCAGTGTGTTAAATCACAATTTTTTTACGTATCTATTTATCACAAAACACAATATATTTCTCATCTATTTATAGTTACATAAAATATGCAAATTACTACAAAATACTTTTATAAACAATGTATTATTAACATAGTAATACCTTCCTTAAGAAATTTCCTAAAAGATGTTAAAAAGCAAAAACCGCATCAAAATTAATTAAGCGGATTTAAAATTTTAAGTGAATACACAGACAGATGTGGATTATCGTATGTTTTACTTTTAATACTAATTGAGTTTTTGAAGTGAAAACTTCTTTAGGATCGTTGTCATTTGAAATTCAATGAAACGAAAAAGCGACACTAAAAGAGATAAAAATGTATAAATCTATAGGATTAGCCTACGAGAGAATGAAATAGAATCTAATTTTACTAATATATAAAATAGCGTTTTTTTGTTTGTTTAAACACGCTAATCTCTGGAACTACCAGTCCGATTTGATAAATTCTTTTTGTATATGATAGCCAGATTCATGATAAATAGTATAGGCTATCTAGCATTAAGCTACACCTCTCAGCTAACCTTAAATATTGATTTTTGTTAAGCAAGTCGGAAGAAAAAGAGTGTGTAAATACAATGTTCTACAAAAATAAAGATCTTTACTCCATTTCAATAAAGTCTGCGGTACCATAGGCCTATTTCTTATACATAAGGCACACTTAGGTATTTTGTGACAAAAAATATTGAAAATTAAAAAGTGATTTATGAGCGTTATTATTAGGCATGGCATATTAATCCCTACGAACAAACGTTACTTCATGATCAAGACAATGTTATGAGTATAAACTTTGCTCCTTATTATATGTTATTTGGACGCAAAGTTTAAGAGATAATGAAAAATTAAAATAATTAAACTCTCGGCTCGGCGCGCAATCGACGCCTAGCCACCCGATGAGAATCGAGAGAAACCAGTAGTGAACGATAAGCGAGGTGTCATGTCGCGCGGATCAGACGCGTGATATACGCGGGTGAAACCGCGGGGCACAGTTAGTACAATATAAAGTGTTTCGGTCTCCTCTGTGTGCGGTGATTTAAAGATGGTTAATATAACCTTTAACTGTTTATTTAAAAAACTACAAATTTATCAAATAAATAAAATTAAATATATATTGAATAAAATTATCATATCCAAACCATTCTTAACAATCCACGATTTCATATCTTACCGATGTATAGACCACCTTCATTCCAATCAATTTTTGTTCGATAAAATGACTTTACCGATAGAATGAAGTAGACGTCGCTATTACTTTTTAGTTTTTAGTGATTCAATACAATAAAATTGTGGCTCTACATATCTAAAAATAAGGATTGTAACATTTATTTGCTATAAAATTAAACTTTTATCTTATATTTTATACCGCACTTGTGGTTGAATGAAAATAATCAAATTAATTAAATTATTTGCCGTGAAATATTTTTGTTTTATATTTCATTTCATTTGAAGGTTTTACTTCTGCCTCGTGTGAACTGCACACATGCTCTTTTTATTTGACGTCGTAAATATGCGGACAGAATGTTGGTCGTGTAGTGTATGTAAAACCATAAAAAAATATTTTCTTGTTTTGTGCGTTTTGTTGCTGTTGTTTATACTATTTTTGAAAATTATCTGCGAGATTTTGAGGATTTTTTAACTTAACATACAGTCGATAACGATAGCAGCTAAATTCCCACAAAGAATCAAAGTAGTTTGTTTATTTTATTCATCTTTCTACCAATACTTTATATTATGCGCATATATTTAAAAAGAATAATAATATTGGATTTTTACGTGTTAAAAAATCAAAATCCACTTCTAACCATTTGAACGAATTTTTGAACGAAAATTCAGGAGCAACAATTTTCGAATGAGTCAATTTTCCGGCAAAGTTTCTAATAGAATCCTATTGGAATATTTATTATATTGAATAAAATAACCAGTCCAGCTTGAGTAACGGTAAATACAAGTAAAGTTACTGTCTGATATATCCCACAACTGAACCTCGTGCCCTTCTTTTCTAAGAGGATTATGGAGCAGTTAGTTCGCTGCGCTGCTCCATTGCATATTGGCGTACCTACTAAATCTTTCCACTAATACTTTGTACTATACAAGTATCAGTTATAAAGTATCAAACATCAAAATCCACTTCTAACTATTATTTGAACGAAAATGTAGGAGTAACAATTTTCGAACGTCTCAATTTTCCGTCAAAGCTTATATTAGAACCCGAATCCTATTAAAATATTTATTATATTGAATAAAATAACCAGACCGGCTAGAGTAACGGTAAATTCAAGTAAAGTTACTGTCTGTATACATCCCACTTCTCTTATTTCTATGTATTATGTGTTAATGGAGCAATTAGTTAGTTTATACGTGGTAGAGCCATGCTGCAGCTATATTAGTAGTATAGTTGTAGCACAAATGGGTCGGCTCGACCGGGGAAGGACCACGCTCTCACAGAATACCAGCGTAAAATAGCAGCTTAACGCTGCTGTGTTTCGTATGGTGAGTGTAGAGAACCGGAGACCCTTTTTACTGTCTTAGTCCTCACGGGTGACAACGCATCTGCATTTTGATTTTTTATTGAAGATAGATGTAGATGTCTATTGGTCACAGCAACCACTTACCATCAGGTGGACTGTGTGCTCGTTTGTTAAACAATCCTATAAAAAAAAGTTCGCTGCGCTGCTCCATTGCATATTGGCGTACCTACTTCACACATTCTCAAAATAGTTTATTTCTCATGTATGTAAGTTTCCTTAAGATTATTACTTCACTGACGAGTACGTGGTAAATCGGCACTTTAAACTGCAACCAATAATTCCTGAGTGTCGGCAGAAATCGAAATTGGATTGTACGCGAACTATAAAATTGACGAGTGCTTTGCCCCATACTACTACGATTATTTGACTTATTCTCCGCTAGTACAGGTTTGCATCTGATTGTGGTTATGCGTACCATCAGGTGGATTTTAAATTAATTATTTATTAAAATTGTCATTTCAGTTTTGCTACATTAAAACTATAAAAAATGTTTAAATTATTTCTTACTTGATATCTTATTTCTTTATTAAATTTTTTCTTTCTTGATAGCTTTCAGTTACTATTAAGTATTTCAGTCTACTATTAAGTATTTTGTTATATATCCACTGCTGAACATAGGCCTCTGCCTATGTTTAGCAGTAGATATTGATAGGCTGTAATGATGATGATGATGAAGATCATGATAATCATAATGATAATGAAAATGATAAAATATAAGTGTTTAAAGTAATAATAATAATAGTAAGTTTAATTCTTTATCTTCTTCATTAGAACATAAACGTCAATGGCTGGACATTGGTCATTCATTGCAGTGAGGATTTGGGACACCACATTTGGTGGGCGTACCAGTCGTCATACACATTTGCTGCTCCTCTCCTTTCCTCACACCTATGTTGCTCCTGTCCGTCCCGTCGCCGTTTTCGGTCGCATGTAAGAAGAATGTTCATACCGCCTTCGAAAGCAATGAGTTTTTTTATTGTGAGTGAAGAGAACCGGAGACTCCTTTTGCTGGAAACGAGGCATTCCATCTTAGTCCTCACGAGTAAAAACGTATCTGCATTTTGATTCGTAATCGAGGATAATTTCTATGGGCCACAGCATACACTTACCATCAGGTGGACTGTGCGCTAGTTTGTCATCCTTATCCTATAAAAAATATTCACCGGTTTCTCGAAAACGGCTAAACACATTTAAATGATATTTTTTTCTTAAATAGGTTATACATCAGGGGTGGTCTATTATAAACATGAATTAAAAAAAATGGGTACATTTTTTACAAGGGTAGAAAAATAGGGAATAAAATTTTTGATTTAACTTTTTAGACGACATTCTAATTGTTACCTTGAACTTTTCATATTCCTTATTCCATTCAAAATGGTAAGCATTTATACTTTAAGTTAAAAGAAAAAACCGTCTTCAAACATTTAAAGGATTAAAATAATTTCCACATAATAGTTTTTGAAGTCGGGTCTTTATTTCATCGATACAAATTGTCTTAGCATTGTAAGATTGTGGAAAAAATTTGAAAGCATTTTTATATCATGTAGTTCATTTATATGATGTTAATCGGTCGTAAATGTTTTTTCTTTGCACAAGTATGTATGTTTCGCTTGTATGTATAAGATTGACTGCTTTAAGTTTTTTTTTTAAATTATAGTATCGATTTTGTAGTATTCCGGAATTCTAATGACCCTATATCACTTTGAATCTCTCTTGATTTGTCCACCTATTCTAATGTGACGACGAAAAAAGTAAAAAAAAAGAGTCGCAACGTAACCATAGGTGTTTACGTTGCGACATTATTCGCAAATCCTGAGGATCCTGGCAAGGATAATGAGACAAACTATTTGAAATCAATCCGAAGTGCGAAGTTTCAAATCAATTCAACGTTTTGAAGGGGATGAAAATCACATTCAAAATTTCCGTTACTTAGATACATACCGAGCTAATAAAAGCGTGTTAAAAAGTAAAATTACAACCTATATATACGTCTTACTGATGGGCACAGGTCTCCTCTCATTTTTTAAAGGATTATGGAGCAGTAGGCGGTGTAAGAATATCCACTACCCCATATCATCCCGTGGGTGTCGTAAGAGGCGACAGAGGGAAACAAACCAAAAAAACAAATAATAAAAAACTGCGGTTGCCATCCTGATTGCCAGGCGTGGCAACTATGGCAAATAGTTGAAGAACTATGAGACAATCTATGGGAGAGGCCTATGTTCAGTAGTTGGCTTTAATAGGCTATAACGGTAACGGTAATGGTAGTTCGCCGCGCTTCTCCAGTGCGTGTCGGCGGACTTCACAACATGATGGACGATTAAGCTTCCATAAATATTTCAAAGACATCTTGTAGTAAATATTTCGAAGACGTCTTTGAAATAGTAACGACAGAATTATGTCTCGCTGCTGAAACGAAAGGATATATATGTCTCACTGCTGAGTACAGGTCCCTGTTATTTCTGAAAGGATTATGGAGCGATTAGTCCGCCGCGCTTTTTTAGTACATGTCAGTGTTCCAGTTCACATGTCTTCGAAAAATTTACGGAAGCATTCGAAATATAAAGTGTATAATATTCTTAATAAGGATCAAGTTAAAGAAACTCTTTTTACAATAAAGCTCAAAAAATGACAAGCATCAAAATGACTTGGCACTGCAAGTAATTAAGATGGAGGAGGGATTCTCCTCCATCTTAAAATTTTGGTCAATTTAGTCATACGTGTACAATAACACCTCATCATGAAAAACATTTTATCTTATTTTAATTTTTTATCAGTCTTTTATATTTTTTAAAGCTCTAATCAAAGTGCAACGTTTACTTTAGTTCAGTTGTACTGAACTCAATTTTTGTACTTATACAAGAACTGAATTATTGAAGAAAAGGGTTTAAGAGTTTATACTTGCACTATGTACGAGTACATTAATTGTAGAGGTACACAAAATGATAATAATGCTATAACAGACAACACATGCACTACACAGATGAGGTATCCACTTAAAGAAAAAATTGGTATATTCCCTATGTCCCCCTATTTCTAGGTAAACATTTTTAAAGATCGATTTTGCTCCAAAACTTTAAGAGATATAAAGTGTAAGGAACTTTTAAATATGTAAAATTACAAACCAAACTTTTTTTCGAGTTTTTTTTAATGTTATAGTAAGTGAAATAATCATCAAAAACCATGTATTTGTATCAGTTTATCAATGTCCAGTAATTCCGAACTGTCAGGTAGTCACCTGGACAGACAACAAGACAAAAAGCAGCAGACAGACAAAAAAAGTTTATTTATGTCTAATATCATGCAAATTTCCACCTAAACTCATAATAGAAGCAAGTTATTTCGATATTATAGACAGACACTTTAATTTTATGTATATGTATAGATGTATAGTATTAAAGTTAAAGTTAAAGTTACAGGCTATATACGTCCTACTGCTGAGCACAGGCCTCCCCTCATTTCTGAGAGGGTTTCAGGGCAAGGAAGTGTCCGCCGCGCTGCCCCAATGCGTGTTGGCGAACTTCACATGTCTTCGAAATATTTTTTTTTAATTTCTCTCAGACATGCAGGTTTCCTCACGATGTTTTCCTTCACCGCCGAGCACATGGTAAATCAGCACTTAAAATTGCAATTAACAATTTCATTGGTGCCGGCGGGGATCGAACCCGGTTTGCTCGCGTACTGTGAAATTTACAGCGAGCGCTAACCATCTGAGCTACCAGATGTATAGTGTATGTGGATGTATAGTATATTGTAAGGTAAGGGTAACATAACAACATATTGTATTAAAAATAAAAAGTAGAGGATAATAAAATCGTTTGCTGCAAAGTGTTTCTTGCGGCTTTATAAACGTAACATTGTCTTTAACATTCCACAAACCATTAGTTGCGATTTATGATACGGCTCGTAAGTGTTGCTACCGTGCGATTGCTTAACTCTGGTGAGAATCGTGGACGGCTTGGTTTTGTTGTATTCTGTAAATGTATCACTGTTGATTATAAGCAGATGCCTTTTCTTTTCTTTATTAAAAATAGGCTCACTCTTGACCTACATCTGACCCGAGGGCAAAGATGAGGTCTAAGATGGAGCGAGTTTACCCAGGAGAAGCCTATTAACACGCATCTTGAAGAGATTAAGGTTATATGCACTCGGAAAAACAGACGCCGACAAGGCATTCCACTCCGTGGCTGTGATCAGATATCAGAATATCAACTATCAAGTGTGGATGGTAACCTGCAGTAAGTCTGGTACTCCGATAGGAGAATGGAGATGGCGGTATGAGCTTATGAAGCTCATAGGCACACTCTCCGAAGTACAATCTGTAGAATACCGACAAACAAGCAACTTGGCGGCGGTGAGCTAAGCTGTGAAGCTTAGTTTCCACCAGCTTTTTGTCGCCGATAAGCCTCTTGGCTCTGCGTTGCACTAGCTACTACTGAAAATAATAAAATAATAAAAATTGAAAATTCTTTCAATTTTATTATTTTCAATTCTACCTGATGGTTTTAAGTGGATGATTTAGCCGATAGCCACCTACATCTATTCATGGCTAAGAATACCAAATGCAGATAGAATCACATGAAGATAAAATGCAGATGCGTTGTCACCTCTAAGAATGAAATGCCTTGTTAGAAAGAAAAAAAAAGATTTTTATTAGCAAATTTCAATTCAATGCTGTACGTCCTTACAAGAATAGTATGTACCAAGTACCAATTGTCATTCTCGAAAGATTTACCGATTTTAACATCGCTGGGCAGATGTGTAGTTTGAATACAGAGGTGACAGCATCGCTCTTATATCTTCTCATAATCTTTTATAGAGGCATGTTTCTTCTCTCGCCCAAAGGGTAAAGATAAAGGTAAAGATATATTTATTTGCAAAACATGTGTAGATAATAATACATTTGATGTTTATTACTGGTCTGAAAATTCGCTCCACCATGGCCTCTCTGAGTGAACGTATGTCTTTTGCACCGGATTTTTTGTAAACGAAAAATTGAAAATTCTTTCAATTTTTATTATTTTCAATTCTACCTGATGGTTTTAAGTGGATGATTTAGCCGATAGCCACCTACATCTATTCATGGCTAAGAATACCAAATGCAGATAGAATCACATGAAGATAAAATGCAGATGCGTTGTCACCCCTAAGAATGAAATGCCTTGTTAGAAAGAAAAAAAAAGTTTTTTATTAGCAAATTTCAATTCAATGCTGTAAGTCCTTACAAGAATAGTATGTACCAAGTACCATTTGTCATTCTCGAAAGATATACCGATTTTAACATCGCTGGGCAGATGTGTAGTTTGAATACAGAGTTGACAGCATCGCTCTTATATCTTCTCATAAGCTTTTATAGAGGCATGTTTCTTCTCTCGCCCAAAGGGTAAAGATAAAGGTAAAGATATACTTATTTGCAAAAACATGTGTAGATAATAACATATTTGATGTTTATTATTGGTCTGAAAATTGTAATTTTAGATCAACATGTTTGACCATAGTTGTTTTTTTATAGGATAAGGGTGACAAGCGAACACACAGTTCACCTGATGGTAAGTGGTTGCTATGGCCCATAGACATCTACATCTATCCTCGTTTGCGAATCAAAATGCAGATGCGTTGTCACCCGTGAGGACTAAGATGGAATGCATAGTTTCCAATAAAAAGGGTCTCCGGTTCTCTACACTCACCATACGAAACACAGCAGCATTAAGCTGCTATTTTACGCTGGTATTCTGTGAGAGCGTGGTCTTTCCCCGTTCGAGCCGACCCATTCATGCTACAACTATACTATTAATATAGCTGCAGCATGGTTCTACCACGTTGGTGCATAAATATGAAAAATAAAAATAAATAGCTATGACAGATAATTAATAAGTTATTACAAAATATATAATATCTACTAATTAAAGTATCACAACATTAAATAATTTAATGTAATAAATGTCAATTATATTTCCTATCAAAAATAATTTATACAATGACATTAACAATACAATGATATTAACAATGTATATATGCAGCGTAATTAAATAGGTTTATTACATTCATAAAGATTTGTCATTAAGGAAGTCATTAACATTATAATAGCTTTTTGCAGTCAATATTTTTTAAAATGTTTTCTTAAATAGGCCTTTATTCAATTGTTTAATGTCATTTGGAATTTTGTTAAATATTAATAGAGCTTTGCATACTACACTTTTACGCAGTAGCGCTGTTTTAGAAGGGTGAACACATAGTCTATTGTTATATCGGCGATTAAGTCTTACATTGTCTGATAGGCGAGGAAATAAGTGTGGGTTGATTCGAACAAATAAAGCTATTTCCAATATATATAGTGACGGAAATGTGAGAATTTTGTATTTGATAAATAATGGCTTACAGTTCTTCGTACTTTGAATATCGAACATGGCGCGTATGCATCGCTTTTGCATTTTAAATACCATATCTGTGTTAGTTGAGTTGGCCCAAAAAATGATGCCATATCTGAGAACAGATTCAACAAGACCATAGTATGCCGAGAAAAGCGCATCAGTATTGATAGTTGGAGCAAGTTTATAAAGGGCGTATGAAAGATTGCTGATTTTTTTACATAATACGTTAATGTGTTCTTTCCAATTTAATTTACTGTCTATAACTATGCCAAGAAAACGTGCCGTAGTAACTTTCATTTATAGTGTAAATATCATAAACCCAATTTACATTGAATGGGTTTTGTGATCTTTGTCCAAAGTGCATTATATTTCTTTGCGTTAAATTGATTTTTAAATTATTATTGTTTAGCCCTGAAAATATAGATGTCAATGCGTTTTTGATGTCAAATTTATAATGATTAATGTGCTTACATGCAATTGTAACAGTACTATCATCAGCAAATAATGTCATAGGCTAAGTCGTTGCATTTGGCAAGTCGTTAACATATATAATAAATAAGAGTGGCCCCATTACACTATCTTGGGGCACGCCATATGATACATAGCGCTTCTTACGCGCGAAAAATTTCCTACCACGTAACTAAAACGAAGAGATAATGCTAAAATTAGAAGAAATTCCAAAACTTTGACGTTTACTTTGACCTATTAACTGTACAGACTCCAAAAGGAGCAGCCGGACCATATTTTTATGGCCAAAAACTGGCAGTGTCTGTAATATTTTATAGTTTGGAACTTAAATCATAAATGATCGGAGATATGGGAGATGGATTTGTTGGCTGGCTATTCCTGGAATGAGACCGAAAGCAATCAAGTAAGTACTGAAATAACAACAGCAGCATAGAAATGTATTTGAAAGTGGTTAACCATCCAGCAACCGAAATTGTTAAACTACGTATTATTTTAGGACTGTAGTGTTATAAACCGAATATTAATCATATTTGTTAAAAAATAAATTAAGAATTTAATTTTTTTTTTTCTAGTTTACTTAATACATCATGATAAAAATGCCTATATCTTAGTAGGGGATAAAGAAAGGCTATAAAAAGGGAAAAAGAAGGGCATTCGTCGATTCATTCATTTCATATTACTGCTTCGTGTAATTAAGATTGATCGGATGGTAAGATCCTTATGGAATAAAATTAAAAAGAGAAAAGAATTTTTGTGTTTTCCATGTAATTTTGTCGAACGGCGTATAGGATCTCAAAAACTTCTAAGCTTTTGAAATTTATTAAGATTTTATCTGTGTTTAATCGGTGCTTTGAATACGTATCCCTTCTGTCGGGCAAAGGGCATTCGTTTCTAACGACCCTCTTAAGCCATGAATTTTCCTTTAATGTATTTATGAGGGATCGTATTCAAGCCGCAATCTGTTTTCGTTTTAATTCCTTTCGTTTAGTCTTTTGAATTAAAGAAAATACTTAAAGTAAATAAAAGTAATAATATCTATGGTTATTGCTGCCTTCAAATGAGTCACTGAAGTGGAATCGCTAATTATTTATACCAACGAAAAAAAATTCTAGATATTTTAGAGTAGTGTACTTGTACTACACATTTAGTTAAAATCGAAATGGCTATTTTGAAGTAATAAATAAATCATTGTAGATATTAACGGCTATAAAAACATAATTTATTAATGTGAAAATATAGTCATGATAAAAATAATTGAAAAAAACACAAAGCAAAGCTGCTGAGGTTGAAACAGTTGAGCGAGATTAGAGCTGAAGTAAAAAAATTGTTTTTTATAATTTAAAAAAGATAGCTCCGCGAATGTTTGCGCCACTGCCATAACTCTGTAAACCCATCAGCTGTCTGTGGCAATCTTGGCAAGAGCAAATTATGGCGTTGTGGAATACCATAATCTACTTGTTCATGTACAGAGTCTGGATTAATTCAGATTCATTTTGTCTCACAGTTTAATTGGAACATTACAACATTATACTTTACTGTCTTCGGTTACATCCTTTACCATCAGGCGGGACATGGATCAAGCACTGGCTTATAATTTTGAAAAGTTATATTTGAGTAATTCATACGCAACCTTATATAACAATTTCTTTGGTCCTAATTCACCTTACTAATTAATATCTTAAAGCGTAAGGTACCTTAAGAAGATGTTTGTGTTGAAAATGGAACTTTGTCTTGGGATATCACGTGACGTAATTTGTAACCCTTTCGAAGATTCTAGAAAAGACATTTGTCTGTGTTATATCAAACAGTCTGCTGGAGATAGACAACAGAGCTATCAATAGATCGAAATGTAATTTCAACGTCCTATTAAAACATGGGTTTGCGTAATTGACGATTAAACAGACTGTCCAAAAACTATGTAAGTGTCTGGTCCAAAAACTAAACAAAGCATAATTTATATGCAAGTAAGGGTGCAAACACAGGCCATAAATCTGTGGATGCTACGAGTACTTTATGATTAGTGAATGCTGTATGCCATTTCACCTACAATAGGGGTCAGCAGCCTCGATGGAAGCCAGTCAAGCAAGCTGGTTAATAAATGTTGGTTCTCAGCACGTCCGTCAGCGGCGCTGCTTGAGGAGTCCACGATCGTATGTTCATTACCGATTTATCCCCGATTTAGAAAGAAAATGCAATGTAATTCAAATAAATTATTATTTTGTGTGATGGCGTGAGAATCCATCACCTTATTTCGTCCACTGTGTGTCGTAAGTGGTGATTATAAGAAATTCCAGAATCACCTCATCATTTCCGCTAGATGGGCGGTAAGAAAGCAAGACGTAAAATACCCTGACCGGCGAATGGAAGCAGCGTTATTAGTGCGAGACGTCTGAAACTGGCATCGCCAATCGGTCTGTCAAGCGCGAAACTGACAATTAATAAAGAATGAAAGAAGCACATGACCAACAGTGGATTTTTTGGCTAGTGAAGAAGAAGGTGAAGATAGTTATGTTTTATTTAGCATGATTGACAGCCAGGTGTAGAAGTCTAGAAGTCCGTCGGGGTAGGTAGCACCTACTTACCTATTTTAGCCGCCAAACAGCAGTGCGCGCACTGCTATGTTTCGGTCTGAAGGGTATAGAGAGCCAGCATAATGACAGGCTGAGAGTCGTTCTATCTTAGTCCTCTTAGGTGACAATGCGTTGACAGATGGGTCTGTAGCTTTCGTTTCCATGAGCTGCAGTGTCATCTTATCATCAGGTGGATTGTTAATTCTAGTGTCACTGAAATTTTATATAAAACAAGCTTTCGCCGGTAATCGTAAGTTGATCACTGTGGTTGAAATCAGCCAGGAAGACATCATCATAATAACAACATGATTTGGGTTTTTTACTGTAGATTTACAGTATACCCAAATTCACTCCCAAATCTATATCTCTATATTAATTCTTTGAACTAGGTACTTCGTTAATTGTCCGGCAATTCGAGAACGTACATGTATTTCAAGGGCTTCTAAGGACACTTAAATTTCTCTAGCTCTAGACTAGGGTCTTCTATAAAATCCTGCAAGCAATGCGATCTTAAGAGGCAATATAACTCAGTCAGCTACTGTTATGAACAATAAGTCTATTGATTATCAATATATCTTTAACCAAAATAATTAACGAATCTTTTTGAAATGGTACAAGAGCTGGAGGAGTAATTGAGGATTTTTTATATATGATAGTAATTTTTCGACGCTACTACGAATTAAATTAAATTAATTAAAACTATATTATATTTAAAATGGAATAAAACTAAGAATCCAAGTCTTTCTTGGAATGAGTATATTACATTATAAAGTTAAAGTTACAGCCTATATACGAGTACGTCCCCCTGCTGGGCACAGGCCTCCTCTCATTTCTGAGAGGGTTTTAGGGCAATAAAATGTCCGCCGCGATTAGGGTTACCATATGTAAATAGAGGATGCCTGTCTATGGTACATAAAATGCCTGAATTTTCAGAAAATGCCTGTCTAAAGCAAAATGCTGTAGGTAATAAGTAAAAGCCAACAGATAATAATGAAGAAGGATATTTATTACTGATATTTGTCAGAGGACATTATTTTTTTAACAGTTCTTTCTTTTCTAATACGTAAACGTAAAAATCTTCACAAGATACAGTTTTGTAATTTTCCTGAGTAATCAATATTGCTTTTACCGATTCAATTGTCAGCCGATTTCTTTCTTTACTCCACTGGCGTTGACGAGAGAAAACGTACGTTCTACGTTCGCATTGTGTGCCATAATAGAGAACACAAACTGGCAGATTTTCATGAATTCTGTAATGTCACCATTCACTTCCCTACTTTTGAGAAAATTGCACCACTGTGTAAAAGTTCAGAAAAAAATGTTATCTGAATTTCTACAATATTCTTTTAGAACTTCGTATTCGTCAAACAGTTTCACGTCGTCAACACTGATATTCAGCTTCGAGAGAAATTCTACAGATGAAGCTAAATCAGAGTTTGAGAAACTTTTCATTTCTTTTTGTAAAATCATCCACCGGAAGGAAGAGAATTCTTCTATATTTTTCATCCATTTTTCCAAATAAGCTGTTAAATCTACATACAGGCCCATAATCTCGGTTTTAAAATTATCGGTACTTATTCCATTGTTTTCCAAAGTGTTCAGTAGTCGAATAACCGTCAATGATTTAAAATTTTCATCTTTACGAGATTTGAGTGCATTTAAAGTTGCGTTTAATATACAGTTAATTTCTACAACAGTAACATCTTCTTTCTCAATAGCTTGAATTTTAGATTGAAACAGGGGCATTAACGAGTGAATATGCCATAAATAAATCTCTGAGAATGGGTTCTCAAAAAATCGTTTGATCACTGTTGGAGTTCCTTCGACAGAAAAAAAATACTCTTTTAATGCTGGGATTAATTTCAGGATCCTTTCTATTGCTGGAAATAAACTCAGCCATCGTGTTTTGCTGTGGTATAGCAGTTGCTGATATTGTATTTCAACAGCATCACAAAATGATTTTAACTTCTCTGTGCGAACTGTGTAGACTGAGAAATAATTATAAATTTTCATCACAGTGGACTCGATGTCTTTTCAATTTATCTGCACCGTGTCTAATACAATTATGCAGTATATGGGCAGGACATCCAACGCCTACAATTTGCTTTTGGAATTCTTGTTTCAATAATACAAAACGTTTTGTCCGCCTGTTGGCCTACTAATGCCACCAAAATTGACGTTGGCATTATCAGCAGTAAAAGAAACTATTTTTGTTCAATCCCGTGTTTTTCAAGGTGTTGACAATATATTGCGAGATTGTTTCGGCAGTTTCGTTTGGCAATACATCGAGTTCTAAAATTTTAGTCTTTATTCCGCCATCGCGATAATCAAAATATTGTATTACTACTGGAAACATTTTTTGAGCTCCGTGATTGCTGGCATCAGTTGATAGACCAAAATATAATACTGAATCAGATTTCAATGTTTCCACAAGACCTTCCATTACATGGGGAAATAACATTGTTAACAATTGCTTCGGTTTTTGTACAGGCGCAGGTTATCGTCTTTCCACCTCTGAGTCAGAAAATAATTTCCTCAATAATCCTCCTGTACAATCCATAGACTTATACGACTGGTGATGTCTTACAGTATGGTAAGCTAATGTAGCTTCTGCAGCGGCTTTTCTTTCCGAAATAATATTTAGGTTGGTTTGAAAATGTATTCATCTTACTATTGGAAGACACTGCTTTAGACATTTTCTTATGTTTTCAGATTCCATGTGTCTTGCACATCCTTGATACCTCTAGAACCAAAACTAAAATAACAGTCGCATACCTTACACTTAGCTCGACTCATTGCGGCCTTCCACGAGACAAGGAAATTTATTTGCTATAATCTCCGAAAACTTACAAAGCTTTTCTTTTATTATCCATTGTAAAACAATAAAACAACTTGAAAATCACAACAATCTAACACACCTTAGCTTAGAAGCTAACTACATAATTGAACTAATCATGCAGACTAAATATTGTTTTAGTTCATGGTAAACAAATAATAGAACGTTCTCATTGGTGAAGTGATAGGAAACAGCGACGCCCGTCCGCCTCGCCCAGGCACCGTAGCTTATCCTCCTCCTTCCTCGCGCCGCCTCGACTACTACGCATGCGCTACTCCGCGACCGCGAGCGCCGCGCCGCCCGTCGGTGTCATTCAAATCATGTATGTAGCGCGATGCGCGCGTGGGCGCGAAATTTAGAAATGCCTGTCTCAGACCAATGCCGGCCGCACGCCTGTTCTAAACCATTAAATGCCTGTCAAATGCGGCAAACGCCTGTCATATGGTAACCCTAGCCGCGATGCCCCAATGCGTGTTGGCGAACTTCACATGTCTTCGAAATATTTTTTTTCTTATTTCTCAGACATGCAGGTTTCCTCACTATGTTTTTCTTCACCGTCGAGCACGTAGTAAATCTTAACAATTTCATTGGTGCCAGCGGGGATCGAACCCGGGTTATACGCGTACTGTGAAATTCGCGTACATCGAGCGATTAGCCCTTGAGCTACTACGGTTTTTTTTTTAAATTGTGTGATAAGAAAAAATTATGGTTTACAAGATGACTTTGTGACCAAGATTAAGAAAGGAACTCTTTGGTGGTTTGTTCATGTAGAAATAATGAATGAGGAAAGAGTGACAAATCAAATGTAAACTGCAGAAGTATGGGAGAATTGGCAAGGGACGCCCTAGATGGAAGTTTATTGACTAAATTGGCGATAGGTATATTGAAAATGTGCCGAATTAAGAATACCTGTGGATGTAAAGGAGGCGAGATAAAACCGAGAGGTACCCCTCTGGGGTCAGACTGAGTGTTTATGTATGGACAGGAAACCACAGGAAAAAATGGAGCGATGGATTCTTTTACATCGTCACCACATAAAACGTAATAATTGTTTTAAAATAAATAATATTGTGGTGATGACGATATTTATTAATTAATCTCGTAATATTATGCATATATAATTTAAAACCAGTCCTTAGAGCGTATATGTGCTCAGAGGCTGCTTGAATAAAACATTGTGTACGGAGGGAGCTCAAATTAAATATTTAAACCTATAATGTGATTACTTATTAAGTACAAAAAAAAAAGTCGATTGTTTCGTTTGGAAAGTGTGATGTTTTGTTTATAAGTAATCAATTTAAGTGTTTATTTGAGTATAACTTTTTTCTTCTAATTGGCCCGCTTTAACAGTCTACCACTGGACACTGGGCTTCCTAATGCAGAAATGATTTACCTTAATCGCCATGCATGGCGAGCGGATTGGCGATCGAAGTTCTAGAACATTTCGCACCTTTTCTTAAACTGCAAACTTAATTAACTTAATAAATTAAAACTCCCAAAATAAAAAGGACAATAGCAGAAGGGCTATGCATCAGCGAAGAATGGATTGAAAATATTTTAAATAACTGCGCGTTTGGTATAGAAAATCCTCACGGCGCTGCTTAGTAATTTAAAAGGACCTACGGAAGCGAATTTCGGAGAACAAACATCAATTGAAACCAACGGAAGAAGAATAATTTGAGAGAACGATTTTTTGCCAATAGATCATACAAGAATGTTTTAACTGAAAGCGGATTATATGAATAATATTTTTTTCAGAATTTTATTTTCATTGTTAGTAACACAAGCTCAGAAGTTTTCAGCTGCTCTTCGTAATGTGTGTTAAACATAAAATTAATTCCAATAGGTTTGCGCTGACAAGCCAGCGTAGTAAGTACCTATGAGCAAATTTTTGTAAATGGACTGTTATGTGGAACTACAGTGGGTTTGTTAATCGATATCTAACAGCGAATTAAAAATAAATCTCGGAAGCTCGGAAAAAAATAATTAGTTTAAATGTACTCATCTTAAATTTTAATGTATAAACGTTAGGAAAAAGGAGTACTTTTGTATCTAGCAGAGTGTTTAGGTATTATGGGTGGAAATAATTAGACTGTGAGATATAGCATCTTAGCCCTCATAGGTGACAACAAATCTGTAGTATTCTTTATTTGAAAATGTTTTCAGGTACATGGGTTACAGTAGCCACTTACGATTAGGGTGGACTATATGCCATAAGTAAGTTAGTTTGTCAATGCAATTTAATAAACTAACTTTATCGCTACAGCGATTTTATATCTGTGAAAGCTTTTTACTCAGTCTTTTACTGTTTTAGAATATTTTTCACGCATATATTATGAGGTTGCTATTTTTTTTACATACCTCCTAAGCAAGAATTTTTACCTGCCTCCTGACAAGATTTCGTAAGTTAAAATATGATCAACAATTAACATGAAAAAATTATACTAAACAACGATTTTCAAATTTGCAAGGGTTAAAAAAATATTAGTTTGAGACCCACTCACTTGGTCATAAGGATAGTCAAGAGAGGCAACAGCCCATCTGAATGATGCTTCAAAGAGCCTTGAAGTATGCTCGTGAGCTTTAGTGTCTTCACGGTTCAGCCCATTTGCGATACTCCATAAGTAGCGTAGCTTTTAGCGAAGCGAAGATATCTTTAATGTACGATAAAAAGAAATTAAAACACTCAGATGATTATATAACAATTATTGTATGTCTTCTTACATTATATATACAAATATGGGTTCGTTCTGTGTAAATGGTATTGAGTTGGCTCACCGCTTAGTTAGAATTTAGCCATTGCAGAATCTATGTCTCCTGATATTGCCTCATTTAGGGTGAAATAACTAACATTACTAGATGGTACGGTAGTGTGTATTCTTAAATGTAGATTGGTGTTGGGTGTAATAGCGATTGATAAAGTATTGCATAGAAAAGTTGACTTCCATTTCACTTTTTTAATAATACCTTAACTAAATAATTTTATATTCGACGTGGTTTTAAATTCGTTTTCATCTCCATATTTTTTTTATAGAATTAGGGTGACAAACGAGCACACAGTCTCCCTGATTGTAAGTGGATGCTGAGGCCCATAGACATCTACATTTATCCTCGATTAAGATTCAAAATGCAATTGCGTTGTCACCCCTGAGGACTAAGATGGAATGCCCCGTTTCCAGTAAAAAGGGTCTCCGTTTCTCTAAACTCACCGTACGAAAAAGGCAGCATTAAGCTGCTATTTTACGCTTGTATTCTGTGAGAACGTGGTCTTACCGCGGTCGAGCCGACCCATTCGTGCTACAGGCATAAGATAGCTGCAGCATGGCTTTCATATGTACAGATGTAACGTCTCTTCGCTAATCCCGTGATAAAGCCGATCGAAAGAACTTGGTCGTCGAAATTGTTGGCGTGAAATACCGTCCCGATCTACTGAAATATAAAATACTAGCTGACCCGCCCGCGATTTTGATATCGTGGATAAATGCCGATTCTAAAAATTATTTTACTATTAAAAAGCTACTCTATCCTTGAGCGAGTTCAAAGTATTGAGTCAAACGTTTTGGGAACACTTTCATTGTAAGTACAGGCAAGATATCATCAGGTGAGATAGTGGTAAAACGGGAGCTTATTTATAATAATATAAATTATATGATACATACTTAGTATATATTACAAAATCTTAAATTACGTCAAAGCTTCTCTGTGTACTATATTTGCAGTAGCGTTGGTATCTGTTAGCAGAATATATTGATTTTCATAAGATCCCACTCGAGACAAACTAACACATAATTGCCCGTGAGAAAAAACTCTTTTCACGTTGATGTCCACCAGCGAGAAAGTTTGTCCCTGGGACTTAGTTACCGTGAGGGTTACCGATACTTTAACAGGCAATTGAAGTAGCTTAAAAGGTATAATTAGGTCTGTTGGTATCTTCGGAATACGTGGAATGTACGCAAGCTGCCCTTCACTTCAACGTCCAGTGAGGATAGTTGCAATAATCACATTGTCTTTTAGTTCTTTTGTTAAAAGTCTTGTGCCGTTGCACATAATGGGTGGTCTTAAATTTCTGAATATTGTAATAGGAGTCAACCTGCCGGGTTCGATTCCAAAAATATTGTGAAAAGTACAGTTGTGTACCGCTATATATTATTTTTTATATTAGAATCCGCTTCTATCAAGGTACAGATATAATCTACACAAAAAACCTTGATTGTTAAATTATTTGTCTGCATAAGGGTTACCATGATGCGAATATAATCATCTATCGTTTCTACTAGTGTATAAACTGTGTATTTACACACACACACACACACACACACACACACACACACACACACACACACACACATTACACACACACACACACACACACACACATATATATATATATATATATATATATATATACATACTGCCATATATTTATATGTATGTGTTGCATGTATATATATATATGTGTGTGTGTGTGTGTGTGTGTAAATAATTGTTTAAGAACACAAAAGTTTTTTGTAGATATTGATAAGTTCTATATACGTCTAGCCAAGCATAGACTTTTATAGACAATTTTTTGATATTAGATTTACCTGAGGCATCCCTTTTTTTTTTAAATAAAATATAGCCTACGTTACCTACTGATAATGTAGCTTTCTATGGGTGTAAGAATTTTTAAAATCAATTTAATAGTTTTAGAGTTTATCCATTACAAACCAAAAAACAAATCTTTTCTCTTTTTAATATTATTAGTATAAATTACATGTACATAATATATACTATGTACATTTAATTTGTATAAATCTTTGAAGGACAACATGAAAATGCTATTTACTGTAAATAAACCAACGATAGAACCTATATCGTATAAATAAAATAGCGTTTATTCAGTCTTGAAACAATAAGTGTGTCAAATGTGTTTACGGACTATTATTTCATAAACAAACTCAAAGGACGCTTTTTAAATAATAAGAAAAATTTATATCCAGATAGCTATCAAGACGAAAGACTGAGATAGGTAACAAGTACGATGAAACGACTTAAGCAATTTAATATTAATCAAGGAACATAAAGAACAACAATTGATTATTATGATGTTTAGAATTGGAAAAAGGATGCAGAGTTTTCTAATGATACAAATGTCTGTGCTGATTAATTGGCAACATTTTAAAAGAGATATACATGGTCGTATTTATAGATTAAACATATATATTTATTTATAGATTAAACATACTACGTTCTACGTGAACAAGCACTCAGAGAAAAGAGAACCCACTATGATTCTGTAGGTGTTGTAATATGTGACAAGGAAAATTTAGTCACAAAATTGGTAGCTGCATATTCCTGATAACAGCTCAAGATAATAAATAACAAGTTGCTAACCCGCCCGCAAAGTTTGGCAACTATCGCAAATATCGCTCTAAATAACTACATAAGGCAATCTGTAGGAGAGATATATGATCAATAGTGGCCTCTTGATTGGCTTTTATGTGTTAGAAAGTACTCTTAACTATTTAAATAAATGAACACTATTTAGTAAAGACTTTACGTTATGTTATAAAATATTCATGGAACGCATTAAAAGCAAATACAATATATCACCAAAATAAATGAAGTATGCAAACCAACATCAACACCGTCCATTACGATGCGACATAGGGCAGCCTCACTGCAACATCATCTTCTTTGCTTTTATTTGCTTTTTGGACACTTAATGTTCATTTAAATATTTTAAATTTTCTTAACAAAATCTACAGCTCTTTAAAGTTCTTTTCATAATTCATCATCATCATTACAGCCCTTCACAAGTCCACTGCTGAACATAGGCCTCCCCACGGAATGCCACAAAACACGGTCCCGAGCCACCTGCATACATTGACCTCTTGTATGTCTCACCAGGTCGTCACTCCATCTAGTGGGGGGACGCACTACACTTCGCCTGCCGGTACGAGGCTGCCACTCGAGAACCTTTTTTCCCCATCGGTTGTCGGTTCTTCGAGCTATATGGCCGGCCCATTGCCACTTCAGCTTACTAATCCTTTGGGCTATGTCGGTTACTCTGGTTCTACTGCGGATATCCTCATTTCTAAGTTTATCACGCAGAGAAACCCCGAGCATAGCCCTCTCCATAGCTCGCTGAGCGACCTTGAGCTTCCTCATACGGCCAGCAGTAAAGGACCACGTGCACAACCAGTGCGTGTTGCCAGTGATTGATGACATACGAAAGTTCTTTTAACTATATATATATATACAGGGTATTTTGAAACGCTCCCGAAAACGAAGACAGACGACAGTACTAACTACATCTTTGATGATGGGTGAAATATAAAATCGATCCTGATGAAAAAAAATCATGTTTTCACAACGTTTTATTAGCTTTATTCACACTCCATCGTGTTAGTATAGTTAAATAAAACGATAATTTCATTAAAAAAAATCATGAAAATACTTAAAAATTAAACCAGCAGTGGAAATTAAAATAAATAAATCATAAAATCAGCTGATTGGGGTCAATATCCGCGTCGAAGCCAAACTCTTTATCTAGCTCAGTACAGGTCCGTCACGTAAAAAGAACGCTGAGCGATAGTGGAGGGTGTGTCTGCGCATGGATACAGTCGCGTTCTAAAGTACTACATGGTACTAGGCTATTGTTTTATAATATTATAATAGTAATTAATGGTTTTATTGTAAAATCATAATAGGTACTTTACTAGCTACTTAGAACTTTGGAAGAGGTTGAAATTAAAATGGATAATGTTTACTTGAGCATTATTTTTATTTCTATCGTAAAATAAAGTAGTTTGTAACAAGAAAACTTAAGCTAAGTGTCACGCCGTCCATTATACCGTTGGAACATGGAACATGGAAGCCAGATGTCGATGGTGTATTGGTGTTACTGGATGCTACTTCATCATCACTCATCAGAATCATCATCATCAATGCGAATGATAAATGTTTCCGTCATCAGGTTGACCACATGGTAATTTTTCGGTATTCTTCCTCAATACATTTAACTTTGCACAATTTTCCCCATTCACCTTCTATTTACCTTTTCGTTCACTAGTTCAGTCATAAAACAATAGATAAATAATTTTTCTTTCCATCCTTTTAAAACCATCGTCGCGCGTCGTGCAAAAGCTGTGTGTGCGACTGTATATTGGGAAACATCGCTTTTCAAAGCGCGGGAAGAATGAGGAACCAATAGCGTGCGCGCACAGTAATACTGGCGAGCATTCCCCGTCGCGCCCCTTCGTACGCGCTGCGCCGCCCGGCCGACTGTGTGTCACCTGCGTCAGCGTTGCCAACATATGGGAATTCCCCAAATTTACCTACTAAGATTTGTTTGCAAGTGACATAAGAATTAGAGGCGGCAATTACAATAAAACTTGCAAGTAATTTTAATAGTTTTGACGTACCTCTCTTCAAATCAAAGTATTGGATGGATTAAAACGGAAGTCAATAAAAGTAAAGTAAAATAATTATTTTTTAGATTAATTAACTGTCGATCCTAATTGCAATTGATTTTAACTATTAAATTATTCAATACGATTTTATTTCTATTTTCTTGTACAAAATCAAAGATAACGATGAAATAGTGTTTATAATTGTGTAAGTGAGTACCCAAGTAAGTACGTTTATTAATTTCAATATCATGTTTGTAGTAACGAACTGCTTGTTTCGTCAGGGTACAATTGATTGTCTAATTGTATTAAAAAAATTACAACTATAACTTCTAAATTCCATATGAAAGACTAGTCGTAGGGATCATATGGAAACAAAACTTATAAAATAAAAGTTGGCAATGTCATAACATTTGACGGTCTGTGGGAATGTTCAAAGTGTTTACCGCAAGGACGTTAGGACGCAGTAGGCTTCAGTTTTGGCGGGATTCATTATTAATTTTAGTTTTGAGACAGTGTTGACTTTGGACACGCATGCGCGAGCGACAGTTCATTCGTTTTGTTTATTAAATTCTTATTGTTATTACTTGGTATTACCTACTTGTCATTACGTATTATTCTTGTTGTTACGTTTTGTGTTTCTTTTTGTTTTAATAATGCCTAACGCATACGTTTATAGTGCTCATGAATACGGCAACATGTTAATGTGCCTTGGAGAAGCTTGTGGGAATGCTTCGCGTGAATTACGAATTTACCGAGAGAAATTCCCGACCGCTCGACACCCAGCTGACTCTCGTCTGATAACAGCAGCATTTCAGCGAGTGTTGGAAAATTGGCCCTTTGCTCCGGTAGCGGCAGGAGGTGGAAGTCAAGTGACTGTTCACTCCGAGGAGCGCATTTTAGATGTCGTTCGCCGGTATCCGAACCTGGTACACAAGTATCGCTAAATTGTTAAGACGTCGGGATGGAACAAGTATGTCATATTGTTCAGTTCACAAAGTGTAAAGCGTAACCGAATGTGGCTATAGAAAGTGCACAAAGTGCAAGCTTTAGTTCCGCGGTCACGACCGCCGACGAGTTCTGTCGTTGGTTATTAGACCAACAACAACGTGTGCCTGGTTCCATTGAGCACGTTATCTGGACGGACGAGTCGACATTTACCAGAAACGGCCTGTGGAACCGAAGAAATACACACGTGTATTCAGAGGTTAACCACGCTGTTCGACAAACCGGGCCAAACTCGATGGTCGGTTAACGTATGGGCAGGTTTATTTAAGGATCGCATACTGGGACCAGTGTTTCTGCCACAGCGACTTAACGGACAGCGATACCTAAACTTTATAAATGAACAGTTGTTTGATATTTTGACGACCTATCGTTGGATGAATATCGCCGCACATGGTTCCAGCATGATGGTGCACCTCCACATGTCATGAGGTTCGTCCGTGAGCGCCTTACCGAATCATTTGATGATCGCTGGATTGGCAGACTAGGACCACACGCTTGGTCACCTCGCTCACCAGATCTGACCCCGTTAGACTTCTTTCTGTGGGGGTATGTGAAAGAAAGGGTTTTAATCGTGAGGTGTGATAGTGCTGACGAAATGCGCCAAAGGATCGTGGATGTTTTCGACAAACTACGTGCGAACTGTGTCGAAGACCACACGATGATGCCCCGCCTGCATGAGGAGACGCAACACCGAGCCCACATCTGCCTCGAAATGAATGGAGCACAATTTGAGCCGCATCTCCTTAAGACCACGGAGGATTTAGAGCGGTAAGCTGTTTCATACCAAATTTTTTTAAATAACTTAGTACTGAATGATCTGAATAGGTACATAACTGAATACATCAGAATAATAAACATACCTACACGATAAATAAAATGCATGACTAACCTTGTTAACATTTCATTTAAGTATTTTTTCATTAGCGGGGAATCGAACCAGTTATTTGGTTTATTTAACCTGTGAATTTGAATTAAAATGGCTATGTGGAGACAAGCACAGTGGCAAAATAGTAGGTTAAGTAGATAAGTTAGGTATTTAGACAAGTGTTGTAAATTATTAGGTATTGTGGTACCATCGCTAGTTGCGGGCCGCCCAAATTCGCGTTCGTTCGGCTGATGACCCTAGTCAGCTGATTGTAATTCAGTAATTCCACTGCTGGTTTTATGTTTAAGTATTTTCATGTTTTTTAAAATTAAATTAACGTTTTATTTAACTATACTAACACGATGAAGCGTGAATAAATCTAATAAAACGTTGTGAAAAGATGATTTTTTTCATCAGGATCGATTTTATATTTCACCCATCATCAAAGATATAGTTAGTACTCTCGTCTGTCTTCGTTTTCGGGAGCGTTTTAAAATACCCTGTATATAATAAAAAAAAAAAAATTATATATATATATATATATACACAGGGTCATTTTAATTTACTGAAGACCTTTTAGAATATATTATAATAATTTACATCATAACAACAACATGTGTAAGAAAATGATATATATTTCTTCAATTTTTATTTTCATATAAAAATAAAAATATATTAATTGGACCTTCTAAACGGAAATAGTCCTAGTATTAGCACAGAATAAATAATAGTACAAGAATTAGCACAGAATAGATAATTGGTATTAGCAAAAGAAAGCGCGTGGCGGGCTAGGGGTGGAGGGGTGTAGGACGCGGCGCTGATTACCTAATTATTAATTACCTGTGTCGTCACTCGTCAGTCGCCTTTGATGCGCCCGCGACGCTTGTCCTTCCGTTGTGAGATTAAGGGCGCGTTTGCAAATCGGGCAAAATTATACTCTTTTTCGGTACATTTTGTGACAAAACTAAACCAAATCAAATATAACTAATAACTACAACGTATAGACTGGTTCTTTGTCTTCAAATGGTACTAACTTTTTTGTTGAAAATAATAGTTTTTTTATGTTGTAAAACGATCTTCCCTAGCCATTTTCTACAAAATTAACGATACCGGCTCGAGTTTAGGTACATTTTTTGTTCTTTTATTAACATAAATATTAAGATTTCTAAAAATACTATAAGTAGTCAGACATATTCAATAAAAAATATATAGAAAATATTTAGAGACGATGTCAAGAGACCCGACGGTATGACATTGGTCCTTTGGGAGAGAGGTAAAGCCCTAGTGTGGGATGCTACTTGCGTAGACATTGTGGCGGCCTCTCATCTCAGGGGTACCTCGTTTAGAGCCGGGCGGCATCAGAGGCAGCTGAACTGAGTAAGTGGCGCAAATATGAGTATCTGAGAGATGACTATATTTGTGCCATTTGTTGTAGAGACTATCTGTCCGTGGGGTCCACGTGCGGTGAAGTTCCTAGGAACTCCATCCGCGGCTGGTCGTGCTGCTGGTGATAAGAGGGCTGATTCTTTTCTCGCTCAAAGGCTAAGTATAGCCATTCAGCGGGAAACGCAGCCAGCGTTCTTGGCGCACGAACCGGTGAGTAGGACTGTGATAATTAAGTTACTAGTTTTATTTTATTTTTTATTGTAGTTTTGATATTGTATATAAAAATAATAGTATTTACTTTTATCAAGATGTCACAAATAGTCGTAAAAATTTCGATGAAACCACAGTCCGCACTCGGCCGCCGTCGTGAGTGGATACTGTGTCGCCTGATTGCAGCGGCTCATGGCGGACGAAGTGTAGCGTCCCCAACTAGATGGAGTGACGATCTGGTAAAACATGCAGGAAGTCTATGGATGCAGGTGGCTCAGGACCGTGCTTTGCGGCATTCCTTGGGGAGGCCTATGTTCAGCAGTGGACTTGTGTGATGGGCTGTATGACGGTCCCAAGCCCGCTTAAAGTATGAAGGAAAATTGGAATCATAATTCGCGTCGTAGTTAACAACTTAGTGGCGAGCGTGTCATTAAGAGTAAATAAGTGCATTGACTCGTACCGTACACACACGAGAGAACACAAGAGTTTTTGAAAATACGAGTAAATAAGGCTTCTAATTTTATTTGAAATTATCCCAAATTGAATGTGATTTATGGGCAACAACGTTTTTGCCTACCGATCGACCCTTGCGAATGTGTGCGAGCGCTGTAAAATCAGTTAAAATAATGCATGGCCACGCATTTTTAATTTAAAAGATAAAATCGACAGAATGTTTGAGATTTTTTTATAATTCATTTTTCTTCACCATTTGCCTGTACTAGTTATTCTATTATATGGCTCGTTATTGCAAAATAACCCTGCATAGCTATTTCTTGCAGCCAATAAGGATTTACATTTTAACATAACAAATAAGATGTATGCACGCGTGCTCGTACGTGTGTGTGTGAGTGATATGAAATACCTAATCATTAAGTATTTTCAAAACTTCTCGCACAAAGTTTGGTTTACTTCCATAGAATATGTCTACAGAGTGAAATGTTTTGTTAAATTCTCTATGTATCCGAGAGACTAATGATTTTGGGCATAATTTGTTTCTGTATGTGCTATTGCAAAAAGCTTTGTTTGTTGTGTTCTGGTTCTAGGACATTGTTTCCAATCAGATTTACTGCGACAAAAATAAACTTTTTAATTATATTTAATTGGTGCGTACGATTTCGATGATAACATTCTTTTTAGTTCTCTGCAGTCGGTTTTTACTATATTAAAAGATAAGTTATAAATTCATCGATCTTTTAATAATCGTTGGATATTTCAAGTCACTTATGTCAAACTACTCAACAAAAAATAACACTAAAATAACTAACATTTTAGTATCTGCGAAGTTTGCAATATTACGTGAGGTGATTTTTTGTTGAAGTTACGAGACATACGTTTTTATCGTTTTGATTTTTATTATCCCTGGCTCTGAAGCATAAATAAAGTGCTTGCAGCAATATGGTTCTTTAACTGTCAATTGCACTCATGCAATTTTATCTTAATTTCATGAGTGCAATTGTGTGAATTGTGTGCAAATTAAATTCTAACTTAATTTATTTAACTAATTATTACTATCCCGTGATGTGCAGAAAAGTAGTTAGTTATTTTATTATTACTTAAATATACCTCCGCACATTTCAATTATGATTGTTACCTGTTATACAAGAAGAGGTGAACTCAAAAGGATTTGAAGTGATTGAAGTAAGCTTGTGAGCTTTAGCGTCTTTAGCTAAGATCCATTGTATATAATGATGTATTGACAGTTGGCAATTTACGACTAAATTTCGAATTTTATTTGCCATTTTATAACCGAACAAAACGAGAAGGTTTTATATTACAGGCGTATAGTTTTTATTTAAGTCCACCGATTTCTTTGAAACAGCTGAACCGATGTAAATTAATCTTATTTAAAGTAAAGTGGACACTTTAGCGGTGATCCCATATAAGTTTTAAGAAAAATATCTATTCCAAAGCATGAAGAAATAGGCGATGATAGTGTAACTATTTAAACATTATTCTAGTTGTATCCAAAAAAAAAAATAGCAGCTGCTGCTGTGTTTCGTATGGTGAGTGTAGAGAACCGGATACCCTTTTTACTGGAAACGAGGCATTTCATCTTAGTCCTCACGGGTGACAACGCATCTGAATTTTGATTCGTAATCGAGGATAGATCTATGGGCCACAGCAAGCACTTACTATCAGGTGGACTGTGTGATCGTTTTGTCACCCTATCCTATAAAAAACTTTGAGTTCTTTTAAAAGCGTATAAGAGTGTTGAAAAAGGTTGTATGTTGTGTTTATATTGTGCTAGTAAACAAAATTAATTTGCTATCAATATGTGGAAAAAGAAAAGATTTGGTGGAATTAAAAGATCTTGTTAAATCTAAATTAAATATCCAACATTGTTCTCAAGACAAGGTTTTCATCTTTTATACGTATCTCTAAGAGGATTAATTAAATCTAATTTTGCACTTTCTTTTCACCAATTATCACCCTCAAAACTCAACTCCAATCCGAATATAATATTAATATGTTAAATATATGTTAAGATATTAAATGTCGCCATCATTCAATAAACGTTCTTTTTGTTTTATATTCATTTGTAATCCCGTTCAAAAACCAATTTAGAATGTTTTTCTTTAAAAGTTACTTATAACATACAATACAATATCTGTAGTGTAATAGTTTCCTTGCACACCAAACAACAGCTGTAATACAGCAGTTATACAGTCTCTTTTATGCTTGTACAGCTACTGTACAGCTACTAACATAAAAGCTGCATAATTTGTGCCAATTTATTACTTATAAGAACTGTATAAGCGCTACATCTATACAGTTTTTAATCAGTCAGAAAATACAGCCTCTAGTATAAAACGAGCTTCAATACAGCTCGTATACAGCTTGCATGCTGCTTGGGATGCCTGTATCCACAACTTATAAACAAGAAAATTAAACTTTCAATAAAATAAAAGCAACAGACTTCAAAAGTAGAATTTCAAGTTATTTCCCTTATTAGCTAGTGAAGTCGGGCCTTTTTATTTAAAATTTGTACCTATACCTTTACCACAGCCTAAGAAGAGTTAGACTATGACTTTCTGTGAACATTCTTTTTATTTTATATCTTAAGCCGAAAATATAGCTTTAGGATAGTTGGCAGACAGATAGCCTCCGTCTGTAAATAAGTAAAAAAAGTATTCTAAAACACATAACATTTTATACTAAAAATAACCTTATAAATTTTACTTACAGAACTTACAGCTAGTATAGTCAATGGACGCCTGCAGCTGATTTCAAACAATGAAGGCTTCATATTATGCGTTGTCTATTTTGAGGATGGTGGAATGTCTCACATCCTGTAATTATATTGGCTCTCTATACGCTTCAGACCGGAACACAGTAGTGCAGACATTGTAGCTTGACAGCAGAAATGGGTAAGAGGTAAAATCTACCTAGACGGATTCCTAGGAAGAAATGGAGTGCTACCATCTAATAAGAAGTTTAAAAGCGTCCTATTACGGCTCAAGAACATATAAACCAACAATAAATATAGTTGTAGAATTCGTTTTACACTCTATTGTTATGACAGCACATATTTTTTACGGCTGTAGCAATAATAGTAGACTCAATATTATATACTACCTTGCGCACTGGAAAAGCTATATTCGTATAATTTATCACGTAAACTAAACGACATTAACATTGTTGACGCTTTTATTATTCATTACACATCGTTTACGTATATTCTTATGGATAAAATTTTGCGAGTAATTTTTGCCCTAATAGTATATTAATCATTCTTGTTGGGAGAAGGGACAATGTAAACAATAAATCAGTAATTAAAATGTATTGAATATCTTAATGTGTTGTTATATTGTTTACATTGCCTGACATGCAGTGGTGGTCACAGGAAAATAAACTAAGATATGATTTAAATTAATCAATGAATAACCTGACATGTTATAATAATTTAAATTGCAAAAAAGTGATGGATTTGATTTAATTGGCATATTATGTAAATAATTTAGTGATGAATTTTTTGTTCAGTTATAAGGATTACCTATCCAAATATAATTTCAAGTATAAATACCTACTGTAGTCTGCTCGCGGTGAGGCCCAGACTGAAAACCAGAGTCATGATTATCATGACTGACACTTAGTCCCGGTCGATTTTGTGGTTTCATCCTGCAGCACAGTTTTTTCGTCCTAAATTGTAATTTTCTTTTGTTATCAAAGATGTTTTTAGTTTTGTCATTTGTTTCATTTGATACTTTCACATTCATTTATATTGAGTCACTTGTGGATTGTTATTTCATTTTAGAAAAGATATGGAGAAGTAATGAATCCGTCTCGATGTTTCAGTAATTAATTTGCTTTCGTGCAGTTTAGTTTTTCTTTCACATGATTTGAACCTATAGAAAAAATAAAGATTTGATTAATTTTTCAACATGAGTTTAGTTCTGGCACCAATATTGCACAGCTTTTGTTTCGATCTCTTCTGGAAATATCGAACATAACAACGAGTCCCGTTGACTACTGAATATAAAAATCGATAATGGCGAATTGAAAGCTATAGTGGAAGTGGCTTTATTCAAATCATATCTTAGTTACATTTTTATCTCACCACGATATAAAAGTATTCAAATAAAAATTTAAAGAAAATTAAGTAGCTAATTTCGCGCGTCGTAGCTAATTAAAAATGCTGTGTATATTACCTGCAAAAGCGTTCTCTATCATTGCGTACTGCGGTAGCTGACTGCTAAGAATCTACTACTCTTGATAATATCTCATTAAAAGACCAAACAGGTGGCGTGTTATCGACAATGGTCTGTCTTTCCTAGTGTAGTGGTGTCGGGGATAGTGGTGCTCGTTATGGCAGAGAGTTCTTCAAAGTAGGTAATTGTTGTTATTTTTGTTTATGAATTGTCTCAACGTTCGGCAAAAACGATTGTCATAAGCTGTGCAACCTTAGCAGCCCTATAAGGTGGAAGCCGATGAAGTGAAAAGATTTAATTATAGTATTATAAGATTTTTTGTATGTGAACTGCACACATGTTTTTTTTTGTTAATATTTTTATTAATATTAATTTGGTACATTGTGTCAAAACTTTATGATATTACAATAAATATTACTTCTGGAAAATAAAAGATTTTGTTGTCTTTCGTCTTTTAGACGGCCCATAACGATCACGCCAATCACATCGTAGTTAAAAATTGATTCTAATGGATGGCGCTAGTTCTCTAATAAGAAAAACGCGTTACGCAAACATTCGGACGATGGTATCTTTACTTTTTAAATTAATGATTTTCACATAAATTAATAGCTTCTGAAATTGGGGCTTTAGTTATTCTATACATTTTACGACTAAAAACTTACTTCAAAAGCTATAAATTTATGTGGATTTTTTTAATTGTTTGGTTTTTAATTTTCACGTATTTAATTGGTCATGATCAAATATTAAATATTAATGTAAATATTTATATAAATAAATATCACTAAGAAGAAAAACATTATACGAGGTAGAGCCACGCTGTATTATGATTGTAGCACGAATGGGTCGGCTCGACCAGGGTAGGACCACGCACTCACAGAATACCAGCGTAGAATAGCAGCTTAATACTGATGTGTTCCGTATGGTGAGTGTAGAGAACCGGAGACCATTTTGACTGGAAACTAGGCATTCGATGTTAGTCCTCAGAGGTAAAAATGCATCTGCATTTTGATTCTTAATTGAGGATAAGATGTCTATGAGCCACAGCGACCAGTGACCTCAGGTAAACTGTACTGTGTGCTCGTTTGTCACCCTTAAAGTGAAACTTCTTTATCAACGTAGTGGAGTTTAGTACAGTAGTTAATACAGTCACGTTTTCTCGTAACGTTTTTTTTTTCGTAAGCCTACTTATGTAAAATATAAAATAAAAGAAGATTGATATATCGTAAAGAAGTTTCACTTCGAACGTGTGTACACAATTACATGCACAATTTTTTTCTATTAAAAATAAATAAAAAAAAACATTTCAGCTTTTCAATGTAAATAAATAATATGGTGTGCTCGAATGTACCTTCAAATAATCTGTTCTTGAATATAACAATGTTCATCAAGCGAATACGAAACATTAACTGCAGCATAATTTAATTCTCAAACATTGAAACTAAGCTGTTCCTACCGAATTAACTTTGTTTGTGCTATGTTACAACTTACATCTTAACACGGGCTGTGACGTTCGAGGATATGAAAAGACAACTCTGTCTCTCCTTTGTAACTTAGTAAGTATAGGCATCTTGTTTGGTTGCAGAAACAAAAGGCAGGAAACAAAGCATGTACATGTTCGATTGTCACCGAACCGAATATTTTCATTGAATTAATTACTGCTGTTTCATTATATCAATCATTCTGCGTTCAATACTGTT
This sequence comes from Parnassius orleans, assembly GCA_029286625.1. Lineage (NCBI taxonomy): Eukaryota > Metazoa > Arthropoda > Insecta > Lepidoptera > Papilionidae > Parnassius > Parnassius orleans. Next base: position 904,218 of record JAGSMP010000006.1, on the reverse strand, counting down.
TAGTTGTAGAGGCAAAAGCAGTAACTAAATCATGTTTATGTTCAATCGTCACCGAATCGAATATCTTTATTTTCTCAATTACAATATACCAGCTTGCCCGGCAGACGTTCTGCTCTCTCCTGTATATCATTTATCCATTATTCATTAGAATCTTTCAAAAGTCCACCGCTGAACATAACATCTAAAAATTGCCTCATATTTGTCACGCCAGACAGGCGGGTTGCCAGTCGCAATTTTTTATAATTTTTGAGTTGTTATTAGGAAGATGCTTTTGCCCATCTTCTGTTTCATTTCCCCCCTGCTGCCTTTTACAACATTCACGGGATAATTTTCCGGCTTATTACATTTATTAATAACTCGAACACAGCGCCTCCTATCGAATCCAGATTTTGTAATTATCTTTTTTGACTTTAAACATAAACATTTTTTTATAGGAGAGGGGGCAAACGAGCATGCGGATCACCTGATGGTAAGTGACTACCGCCGCCCATGAACAACTGCAACACCAGGGGAATTGCAGGTTGCCGGCCTTTTAAAAAGGAGTAGGCTCTTTTCTTGACGGTCCCTAAGTCGTATCGGTCCGGAAAAATCGCTGGTGGTAATCGATTCCACAAGGAAGTTGTGCGAGGAAGAAAACTTCTTCTAAATCGCACAGTGGTGGACCGCCAATCATCCAGATCCAACCAATCCATTTGAAGTAAATTGTTTGTTTCATCGTTCTTAATGCGTACAGCAAAGTAGTGGAATAATTTGTCGGCATCTGTCTTTCCATCCGATTATCATGCGAGTGTCTTTAAGGCAAGAGTGAATAGGTCATTGTTAAGCTAAGTCTGGCTGCCGTAAAGCATGTTGGCGTAGTTTTCATACTTGACGTATTTTTTCATTTTAATTTCTAGATCTTATGTTTGGAGCGGTGAGTGAAGACAAGATCTGGATGTAAGATTTGAGTATGGAACAAAATTATGCTTCTAAGAAAATAATTGGAGGGGGCGGGGGGGTTGGAGCACCTCCAGGACTTCCAAGAAACACATGATCACACTTATGTCACAAATGATATCCAATAAAACTATCTTAAAGTAGTAATACTACAAAAAAAGTTGAAGCATAAGCAATAAATACGATTACCTTTGACAGGAGTAATAACTTTTATAGTGTCTACGCTATTGTCGCACGATAAAGTCATAAAATAAAAGAATATGAACAGAAAAACGTTTCACTACCACTTTACCATGTGTCAAAGCTACAAGAGTTTAGGCAATACAGTTTAATATATCATACATAATGACTTTATATCTTTAGTCTTTTATATTTTTTAAAGCTTTAATCAAAGTGCAACGTTTACTTTAGTTCAGTTGTACTGAACTCAATTTTTGTACTTATACAAGAACTGAATTATTGAAGAAAAGGGTTTAAGAGCTTATATCTGCACTATTTACGAGTACGTTAATTGTAGAGGTACACAAAATGATAATAATGCTATAACAGACAACACTTGTACTACACAGATGAGGTATCCACTTAAAGAAAAAATTGATATATTCCCCATGTCCCCCTATTTCAAGGTAAACATTTTTAAAGAATGATTTTGCTTCAAAACTTTAAGAGATAAAGTGTAAGGAACTTTTTAATATGTAAAATTACAAAACGAATTTTTTTTCTTCGAATTTTTTTAATGTTTTAGTTAATGAAATAATCATCAAAAATCATTTATTTGTATCAGTATATCAATGTCCAGCAATTCCGAAGACTATCTGGACAGACAACAAGACTGACAGCAGCATGCAAATTGCCGCAAATTATAAACGTAACATAATCTTTAATATTCCACAAGCCATTAGTTGCGATTCATGAACTATGATACGGGTCGTAAGTGTTGCTACAGTGCGATTGCTTAACTCTGGTGAGAATCGTGGATGGGTTGGTTTTGTTGTATTTTGTAAATGTATCACTGTTGATTATAAGCAGATGCCTTTTCTTTTTTTTATTATACATGGGCTCACTCTTGACCTCCATTTGGCCCGAGGGCAAAGATGAGGTCTATGATGGAGCGAGTTTACCCAGGCGAAGCCTATTAACACGCACCTTGAAGAGATTAAGGTTATATGCACTCGAAAAAACAGACACAGGCAGGGCATTCCACTCCTTGGCTGTGCGCATTGACTTATAGCGCTTCGTGTGAATATTCAGAATATCAACCAAGTGTGGATGGTAACTTGCAGTAAGTCTGGTACTCCAATAGGAGAATGGCGATGGCGGTATGAGCTTATGAAGCTCATAGGCACACTCTCCGAAGTACAATCTGTAGAAGACCGACAAACAAGCAACTTGGCGGCGGTGAGCTAAGCTGTGAAGCTTAGTTTCCACCAGCTTTTTGTCGCCGATAAGCCTCTTGGCTCTGCGTTGCACTAGCTACTACAAAAGGTGACTACAATACTCCATGCATGTTCGGACTTAAGCTTTGTATAAAGTTAGAAGCTGTCCAGGCGTGAAGTAACGCTTCACCTTGTTTAAAATACCCAGTTTTTTTGGCCGCAGTTTGTGCTTTCGACTGAATGTCAGCGCCAAAGCACTCAACTGTATGCCGAGAAGCTTGAGATGATTAGAAACCTCTACAAATGTACCTCGAAAAGCAGGAGTCAGATCAAACAGACTCCGTTTTGCGGAGAACAGACAGGCCTGCGTTTTGGTGGCGTTGAAAGTGACCAGATTGTCATCACCCCATTGCGAGACAAGACTTAAAGTCGCATTTATTCGCTCCACCATGGCCTCTCTGAGTGAACTTATGTCTTTTGCGTCGGATTTTTTGTGAACGAAAAATTTAAAATTCTTTCAGAATCAGAATCAGAATATTTATTGGCAATAAGCTGTGTATGTACAATTTGCGGGTGACATTGCAATTAAATGTTATACAGTTTACCCATATCGGTATTTATATAAAAACTTTATATAAATTAATGTTTGGTATTAAAATATTCATTTAAATTATAAAACACATTATATATTAACCACTTCTTGGGTTGTATTTTAAATCTTGGCAAGTCCATGGCTTTTATATCAAGTGGCAGATGATTGAATATTTTAATACCTGTGCAAAAAGTGCTCTTATAATACATGTAATTAATGATTTCTTATATTTACGCGAACACTACACATTGAATAAAACTAATTTTACGGATTATATCGCGTTTAATCAACTTATTTTTATTATTATTTTTATTATATAAAAATAAGTTGATTAATGCTTTATAGCACCCATGGTCACGGGGACTAAGGTGATTGACGTCCCGATGTCATAGTTAGCCCGGCTACATTCAGTTTTTAATTATTAATTTTGGTCCGATCTACGCAGAATGAACTAACTGTGTTGAAGTCTTGCAGTGGTATGCTTGGGTTTAGTTTTAATTTTATTAATTACAGGATCCCAAGTAGGTGGTAGTACCCAGCCTCCTCTCTATTGAAATTAGGATGTTTTTAATTTCAATAGCCTCACGTATCATCCTTGGCAGGAATCGATGTTCTTTCGCGAGAATTTGTGGTTTATCAAATCTAATGTAATGGCGGGGCCATCTAGGATATGATCACAAACTGCAGACTTCCGGAACGTTGGTGCTTCACGTCAGCTATGTGTTCTTTTACGCAGGTTTTAATAGATCGTTTTGTTTGCCCTATATGAGAGACCACATTCACAATCAAGCTTGTACACTCCTGCATCTTGTAGAGGAATATTGCACTTGACTGATGGTAAGAACTGACTAATCTTCTTCGGCGGCTTGAAGAATGGTCTAATAGAAGCTCGCTTCAAGATGTAGCCAATCTTGTCTGTGACACCTCTGACATATGGTAGTACAGCAGGCACACGCTCGACTGTGGCCGGCTTCACTCGGTCACTGTGACGTAGGCGCGGGACCCGAAGTTTGTTGTCGTGCAGAACCTGCTAGACGTGCTGAAGCTCGGCGGCCAGGTGTTTGCTGTCACAGATCCCTCGTGCTCTCTTCCCAAAGATGAATTTAATGCATTGAAACATTTACGCAACAGACCAGATCTAACGATTTTTCGCGCAGATAAAGGTAATGCTACGGTTACGTCGGCTATAATGGATACGTCAGATTACAATTTTAAAATACAACAACTTTTATCGGATGAAAGTACGTACGTAAAATACTGAAATTCGTACTAAAATACGTTCAAGATACTGTAAGCTCATTCTGCGTAGATCGGACCAAAAATTAATATTCAAAAAACTGAAGGTAGCCGGGCTAACTATGACATTGGGACGTCAAACACCTCAGTCCCCCCCGTGACCATGGGTGCTGTAAAGCACCCGAAACGTCGGGAATGAAAATTAGTAAAATTAAACGCGATAAAATCCGTAAAATTAGTTTTATTCAAAATACATGTAATTATTAATTTTAGGTGTACATAAATTGTTCTTATATTTACTGCGTATTGGACGTGAATTTAAGTTAGATTTAATCTGACAATAGTTGTTATTTTGTTTGATAAAAATTGAAATTTCTAAAATGTAAATATTAGTAAGAGTGAGATAGCCTTTTTCTTTGAATACATTTCTTAGAGTTTCATCTGAGTAAATGATCCGCAGACATCGCTTTTGCAGAATAAATGTTGACTACATGTTTGTAGAATTACCGCAGAAAATAATGCCGTAAACGAATAGAGGGTATACCTGGCCGAAATATGCAGCCTGAAATACGTGAACGGAAGCTGTTTCTGCTAATATGGATAATGCGTGACTGTAGCTAGATATTTTTTGTTTATTTTCTCAATGTGAGATTTCCAGTTTAAATGACAGTCTATGGTGACTCCAAGAAAATTAATCTTATCAACTGTTTCTATTTGGGTATCTTTATCTGCAATATTTAAATTTAAAGATTTTGTTTTGTAATTTCTGATTTGAATAATTTTAGTTTTTGTTATATTTACGTTTAAATTAATTTTAATAAGCCATTCGACTGCTATTTTTTAGGTTTTATTTATTTTATTTTCAAAATTCATTTGAGTATCGGGTATAAAGATAGTTGCATCATCATCAAACATAACACATCTATTGTCAGTGATATTTGGCAAGTCATTCACATAAATTAAGAATAACAGAGGGCCCAACATACTCCCTTTTGGCAAACCTAGTGTCATTTTAACTGGCTTAGACTGTACCTCTTCGAAAGTTTTACTGATTTTGTCAAAATTTTCAATAGCTGTGAGTTGCTCTCTATCTTTTAAATAGCTTTCTAATAGTTTAAATGCCAAACCACGTATACCTAATTTGTCAAGTTTATTTAGTACATCGTATATGATACAGTCAAATGCCCTTGACATATCTAAAAACAAACCTATACAAGAAGTTTTATTATTTAAAGATTACCAAATTTCCTTAAGTATTTCATACATTGCAAGTGTAGTGGATTTATTTTTCTGAAAACCAAATTAACTTTTATTTATTATGCTATATTTATTAAAAAACTCTATATGCCTATTGTAGATGATTCTTTCAAATATTTTTGAGAAGTTAGATAAAAGAGCTATGGGCATATAGTCTTTAATATTACATTTTGAACCTTTTTTGAACAAAGATTTGATTAAAGTTATCAGTTTCTATCATTAAGTTAAGTAAATAAACAAGCGGCTCTAATATACTCTATGGATTTTTTAATAATTTGGATCGATATATTGTCGTAGCCGCAACTCTTTTTATTCTTAAGGTTTATGATTTTTTTTTCAATTCATATGCGTCAACAGGTGATAAATATAGGATATGTAGATGTGTAGAAGGTAGAGGGTAGGTATCTGTGGCATGTGTTTGAGCGTTAATGGTAGCAAAATGACTGTTAAAAACTTCAGCTATAGCACCTGCATCCGTGATATTATTATTATCAATGGTCACATTTATAATAGTTGTTTTGAATGTGTTTTGTGAAGTAGTCTGCTTTTTTATTAAATACCATGTAGCTTAATTTCTGTTGTTACTATTTTTAATGAATTTTATATTTGATTTTTGTTTTGCTAAACGTGTTACGGATTTTAATATTTTGCAGTATTTCTTGTAATACGGTATTTATTCGTTTTTTCTTATATTTTTTATAAGTCATTCAAGACAATATAAACACTGTTTATATTTATTTTGCCTGAATATTTCGAAAACATAGTATATGAATATTTTAAATGTTTGTTGAGTCCAGTATACAGCAGTATTTGTGTATTTTATTATCCGAGTATAACAAATTAATGAATTGTTCAATTCTTTTATTGAAGAGATTAAAATTATAGCTATATTTATAGGTCGGCAAACAAATAATAATGTTTGTGTATTGTACAGACAAGATGCGTTGCTTTAACATATATACAATATTTTTATAATTTTTGGAAACGTTAAAATCAGTATCTCCTATCATAAGTATGCAATAATCGTTTAGAGTGAAATTAGCGAGCTTCTCCTGCAAGCCACGTAACAGCTGGTCTATGTCGCCGCCTGGTGTGCAATAGTGACAGCATTGTACGAAGATTGTTTGTGGTTACTTATACTGCTGATTATACATATATTGGGGTTAGTGTTAAATGTATGCTTCTCCGTATAATTAAGAGGCTTAAATGTATCGCTCTTGTTATTTCTATAGGTGAAGTCCTTTTATGAACATGTCCCATACATGTGTTTTCTATTACAGTCTTCAGGCAATGATACATCCTTTCTGGAAGAGGGATACCTTTTAATTTTTCCAGAATGATTGCCGAGCGGGGTATGGATGCATGGGTTAATTAGTGCTTTACAAGTGTTTAATTCATCTATATTTATGGTTTTGTAGAATTCTATAATTTTATCTTGCTCTTGATTTTTCCTATTTAGTTCTAAATTTATTGCGTTTAAGTTTTTAATTTCATTATTGGCTATGTTAAGTTCTGTTTGTAATCTCATCAATTCCGTTTTTAATATTTGCAAATGATCACTAGTTATTATTTGACTGAGATCTGGAAGACTGTTTGAGCTTCTTGAACGAATAGCGACATCATTAATAGATATATATATACGGTGTAGACAGGTTTTTTTGAGACGTCTGTTTTCGTTTTTTTCTCTGAGAATATAGTTAAGAGATTCTTGCAAAGTTTCCGTATCTATTTAACTGAGAGAATAAAAAGAATTTTCAGTAGGAATATTAACCTGAATTGTAGTAGGTTCTGGTGTTTTGTTGTAAGTGGAACCTTTTCTCTCCTATACTTGTACAATCTATGTGATAGAAGTTCTGGCAATTGGCACAAGTTATGTAATTCTTTCTAATAATATCCTTTTCAAGTAATCGCATTTTAGCGTCATCTTGAGCAATATTTAAATATAAATATAAATAAAAATAAAATAAAATAAAAATTGCATTTGATAAGAAGTAGGGTGGTTTTGAACTCCGACTGTTCGGTATCAATGTACGTACGGCTCGGCCACACGGGCAATTGTAAGGATGTATGAAATATGCAATCATATGCGGATAGTAGAGTATGGTCGCAAACTGACCAATAGAAATAACCGATTAGACAGTTCAAATGAGTCCACCAATCACGAGCCACTGTATAAAACGCGCACCAAAGTTTGTTTTGTACCGTCTTTTTCAAATATTATTTTATAGTTTTTCGTTAAGTAACTTGTAGTTTATATTGTTCACAGTCACAACTGGTTAATATTTATGTTTAAAACACTTTTTACACTTTACTTTATGATAAATGTAGCCATAGATTGTTTATTGGTGAAATTCACAGTACACACATTTTTTTCCACTTTTCTCTGTTTAGTCCTCATAACAAAATGTAAATAACATTTAATGAGCATAACTGTATTGTCGACTTTAAGTTTCAAACACAATAATTAATATTAACACACTGATATTATTTTAATTACGAATCTAATGCGGAGCTAATGTTTACTAAACGACGCCACCTAGTGATGTTCTTATTATTTTAATAATAATAATAATTATTATTATAATTTCTTTTATATATTCATTCAGCCCAACCAGATGAGAATACTTTATAAATATCCCTAATGATAATAATAATTTATTCAGATAGAAAAGTGATACAAAGTAACAGTCAAACAATGCATCTTATATACTAATTATGTTCTAAAAAATGAACTTGCTTCCTAAGTTAGGGTAAACCCTGTGTTTTAGGTTAGCAATATCTGCCTGTGTTTTAAATTATCAATTCCACCTGATGGTTTAAGTGGATGATTTAGCCAATAGCCACCTACATCTATCCATGGCTAAGAATACCAAATGCAGATAGCATCACATGCAGATAAAATGCAGATGCTTTGTCACCCCTAAGAGTGTAATGCCTTGTTAGAAAGATAAAAAAAATGTTTTATTAGCAAATTTCAATTCAATGCTGTAGTCTTTACAAGAATAGTATGTAACAAGTACCAATTGTCATTCTCGAAAGATTTGCCGATTTTCACATCGCTGAGCAGATGTGTAGTTTGAATACAGAGTTGAAAGTGTCGCACTTATAACTTCCCATAATCTTTTATAGAGGCCTGTTTCTTCTCTCGCCCAAAGGGTAAAGATAAAGATAAATTTATTTGCAAAAACATGTTTAGATAATAATACATTTGATGATTATTATTGGTACGTAAATTTTAATTTTTGATCAACATGTTTGACCATAGTTCGTGTACAAATATGAAAAATTAAAAATAAGAATAGCTATAACAGATAATTAATAAGTTATTACAAAAGATATAATATCTACTAATTAATGCATCACAACATGAAATAATTTAATGTAATAAATGTCAATTATATGTCCTATCAAAAATAATTATACTATGACATTAACAATACAAGGATATTAACAATGTATACCGGGTGTTTATGAAACGCTCCCGAAAACGAAGACAGACGATAGTACTAACGATACCTTTGATGATGGGTCAGAAAGAAAGTCGATCCCGAGGAAAAAAAAATCATCTTTTCACAACGATTTATTAGCTTTATTCACGCTCCATCATGTTAGTACAGCTAAATGAAATGATAATTTCATAAAAAAAATCATGAAAATACTTAAACATAAAACCAGCAGTGGAATTACAATAAGCTAAGGGGGTCAATGAACGCGCAGACGTCGAATTCGCGCGGCCGGCAGCTAGCGATGGTACCACAATACCTAATAATTTACAACGCTTGTCTAAATACCTGCTTATCTATTTAACCTACTATTTTGCCACTGTGCTTGTCTCCACCTAGCCACTTTAATTCTTATTCACATGTTAAATAAACCAAATATCTGGTTCTATTAATGAAAAAATGAAAAAAATTACTTAAATGAAATGTTAGGTATGTTACTTACCACGTACTTAACATTACTTAAATGTAATGTTAAGTACGTGTAGGTATGTTTATTATTCTGATGTATTCAGTTATGTACCTATTCAGATCAGTTCAGTACTAAGTTCTTTAAAAAAAATTAGGTATGAAACAGCTTATCGATCTAAATCCTCCGTGGTCTTATGAGATGCGGCTCAAATTGTGACCCATTCATTTCGAGGAAGATTTGGGGTCGGCATTGGGTGTCCTCATACAGGCGGCGCATCATCGTTGGGCCTTCGACACAGTCCGCACGTAGTTTATCGAAAACATCCACGATCCTTTGGCGCATTTCGTCAGCACTATCACACTCACGATTAAAAACCCTTTTTTTTTTCAAATACTCCCACAGAAAAAAGTCTAACGGGGTCAGATCTGGTGAGCGAGGTGGCCAAGCGTGTGGTCAGAGTCTGCCGATACAGCAATCATCAAATAGCTCGGTGAGGCGCTCACGGGCGAACCTCATGACTTGTGGAGGAACCATCATGCTGGAACCATGTGCGGCGATATTCAGCCAACGATAGGTCGTCTAAAATGTCAACCAACTGTTAATTTATAAAGTTCAGGTATCGCTGTCTGTTAAGTCGCTGTGGCAGAAACACTGGTCCTAGTATGCGATCCTTAAATAAACCTGCCCATATGTTAACCGACCAACGGGTTTGGTGCCCGGTTTGTTGAACAGCGTGCGGGTTAACCTCGGAATACACGTGTGTATCTTTTCGGTTCCACAGACCGTTTCTGGTAAATGTCGACTCGTCCGTCCAGATGACGTGCTCAGTGAAATCAGGCACACGTTGTTGCTGGTCTAATAACCAACGGCAGAAAACTCGCCGGCGGTTGTGATCGCCGGGAACTAAAGCTTGCACTTTGTATACTTTGTATGGGCGCATTCGGTTACGCTTTAACACCTTGTGAACTGTACAGTATGACACACTTGTTCCATCCCGACGCCTTAACAATTTAGCGATACTCCGTGTACCTAGGTTCAGATTCCGGCGAAAGACATCTAAAATGCGCTCCTCTGAGTGAACAGCCACTTGACTTCCACCTCCTGTCGCTACCAGAGCAATGGGCCGATTTTCCAATACTCGCTGAAATGCTGCTGTTATCAGACGAGCGACAACTGGATGTCGAACAGTCGGGAATTTCTCTCGGTAAATTCGTAATGCACGCGAAGCGTTCCGCGGCACGATTCACGAGCACTATAAACGTACGCGTTAGGCATTATAAAAACAAAACAAGAAACTCAAAACGTAACAACAAGAATAATATCATTAAGTAATAAATAACAAGTAATAACGGCAATAATTTAATAAACAAAACGATTGAACTGTCGCTCGTGATAGTCAACACGGAACTGTCTCAAAAACTAAAATTATTAATCAATCCCGCCAAAACAAATGCGAACGAGGTAACGTCCTTGAATAACTGAGCACTTCCACAGACCGTTTAACCGTTACGACATCGCCAACGTTTATTTTATTTATAAGTTTAATTATCCCTACGACTAGTCTTCATATGGAATTTAAAAGTTATGGTTGTTATTTTTAATACAATTACACAATCAATTATACCCTGCCGCAACAAGCAGTTCTTTACTATAAAAATTATTGAAATTAATAAACGTACCTAGTTGGGTACTCAGTACTCACACAATTATAAAAACTATTTCATCGTTATCTATGATTTTGTATAAGAAAATAGAAATAAAATGGTACTGAATAATTTAATAGTTAAAAACAAATTGCAAATATGATCAACAGTTAATTAATCTATCAGAATTAATGTAAAAAATAATACTTTTACTTTATTTTAATTGACTTTCCGTATTTAATCCGACTAATACTTTGAATTTAAAAAGAGGTACGTCAAAATTATTAAAAATTACTTGCAAGTTTTATAGTGATTGCTGCTTCTAATTCTTATGTCGCCGGCAAACTAAATTTCGGTGTAACATGGCAGCGTTGCTAACACCAATTTGTCAAATTCCCCGAAAATTCATGTCAAATTCCCTAATTTAAGGACAAAACTTCAACAGATGACTTTATGTTTAAGTATTTTCAAGATTTTTTTTATGAAATTATCGTTTCATTTCGCTGTACTTACATGATGGAGCATGAACAAAGTTAATAAAACGTTGTGAAAAGATGATTTTTTTCCCTCGGGATCGAATTTCTTTGTAACCCATCATCAAAAGTATCCTTAGTACTATCGTCTATCTTCGTTTTCGGGAGTGTTTCACAAACTCCCGGTATATGCAGCGTGATTAAATAGGTTTATTACATTCATAAAGATTTGTCATTAAGGAAGTCATTAACATTATAATAGCTTTTGCAGTCAATATTTTTAGTAATGAATATCAGTCTCAGAAACTATAGAGAATATCGATTCTTGAAGTCCGCATGCTTAGAATTTTCCTAAAAGATCAGAACCCGCGATTCTTCGTCGCTGCTGGTAACAAGCATGTATATCCATTATCAAAGAAACACTGCTAGCGTTAAGAGCCAGAGAGCGCTCGTTCTTGTCATCAAAATTAAATTTTTACGCCACTACTCATCGCGCATGAATCCTCAAGGACTAGCGAAATAAACTGGATTTGTCATTTTTGTACAATGAACACTAAACATATATAATTTTTGAACTATATTATAACTATTATATAATAAGGTTATTAGTGAAAACTTGTGTGTATTTAAACTACTTTAAAAAATTCTGAATAATCATGTTATACGTAATTTTTTTAATGCGCTTAGGGCATGCCCAATTGGATTTACCAATATGTTTATTGTGCTGCAGAGTTGTTTTTAACTGTTTTGTGGTTAATTCTCAATTCCTCGGCTATGTATTAACTACTAATATGCCAATCTTGCTCCAGTTTTTCAAAAATTGCATCGACGTTATCCGTATGAGGGTGACCAGAGCAAGATGCATTTTTGACATCAAAATTTCTGGACTGAAAACACTTGAACTAACTTTGTGCTACTCTTACTGACAGTGCATTAGGTCCATAAACGTCACAATTTTTTTCGCGGCTTGAGTCGCATTTTTCCCTTTTTTGTAATAAAACTTCAGAATGTATTCTATTCTTCGTTAGATCCACTCATTTTGGCGGACAGAAAAACAATTGTAAAATGGTGGGAAAATGTTTTTTTTTTTACTGTTTACTTTTCTTTTTCTTAATGTCCTATATGTATTGATATTAAAATCAGCCAGATACAAACAGTACAACCAAAGAGATTTTTCTTCAATTTTGTACCAAGAAAATACGAAGAAACTTTTTCCCCGACCTATTAATATAGTTGCTAAATAATTAGGACACGAGTACCCTTACTACCTTACTTACTTTACTTACCTTTCTTACTACCTTACTTTTAAATAAAAAAGGAATCATCGAAATCGATTCACCCAGAAAAATGTTATGAGGTAACACATAAAAGAAAGAAAAAAAAACATACAGACGAATTGAGTACCGTCTCCTTTTTGAAGTCGGTAGATAAAATTAAAATAACTTGGAGTATATTCAATAGTGAAACTGGCAATATGAAACTACACAACTCAAACTTTCAATTAAATTTTAACAATAATTTAACGAAATCTGATCAAGACGTTGCAACGGCTTTTGAACAATATTTTATCGATATTCCGATCTTGACTACAAAGTCACTCAATTCCTCCCCTGCTGTCACCGAGTCACTACTCAAACAAAATGTAAATTTCTGTAAAAAAAGAATTTGCATTTCATAAAATATTATCAGGTGATATTCTAAAATATTTCAAAACTATTGATATTAAGAAAACAGCAGATCTACGGGGGATTTCTGTTAAAGTTATTGCCTCTATGATAGATGCAATCGCACCAAAACTTGCTATTATTTTCAATACTAGTATCGAATCTGGTGTGTTTCCTGATTTAATGAAACATAGTAGAGTTATACTACCGCCAGTGACATTTGATCATGTAGATGTTACCGCCTTGCTCAAGAAAATCGTACTAACTATTGCAAATATTCAACAAAACGTTGTGACAAAACAAGAACTAAAGGATTATGTATCAGAATGTCTTGAGTCATCTTCTTCTAATAATAATCGAAAAAAAACATAATATGCGGAAGGTATTTAGCAAATAAATCGCTACTAAATAGTGGACCGAATGCACTTTCCTTGTATGGTAATGAATCGCCTACGAAAGAGGACAACAATGTATGCTCATCTCCTCTCACAAAATTTTTAATGAACCCAATGCGTGTGCGTCTATTCGTAAACATAAACAGATTACTCAAATTTCGAAAGAGGAGGAGATATTGCCGCAAACAGTGCGTGACAACTGACGTAAATGTATTTACCAGTAGCACTCGGCCGGCTCAGATCATGTTTAATGCGTCACACACATAGTAGTGTGGATCTTATAAGTACTATGGAAAATAAATATAAGAACTCCGATAATATTTTGGCGCAAAAACTATATTTTGCGGAAACGACTAAAGCTGTGACTAATAAGTAGAAAGAACCAAATAAGGATGAAGAGTGAATTTTAGTACAGAAATGAAGGTTAAGAAACAGGTTTATAACAAAAAGTGGGAATGCAGTTGCAGACTTAAATGGTAGTGAAAACTTTAAGGCGGCAGAGGCTAAAATTCCCCTATTTATTTCAAACGTGCATAAAGAGGTGTCTGAATAGGATATTATTGACTATATTCACAAAAAAACAGTAGAGAACGTTTCTTTAGAAAAGATAAATATGAAAATACAAAAAATTACAATGCATACAAAGTCTTTGTTCCTAAATACAAAATAGACGTGTTTTTAGACGATAGATTATGGCCCCATGGAATCGGCTTAAGGCGATTTATTAACTTTAGAGGAAGAAGAAAAAAAATAGAGGAATCTGATTTTGTGGCTAGTAAAAATATAAATATATAGACAGATACATATTACACATATAAATACAATTTTAAAATATATATACAATATAATGAATAGTGATAATAAAAACAATTCTCGATCAATAAGTTTTAATTGCAAATCCATCAAAAGGTCATTCGAAGGCGTTAGGGCATTATGTCGCTCAGCTGACGTAATAGCCTTACAGGAGACGTGGCTTCTGCCACACGAATTGCCTTTACTGAGCACAATTGACAGTGATTTTGGTGCTACGGGCACGTCGGCAATCAACAACTCTGCTGGCCTACTTACTGGTAGACCGTACGGTGGTGTTGCGTTGTTATGGAGGAAAAGTGTGTTTCAAACGGCGTCTGTGATAAATTGTGATAATGTTCGGACAGCGGCGATTAAAATAACTGTAAGTAATAGATCCGTAGTAATTTTTAGCGTCTACATGCCGACAATAGTTTAATTAAATCTATTATTGAAGTGGAAGAGAATTGTGGAGTGGAGGCATTTTATTTACTTGGAGACTTTAATGCGCATCCAAAGAAATATTTTATAATTAATTAATTAATTTCTGTAATGATCACACGAATTGCCTTCGAATACCCACTACCCCATATCTTCCCGTGGGTGTCGTAAGAGGCGACAAAGGAAACTGATACAGAAGATGGGCAGCAGCAACTTTCTGATAAAAGCAAAAAGCAATTAAAAACTGCGTTTGCCAGCCCGCTCGCCAAGCGTGGCAACTATGGCAATATACCCCCATGAGAAACAACACAAATAAACGGCCCCCAGTCCCCGGCGGCCCCGCTATTCGTAGCTGGCACGCACAGGGAGTTTAGACTTAAATTTCAGATGTGGTTATTGGCAGGTAAACCAAAAATCGGCAATATTTTTAATGAAATGTTAGAAACGCGTAAATAATTTAAATCAAAGTTAAAATGGTGCCAAGACAGGCAAGAGCAATTAGAAATGGATTTACTTGCTTCAAATCATTCGGCCAAAAATTTCAAAAATTTCTGGAAGAACACCAATAAATTAAATGTAAAACATACGCTTCCTGTGAGTATCGGCGGCGTCCACGATCATAAGATGATTGCCAATTTATTCAGCGAGCATTTTAGTGTTCAGTCGCCCTCGGATCATATAATATGTAATGTAATAAAACGAAATGTATTAAATTCACCACACCTAATGTTAAACAGATGAATACCATTGTGCTTTTAAATGGGGAGGAGCTGGGCCTTGTTGAATCCACTGTTTTTCTCGGAATTACAGTTGATGCGAAGCTTCAATGGGGCCCTCATATATCAAAACTAGATTAGATGCCTTACATTTGTTAAAATAGCTAGATTAGTCTATGTCCATAGCATAATGTCATACGGAATCTTGCTATGGGGTAATGCTACTGACATTGATACTATCTTTGTTTTGCAAAAGAGAGCCATAAGAGCAATTTATAACCTAGGTCCGAAGGAATCCCTTAGAGAAAAATTTAAAGAAATAAATATATTAACTTTGGCCTCTCAATATATTTACGAGAATTTAATGTATGTACACAAAAAAAAAAATAGTTTTACTATATTGAATAAAAATTATTCTATTCTATTCTATTACAATGTTTAAATATGTCTAAATATAACAGTTGTATTAAAACTTCATCCTCTATTTTCACGCCCTGGGGGTAAATTGTAAACTACGAGAGAAATTTATATGGGACCACCCATGAAGTATATGTATCACTCCTCAAATAAGCATTTTCAGCTTACTTGTAGAGGTTAACCGCAGTTTTTGAATTTCTAGATGTTATTAGGAAGACACTGCGGCTCATCTCCTGGTTTGTTGTATATTGTCGCCTCTTACACTACACGATTTTTTACGTGGTAGAGCCATGCTGCAGCTATATTATGGTTGTGGCACGAATTGGTCGGCTCGACTGGGGTAGAATCACGCTCTCACAGAATACCAGCGTAAAATAGCAGCTAAATGCTGCTGTGTATCGTATGGTGAGTGTGGAGAACCGGATACCCTTTTTACTGGAAACGAGGCATTCCATCTTAGTCCTCGGGGGTGACAACGCATCTGCATTTTGATTCTTAATTGAGGATAAATGTAGAAGATATCTATGGACCACAGTATCCACTTACCATCAGGTGGATTGTGAGCTCGTTTGTCACATCTCTTTAACAAATTTGCGATTCTGGTTTTTTCTTGATCAAGTCCGTTTTTTGACGAAAAATCGTCGCTATGAAATTTACGAATTGTAGATAAGAAATTTTTATACAGTTACGTTACATGGTCATAGAAATGTATTTGAAAGTTGTTAACCATCCAGCAACCGAAATTGTTAACTACGTATTATTTTAGGACTGTAGTGTTATAAACCGAATATTAATTATATTTGTTAAAAAAATTTTGATAATTTAAATCTTTTTTTCTATTTTAATAAATACATCATGATAAAAATGCCTATATCTTAGTAGGGGATTAAGAAGGGCTATAAAAAGGGAAAAAGAAGGGCATTCGTCGATTCATTCATTATATATTACTGCTTCGTGTAATTTAGATTGATCGGATGGTAAGATACTCGTACCTAGGGAATAAAATTAAAAAGAGAAAATAATTTTTGTGTATTCCATATGATTTTGTCGAACGGCTTATAGGATCTCAAAAACTTCTGAGCCATTGAAATTTGTTAAGATTTTATCTGTGTTTAATTGGTGCTTTGAGTACGTATCCCTTCTGTCGGGCAAAGGGCATTCGTTTCTAACGACCCGCTTAAGTCATGAATCTTCCTTTAATGTATTTATGAGGGATCGTATTCAAGCTGCAATCTGTTTTCGTTTTAATTCCTTTCATTTAGTCTTTTGAATTAAAGAAAATCCTTAAAATAAATAAAAGCTATAATATCTATTATTATTGTTGCCTTCAAAGGAGTCACTGAAGTGGAATCGTTTATTATTTATATCAACCAAAACAAATTCTAGATATTTTAGGGTATGTATGTACCTGTACTACACATTTAGTGAAAATCGAAAAGGCTATATTGAAGTAATAAATAAATCATTGTACATATAAACGGCTATAAAACAAAATTTATTAATGTGAAAATATAATCATGATAAAATAATTTAAAAGACGCAAAGCAAAGCTGCTGAGGTTGAAGCAGTTGAGTGAGATTAGAGCTAAAGTAAATAATTTGTTTTTATAACTAGTACAGATAGCTCTGCGAATGTTTGCACCACTGCCATAACTCTGTAAACCCATCAGCTGTCTGTTGCAATCTTGGCAAGAGCAATTTCTGGTATTGTGGAATACCATAATCGACTTGTTCATGTACAGATTAAGTCTGGATTAATTGAGAATCATTTTGCCTCACAGTTTAATTAGAACATTACAACATTATACATTACTGTCTTCGGCTACATCATTTACCATCAGGTGGGATATGGATCAAGCACTGGCTAATAATTTTCTACCGACTTCAAAAAGGAGGAGGTACTCAATTCGACTGTATGTTTTTTTTAATGTGTGTTACCTCATAACTTTTTTCTGGGTTAACCGATTTCGATGATTCTTTTTTACTTGAAAGCTGGTGCTTCTCATGTGGTCATGTGGTGATCAAGTTCTGAACAATAGTTTTTGAGTTATTCTTAATAATTTATATTGAAGTCAGTTGTACAAAATTTTTAATTTTAAATTATTAAAAGTTATATTTGATTAATCTATTCGCACTCTTATATAACAATTGTTTCGGTACCTAAGTCACCTTACTAATTAAAATCTTAAATGTTAAGGTACTTTTACCAAGAAGATGTTTGTGTCGAAAATAGAACTTTGTCCTGAGATATCACGTGACGTTATTCGTAACCCTTTCGAAGATTCTAGAAATTACATTTGTCTGTGTTATATCAAACAGTCTGCTGGAGGCAGACAAAAGAACTGTCAATAGACCAAAATCTAATTTCAACGTCCTATTAAAACATGGGTTTGCGTAATTGACGATTAAACAGACTGTCTTAAAACTATGTAGTGTCTGGTCCAAAAGCTAAACTAAGCATCCATACTAATATTATAAATGCGAAAGTGTGTTTGTTTGTTTGTTTGTCCTTCTTTCGTCGCAACAGAGCGTCGGCATGGCATGATTTTTGTATGGGGATAGGTCGGTGGCTGTGGTGACATAGGCTACTTTTTCCGCGGAAAACATCTCATTCCGTGGGAAAATCGAATATGTTGCACAAGTTTGTCCTTCTTTCACATCACAACAGAGCGTCGGCATGGCATGATTATTTGTATGGGGATAGTTCGGTGGCTGTAGAGTGACATAGGCTACTTTTTCAGCGGAAAACATATCAAGCCTTATTAATAAGCCTTAGTAATATTTATTGAACGGAAATGAATACAGTTCTTATATGTGGTTATGAATGAATCGGTATTACAATATGAAAAATTGTGCAAAATTATAAGAAAATATTTTGAGAGTTCATATTAACTAACGTATTCATAGTTTAAATTGATTCCGCTAGATGTCGTTACTAGGTTTTAAAACGCGGTAACGAAATGTTTCCAACATGTACTTAACTCCACCGTTGAGCCGCGCGTCAACTTATAGTGCATACGGTACCTATACGCTTAAATTGTTTTATTTCGTAGCTTATTCGACTACCTGCTTTCAATTTCGGTTGTTTGTTATTTGCTTTGTGATTTGGTTAAGGTTGAATGGATTTATATTGGCTTTCATTTTCGGATTTGTGTATTTTCTTGGATCGGTTTTGTTGATTTGGTTGGTATTCCTTTATACATACATATTTAGACTCTGGCTTTGATTTTGGATTTTGTTTATTTAGAATCGTGAATTGGTTTTCGTTGTTTTAGGTTGTTTAACAATATTTCAAAGAATATTAATAGTATAGATTTGATTTGTTTTGTGATTTGGTTTAAGTTGATTCGATTTTTTTTTGGCTATCGTTTTCGGAATCGTGTTGTGTCTTGAATTGGTTTTGTTGTATTGATTTTAAAAATATTTAAAAGGAATATTTATTCGTTTTAGATATTTTGGATTTGCTTTAAAAAAAATATTTAAAAGGAAATTTAATTTCTTTAGGTATTTTGACGTTTTTATAAATAGGTTTTCTTACTTTTTTTTATAGAATTAGGGTGACAAACGAGCACTCAGTCCACCTGATGGTAAGTGGTTACTGTGGCCCATAGACATCTACATCTATCGTCATTTGCGAATTTAAATGCAGATGCGTTGTCAGCCGTGAGGACTAAGATAGAATGCCTCTTTTCCAGTAAAAGGGTCTCGGTTCTCTACACTCACCATACGAAACACAGCAGCATTAAGCTGCTATTTGACGCTGGTATTCTGTGAGGCGTGGTCCTTCCCGTCGAGCCGACCCATTCGTGCTACAACTATATTATAAATATAGCTGCAGCATGGCTCTACCACGTGAAAACGTCGTACTTCATAATGCCTCGCAAACGTTAGTCCAGCTTTTCAAGAGTATATTCTCAAAGACAAGCGAAAAGATTAGCTCGATCGCTAGAATCTTTAGAAGATGCTGAACTGAGAAGGCAAGAACAAGCAGAGCGTCAGGTTGCTTTAGAGCATCTGAGACACCTTCTCAACGTCAGCAAAGGCGTCTTGAACAGACAGAGCGTTAGGCTGCTTTAAGAGCTTCGAAACACCTTCTCAAAGTCAGGAAAGGCGGCTGAACAGGCAGAGCGTCAAGCTACTTTAAGAGCTTCTGAAACACCTTCTCAAAGTCAGCGAAGGCGTCTTGAACAGGCAGAGCGTCAAACTACTTTAAGAGCTGCTGAAACACCTGTTCAAAGTCAGCAAAGGCGTCTTGAACAGGCAGAGCGTCAAGCTACTTTAAGAGCTGAAACACCTGATCAAAGTCAGCAAAGGCGTCTTGAACAGGTAGAGCGTCAATCTACTTTAAGAGCTACTGAAACACCTGCTCAAAGTCAGCAAAGGATATTTGAACAAGCGGAAAATCAGGCCGCCTTACGAGCCAGAAACACCTGATGAAACTCAACACAGACTCATTGAGCAAGCTGAACGTCAATCTACTATAAGGGCATCTGAAACACAGGAACAGACACAGGCGCGAAGAGATGTAAATGCAGCCCAAGCTGAACGTCGACAAAATTTTCAAAGAAACAATTGGTCGGTTTTTAATGACGCAGCATTCAATTATGATCCGTTGATTGATTATAAAAATCACAGGTTAGTTGTTATCGGACTGATGGACAAGGCGTGTCAATTTTGCAGCGCTTTAAAATGGAAAGATGAGACCGCAGGCATGTGCTGTTCCAATGGCAAAGTGTCTCTTCCGTTACTTGGGGAACCAGAAGAACCTTTGAAAACTCTCTTTTTTATGATGCTAATGAGTCACGGCGCTTTTTAAACAGGATCCGGAAATATAACTCATGCTTTCAAATGACGTCCTTCGGAGTTGACCGGGAAATAATAATGCCGGGATTTTCGCCTACATTTACGGTGCAAGGGCAAATTTATCATAGAATAGGTTCACTTTTTTCAGCTGAAAACGAACAGCATAAATTTTTACAAGTATATTTTATGGGTGACGAAGAAATTGAGGTAGACCGTCGCTGCCAATTTATCCAGGGAGTTGAGAGAGACACAGTGTTCAAAATTCAAAGATTCTTGCATGAACGTAACATTTTAGTCAAAACATTTAAAACTGCTTTAGAAAACCTACCTGAAGAGGATTATAAAGTCGTCATTCACGTAGATCGGACCCTCGAGGAGAGCATGAAAGGCTCTACAATGCACCTTTGATAAACTAAATAGCAGCCGTAATTAGTGGTGATCAATTTTCTTCACGAGACATTGTCTTGCGAGCACGTGATGATACGTTGCAACGGGTAGCCGATACACACAAGTTTTATGACGCTCTGCAATACCCATTGATTTATTGCAAAGGACAAGAGGGTTATCATTTTCAAATTCCACCATTAACCCAGTCACAAAGGAGCCTACTCCGAACAAAAAAGTATCATGTATGGATTTTATGCGTATCATATGATGTTGCGAGAAAATGATTTTAACCTCTTAGCCCGGTGTAGACAATTATTTCATTAATTTTGGTAGACATGTATGAAGGTAGAAAGTGAACGTCTCCGTTATATATCTTTAAATCAAAAAGCTGCGCGTTGAGAATTATATACATTTACAAGATGCAGTTTCTAGCGACGCCAATGTAAACCCCACAGATTTAGGTAAAATGGTAATTCTACCCTCATCATTCGTTAACAGTCCGCTACTACATGAGTACACAGAAGACGCATTCGCCTACGTACGAACTTACGGAAGATCTGATCTTTTGTTACTTTTACTTGCAATCCCACATAGAAAGAAATAACTGAGGAGCTAATGCCGGGCCAAAAAGTACTGACAGACACGATTTAGTTGCTAGAGTATTTAGATTAAAAGTACAAAATTAATGTATGTAATTAACAAAGGGAAAATTTTCGGAGAGGTGCAGTGCTTCATGTATTCAACTGAATGGCAAAAAGAGGATTACCGCATGCCCACATTCTAATATGGCTTAAAGAGAAGTTGCGGCCCAGCCAAATAGACGACATAATAAGCGCCGAGATTCCGGATTCTGAGCAACATAAAGAATTGTATGATACCATCGTCCGAAATATGATTCACGGTCCATGTGGAGCACGAAATTCAATATCGCCATGTATGAAAGAAGGAAAATGTACAAAGAAATTCCTAAACAGATATTATAAGAGACAGTGCACAATGAAATGGCTACCCTTTATACAGACGCAGAGCTCCCTGAAGATGGTGGCAGGAAAGTTACAATCAAATCTCGCTCTGGAACGTTCGAAACCTTAGATAACAGCTGGATTGTCCCGTATTCGCCCATTCTATAAAATGTTTAATGCCCACATTAATGTAGAAGCATGTAGCTCTGTCCGCGCAATCAAGTATATCTGTAAGTACATAAATAAAGGAAGCGACCAAGCAATATTTAATCTCAGGAGTGAAGGTGAGGCAAATCCGTTAATGAAGTACAGACCTTTCAAGCAGGGTGTTATGTCAGCAGTAACGAGGCAGCGTGGCGTCTCCTTGGCTTCCTTTACACGAAAGGCACCCAACAGTTACTCACCTTGCTGTGCACTTAGAAAATGGAGAGCGTGTATATTTCACCGAAAGAAATTTCCAAGAAAGAATTGCATCACCGCCAAAACTACACTAACAGCCTTCTTTCAACTTTGTCAAACCGACCCTTTGCAAAAACGTTGTTATATTCTGAAGTCCCCGCTATTATACTTGGAACACATCTAGAAGGAGTGGAAACGCCGTATTCAAGGCGCGCCTGTTGCAAATTAGCCGGTGTAAAGTCATCAGATGCCCTTGACCGTGTGTATACCTTCCATGTAACTAATTTTGAATGTTTCTGTTTACGATTGCTGCTGATCCCTGTTCGGGGTCCTACAGGATATAAAGACCTTAAAACTGTCAAACTTATAGAGAAACATGAGAAGCTCTGCATCTTTTAGAAAACGATAATCACTGGTATGAAACCATGGAGGAAGCTGAGCAGTGCCAGTCACCAGCCAAAATTAGGGATCTTTATGCAACTCATATCATCTTGCGGGCTATCTAATGCACATAAATTGTGGGACAAATATAAAGAGTACATGGCGGAAGATATTTTGCAGAAGGTTACAGCAGACACACGCGAACATGACATACAATGAACACATTTATAATGAAGCACTTGGAAAAATTGAAGATAAAGTAATGACAATGGTAGGCAAAAATTAAGCGACTTTGGAATGATAAGCCCTCAGCGAACAACCGAAAATGAACTAAATGATGAAATTATACGTGAAACAAACTACAATATACCAGCTTTAGGAGCAAGTAGCCAATTTGTACCCTGCTTGTTTCCTGAACAAAACGAGTTTTTGACAAAGTATTAGGACAAATTGAATCTGGAAATGGTGCACTTTTCTTTTAGATGCCCCTGGAGGAACTGGGAAGACATTTTGTTAAATTTATTATTAGCGCAAGTACGGAAAGATAAAACATTGCTGTGGCTGTAGCTTCCTCCGGTATAGCCGCCACGCTGCTAAGCAGGGCCGCACTGCACATTCTGTTTTAAAACTCCTCTAAATCTAGCCCAGGAAGAATCGCCGATCTGCAACTTTAGCAAAAATAGTGCACGAGGTATAATGCTACGACAATGCAAACTTTTAGTGTGGGACGAAAGTACAATGTCGCATAAAAAAGCTGTAGAAGCACTAAATCGAACGCTCCAGGATTTGCAGCAATACCGATGTAATGGGAGGAATGGTGGTTTTATTGGCTGGTGACTTTCGCCAAACTTTACCTGTCATTCAAAAGGGCACACCTGCAGATGAAATTAAAGCATGCCTCAAGTCGTCTATTTTATGGAACAAGGTGACAAAATTCAGTTTAACTACGAATATGAGAGTGTATTTGTATAATGATATCAATGCTGGAAACTATGCTGACACACTATTAAAAATTGGCGATGGGCGGTTGAAACGGATGCTGAGGGCTGCGTTAAATTGTCGAGAGATTTTGTAATTTAGTACAGAGTCATTCCGAATTAATTGCGAGCGTTTATTCAGATTTAACGAACAACATGCATGAAGACAAATGGTTATGTGAAAGGGCGATTCTTGCACCAAAAATGAGAGCGTTAACAAAATAAATTCAGATATATTAAGCGAAGTAGCAGGAGAAATAACAGAGTATTTGTCAGTAGACACAGTTATGGACACAGAACAGAGCACTTCATATCCTGTAGAGTTTCTAAATTCTCTAGATTTGTCAGGTGCGCCTCACATAAGCTTCAATTAAAATTAGGCGTCCCAGTCATGCTAATGCGAAATTTAGATGCTCCTCGGTTATGTAACGGGACAAGGCTGCGTGTGACACATCTTGACGGAACATAATCGGTGCTACAATTTTGACAGGCGTAGGAAAAGGTGAAAATGTTATTATACCACGGATCCCTATAATTCCCACAGATCTTCCTTTTCAATTCAAAGGTTGCAGTTCCTATTAAGCTCAGTTTTGCAATGACAATTAGTAAAGCGCAAGGGCAAACGTTATAGGTAGGGGGTCAACTTAGAAAACCGTGCTTCTCATGGTCAGCTGTATGTAGCATGTTAGCGTGTGTCAATGCCCAGAATCTCCACATTCTTTCCCCGAATGGAAAACATATAACATTGTGTACAGTAGCGTCTTAAAATAGTGTTCAGTTAGTTTTTTTTCAAAATTCCCACAATCAATTAATCAGAATTCCACAGATCTTCCTTTTCAATTCAAAATTTCCTATTTAGCTCAGTTTTTTTCAATTCCAAATGCTGCACCTCTGACGGACCTATTAAGCTCAGTTTCCTTTTTATATATATATACTCAGTTTCCTTTCAACTCAAAAGGCTGCATCTCTGACGGATCTTTTATTTGGCTCAGTTTCATTTCAATTCAGAAAACTGTATCTCTCACGAATCAATTTAGCTCAGTTTTCTTTCAAAGTCTGCATCCCTGACGGATAATTATGCTCAGTTTCCTTTAATTAAAAAATATCCCATTTCCATTTGGAATAAACAGGCTATTTTCATGCTTTCCTATACGCTGCGTTTCAAAACATTTAAATAGGCTGACGAATCAATTTTGCTCAGTTTCCTTTTAATGGCTGCATCTCTGACAAATCTATAAAACTCAGTTTTCTTTCAATTTCAACAAGCAATGGATAGTTCATTTCCAGTGACCATGCGGGCGAAGCCGCGGGTAACAGCTAGTAATTTATATTTCAAGTAAGGGTGCAAACACAGGCCATAAATCTGTGGATTGGAAAGCGAATGCTGTATGACATCTCACCTACAAAAGGGGTCAGCAGCCTCGAGGGAAGCCAGTCAAGTAAGCTGGTTAATAAATGTTGGTTCTCAGCACGTCCGTCAGCGGCGCTGCTTGAGGAGTCCACGATCGCATGATCATTACCGATTTATCCCCGACTTAGAAAGAAAATGCAACGCAATTTAAATAAATTATTATTGTGTGTGATGGCAGGAGAATCCATCTCCTCATTTCATCCCGTGGATGCCGTAAGTGGTGACTATAAGAAATTCCAGAATCATCTCATCATTTCTGATAGATGGCGGTAAAAAAGTAAGATGTAAAATACCCTGACCAGCGAATGGAAGCAGCGTCATAGGTGTGAGAAGTCTGAAACTGGCATCGCCAATCGGCCTGTCGAACATGGCACTGATAATTAAAGCAATTCTCACCTACAACGGGGGAGGCCCATAACCAGAAGTGGATTTTTTGACTAGTGAAGAAGAAGGTGAAGATAGTTATTCTTTATTAAGAATAACTGACAGCCAGTTGGTAGGACTTTTAAACTGTCTAGAAGTCCGTCGGGGAAGGTAGCACCTACATACCTATTTTAGTCGCCAAACAGCAGTGCGTGCACTGCTTTTTCGGTCTGAATGGTAAAGAGAGTCCGTATAATTACAGGCTGAGAGGCGTTTTATCTTAGTCCTCGTAGGTGACAATGTGTTGACACAGGGGTCTGTAGCTTTCGTTGTTGGTTGCAGGTTTCCATGGGCTGCAGTAGTACCTTATCATCAGGTGGATTGTTAGTTCGTGTGTCACTTAAATTTTATATAAAACAAGATGATGAAGAAGAAAAAATACGACTGATGAAGAAGAAGAATACGTCTACTCAAAATCATTTATAAAATTTCAGGGTAAAGGGTAAATAGAATGGCTCAACACCCGCCAAAGGAAAGTGGGACATAATAATAAAAAGTAATTATAATGTGAAAGAGCCGTAATAGCTCAGATAGTTAGCGCTCGCTTTATGTTTCACAGTACGCGAGCAACCCGGGTTCGATCCCCGCCGGCACCAATGAAATTGTTAATTGAAATTTTAAGCGCTAATTTACTACGTGCTCGGCGGTGAAGAAAAACATCGTGAGGAAACCCGCATGTCTGTGAAATAAGAAAAAAATATTTCGAAGACATGTCAAGTTCGCCAACACGCATTGGGGCAGCGCGGCGGACATTTCCTTGCCCTAAAACCCTCTCAGAAATGAGAGGAATCCTGTACTCTGCAGTGGGACGTATTTACTTTACTTTTACACAATTTAGTTACAAGACCTTTTTAGCATGTCCCATAGACGCCTCTTACGACACCCACAGAAAAAAATGGAGCGATTGATTTCTTTTACACTGTCACCACATAAAACGTAATTATTCTTTTAAAATAAATAATATTATGGTGATGACGATATTTATTAACTAATCTCGTAATATTATGTATATATAATTTAAAACCAGTCCTTAGCGCGTATATGTGCTCAGAGGCTGCTTGAATAAAACATTGTGTTCGGAGGGAGCTCAAATTAAATATTTAAACCTATAAAGTGATTGCTTATTAAGTACAAAAAATGTCGATTGTTTCGTTTGAAAAGTGTGACGTTTTATTTATAAGTAATCAATTTAAGTGTTTATTTGACTATAACTTTTTTCTTCTAATTTGCCCGCTTTAACAATCTACCACTGGACACTGGGCTTCCTAATGCAGAAATGATTTACTTTGATCGCCATGCATGGCGAGAGGATTGCCGATCGAAGTTTTAGAATATTTCGCACGTTTTCTTAAACTGCAAACTTAATTAACTTAATAAATTAAAACTCCCAAAATAAAAAGGACAATAGCAGAAAGGCTATGCATTAGCGAAGAATGTATTGGAAATATTTTATATATCTGCGTTTGGTATAGAAAATTCTCACAGTGCTGCTTCGTAATTTAAAAAGGACTTACGGAGGCGAATTTCGGAGAACAAAGATCAATTGAAACCAAAGGAAGAAGAATAATTTATGAGAACGATTTTTGCCAATAGATCATACAAGAATGTTTTAACTTAAAGCGGAATATATCAATAATATTTTTTTCAGAATTTGATTTTCATTGTTAGTAACACAAGCTCAGAAGTTTTCAGCTGCTCTTCGTAATGTGTGTTAAACATAAAATTAATTCCAATAGGTTTGCGCTGACAAGCCAGCGTAGTAAGTACCTATGAGCAAATTTTTGTAAATGGACTGTAATGTGGAATTATAGTAGGTTTGTTAATATATATCTAACAGCGAATTAAAAGCAAATCTCTGAAGCTCGGAAAAAAATAATTAGTTTAAATGTACTCATCTTAAATTTTAACGTATAAACGTTAGGAAATATGAGTACGTTTGTATCTAGCAGAGTGTTTAGGTATTATTGGTGGAAATAATTAGATTGTGAGATATTGCATTTTAGCCCTCATAGGTGACAACAAATCTGTAGTATTCTTTATTTGAAAATTTTTGCAGGTGTCCATGGGTTACAGTAGCCACTTACGATTAGGGTGGACTATATGCTATAAGTTAGTTTGTCAATGCAATTTAATAAAAAACTTTATCGCTACAGCGATTTTATATCTAAGAAAGCTTTTTACTCAGTTTATTACTGTTTTGGAATATTTTTCACGCATATATTATGAGGTTACTATTTTTTTACCTGCCTCCTAAGCAATAATTTTTACCTGCCTCCTATCAAAAATTTGTGTTAAAATATGATCAACAATTAACCTGAAAATTTAATACTAAACAACGATTTTCAAAGTTGCAAGTCCATCCATCCATCCATCCATTACAGCCCTTCACAAGTCCACTGCTGAACATAGGTCTCCCCCAAGGAATACCACAAAGCACGGTTATGAGCCACCTGTATCCATCGACTTCCTGCATGTCTTACCAGGTCGTCACTCCATCTAGTGAGGGGTTGCCTACACTTCGCCTACCGGTACGAGACTGCCATTTGAGAATCTTTTTACCCATCGGTTGTCGGTTCTTCGAGCTATATGTCCGGCCCATTGTCACTTCAGCTTACTAATCCTCATTTTTTAGGGGATATCCTCATTTCTAAGTTTATCACGCAGAAAAACCCCGAGCATAGCCCCCTCCATAGCTCGTTGAGTGACCTTGAGGGTCCCCATACGGTGAGCAGTGAAGGACCACGTCTCAGACTCATAAGTCATCACTGGCAACGCACTGGTTGTACAATCTTATTTTCAGGTTTTGAGGTATACCTGACGAGAAGATGTAGTAATTTCCGAACGCTGCCCAGCCGAGTTGAATCCGTCGATTGACCTCTCGGCCAAAGTTCGACTTACCTAGTCGGACTATTTGTCCCAGGTAAACATACTCGTCAACAACTTCGAGCTTAATGTCCCCAACAACTACCGGTTTAGGTGTGACATGGACGTTACACATGATCTTTGTTTTGTCCATGTTCATCTTTAGAACTATCCGTTGGGAGACACCATTGAGGTCATTGAGCATAGCACTTAGGTCCTCCAGCGATTCTGCTATAAGAACTATATCGTCGGCAAATCGAAGGTGAGTGATGTACACGCCATGTTAATACTGTATCCTTTCCAGTCCAGTAGCTTGAAAACGTCTTCCAATGCAGTGGTGAAGAGTTTCGGGGATATAACGTCACCCTGTCGTACACCTCTCTGCAGTTGAATAGGTTTCGTACTCTGGTTCTGTACTCAGATAGCCATCGTAGCCCTACTGTACAAACACTTCAGCACTTCGATATACCGACAGTTAACTTAGCACCGCTGAAGGGACTGTAGCACCGCCAAAATTTCGACGGAATCAAAGGCTTTCTCATAGTCCACAAACGCAAGGCAAAGTGGCAGATTGAACTCTTCTGTCTTCTGTACAATTTATCGAAGGGTATGTACGTGGTCTATGGTGCTAAAGCCCTTTCGGACACCGGTTTGTCCGGGATATTATCGAAATTGTGTCGGATAAAACTTGCTCTTGATCGTTACTCACACTTGCGTGTGGCTCCAACGATGATGTGTACACCTACCCATAGAACCTCTCAATCTCAATCAAAATCGTCCAGGAAACGATGCTGCCACACTCGGTCATCAGCTTTGACAGTGGCCTCTTTCTGGCAGACAGATTTCTTGCAAAGACTTTGGAGCCTTGGTTACGCTCGATCGCTTCTTCAATACGAGCTGTATTAAAGTTGCGTAAGTCTCGCCGCGTGTATTTGAAGATCTGTCTGTTCAGTTGCCTGTATGCTGTCAAATCTGTTGAAGACTGCAGCTTCATTTCCCGTCTAACAGACATGAGATTAAGAGTGTGATTGGAGAGTTTTGTGTTCTTCTGCGGCGGGTCTTGCAGAATTTAGCTCCGACCGCATGGACAGTTTCCACGAGCTTGTCATTTATATCGTCCACTGCATTGCAATCGCCTAAGCACTGAAAACTGTTTTGTAACTCGAGCTGAAAGATTTCGGAAGTTTTGATTAGAGCACGAAGGGACGGAGCGTTGACTTCATTAGACGAGACCTCTCCAACTTAACGTTTAGGTTCAGTGTGCCTCTAGGAAAGAAGAATGCATGGCTTTAGAGATATCCTCATACATTTCCTCCACCGACTTATCGGGATGTGCCGAGGTTGGTGCGTAAACCTGTATGACCTTCAGTGAATACCATTTGGTAATTCTGAGTATAAGGTACGCAACCCTCGTCGACATACTACCAATGTTTATAACGTTGTTAACGAGATACTTGTGGACGATAAATCCGAAACCTCCTTGGGACAGATAGTCGCCCTCCCGGTGAAAGAACAAGTTGCCGGATTCGAAGATTACCGTGTCCTCCTCCTCTCGTCGGACCTCAGATAATCCTATAATATCCCAGCGCAACTTGTCCATCTCTTCTTCCATCTCCAAGATCTTCTCGTCAGTCCTCAGGGTGCGTGCGTTGTATGTTGCCAGGTTGAGTCGTTTTAGGTGGCAACCGAACTTCCATCGGAGATTCGTAGCACACCCTGCCCCGCCTCACCATAGTCGCCACCGTAGCCAGGAATAGCGGGGCCGCCGGGAACTATTGACTTTCATTATGGTGTGGGGAGGGTTTCTCATAGTTGCCACGCATGGCGAGCGTGATGGCAACCGCAGTTTTTATTGTACTATTGCTGTTATCAGGATGCTGCTGCCCATCTCTTGCCTGTTTCAACTGTCGCCTCTTACGACACCCACGGGAAGATATGGGGTAGAGGTTATTCTAAACCGCCACTACACGGCCGTGTAGTTGCACCGATAAGTTATAGTGACAAATCATTTAAGTTATCTATTAGACTACACACATTGATCACAATGCCAAAATGGCTAGCAACATACTGTTACCCATATCTTCATCACTTCTTGTGATACGATCTACAATAGAATCAACGACTACCAGGTCCTTTCAAGTCGACCAACTCTACGATACAAAGGCCTTTCACCATATTAGCAGCTGTTCATCGCTCCTGAATGTTTTACAGTAAATCGCAGTTACAATTACACATCAATGCGTGCAATGTAATCAAATAGTAATAACAATTGACTACGAGTGTGAACGCTTGGAAATAACTTCGGCAACTTCTTCAATACTTAATTCTGCTTTACATAGATCGATTCAAGGGAAACTTTACTTATTATCACAAAATAAAATGTTAAAAAGCTATAACACTTTTAATAATTCGTTCGCAACACACACAAAGATCTACACGTCATTTTATTTTTACGAGCACTCATCTCTATGTTCAATCATCCCCGTGACATCTCAGCGACCACTAAACTAGACCTCTACCAACACCACACGCGTATCGCACCCACTCTTTGAGCTAAGGCTACGGTATGTCTATTGACATACATAAAACACAAAATAAAATGAAGTAAGCAACTCTACGATTTAACAGGGTCTTTAATCGCCCATAGACTTAGGCCAGCCAATTGAAATAAGTTTGACTTGCAGGCATTTCTCTCAACCAATTTAACCTGAAAGGAATTTTTTATAGGAGAGGGGCAAACGAGCATGCAGCTCACCTGAAAGTGACTACCGCCGCCCATGAACAACTGCAACACCAGGGGAACCAGGGGATTGCAGATGCGTTGCCGGCCTTTAAAGAGGAGTAGGCTCTTTTCTTGAAGGTCCCTAAGTCGTATCGGTCCGGAAAATCGTTGATGGTAATCGATTCCACATGGAAGTTGTGCGAAGAAGAAAACATCTTCTAAATCGCACAGTGGTGGACCGCCAATCATCCAGATGGTGTGGATGGTATCGGAGTTCTGCCGCGATGTGCGTTTGTGAAATTTGGCGGCTGGGATTAATCCGAACAATTCCTCAGAGCACTCCCCGTGATAGATGCGATAGAAAATGCAAAGCGATGCAACATCTCTTCGCAGCGCCAGTGAATCGACCTGATCGGAGAGGACTCGGTCGTCGACGATTCGAGCCGCTCTGCGCTGGATGCATTCAAGTGGAAGGAGCTGGCACTGGGAGCCCCAGCCCAGAGATGGGAACAGTATTCCATGTGAGGCCGAACCTGCGCCTTGTAAAGTTGCAGCCGTTGAGCCGGCATGAAACACTGTCCCGCTCTGCTGAGCACGCCAAGCTTTTAGAGGCCAATTTAGCCTTCTCTTCTCTTTATTAAAAGCTGAAAGCAATATTTAAAATAAATTTACTTTCCTCATATCAAATGGTGATCGCCAACAGTGGCAAATAATGTGTCCGCGACGTCTTACGTTGACAGCATATTTCGATTCCCAATTTGAATCAAAGTATGCGAAGTACACCATCAGGTTATTTTATCAAGTCCGGGGTAAGGTAACTAACAAAACGAGCCCAAACTTGGCACACCTAGTTCTTCTCGTCCAGGAGTTCCAGTAATAGTCACCCAAGTACATCATCAGGTCTCCATCAAGTCCAGAGGTAAGGTCTCATCATAACTAACAAAACGAGCCCAAACTCGGCACACCTAGTTCTACTCGTCTAAGAGTTCCAGTAGCAGTCACCGATGTACACTTTCAGATCACTCCATTAAGCTCAAGATGAATAGTCATTTATATATATATATATATATATATATATATATATATATATATATATATATATATATATATACTAGCTGTTACCCGCGGCTTCGCCCGCATGGTCACTGAAATGAACTATCCATTGCTTTTGAATTGAAAGAAAACTGAGTTTTATAGATTTGTCAGAGATGCAGCCATTAAAAGGAAACTGAGCAAAATTGATTCGTGAGCCTATTTAAATGTTTTGAAACGCAGCGGAAAATATGAAAATAGAAAGCATGACAAATAGCCTGTTTATTACAAATGGAAATGGATATTTTTTTTAATTAAAGGAAACTGAGCATAATTATCCGTCAGGATGCAGACTTTTAAAAGAAACTGAGCTAAATTGATTCGTCAGAGATGCAGTTTTCTGAATTGAAAGGAAACTGAGCCAAACAAAAGATCCGTCAGAGATGCAGCCTTTGAGTTGAAAGGAAACTGAGTATATATATATATATAAATATTTGTACATAAATCCCACTTACTTTTAGCGAAACAAAATATTATAATAAAAATGGGTGATTATAAAAATAATAATATTATTTAACCTTGTCAAGTACCTATGTATCAAATTCGAATATTTTGTGTTTGTACAGCGATCTTTTTCAGCTGCTGCAATCAGGCAGGCGGTACAGTATCCACTCACGACGGCGGCCGAGCGCGGACTGTGGTTTCATCGAAATTTTTGTACTACAAATCAAAACATGCACCAAAAATAAAATAGCCCTTATTGCAATCCATTATGATTCATCCGTATTAGCAAAACATGTGAAAAAATAAGCATCAGTTTTTTTTACGACTATTTGTGACATTTTGATAAAAAGTAAACACCATTATTTTTTATTAAATATGTCTGCCTACTTATAGTATTTTTATAAATCTTAATAAAAGTTGATAATAGAACAAAAACTGTACCTAAACATGAGCCGGTATCGTTAATTTTGTAGAAAATGGCTTGGGAAGATCGTTTTTACAATATAAAAAACTATTATTTTCAACAAAATAGTTACTAATATTTGAAGATGAAGAACCATTCTATACGTGGTAGTTATTAGCTATGTTTGGTTTGGTTTAGTTTTGTCACAAAATGTACCGAAAAACAGCATAATTTTACCCGATTTGCAAACGCACCCTTAAATACATGGAAATAAGTAGCGATTTGTTCGTTGGATTTCGCAGTTTTCCTTTGACAAAAACAAACAAAGAAGGGATTACTCAATAATGCTGACTCAAGTTCCTCTGTGTAAATGTGAAACTCTAGTCTCTCTGTGTAAATGTGAAAATACACTCTTTGTTGTATCAACAAATGCAGTGTGCTCTTATCAGAAAATACTACATATAATTAAATACAGGGGTAGGCTTCTATTTACATTTATGTACTTAACGGATTAAAATATTTCCTATTTATTTTTTTATGACCATTATTCAAACTTATGTAAATAATGTTCGCTGTAAAGATCTAACTTTATTATTGAATTTAGTTTAATTAAAAACGTAAAATCAAGCAAATGTTACAATATCTATTTCGTTTATAGCGTACCTACTCAACCAGTCATAAAGACAAAGCAGGACGTAAAGAGGTGAACTCAAAAGGAGTTGAAGTGATAGAAGTAAGCTAGTGAGCTTCAGCGTCTTTAACCTAAGATCCATTGTATATAATGATGTATTGACAGTTGGCAATTTACGACTAAATTTCGAGTTCTATTTGCTATTTTATAACCGAGAAAAA
This sequence comes from Parnassius orleans, assembly GCA_029286625.1. Taxonomy (NCBI): domain Eukaryota; kingdom Metazoa; phylum Arthropoda; class Insecta; order Lepidoptera; family Papilionidae; genus Parnassius; species Parnassius orleans. Next base: position 870,254 of record JAGSMP010000006.1, on the reverse strand, counting down.
CGAGGAGGTTCTATATTCCAGGCGTATAGTTTTTATTTATGTTCACCGATTTCTCTGTAACAGATGAACCGATGTTAATTAATCTTATTTAAAGTAAAGGGGACACTTTAGGGATGATCCATTCCAAAGCATGAAGAAATAGGGGATGATAGTGTAACTATTTAAATACCATTCTAGTTGTTACCTATAACTAGTGATATTCCTTGTGAATAAACCACTTATAAAGGGAAAAAGTTAAACATTCAATATAAAGTAGAAACAGACTTAAAAAAGTAATTAGTTATTTCCACTTAATAGCTTGTGAAGTCGGGCCTTTTTATTTACTCGTATAATTTGTACCTATACATTCTGTGGACATTCTTTTTATTTTATATCTTAAACCGAAAAATATGGCTTTAGGATAATTGACAGACAGATAAGTTCCGTCTGTAAATAAGTTAATGAAGTATGGTAAAACAAAATTATTGCATAAATGATGAATATTTTATACTAAAAATAACCTTATAAATTTTACTTAAATTTATAAGGTTATTTTGTTTATTTTATCAATGGACGCCTGCAGCCGATTTCAAACAATGAAGGCTTCATATTATGCGTTGTCCATTACGTGTTGTATGTGTATTTTGAGGAAGGTCGAATGTTTCACAGCCTGTAATTATACTAGCTCTCTATTCGTTTCAGACCGGAACACACTAGTGCAGGCATTGTAGCTTGACGGCAGAAATAGGTTAGAGGTAGCACCTACATAGACGAATTCCTAGGAAGAAATGGAGTCCTACCATCTAATAAGAAGTTTAAAAGCGTCCTATTACCGCTCGAGAACATAAAAACCAACAATAAATATAGATGTTGAATTTGTTTTACACTCTATTGTTATGACAGCACATATTTTTTACGGCAGTAGCAATAAAAGTAGACTCAATATTATATACTACCTTGCGCACTGGAAAAGTTATATTCGTATAATTTATCACGTAAACTAAACGACATTATCATTGTTGACGCTTTTATTATTCATTACACATCGTTTACGTATATATTCTTATGAATAAAATTTTTGCGAGTAATTTTTGCCCTAATAGTATATTAATCATTCTTATTGGGAGAAGGGACAATGTAAACAAAAATCAGTAATTCAAATGTATGGAATATCTTAATGTGCTTTTATATTGTTTAAGTTGCTTTACATACAGTGGTGGTCACAGGAAAATAAACTAAGATATGATTTAAATTAATCAATGAATAACCTGACATGTTATAATAATTTAAATTGCAAAAAAGTGAGGGATCTAATTTAATTGCCATATTATGTAAATAATTTAGTGATGAATTATTTGTGCAGTTATAGGTATTACCTATCCAAATATAATTTCAAGTATACTTATGTACCTAATGTAGTCTGCTCGGGGTGAGGCCCAGACTGAAAACCAGAGCCATGATTATCATGGCTGACACTTAGTCCGGTCCATTTTGTGATTTCATCCTGCAGCGCAGTTATTTCGTCCTAAATTGTAATTACCTTTTGTTATCAAAGATGTATTTAAGTCTTGTTATTTGTTTCATTTGATACTTTCATATTCTATTAAAGGTTTTTAAAATGTAAAAAATAAAACAACAATCCTAAAGCGTTTCACTGCAGAGCATAGGTCTTTTCAACCGACTTAAAAAAGCAAAGGTTCTTAATTCGACTGTATTCTTTTATGTTTTCTTCTTGTTTCTTTTCATGTGCTCCCATAGAAATTTGATCAAGATCTGACCAGTAGCTTTTGAGTTATCCTTAATAATACGTATTTAATTGACCTCGACTCCTACATTGATGATGTTCTAATTTTATTTATATTGAAGTCAGTTGTACAACATTTTTAATTTTACCACTTGTAGATTATTATTTCATTTTCGGAAGGATAGAATCAATGAATCCGTCTCGATGTTTCAGTAATTAATTTGCTTTCGTGCAGTTTAGTTTTTCTTTCACATGATTTGAATCTATAGAAAATTTAAGATCTGATTAATTTTCAATATGACTTTAGTTCTGGCACCAATATTGCACAGCTTTTGTATTGATCGCAACTCTTCTGGAAATATCGAACATAACGAGTCCCGTTGACTACTGAATATAAAAATCGATAACGAATTGAAAGCTATAGTGGAGCTGCTTTATTCCAAATCACATCTTAGTTAGATTTTATCTCACCATGATATAAAAGTATTCAAATAAAATTTAAAGAAAATTAAGGACGCGTTTGCAAAATTGATAGGTATAGAATCGAACTATTCCATTGACACGGGTCACACACACAAGTGTACGCACGGTTAGCAGCAGGTGCTGGAATCGTAATCAAGTAAAACATTTTGATAATTTGAAAGATTGATTTTTTCTCATTTCTTATACTACAAATATATACTTAGATACGAAATACGAATAGCTGCTCCAGAGACTGCTAGGCACTAGAAGCCCTCTACTAGCAGTAAGATGGTGGCTGTGGACTTTGGGCTGGTTTTGTTAGTTATGATAAGACTTTAGCTCGGACTTGGTGAAGTGACTTGAAGGTATACTTCGGTGACAGCTACTGGAACTCGTCGACGAGTAGTACTAGGTGTGCTGAGTTTGGGCTCGTTTTGTTAGTTACGATGAGACCTAACCTTCAGGCTTGATGGAGATACTTGATGGTGTACTTCGGTGACAACTGCTGGAATTCCTGGACGAGTAGAACTAGGTGTGCCGAGTTTGGGCTCGTTTTGTTAGTTATGGTGATACCTAACCTCCGGCTTGATGGAGAGATCTGATGGTGTACTTTGGTGACTACTACTGGAACTCCTGGACGAGAAGAACTAAGTGTGCCAAGTTTGGACTCGTTTTGTTAGTTATGATTAGACTTACCCCGGACTTGATGGGTGACCTGATTCCGTACTTCGGTGACTACTACTGGAACTCCTGGACGAGTAGACCTAGGTGTGCTGAGTTTGGGCTTGTTTTGTTAGTTATTATGAGACCCAACCTCCAGGCTTGATGGAGAGACTTGATGGTGTACTTCGGTAACAACTGCTGGAATTCCTGGACGAGTAGAACTAGGTGTGCCGAGTTTGTGCTCGTTTTGTTGAGTTATGATTAGACCTTACCCCGGACTTGATGGGTGACCTGATGGTGTACTTCGGTGACTACTACTGGAACTCCTGGACGAGTAGACCTAGGTGCTGAGTCTGGGCTTGTTTTGTTAGTTACGATGAGACCTAACCTTCAGGCTTGATGGAGAGACTTGATGGTGTACTTCGGTGACAATTGCTGGAATTCCTGGATGAGTAGAACTAGGTGTGCCGAGTTTGGGCTCGTTTTGTTAGTTATGGTGAGACCTAACCTCCAGCCTTGATAGAGGACTTGATGGTGTACTTCGGTCACAACTGCTGGAATTCTGGACGAGTAGAACTAGGTGCGCCGAGTTTGGGCTCGTTTTATTAGTTATAATAAGACCTTACCCCGGACTTGAAGAAGTGACCTGATGGCGTACTTCGGTGACTACTACTGGAACTCCTGGACGAGTAGACCTAGGTGTGCCGAGTTTGGGCTCCTTTGTTAGTTATGATTAGACCTTACTCCCGGACTTGATGGAGTGATCTGATGGTGTACTTGGTGACTACTGGAACTCCTGGACGAGTAGAACTAGGTGTGCCGAGTTTGGGCTCGTTTTGTTAGTTATGATGAGAACTTACTCCAGGACTTGATGGAGTGACCTGATGGTGTACTGGTGACTACTACTGGAACTCCTAGACGAGTAGAACTAGGTGTGCTGAGTTTGGGCTCGTTTTGTTAGTTATGATAAGACCTTACCTCTGGACTTGATAGAGTGACCTGATGGTGTACTTCAGTGACTACTACTGGAAAACTTTGTAGAAAATGGCAACAAAACGAGCCCAAACTCGGCATATCTAGTTCTACTCGTCTAGAGTGCCAGTAGCAGTCACTGATGTACACTTCAGATCACTCCATAAAATCCAAGACAAATAGGCAATAGGCATTTATATATATATTGGTATATTGGTATTTTTGAAACGCCCTGAAAACGAAGACAGATGATAGTACTAAGGATACCTATGATGATGGGTAACAAAAAAATTCGATCCCGAGGCAAAAAACATCTTTCACAACGTTTTATTATACGTATCGCGTTTAATAACTTATTTGTGTTAATATTTATATAAATAAATATGACTAAGAAGAAAAACATTATACGAGGTAGAGCCATGCTGTATTATGATTGTAGCACGAATGGGTCGGCTCAACCAGGGTAGGACCACGCACTCACAGTATACCAGCGTAGAATAACAGCTTAATACTGATGTGTTCCGTATGGTGAGTGTAGAGAACCGGATACTCTTTTCACTGGAAACGAGGCATTCGATGTTAGTGCTCAGAGGTATAACCTCATCTGCATTTTGTTTCTTAATTGAGAATAAGAAGTCAATGAGCCACAGCGACCAGTGACCTCAGGTAGACGGTACTGTGTGCTCGTTTGTCACCCTTAAAGTGAAACTTCTTTATCAACGTAGTGGAGTTTAGTACAGTAGTTAAAACAGTCACAATTTCTCGTAACGTTTTTTTTTTCGTAAGCCTTCTTATGTAAAATATAAAATAAATGAAGAATGATATATCGTAAAGAAGTTTCACTTCGAACGTGTGTACACAATTACAGGCACTATTTATTTTCTATAAAAAAATAAAAAATATGGTGTGCTTGAGTGTATTTTAGTATAATCTGTTCCTGAATATTACAATGTTCGTCAAGCGAATACAAAACATTAACTGCAGCATAATTTTATTTCCAAACATTGAAACTAAGCCGTTCCTACCGAATTAACTTTGCTTGTGCTATGTTACAACTTACATCTTAACACGGGCTGTGACGTTCGAGAATATCAAAAGATAACTCTGTCTCTCGTTTGTAACTTAGTAAGTGTATATAGGCATCTTGTTTGGTTGCAAAAACAAAAGGCAGGAAAAAAGCACGTACATGTTCAATTGTCACCGAACCCAATATTATCATTGACTTAATTACAATATACTACCTGGCCCAGTAGACATTCTGCTCTTTCCTTTACATCAAGAATTCTGCATTTTTTACCGTTTAGTTGCATAGGCAAAAATTAGGAAACAAAGCACGTACATGTTCAATCGTCACCGAACCGAACATCGTCATTGACTAAATTACAATATACTAACTGGTCTGGCAGACATTCTGCTCTTTCCTTTATATCAATCATTCTGCGTTCATTACTGTTTAGTTGCAGAGGCAAAAAGCAAGAAATAAAGTATGTTTATGTTCCGTAGTCACCGAACCGAATATCGTTATTTATTCAATTACAATATACCAGCTGGCCCGGCAGACGTTCTGCTCTTTCCTGTATATCATTTATTCACCATTCATTAGACTCATTCAAAAGTCCACTGCTGAACATAGGCCTTCCTTTAAAAATTGCTTCATAGTTGTCGCCATACAGGCGAGTTGTCAGTCACAAGTTTTAATAATTTTGAGTTGTTCTTAGAAAGATGCTGCTGCCCGTCTTCTGTTTCATTTCCCCCCTACTGTCTTTTACGACATTCACTGGATAACTTTCCGGCTTATAACATTTATTAATAACTCGAACACAGCGCCTCCTATCGAGTCAAGATTTTGTGATTTTCTTTTTTGACTCTAAACCAACATATTATATAAACATATTAAGTAAATAAGAGTTTTTTTACGTTAATAAAGAATTTGATAATAACTTTAGTTAATTGAATTAAACTACTTTTTACGGATTATATCGCGTTTAATTAACTTATTTTATTAATTCCCGACGTTTCGGGTGCTTTACAGCACCCATGGTTACGGGGACTGAGGTGATTGACGTCCCAATGTCAAAGTTAATACGGAGTACCTTCAGCTTTTATTAATTATTAATTTTGGTCCGATCTACGCAGAATGAACTAACTGTGTCTTGAAGTCTTGCAGTGGTATGCTTGGGTTTAGTTTAATTTTATTAATTACAGGATCCCAAGCAGGTGGTAGTACCAGCCTCCCTCTCTATTGAAATTAGGATGTTTTTAATTTCAATAGCTTCACGTATCATCCTTCTTTTCCTTCTTTCTTTCTTTCTTTCTTTCTTTCTTTGTTTGGCAGAATCGATGTTCTTTCGCGTATTCGCGATTTCGCGATTCCTGCCAAGGATGAGCTGCAGAAAGCAAGCGCGATTTCAGCGTGAGTGGCACCACACACCGGACTAGACAATGATCCAAGGAGCCAAGAGGGACGTCGACGGAGACCTTATATCTCTCCGGATGAGAGGTCAGCAGAAGGTCCAACAAGGAAGGTGCATGATCCTTCACATCTGGAATCCGCGTAGGCGTAGTAGCCAGTTGTATCATACCATATGCCAAGGCAAAATCATGAACAGATCTCTCCGCATGATCGGTTAAACGTGAACCGAGCCATTCGGCGTGGTGGGCGATAAAATCGCCAAGGATCACGATCTCTGCGGATGGGAGTTGTTGTAGCAAGGAATCTGTAGCCATTTGGACGTGGTCGATGAGTCGGTCTGTTTCCGCTATGGGACCTATAGAGGCACCGGTAGATGCGCGGATGGTCGTCGCTGTCTACGCGTAGCCAAATACCTTCAAGACTGCCGAGGCGTCGAGAACAGATGTCCTCTCTGACGTATACGCAAACTCCAGCCCGAGGCACAAAGGAGTGTTTCAATTTGTACCCCGGGTAGGAGAGTAGTCTTTCATTTAATTCCGCTACCATGTTGATGAGGGGGGGGGGGGGAATGGGGCCGCCGGCCACCTGCACTCACCAAACAAAACGCAGAAGCAGAGCTTGTACTTCACGCCGGTATTCTGTGAGGTCGTGGCACCAACCCGGCTCGAGCCGGCCCATACGTGCAACAGCAGAAGCTGCCGCGTGGCTCTACCACCGTTATGTCGATAACGATAGCAGCTCAATTCACACAAAGAATCAAAATAACTGGTTTATTTTATTCATCTTTCCACTAATATATATTGGATTTTTACGTATCAAAAATCAAACCATTATTTTAACGAAAATGCAGGACCAACGATTTTCGAACGACTCAATTTTCCGGCAAAGCTACTATAAAGGTGCGTTTAAACCAAACGAACAAAGAGCTAGAACTAGAACGACAGCATTTTTTTTGATCCTTTAGGCTAAACAAAAGCTCATTTTCAGCGTTTACACCAAAATATCGACGAGCAAGAATGAGAACCATAATAAACACTCACGCCTGTCACCCAGAGGGGTAGACAGAGACTATGGACTTTCATTTGGCACGATCCTGACACACCTCTCTCGCCTGCCCCACATCCATATTCATAATTTGGCCCATTTTAGAATGAGATATCCAACCAAGGAATAGAATTCTTGCACAATGTTTAGATCAGCCGAACGAATGCTCATTGCTTCGTGTCAATTCTATGGTTAGTAGTGCTTCGCTATGTCCGACTCTGACAGCAATATTATAATTGCAATATACAAATGCTGTATTTATAATTTTGTTTCAAATACTCAAAAGAAGAAGGCAGAGAAGTTGGTGAGTGACAAATCTAATGCAACGAAGGACACTGGATAATGTAGGAGAAATAATGACGGATATGCAAGATAGGATATTTTTCTTGAGACCAATCCATAATTAAATCGATAAGTATGTATTCAAATCGCTAGAACACAAGAACGCTTTGAAGAGACCACTCCGGGGAGCGAGCACGTCCGAATACGCAAGAACGCTCTAAGCAACTGTTCGCACGTACCAGTACCGTTTACATTAATGGACGAACATTCTTAGGGCTCCTTCCAACGAGATGGTTTTAACACGTCCCGGTTTTTTGCCGGCGCCAGGTAGAAACCGTCCGAGCTTGCACACAAGACGGTTTGTATACGATCCGGTTTCACGGAGGTGAGCACCGTACCCGGCTGTGCGGTGAGGTTATAAGGAAGAGAGGTGGAATAATATCCATCTCCCTCGCACTTTTTCTGAATTTGCTATGAAAAAAATTTTATTTTATTTTAAATGACGCTTCATTTTAATAGACGCTAGTAATTCATTTATTTGTATTTGTTAATCAATAATATAATACGTTTATCAATAATAATACACTACGAAAGGAACTCCGTTCCAATCGAGTGTTCCACTACACTCACGCATGTTTTTTTTATAGAAGTAGGGTGACAAACGAGCACACAGTCCACCTGATGGTAAATGATTGCTGAGGCCCACAGACATCTACATCTCTCCTCGCTTGCGAATCAAAATGCAGATGCGTTGTCAGCCTTGAGGACTAAGATGAAATGCCTCTTTTCTAGTAAAAAGGGTCTCCGGTTCTACACTCACCATACGAAACATAGCAGCATCAAGCTGCTATTTTACGCTGGTATTCTGTGAGAGCGTAGTCCTTCCCCGGTCGAGCCGACCCATTCGTGCTACAACTATACTATAAATATAGCTGCAGCTTGGCTCTACCACGTATAAATCCGAAAAAACCGGCGAAAAACCGTCTCGTGGGCGTGAGGCCTTAGAATATTCCATAGTATGTTTGTGAACGCACACAGAACAACGAAAGAATCCTCTACGCCTATTTACACTAAAAGAATTAAAAAGAGTGGGGATAGAATGAGCATTCGTTCGTCTGATGTAAATCGGCCTTTAGAATCCTATTAGAATATTTATTATATCGAATAAAATAACCAGACCGGCAAAAGTAACGGTGAATTCATGTAATGTTACTGTCTGTATACATCCTGCAGCTTGACCTCGTGCCCTTCTCTTATTTCTATGTATTAAATGGTAATGGAGCAGTAAGTTCGCCCCGCTGCTCCATTGCAAATTGGCGTACTTAACACATTCTCAAAATAGTTTATTTGTCATATATGCAAATTTGTTCAAGATTATTCCTTCACTGTCGAGCACGTGATAAATCGGTACTTTAAACTGTCACCAACAATTCATGAGTGTCGGCGGAAATCGAACTTGGATTGCTGGCGAACTATAAAATTGACGAGTGCTTTGCCCCAAACTACCATGTACGGTTTTGCATCTGATTGTGGTTGTGCGTATCATCAGCTGGATTTTAAATTAGTCTGTCATTTAAGTTGTCAGAAATGTTTATATTATTTCTTTCTTAATATCTTATTTCGTTCCTAATTTTTTTTCTTTCTTAATTGTTTTCAGTTTTTAGTCTACTATTAAGTATATATGTTTATATATTATTAATGATTTACTTTACATTTTTTACAGGGGATAATAATGATATAGTTTCTTTTTTCTTTTAAAACTTTATCTCCACACAAGGAATTTCTCCTGTATCCTGGGGCAATTCATACATGAATTTCACAGGACAGACATCAGACCCGGAACAATTATTTGTAGTCATACAAATACTTGTTCCGTGCTGGATTCTTATCCGCGGCCTTCAGCGCTGTAACTCATTAGTATTATTTCATAATATTGTTTACTGATCACTTCATTGATTTTCAAATACCTACGGCAATCGTTCGAATACGACTAAATGAATAATACAGTTAACATTAAAAATTTATATTTAAATAACTAACATCAAACGTTTAAAATATACATACCAATGTGCTTTACACGGGTAACAGTTGAGCCTTGCTGATTCCGCTGTTTTTCGTATTATTACTATGGGTTGCGAAGCTTCAGTGGGGCTCTCATATACGACTATCTTAACTAGCAAGCAGACTGAACTCTACAGTACCTATATTATGCTGTATAAAGATTGGAAGTCTAACTAGAGTTGAAACATCTAACTTAATTATTTCCATAGCAAAAACTACTGCATAAGTGTGAAATACTGCATAAGTCTTTGCAGTATTTCACAATATTTTTACAATAGCTTGCAGTAGGTTAAAAAAAATACCATACCAAACTAGTTGTAGGTACAATAACATCACGATTTTTTAAATGTCATAAAAATGTATTGTGTAGAGGCGGTGTATGAATATTTACTACCCCATATCTTCCCCTTATCTTGATGTTTATCGTAAGAGGCAACAGAGGAAAACAACACCGGAAAAAGGCAGCAGTGTCTTCCCAATAACAACTAGTAAATAAAAAACTGCGGTTACCAGTCCGCCTGCGCAGCGTGGCAACTATAGCAAATATCCTCCCTATGAGACAATCTCTGAGAGGCCTATGTTCAGCAGTGGATACTGATAGGCTGTAATGATGATGATGATGATCATTATCATGATGACGAAGATGAAAAATATAATTTTTTAAAGTGATGATAATCGACATGTTTAGTTTTGTCGAGAAGTATAATAATTATAGTAAGTTTAATCCTGTATTTTCTTCATTAGTACACAAAAGTCAATGGACACGGGTCTCTCATTTTGTTAGGTGTACCAGTCGTCTCACATATTTGCTGCTCCTCTCCTTACAGTCGTCGTTTTTCGTCTGACGTAAGCGGGATGTTCATACCGCCTTTGGAAGTAAAGAGCTTTTTTATTGCATTTCCCATAAACGACACCCAAGGTGACAAATAGTGATTCGAGATTCTCTCACGCCACTACCCCACGACATAACCATCCGACCATCTGAGCCGTGGTAGCTCAGATAGTTAGCGCTCGCTGTAAGTTTCACAGTACGCGAGCAACCCGGGATCGATCCCTGCCGGCACCAATTAAATTGTTAATTGCAATTTTAAGTGCTGATTTACAGAGCGGCAGAGAGGCGGACACTTCCTTGCCCTAAAAAAACCCTCTATGAAATGAGAGGAGGCCTGTGCCCAGCAGTGGGACGTATATAGGCTGTAACTTTAACTTTATTTAACCACCCCACGGCAACGTTTATCACACGCATAATATATTAATATTTAGCACCAATTCATAAGTTATAGATGATCAATTAATTGCCACATCTTGTAATATGTAGTTTAGTGAATAATTTCAATAACTTTCTAGTACTGACGTTGCGCATTCCCATTGTAAAGTTTGTCTCAGTTTAGTTAGTTTAAAAGCGTTTATGAGCAGATAATTGTAAATTCAATATCGTCATTCATAGTGTTATTTAACTTAACAAACTCTGGCCGCAATTTCTTGATAATCCGACAATAATCATATCTAAACATATTTTACAATTGTTCAAAAGACAAAAATTAATATTAGAAATATTATCATCATCATTACAGCCCTTCACAAGTCCACTGCTAAACATAGGCCTCCCCCAAGGAACGCCACAATGCACGGTCCCGAGCCACCTGCAAATTATATATGTATATATATTTATACTTCTATAAATATATATGTATATATATTATAAATATGTATATATATGTATATTCCTCTCCCGCCTCTTACTGAATGATACCTATGGGATGATATGGGGTGAAGTGGATTCACTTATGCCACCCCAACACTGCAAGTAAGGATATGCAAGCAAATATAACTTTTTATATTGGTTATAATAATCCTTTTTAAGAAATAATGCTTTGAGATCTACCATAAATTAAAACATTTATTAGACATAAACAAACGTTATTAATTACTTTGTAGGTTCTCAAGCGTTGATATAAGTTTGTCCTCCATTATCATAGTTTGTGCATTTAGAAGCAGTTGCTTGTAAATTTAATTTTGTCTTCCCAAAGCGTATCTAAAGTGAACACTGGCGTAAATTACAAAGTGAGTAATGTATGATTTATTAATGCTTTCAAATACAGTATTTATTAACCGATTTCAAAAAACGAGGAGGTTCTATATTCAATGTGAATGATATTTATGTATATTTTTACGTGGTAGAGTCATGCTGCAGATATATTACTGGTATAGTTGTGGCACGAATGTGTCGGCTCGATCGGAGAAGGACCACGCTCTCAAAGAATACCAGCGTAAAATAACAGTTAACGTTTCTCTGTTTCGTATAGTGAGTGTAGAGAACCGGAGACCCTTTTTGCTGGAATCGAGACATTCCATATTAGTCCTCACGGGTGACAACACATCTGCATTTTGATTCGTAATCGAGGATAATGTAGATGTCAGGCGCAGCATACACTTACCATCAGGTGGACTGTGCTAGTTTGTCATCCTTATCCTATATAAAAATATTCACAGGTTTTTCGAAAACGGCAAAACAGATTTAAATGATATTTTTTTCTTAAATAGGTTATACATCAGGGGTGGTCTATTATAAACTTGAAATAATAAAATGTTGGGTACAATTTTACATGGGTAGAAAAATAGGAAATAAAATTTTAATCTAACTTTTACAGGACATTCTAGTTGTTACCTTGAACTTTGATATTCCTTAGTCCACTCAAAAGGGTAATCAATTATACTTTAACTTAAAAACGTGTTTAAACATTCTTAACATTGAAAGATTGTGAAAAAATTTGTTAATTTTATATCATGTAGTATGATGTTATTAGTTCATAAATGTTTTTCTTTGCACAAGTATATGTTTCGCTTGTATGTCTAAGATTGACTGTTTAAGTTTTTTTATCATAGTATATATAATGTTTTGTAGTATTCCGGAATCACAATGACCCTATATCACCTTTGAATCTCTCGATATGTCCACCTATTCTAATGTGTCGACGGAAAAGTAAAGTAGAGTCCTCCGTAACCATAGGTGCTGCAAAACACCTAAAACGTCAGGAGTTAAAAATAAGTACAATTAAATGCGATAAAATCCGAATTTCGAAGACGTCTTTGAAATAGTAACGAAAGAATTATGTCTCACTACTGAAATGAAAGGATATATATATGTCTCACTGCTCAGTACAGGCCCCTGTTATTTCTGAAAGGATTATGGAGCGATTAGGTCGCCGCACATTTCTAGCCAGTGTTCCAGTTCACGTGTCTTCGAAACATTTACGGAAGCATTCGAAATATAAAGAGAATAATATTTTAAATAGGATCATCATCATTACAGCCCTTCACAAGTCCACTGCTGAACATAGGCCTCTCCCAAAGAATGTCACACAGCACGGTCCTGAGCAACCTGCATCCATCGACTTCCTGCATGTCTTACCAGGTCGTCACTCCATTTTGTGGGGGTTTCACACTTCGCCTACCGGTACGAGGCTGCCACTCGAGAATCTTTTTTCCCCATCAGTTAGGATCTGTTAAAGAAAATTTTTACAATTAAGCTTAGAAAATATCAAAATATTCACATCAAATTGACTTGCAGTGCCAAGTCAAAAGGGTTTAAGAGTTTATACCTGCACTATGTACGAGTACGTTAATAGAGGTAAACAAAATTATTATAATGTTATAACAGACAACTCTTGTACTACAGATGAGGTTGCCACTTAAAGAAAAAATTGATATATTCCCATGTCCTATTTCAGGTAAACATTTTTAAAGATCGATTTTGCTTCAAAACTTTAAGATATAAAGTAAGGAACTTTATAATATGTAAAATTACAAACCGAATTTTTTTGTTCGAAATTGTTCAATGAAAATTCAATCAAAACCATTTATTTGTATCAGTTTATCAATGTCTAGCACCTGAAGACTACCTGGACAGACAACAAGACAGACAGACAGACAAAAAAGTTTTTTATGTCTAATATCGTGCAAATTTCGTCTAAACTCATAAGAAGCAAGTTATTTCGATATTATAGACAGACGCTTTAATTTTATGTATATGTATAGATGTATATTGTATATGTATAGTATATTTTAATAACAACATATTGTATTAAAAATAAAAAATAGAGTGTTTCTCTCGGTTTTATAAACGTAACATTGTCTTTAATATTCAAGCCATTAGTTGCGATTTATGAACTATGATACCGGCTTGTAAGTGTTACAGTGCGATTGTTTAACTCTGGTGAGAATCGTGCTTGGTTTTGTTGTATTATGTAAATGTATCACTGTTGATGATAAGCAGATGCTTTTCTTTTTATTAAAATGGGCTCACTCTTGACTCCATCTGGCCCGAGCAAAAATGAGGTTTAAGATGGAGCGAGTTTGAAGAGGTTCAGGTTAACGAACTCTGAAAACAAGCGCTGGCAGGGCATTCACCTGATTAGGCTATGTCATCTTTTGTAGTATAAAGATGACTTATAGCGCTTAATGAATATTCGGAATGTCAACCATGGATGATAACCTGCAGTTTGTCTGGTACTAGGATACAAAACAAAAGTCTTGTTGTTTTAATAAATCACACGCATAAAATTACTTAATACAGACTGAAGGTTAAAAATCTGGTTACCATAATTATTATTGTAAAAAAAAAAAAATGTGCATGATTTCATAGAACAAAAAATTTGTGACGCACGGGCATGTTTTGTATTGACCATTTAAGGTTGACGCAACACGCGAGGAGAGAGTAGGTTAAATAAAAGTATACCTCATGCAGCCCCGGCGGTAAAACATTACAAGAAAACGTGACGTTTTGTTTTTATACCGTAAATACTAAATTTCACCACTACGTCGTCTATCATTTTTTTAATAAAATGTAGCATCACTTCGCATTTGCATTATTCCATTTGGATTATATTTACATAGAACGAGAACAGTGAACGAAAAACTGAAAATTCTTTCAATTTTATTATTTTGAATTCCACCTGATGGTTTTAAGTGAATGATTTAGCCAATAGCCACCTACATCTATCCATGGCTAGAATACTAAATGCAGATAGCATCACATGCAGATAAAATGCAGATGCTTTGTCACCCTAAGAGTAATGCCTTGTTAGAAAGATAAAAAAAAATGTTTTTATTAGCAAATTTCAATTCAATGCTGTAGTCTTTACAAGAAAAGTGTGTACCAAGTACCAATTGTCATTTTCGAAAGATTTTCACATCGCTGGGCAGATGTGTAGTTTTTTTTTTTTTTAGAGACGAGATCAGGTGAGCCGCAAACGAGCATGCGGCCAGCGGCTCACCTGATGGTAAGTGACCACTGCCTATGTACAACTGCAACCCCAGGGAACCAGAGGAATTGCAGATGCGTTGCCGGAGTAGCTCTCACTTTCTGTCTACTCCTTTTTAAAAGGCCGGCAATACAGAGAATTATGGAAATAGTAACTTAATGTTGCTGGGCTTAGTATGGTGAGTGTAAAGAACCGGAGACCCATTTTACTAGAAACGAGGCATTTCATCTTGGTCTTCGGGGGTGACAATGCATCCGTATTTTGATTCTTAATCGAGGATCATCAGGTGGACTGTGTGCTCGTTAGTCACTCTTATTGTATAAAAAGAAACCCGCTCTATCCGTTGTGGGATAAAATCGGACATTATCAAGACTGTATTACTGATTAAATAATACAAAATACGCATGCAAACCTTTTCTATAAAAACAAACAACAATCTTAACACAATTAAAACTAGCCCTACTCCTCGCAGTATAGTGCTAAGAACGCTGCAGTGTTTTTTGATGATGGATATACTTGTTATCGCGGATACTGATATTTTAGGTACCCCTACGCATGCGGACTTCAAGGATCGATATTCTCTATAGTTTCTGAAATTGATATTAATTACTGGTAAAATAATAGTCATGTCACGGAGTCGGGCAGCAGCATCTTCATGTTAAAAGAACAAATACTAATAGCGTCAATGCGTGACTGGAGTTTAGCTTTAGCTTAAGAAGCCGTGAGGTCATTTTGCATTAATTATGTATTCATAATTTAGTGTTATATGTTATTTTATTTGTAATGACATAACAAATGATAATTTTTTCGAATAGGGTCATATTAGTGGTTTATGTTGAAGAAAACTAACTAACACATACATAACCGTTATCAACAGAGTATTTTTGTGTTTAAAAAAAAAATCAACTAAAATTTTTAAACATATGACTAATAACTTTTAACTATTAAATAAATTGAACCATTATTGCCATATATACACGCGTTGCGCGAATGAGTTGCGCGATTACTCCACTTTTTGTCAACACTCAATTTCGCTCCTCATCTAATTTGTGTTCCGCGGGTGATAATATAAGACCATCGATTCTTAAGGAGTAAACTCCAAAAAAATACGATTGACAACCCGCCTGCCAAGCGCGGCAACTATGATTAATATCCACCCTATGAGTGAAATTATGGAGGAGGCCTATATTCAGCAGTGGACTTTGTTAGACAATAATGAATGAAAAAAATGGCAAATACATTTATAGTTATCTTTTATACACATATTTAAAAGATTGTATCTCGTAAGCACCCAAGCGAATTGAACAATTTTAAGTTTTAAAAGACCTGATATACGTTCCTGCTACAATTTAATTAAATTCAAGAACCTTGTTAAAGCTGTTCTTGAATTTAATCGTGCGACTACGATATGACCTGTGATATTACGAAACGAGTTGTGGCGGTGGAAATGAGTGAATAGATAACGGATCAAGTTTCTCCAAATTTTAGTCGAAAATAAAACAGTGATTAATAGGGTTTCAGAAACTTGTACAAAAAGTGTTGTTTTGTCAGCCTCCCATTGTAGACATCATAGCCTACAAAGTATGGCGAATCTTGTTTAATATCTTGTATAATATGCCCAAAATAACCAGGGCGGCGACGGAAAGCAGCCTGGCGGCGGCAATGGCAACGTGGCGGATTATCCTAAGGCAAACTAGGCACGAGCATAGGTTAAGATAAGGGCGCGCGGAAGTTTCAAACGAAAAAATTATCTTTGATTACTATTACATCAGCCTTACTCTCTCATCACATTTTTCATTCAGGCCCACCTGTTAAGGGTACTCGTGTTCTAACTATTTTGCAACTTTATAAATTACGATATAGTTTATTTGCAAAATAATTAAATTATAATTATATTTAAAATTAATATTTATTTAAAAACAGTGTACAAAATGGCAAATCCAGTTTATTTCGCTAGTCCTTGAGGATTTATGCGCGACGAGTAGTGGCGTAAAATTTAATTTTGATGACAGGAGCGAGCGTTTTCTGGCTCTTACTGGGACTGTGACAATCGTAAAAATTCACACTCGTGCATAAATTGGGCACTACTTGACGATTTATTCGTATAAGTCTGGTGATGCAATTAAAGCGTATAAGATAAACATATTTAAAGCTTCAAAATTTGAAATAATAAATGACGCCGCAAACAGTTAATATATTTTGAAATAATATGCTGCCGGATAACCAAGCTTGATGAACGTGGGTATAAAATTCGGTGAGAGTTTTGAGTGCTGGGCTATTATATGGGGGTTATAATGAATTTTCAGTTCATATACTCGTAATGGCAGTGTTAGACTATCCACTACCTCATTTCGTTCCGTGAGGTCGTAAGTGGTGACAGAGAGAAACAAACCAGAAGATGGGTTACAGCATCTTCTTGTAACATCTAGAAAATTAAAACACTGGGTTGCCAACCCGCCTGCTAAGTGTGGCAAGTGTGGAAAATATTCCCTAGAAGGCAATGTATGGGACGGCCTATGTTCAGCAGCGGATTTTTGATAGGCAATGGTGATAACGATGATAATACTAGTAATTAGTAGTTAAAGACACGGGTGCGTGGAAAATGGAAAAGCAAATGAAATGAACGAATAGCAATTTCTTTTCCAGTTGTCCAATCTCACCTTCATGTCGTATGTGGCTAAATAAAGAAGGGATCTGACGTTCAACAAATGTCGATATATCCATCTGAAATGTTTCCTGAACTATAACACTATCTATGAGCAAAATGTTATTGTATATAGTTTTAGAGAAAATCGCTTGTGATAGACCGATCCGACTATCCGTTTCCATAAATTCTGACCTTGAAAATTTTAACAGTGCATATGTCGCAGTGAGAAGCATAGCACATCTATGAAACGCTTAATTTTACCTATATTTTTTTTCTTTTATATAATATAAAAATAAAGTGAAAGATGAAAATAAATCTAGTTGTTAAGCATTTTGCAGTAAGAGCCGTGAAATATAGGCGGTTTGCGTCCTTTGATCTTCTATATATACGATATTAGAACAGAAAATATTTGAAAAGGACACTCAGCACCCGTTATTTGAGACCAGTCCGTAGTATCAATGGTTATATAATCTATTTATCCCTTACACAATTTATAAAATAAAATATATACTAGAATAATGAACCTAAAACTAAAAACCTTAAAAAAAATATTGTGATAACTAAAATATATTATTAAAAGAGTCCTTTAGGCAAGGTTCCGAAGATACTGGCAGTTCCCCTAAATAGCTAGACTAATTCTTTGTCCGAGGTAGCTGCCAGCTCTTCGGTCTCCTGTGACGTCGACTAACCTTTTTCTATTTCCTAAAAGCCTTATAGCTAGGGGTCCGACAGGGGTCTCGACACCGAATGGGACAAAAACATATTCGGAGCCTAGACCCATGTAGGAAGGTAAGTGTGTCTGAACAGGTTGCATCCCATACCAGCACCCGGCCCATCTTCCATGGAATCAAACTCATACCGTCCGGTCTCTTGCCATCGTCTCTGCAATACCAGACGGCTCAAGTAGACGGCACGTTGACGGTGGCAAGGGACCGGCGTATGATATCGTTAAGGCTGCATGTCTCGAGGTTTTATACGTGGTAGAGCCATGCTGCAGCTATATTAATAGTATAGTTAGCACGAATGGGTCGGCCTCGACCAAGCGACCACGCACTCACAGAATACCATAAAACAGCAGCTTAATGCTGCTGTGTTTCATGGTGAGTGTAGAGAACCGGAGACCCTTTACTGAAAAGAGGCATTCTATCTTTATCCTCACGGCTGACAACGCATCTGCATTTAAATGCGCAAACGAAGATAGATGTAGATGTCTGGGCCATAGCAACCACTTACCATCAGATGGACTGTGTGCTCGTTTGTCACCCTTATTCTATAAAAAGCGGCCTGCACTTTTGGCACGACAGTCCGTGATGTTCTAGCTTGTCGACGTCACTGCCACACGGACATTTATGAGGAACGCAGACCGGAACCCCAAGCCGTAGACAGGTTGCGATTCGGGAGCGCATGGTTCAAGAAATGTTCCTATTTGACGAAGGGTACGCGTGAAGCCAATAGCCGGCCTCATGCGTATCCACGGCCAAAAGCCTAGCACGCGCCGAACCTGTACTACAGCTCAAAGGATTGTCATAAGTCAATTTGCAGTTTATGTCGTCCCAGCCTCTGTGAATTTGAAACTGGAAAATTTTGACTTGGGCATGCAATTAAGAAAGCGTTTCTAGCTTCTTCCAGGCCAGCAATCTCAAAGTTTGAAGGGATGCCTTAAAATTTTACTTATGAAATTTGCTGAACTATGGACAGAAGATAGGAAGGCTGGTAAAGAGACACTGAAATTTTATGAATCCCTAAACCACCATAACGGATGGGTAGGGATGCTTGGGTCCAAGATTGCTCGTTCAGGCATATTAAGAATCGATTCTAAATTAATTTTGATTAAGTTGTCTACTTGTGTTAATAGATCTGGGTGATTCCAAAGAGCAGCAACGGAGCATACGTAAATTTTGGGACGAAAAGACAGAATTTTAAGATGCAAAGTGCATAATGTGGACTAATTTCTAGGAGACGGTCAGCAGAATTTTGAAATTTAGTAATTGAATTATTAATATATTCAGAAATAGATTCATTAAAAATTGGAGAACCTAAAGGTAAAGCGAGTTACTGTTAACTATTTTAATATATGGAGCCAAAATATAAAATTTTTATTTTACGTCATTTAAATTTAAGTTGCAGTAATTATAAAAGTTCGCATTTGCTAAAATTAAGCTCCAAACCAATGGCTTCAAATTTAATTTTGATTAAAAAGGTCCGAAAACACAGTATCACATCACCTCCTAGCGTTCCGTCGTCCAAATACCAAACGTTGAATTTAGAATTTAAATTTTGATTATCGGATTTATAGCCAAACTAAAATTGCAGGCCCAAGGAGCAGCCTGTTGACAACCTACTTCCGAGGATAGTTCATTAGAACGATATAACAATTTTCTTGGGTCAGCGTAACTGAGAAGAAGATAATTGTATATTTCCGGTATATGTTGTTTTATTTCCGTCAGTAGGGTATCCCTATTTACCGAATTGAATGCATTTTGACATCAATTTTGAACAACACGTCAGGATGTCCAAGTTAGGAAAGAGCGTAGGGCATGGCTGCCTCACACCTCCTTTTACACCGAAGCCTAACTGTACGGGTTCAAATTCCGAATTTAATTTTGGTATAATATGTCGAAAAGCAATTTTGAGGCCAGGCGTCGTGGTGTTGATCCGACAGCAATTGGTCTCACCTTCCGTCCTTTTGGTGAGGGCAATGTGGTTCGCGCCGAAAAGAATGGGAACAATTTCTGGATTGACATTACCGGAATACATAAAGTTGATTAATTTAGTGATCGAATTTACAAGTTGCTCGCCTGCATCACCCACAGAGTGCGATATTAAGTCTTTCAAATGTTGGGGTGAGATTCCATCCAAACCTGCAGCCGAACCTGGTTTAAAAGATAAAATGGCACCTGTAACATCTTTGTTATGAATTTGAAGGCATGCTTGCCCTGCTGTTGGTCGGTCGAGAAAATATGGGTTTACTGGAGCTGGAGGATGTTTTGTCCGTGGGCCTGAAAGGTGTCAGGGTATTTGGTGATAGCACGTCGTTGGAGAACAAAGGTGAGCGGCACTTTGAGCCTGTCAGATTTTGTTTTCGATGAGTTTGGCGATTACGAGGGCATCATATTTGATTAGAGGTGAGAAGGTGAGGAGCTTACAGCATAGTTATTTTTAATCTTTTGTGTCAAGGATAAATTCAGTTCATCAGTTTTATTATGTAGTGTGCTGTAATGAAAATAAAAATAGGTTCTGCCAGTCTTGAGTACAATTGCTTATGTAACATTTCTGGATTAATTGTGACAAATGTAACAACGGTTATTCGAGCCTCGAGGACTTTTAACTATCGGTATACTATTTTTCAAATGGCTAAGATATGTGTGGAAAGGAGTTGGATCGTTGGCTACATAAGTAGGCGCACTCGAAATAATGGGATGGATGTCTAAAGGTGAACTATTTTGGCTAATACATTTCCTGTGTGTTTTTGTAGTGTGTATGTTGAGGCCTTTCAAAGATTTGAATGACTTGTTGCACTGTGTACATGTATGGGTCGCGTTCGACGTGCCATCACAAGATTGGGTCACGGACTGCATTCACAACAGTTAAATACAATCACAAAAAAGAATAACTTTAAACAAATTTAAAAACACAATAAAGTAACTTAAAAAGTACACTGAAAATATAAAAAAGTCAAAGTCCAAATATGACGGTTGCTTGTTTTGTTAACAAGACGCATGCGTCGTTAAGTAGGTGCGTCACAGGATGGTCTTGCAATTGGACGCTGCAGTGGAAGAGATCTAGCGACGCATGTCGTCGCTAGAACAACTGATGGCGGCTTTAGCAACCGTGTCTTGAGATTATCACACGCGGATTAGAAGTTTTTAAAGACTGAACAGGCACTGAGCCTGTTTGTCACTTTTGTGTCCAGACAGCAATATACAAGGTGGTCCAAACAGTGAGGTTCTAAAATTTTTTTTGATTCTCACACCTAGGGTATCCGAAAATATCCTATGTATGTTCCGCGATTTTTGTAGTTTTCGAGTTATGATTTTTTTATCCTTTTTGAAAATGTTCACCTAAACAGCCTAACATTAAAAAAAAATGTAATTGTGAGATTTTTCCAAGTTTTTTGTTTGTAGCATGATCCTTATGAGTTGCCCTATTATGCATAAAATAATTAACTTTCTAACATTCACCGAAGATACAATAATTTTAATCGAAACTTAAAAAATTTGTCATCAGAGTGGGCTTGAATTTTCAACATTAAATGAAAAATAGTAATAAATGATTTCATACTTTCTAATTAATTTTAAAAACTTTGCAGTACCTTAGTCTTTCATAATAATATAAAAAAATGACACTTAATAGGCCAGTTTTTCTGTTACAGACTTCTGAAGTTACTCAGGCAGGAAACTACCTGAATAGTTAATTTGATTTAAAAAATCTTTTTATAATTTCTAGGGCTAAACTAAGATAGTAAATGCTTCAGGTTAGCAAAAATAACATCCAGTGTCTTTACTTATTGTTTAAAATTTATTGACAACAAAATTGCCGGCAAACTTCTTGAACATTGACCTTGACTGCGCAGAGTCGGTTTTACATACAAAAATGCGTGCGCAAACCTTCCCCCACTACGCTTATTGTTCAAGATGTTTGCCGGAACTGGACAAATGATTTCATTTAAAAATAAACTGCGATTGCCAACGCGCGTGCCAAGCGTGGCAACTATGGCAAATATTCCCCTTAAGAAGGGGAGACCTATGCTCAACGGTGAACTTTAATAGGCTGTAACGGTAAAATGCTTAAATTAATGTCTTGTTTTAGGTTACAAAATACCATCATAATAAAAAAACAACTCAGTTGCGGAGTAATTCCTGTTGGCAAACGATTCTCACCAGAGTTACACAATCGCACTGCTGGTTTAAGAGTGAGGTGTCATGAGATTGGATTCTCCTGTAACCCGAATATCTGTAACAAACGTCTTGTTGTTTTAATAAATGACACGTGTAAAATTACTTAATACAGACTGAAGTTTAAAAAATCTGGTTACCATAATTCATATTATCAGCCAAAAAAAAGAAAGGTGCATGATTTCATAGAACAAAAATTGTTGTGACGCACGGGCATGTTTTAGGTATTCACCATTTAAGGTTGACGCAACACGCGAGGGGAGTAGGTTAAATAAAAGTATACTCATGCAGCCCCAGCGGTAAAACATTACAAGAAAACGTGACGTTTTGTTTTTTAATACCGTAAATACTAAATTTCACCACTACGTCGTCTATCATTTTTTTTATAAAATGTAGTGCATCACTTCCCGCATTTGCATTATTCCATTTGGATTATATTTCAACAGAACGGGAACAATGTGAACGAAAAACTGAAAATTCTTTCAATTTTTATTATTTTCAATTCCACCTGATGGTTTTAAGTGAATGATTTAGCCAATAGCCACCTACATCTATCCATGGCTAAGAATACCAAATGCAGATAGCATCACATGCAGATAAAATGCAGATGCTTTGTCACCCTAAGAGTGTAATGCCTTGTTAGAAAGATAAAAAATGTTTTTATTAGCAAATTTCAATTCAATGCTGTAGTCTTTACAAGAATAGTATGTACTAAGTACCAATCGTCATTCTCGAAAGATTTGCCGATTTTAACATCGCTGGGCAGACGTGTAGTTTGAATACAGAGTTGACAGTGTCGCACTTATAACTTCCCATAATCTTTATAGAGGCCTGTTTCTTCTCTTGCACAAAAGGGGTAGAGTCAATCAGGAGGAAACGCACGCAGCGTTCTTGGCACTATGCCGTGGGAGAGGACTGTATGATAATTTAAGTTTTTTTTGGAATAAACATTGTATATTATACTCTATGAATTTGAGTTTGGTATTTTCTAATTTTAGTCCGGGTTTCTTATTTTAGGCTGGGTTAGAAACAGGGAAACCTCTCGACAGGCAATGTGTTCAACCTGCTGAGCACCCAACACTTGGTAATATAGAGCTGTATTTTTAGTGTTTAGGATTTAGAATCCGGTTATTGTGCGGTCTTTACTTAAGATGTGCGTTAGGACAGATTACGGAAGCTAATGTTGCGGCACAGTGACCGTGCAATCAGTTTCATCATGGAAATCATCATTATTCGACGTGGGTTTTATAAACGATGCAGTTGTATTACGGCTACAGAATGACTGAGGTGGCTCGACTGGGAGGTTCCACGCTCTTGCAGAATATCAACGTAATATAGCAGCATAATACTACTTTGTTTCGTGTGGTGTTGAGAGAACTGGAGATTCTTTTACTGGTAATGAGGCATTCCGTCTTAGTCGAATCCACTTACCATAAGGTGTACTTGAGGTCTTTATCATTTTACTTCTATAAAAGCCTTAATGCTAGATAGGCTCGAGTTTTACATCTGCCGGAAGCCATTTGATCTTATTAACATTTCCTTTAATTATAATGACACCAAGGAAAGAGTTGGGTGATAAATTTTCTAATACCTCTATCAATCAATCAATCAATCAATCTCTTTATTCATTAACAATAAATTGTGTACCAATATTACTGCCTACAACTACATCGTTATGGTAATGCATCATTGAGAGCTATAACTTCTATACAATAGGAAGTTGTCAACTTTGAAGCACTGGAAGAGTATGCGCTCACATAGAAGCGCGTCTATAGTTACCAGTGGGGTTAGCCAAGTTGATTTCACATGTGGTAGAGGCACGTTGTAGCTATATCATTATTGTTGCAGCACGAATTGGTAGGCTCGACAGGTGAAGGACCACGCCCTCACAGAATACTGTCGTAAAATAGTAACTTAATGTTGCTGGGTTTTAGTATGGTGAGTGTAAAGAACCAGAGACCCATTTTACTAGAAACGAAGCATTCCATCTTGGTCCTCGGGGGTGACAATGCATCCGCATTTTGATTCTTAATCGAGGATCATCAGGTGGACTGTGTGTTCGATAGTCACCCTTATTCTATAAAAAAAAAACCCGCTCTATCCGTTGTGGGATAAAATCGGACATTATCAAGACTGTAAAAAATAATACAAAATACGCATGCACACCTTATCTATAGAAACAAACAACAATCTTAACACAAATAAAACTAGCCCTACTCCTCGCAGTATAGTGCTAAGAACGCTGGCAGTGTTTCTTTGATAATGGATATACTTGTTATCGCGGATACTGATATTTTAGGAAAATTCTACGCATGCGGACTTCAAGGATCGATATTCTCTATAGTTTCTGAGATTGATATTAATTACTGGTAAAATAATAGTCATGTCACGGATTCGGATCATCACATTACGTTTCTACATATTTTAATCGCCTCGACGTGTAGTGGTGGGGCAAGAAACCCACTCTGCCTCTAATCCTCCAGCGTAAGAGTATCTACTACGCCATATTAACGCTTGGTAAGGGGCGATAGAGTGAAACTGAAACAGGAGATGGGCAGCAGCATCTTCATGTTAAAAGAACAAATACTAATAGCGTCAATGCGTGACTGGAGTTTAGTTTTAGCTTAAGAAGCCGTGAGGCCATTTTGCATTAATTATGTATTCATAATTTAGTGTTGTTTGTTATTTTATTCTTAATGACATAACAAATTATATTTTTTCGAATAGGGTCCTATTAGTGGTTTTGTTGAAGAAAACTAACTAACACATACATAACCATTATCAACTGAGTATCTTTGTATTTAAATAAAAAAATCAACTAAAATTTTTAAACATATAACTAATAACTTTTAACTATTAAATAAATTGAAACATTATTAACATGATAATATAAGAACATCGATTCTTAAGGAGTAAACTCCAAAAATATGATTGCCAACCCGCCTGCCAAGCGCGGCAACTATGATTAATATCCACCCTATGAGTGAAATTATGGGGAGGCCTATATTCAGCAGTGGACTTTGTTAGACAATAATGAATGAAAAAATGGCAAATACATTTATAGTTATCTTTATACACATATTTAAAAGATTGTATCTCGTAAGTGCCCAAGAATTGAACAATTTTAAGTTTTTAAGATCTGATATACGATACTGCTACAATTTAATTAAATTCAAGAACATTGTTAAAGCTGTTCCTAGCGAATTTAACTTCGTGCGACTACGTTATGACCTGTGATATTACGAAACGAGTTACGGCGGTGGGAAATGAGTGAATAGATAACGGATCAAGTTTCCTCCAAATTTTAGTCGAAAATAAAACAGTGATTAATAGGGTTTCAGAAACTTGTACAAAAAAGTGTTGTTTTGTCAGCCTCCCATTGTAGACATCATAGCCTCCAAAGTATGGCGAATCTTGTATAATATCTTGTATAATATGCCCAATGTAAAATAACCAGGGCGGCGACGAAAGCAGCCTCATAAAAGCAAAAATCTGGTAATGCGACCGTCAATCTGCTCACCAGGCTTCCAGTGGCGGATTATCCTTATGGCAAACTAGGCATGAGCATAGGTTAAAATAGGGGCGCGCGCGGAAGTTTCAAACGAAAAAAAAAAATATCTTTGATTACTAATACATCAGCCTTACTCTCTCATCACATTTTTCATTCAGGCCCACCTGTTAAGGGTACCCGTGTTCTAATTATTTTGCAACTTTATAAATTACAATATA
Organism: Parnassius orleans; assembly: GCA_029286625.1. Lineage (NCBI taxonomy): Eukaryota > Metazoa > Arthropoda > Insecta > Lepidoptera > Papilionidae > Parnassius > Parnassius orleans. The sequence continues at coordinate 844,099 of JAGSMP010000006.1, read as the reverse complement.
GTTTATTTGCAAAATAATTAAATTATAATTATATATTTAAAATTAATATGTATTTATATAAAATCAGTGTACAAAAATGGCAAATCCAGTTTATTTCGCTAGTCCTTGAGGATTTATGCGCGACGAGTAGTGGCGTAAAAATTTAATTTTGATGACAAGAGCGAGCGTTCTCTGGCAAGAGCCAGTAAGAACTGAGATGACCATCGTAAAAAATTCACACTCGTGTATAAATTGGGCACTACTTGACGATTAATTCGTATAAGTCTGGTGATGCAATTAAAGCGTATAAGATAAACATTTTTAAAGCTTCAAAATAAGAAATAATAAATGACGCCGCAAACAGTCCATATATTTTGAAATAATATGCTGCCGGATAACCAAGCTTGATGAACGTGGGTGTAAGAGTCGGTAAGAGTTTTGAGTGCTGGACTATTATGGTGGGGTTATTGTGAATTTTGAGCTTATATACTTGTGTAGTGACAGTGTTAGACTATCCACTACCTCATTTCGTCCCGTGAGTGTCGTAAGTGGTGACAGAGAGAAACAAACCAGAAGATGGGTGACAGCATCTTTCTAGTAACATCTAGAAAATTAAAAAACTGCGGTTGCCAACCCGCCTGCTAAGTGTGGCAAGTGTGGAAAATATTCCCCTAGAAGGCAATGTATGGGACGGCCTATGTTCAGCAGCGGACTTTTGATAGGCTGTAATGGTGATAACGATGATAGTACTAGTAATTAGTAGTTAAAGACACGGGTGCGTGGAAAATGGAAAAGCAAATGAAATGAACGAATAGCAATTTCTTTTCTCCAGTTGTCCAATCTCACCTTCATGTCGTGCATGTGGCTAAATAAAGAAGGGGATCTGACGTTCAACAAATGTCGATATATCCATCTGAAATGTTTTCGGAACTATAACACTATCTATGAGCAAAATGTTATTGTATATAGTTTTAGAGAAAATCGCTTGTGACAGACCGATCCGACTATCCGTTTCCATAAATTCTGACCTTTAAAAATTTTAACAGTGCATATGTCGCAGTGAGAAGCATAGCACATCTATGAAACGCTTAATTTTTACCTACATATTTGTTTTTCTTTATATAATATAAATAAATAAAGTGAAAGATGAAAATAAATCTAGCGTTGAGCATTTTGCATGTAAAGCTGTGTGAAATATAGGCGGTTTGTGCCCTTTGATCTTCTATATATACGATGTTAGAACAGAAAATATTTGAAAGGACACTCAGCACCCGTTATTTGAGACCAGTCCGTAGTATCAATTATTATATAATCTATTCATCCTTTACACAATTTATAAAATAAAATATATACTAGAATAATGAACCTAAAACTAAAACGTTAAAAAATATATTGTAATAACTAAAATATATTATTAAAAGAGTCTCTTTAGGCAAGGTTCCGAAGATACTGGCAGCGTTCCCCTTTGAATAGCTAGACTAATTCTTTGTCCGAGGTAGCTGCCAGCTCTTCGGTCTCCTGTGACGTCGACTAACCTTTTTCTATTTCCTTAAAAGTCTTATAGCGCTAGGACCCCACGGACCAAGGGCTTCGACACCGAATGGGACAAAAACATATTCGGAGTAGACCCATGTATTTGCATGCTTTAGCTTTTTCAGCCGCTTCACAAGCCGCACCAGCTCTGTTGTTGGTTCCATGTAGATGGAAGCAAGTGTGTCTGAACAGGTTGCATCCCATACCAGCACCCGCCCATCTTCCATGGAATCAAACTCATACCGTCCGGTCTCTGCCATCGTCTCTGCAATACCAGATGGCTCAAGTAGACTTGGCACGTTGACGGTGGCAAGGGACCCGTGGCGATATCGTTAAGTGCTGCATGTCTCGAGAAGTGGCCTGCACTTTGGCATGACAGTCCGTGATGTCCTAGCTTGCCGACGTCACTGCCACACGGACATTTATGAGGAACGCAGACCGGAACCCCAAGCCGTAGACAGGTTGCGATTCGGAGCGTGTCAGGCTCAAGAAATGTTCCTGTATTTGACGAAGGGTACGCGTGAAGCCAGTAGCCGGCCTCATGCGTATCCACGGCCAAAAGCCTAGACAATCTTTTGACCTGTTTTGTCTGTTTTGACCTGTACTACAGCTCAAAAGATTGTCATAAGTCAATTTGCAGTTTATGTCGTCCCAGCTCCTCTATGAATTTGGAGAAACTGGAAAATTTTGACTTGGGAATGCAATTAAGAAAGCGTTTTTAGCTTCTTCCAGGCCAGCAATCTCAAAGTTTGAAGGGGATGCCTTAAAATTTTACTTATGAGATTTGCTGAACTATGGACAGAAGATAGGAAGGCTGGTAAAGAGACACTGAAATTTTGCGAATCCCTAAACCTTCCTTAATGCTTGGGTCCAAGATTGCTCGTTCAGGTGCATATTAAGAATCGATTCTAAACTAATTTTGATTAAGTTGTCTACTTGTGTTAATAGATCTGGGTGATTCAAAGGAGCAGCAACGGAGCACATACGTAAATTTTGGGACGAAACGACAGAATTTTAAGATGCAAAGTGCATAATGTGGACTAATTTCAAGGAGACGGTCAGCAGAATTTTGAAATTTAGTAATTGAATTATTAATATATTCAGAAATAGATTCATTAAAAATTGGAGAACCTAAAAGGTAAAGCGAGTTACTGTTAACTATTTTAATATATGGAGCCAAAATATAAAATTATTATTTTACGTCATTTAAATTTAAGTTGCAGTTAATTATAAAAGTTCGCATTTCTAAAATTAAGCTCCAAACCAATGGCTTCAAATTTAATTTTGATTTAAAAAGTCCGAAAACACAGTATCCACATCACCTCCTAGCGTTCCGTCGTCCAAATACCAAACGTTGAATTTAGAATTTAAATTTTTGATTATCGGATTTACAGCCAAACTAAAATTGCAGGCCCATGGGAGCATCCTGTTGACAACCTACTTCCTGAGGATAGTTCATTAGAACGATATAACAATTTTGTTGGGTCAGCGTAACTGAGAAGAAGATAATTGTATATTTCCGGTATATGTTGTTTTATTTCCGTCAGTAGGGTATCCCTATTTACCGAATTGAATGCATTTTGACATCAATTTTGAGCAAAACGTCAGGATGTCCGTAAGTTAGGAAAGAGCGTAGGCATGGACGGCTGCTTCACACCTCCTTTACACCGAAGCCTAACTGTACGGGTTCAAATCCGAATTTAATTTTGGAAAAATATGTCGAACAGCAATTTTGAGGCCAGGCGTCGTAGTGTTGATCTAACAGCAATTGGTCTCACCTCCGTCCTTTTGGTGAGGGCAATGAGGTTCGCGCCGAGAAGAATGGGAACAATTTCTGGATTGACATTACCGGAATACATAAAGTTGATTAATTTAGTGATCGAATTTACAAGTTGCTCGCCTGCATCACCCACAGAGTGCGATGTTAAGTCTTTCAGATGTTGGGGTGAGATTCCATCCAAACCTGCAGCCGAACCTGGTTTAAAAGATAAAATGGCACCTGTAACATCTTTGTTATGAATTTGAAGGCATGCTTGCCCTGATGTTGGTCGGTCGAGAAAATATGGGTTTACTGGAGCTGGAGGATGTTTTTGTCTGTAAGGCCTGAAGGTGTCAGGGGTATCTGGTGATAGCACGTCGTTGGAGAACAAAAGGCGAGCGGCACCTTTGAGATCTCCGTCACAGATTTTGTTTTCGATGAGTTTGTTGCGATTACGAGGGCATCATATTAGAGGTGTGAGAAGGTGAGGAGCTTACAGCACAGTTATTTTAATCTTTTGTGTCAAGGATAAATTCAGTTCATCAGTTTTATTATATGTAGTGTGCTGTATAAAAATAAAAATAGGTTCTGCCAGTCTTGAGTACAATTGCTATGTAACATTTCTGGATTAATTGTGACAAATGTGTAACAACGGTTATTCAAGCTCCTCGAGGATTCTTTTAACTATCGGTATACTATTTTTCAAATGGCTAAGATATGTGTGGAAAGGTGTTGGATCGTTGGCTACATAAGTAGGCGCACTCGAAATAATGGGATGGATGTCTAAAGGTGAACTATTTTGGCTAATAAATTTCCTGTGTGTTTTGTAGTGTGTGTATGTTGAGGCTTTTAAAAGATTTGAATGACTTTTGCACATGTATGGGTCGCGTTCGATGTGCTATCACAAGATTGGGTCACGGACTGCATTCACAACAGTTAAATACAATCACAAAAAGAATAATTTTAAACAAATTTAAAAACACAATAAAGTAACTTAAAAAGTACACTGAAAATATAAAAGTCAAAGTCCAAATATGACCGTTGCTTGTTTTGTTAACAAGACGCATGCGTCGTTAAGTAGGTGCGTCACAGGATGGTCTTGCAATTGACGCTGCAGTGGAAGAGATCTAGCGACGCATGTCGTCGCTAGGACAACCGATGGTGGCTTTAGCAACCGTGTCTTGAGATAATCACACGCGGATTAGAAGTTTTAAAGACTGAACAGGCACTGAGCCTGCTTGTCACTTTGTGTCCAGACAGCAATATATATTTCAGAAATCCTTTATTGTTTGCGAATTGTTTCGTTACATTTGTCATAAGTCACCACCTTGAAATATTTTTATATCTCGTAGTTGATTTGAGATTATAATATCTAAATTCAGATTATAAACCACTGTTATATTATTTATATTTATGTCAATAATAAACGTTTTCCTTGTACACTAAAATTTTACAATTAAAATATATAGCTATTTTTATTAAAATATTTAGACAAAATAAATACAATTGTCCATATTAATTTATATTATTTATAATATAAATTAATTATTTTATGTAATTGAATTTATAACACGGAAAACAAATATCAGGAAGTTCGATTCATTTTCGCATGTTCTTCTGAAGTTAAGTACTTTTTAGTGTCTGTACTAACATTAGCACAACTAGTCAGAACTTATGGAATCGGATGGACAGTAAAATTTTGCGCATAGTTAGTGTAATGGCTCAAAAAACAAAAATGTCTGGAGTAAATGAGATGGTAAGCTATTAGATCTTTCAGATATTTATCATTAGCGCTTATTACAACACCAGCGGGGTGATGGATTCGCTTACACCACTAGTTATTAAAGATAGAGATCATTCAAAATGTTGTTAGGACAAGTATTAATCATTCATATATTATTTATTAGAACTTCGTTAAACATTTTCACGATACTAGAAGTGTTAAACTAGAGTCACAAATCAATTAAATCTTTATCGGGACCTTGTATACCAAAGTACACTTTCTTATTGTTTTTAGTGGTTATTGTTGCAAGTGCCAGAGATGCGTTGTGAAAGTACAAAATTTGATATATTATGTAATTTATTAGCTATTGTTATCCTTTCAATAACAGTACGCAATAATATATATATATATATATATATATATATATATATATATATATATATATATATATATATATATATTATTTAAAAGCTTTGTTTGTTGTGTTCTGATTCTAGGACATTGTTTCCAATAAGATATTTACTTCGCCAACAATAAACTTTTAATTAAATTTTATTTGTTGCGTACGATTTCGATGATTAAGTTTTTTAGTTTTTGCAGTCAGTTTTTACTTTATTAAAAGATAAATAAATGCATCCATCTTTTGATATTCGTTGGATATTTAAAATCACTTTTCTCAAACTACAAAACAAAAAATAACATTAAAGTAACTAACATTTTAGTATCTGCGAAATTTGCAATATTATGTGAGGTGATCTTTTTGTTGAATTTACGAGACATACGTTTTTATCGTTTTGCTTTTTATTATCCCTGGCTCTAAGCATAAATAAAGTGCTTGCAGCAATATGGTTCTTTAACTGTCAATTGCACGTATGTAATTTTATCTTTTCTTAGAACTTAATTTATTTAAATAATTATTACTAGCACGCGATGTGCAGAAAAGTAGTTAGTTATTTTATTATTACTTAAATATACCTCCGCACATTTCAATTATGATTTTTACCTGTTATACAAGACACCCAATGTACCATTGTTCTATTGGTCTTTCATAATGCGTCACAGGATCAAATTTTCAACAGATTTTAAACGAATTAGATATAAACTAAGCATAATTTTTATCTCAATTATAACTTTATATAGTACTGAGTAATATTGGAAAGACTGACGTTCTGAAAGAAAAATTTGAGTTGTGTGGAGACCCTTATTACTGGTTACGAGGCATTCTACATAGGTCACAGATCCACTTACCTTCAGGTAGACTGTGTGCTTGTTTGTCACCCTTATTAAAACAAAATGTCGTCTCTTGGAATGGTATTCAACGGGTAGTGTCAGCAAGAACTTTAAATACATGGAAATAATTAGCGATTTGTTCGTTGGATTTTGCAGTTTTCCTTTGACAAAAACAAATAAAGAAGGATTACTCAATAATGCTGACTCTAGTCCTCTGTGTAAATGTGAAACTCTAGTCCTTCTGTGTAAATGTGAAAATACACCCTTTGTTGTATCAACAAATGCAGTGCTCTTATCAGAAAATACTACACATAATTAGAAATAGGGTACGCTTTTATTTACATTTATGTACTTAAGGATTAAAATATTTCCTGTTTATTTTTTCATGACTTTTTCAAACTTCTGTAAATAATGTTTTGTGTAAAGATCTGACTTTATTAATGAATTTAATTTAATTAAAACATAAAATCAAGCAAATGTTACAATATCTATTTCGTTTATAGCGTACCTACTCAACCAGTCGTAAAGACAAAGCAGGACGTCAAGAAGTGAAGTCAAAAGGTTTGAAGTGATTGAAGTAAGCTTGTGAGCTTTAGCGTCTTCCATTGTAAATAATGATGTATTGCCAGTTGGCAATTTAAGACTTTTCGAATTCTATATATAATAACCGACAAAACGAGGAGGTTCTTTCTTTTGGAGGTTGTTCTTCTAGGCGTATAGTTTTATTTATGTTCACCGATCTCTCTGCTAAACCGACGTAATTTTATCTTATTTAAAGTAAAGGGACACTTTAGGTGATTCCATATAAGTTTTAAGAAAAAATGCATTCCAAAGCATGAAGAAATCGGGGATGATTGTAAAACTATTTACACCATTCTAGTTGTTACCTATAACTGGTAATATTCCTTGTGGATAAACCACTTATAAGAGGAAAATATTAAAATTCAATAAAAGTAAAACGGACTTCAAAAGTATTAGTTAAATCCACTTAGCTAGTGAAGTCGAGCCTTTTTATTTATAACTCGCTGATACCCGCCACTTCGTCCGCGTTGCTTGATATATTAACAAAGTCGTTTTATATATAATTAATATACAAATACGATTGTAAGAAAACGAATTATATAAAATTTGTTATTTAACGGTGAAAATTACTGAGAAAATTAGGAAACTACAGGTGCAATTGATCAAGGCACAACTGAAGAGCATCAAGTCGCTCGTGGAAATAATCAAATAATGTGCAGCTGGCCTAACGTTATCATGAGGCAGAGGTAGAGACTTCCTCCTACGCATGTGAGCTAGACCACTTGCCCCACTTCTCCGGCAAGAAAACACATATCACTGAACACGTAGTGCTTATAAAATCGTTGTTTCTTAAAGCTTTAATAACTTTATATTAAATGAAGATATCGCAATAATATTTTTCATAAGGGCCAAGTGTCTAAGAAATAAAACTTAGAAAACCTAATTGAAATCTATCCAGTAGTTTTCCAATTTGTACGTAAACATTCTTTTATTGAATATTTTAAGCCGAAAATATGGCTGAAGGATAGTTGGCAGACAGATAAGGTCCGTAAATAAGTTAATAAAGTATGCTAAAACACAATTATTGCATGATTTATGAATATTTTACACTAAAATAACCTTATAAATTTTACTTACAGAACTTACAACCACTACAGTCAATGGACGCTTGCAGCCGATTTCAAACAATGAAGGCTTCATATTATGCGTTGTAGCTATTTTGAGGAAGGTGGAATGTCTCACATCCTGTAATTATACTGGCTCTCTATACGCTTCAGAGCGGAACACAGTAGTGCAGACATTGTAGCTTGACGGCAGAAATAGTTAAGAGGTAACATCTACCTAGACGGATACCTGGGAAGAAAAGGAGTCCTACCGTCTAATAAGAAGTTTATAAGCGTATCAATTTTGAAATTTGGCGAGCACTTACCCCCTGACCTATCACGGCTCAAGATCATATAAACCAACAATAAAAACAGTTGTTGAATTCGTTTTACACTCAATTGTTATGACAGCACATATTTTTTACGGCTGCAATAAAAGTAGACTCAATATTATATATAATACTACCTTGCGAACTGAAGAACTTATATTAAAATAAAAACGACAAAACAAACGGCAATAATACTCGTATTGTTGACAGTTTTATTATTCATCATACATCGTTTAGGTAAATATTTATGAATCAAATTTTAGCGAGTAATTTTTGCCCTAATAGTATATTAATCATTCTTGTTGGGAGAAGAGGCAATGTGAACAAATACCAATAATTAATATTATATTTTAATTTGAATATTTTAATAAATTAGTTACAAAAAGTTATATTGATTTTATTGACATAAAGGTGTGGCCACAGGAAAATTTTAATTGTGAAAGTGGTGTATTAAATTTAATTGCCATATTATGTACTTAAATAATTTAGTAATGAATTTTTTGTCTGGAAATGAGGATTACCTATCCAAATATAATTTCAAGTATACATATCTACTGTAGTTTGCTCGCGGTGAGGCCCGGACTGAAAACTACAGCCATGATTATCATGGTTGACACTTAGTCCGGTCCATTTTGCGGTTTCATCCTGCAGCGCAGGCGCTAAATTGTAATTATCTTTTGATATCATAGATGTATTTAAGTTAGATGAAGTAAAAAGATTTAATTATAGTATTATAAGATGTTTTTTTATGTGAACTGCACACATGTTTTTTTTTGATAATATTTTTATTAATATTGATTAGGTACATTGCGTTAAAACTATATGATATTGCAATAGATATTACTTCTGGAAAATTAAAGTTTTTGTTTTCTTTCGTCTTTTAGACGGCCCATACCGATCACGTCGATCACATAGTAGTTAAAAATTGATTCTAATGGATGGCTTCAGTTTTCTGATACGACAAACGCGTTACGCAAACATTCGGACGAAAGTATCTTCACTTTTTTAATTAATAATTTTCACATAAATTAATAGCTTCTGAAACGTGCAGCTATATTGTGGTTGCAGCACGAATGGGTCGGCTTGACCGGGGAAGGACTACGCTTTCACAGAATGCCAGCGTAAAATAGCAGCTTAATGCTGCTGTGTTTCGCATGGTGAGTGTAGAGAATCGGATACCCTTTTTACTGAACTGAACTTTTCACGAACGAGAACAACGAAACGAGGCATTCATTGTCAGGTTGACAACGTATCTGCATTTTGATTCTTAATTTAATTGAGAATAAATGTAGACTTCTATGGGCCACAGCATCCACTTACCATTAGGTGGATTGTGTGCTCGTTTGTCACCCTTATCAAGTAAAAAAAATTGGGGCTTAAATTATTCTATACATTTATGACTAAGCACTTACTTCAAAAGTTAGAAATTTCTGTGGATTTAATTTAATTGTTCGATTTTGGTTTTTACTTTTCACATATTTAATATAATAAATTTAAAATAAGGCCTGATTTTATAAGGTAGTAAATAAAATGCCTGCTATTTCAATCCCATCGTGATATACTCATTATGTATTGTATATTAAACTATATTGCCTAAACTCTTGTAACTTTGACATACGGTAAAGAGGTACTGAATACGTTTTTCTGTTCATATTCTTTTATTTTATGACATTATCGTGCGACAATAGCGCAGACACTATAAAAGTTATTACTCCTGTCAAAGGTAATCGTATTTATTGATTATGCTTCAATTCAACTTTTTTTGTAGTACTACTACTTTAAGATAGTTTTATTGGACATCATTTGTGACATAAATGTGATCATGTGTATTCTTAGGAGAGTCCTGGGGGTGCTCCAACCCCCCTCCCAATTATTTTCTTAAAAGCATAATTTCGTTCTTTACTCAAATCTTACATCCAGATTCTGTTTTCACTCTCTGACCCCTCCAAACATAAGATCTAGAAAATAAAATGAAAGAAATACTTCATGTATGAAAACTACGCCAACACGCTTTACAGCAGCTGGGCAGACTCTTTCCTGCTTTAAAACTATCTCAGAAATGAGAACAAGCTGTCCTCAGCTGTGACGTATGTAGAGGTTTTTTTTTAAACTTCTATAAGCCATAGCTTAACTTCTAACCCACCTGATTTTCAGTGATGATGCAGTCGAAAATGGTGAGATGCACTTAGCACTAACTTAGCTTAACAATAGCCTATTCACTCTTGACTTGAAGATACACACTTTATAATCGGATGGAAAGACAGATGCCGGTGAATTATTCCACTTCTTTCCTATACCGATGAACGATGAAACAAACAATTTACTTTCAATGCGTCTGTCGACAACAAATTGGTGGAGACCAGCCGAGTGTCTGGTGATCAGATGCAAGAATGGAGAGGGAGAAATTAAGTCATGCGATTCCTACGTACACTTCCTGCGAGATGATGAAATGTTTAGTGATATTGTTAGGAATGAGGGTAAAATAATAAAGGAAAATAAGAAGAACCTACCTCTACACTGAGATTCTGCCTAAATAAGACAAGTGATGTGGTTCTATTCGTGTAGTAGTTCTTCTAGTGTAAGCAAGGAAGATCGTGTTGCTGAGAGGCTGTTCTGTGTTACATCGAATGAGGAGTGTTGCTGTTGCTTTGCATACTTTGGTGTTATCACGTAATTATGTCCTTCACGTTACACCAATGTGTGATTGTGACTGGTACATATTACGGTTGGTCGAAATGTATTTGCTCTATAATGATTGTGTAGTGCTGTACGCTGTCTTATTTCTGATAATGATTAGTTACGTAAGCAAGAAAGCAAGTTGAACATCCGCTCTTACACTTTTATTATTTTAACAATTAACCTTTAGAGTAATTCCTAATACGAGTAACATTCTTTTATTTAAATAGTTTTGAGAAATATTTCTAACATCAAGTGGAATAGTTTCTAAAATCAGCCCGGCTAGCATGGGCAGGAGACAATTTTATCCCCGGGAAAGGAGAAAATGTTTATACCCTCGCTTAGTTTTATCCACCCTTCAAGAATGGGCACACCGGTGGATATAATATTCACCGTAGATAAAATGGGAGATAGACCGTTGTATGAATATAAACTTAAACCCAAGTCCAATGAACTAGGATAAAATTGTCCTTTCAAATGTCAAAAAGCATATTTTTATATTTCATTTGGCTCCATGCTGACGGACAGGATATATGTCTACTCGTTATGTCAAACGGGGATATACTTCTCCCCGTTTGACATAACAAATATTTATCTCTTGTCAGTGGATATGATCGGAGATGAATTTTTATCCCCGCCCATGCTAGCTGTGCAGAAGTGGGATAGGTTTAAAATCAGAAGTGGGATAAAGTCTGTTACCTTCCGAATATAATCTTTGAATAGTGTGAGGTTATTACGTTGGTGAAAGACTATGACAATGTCTCAAATCAAGTTTGTTGTCGTATTTACGATATTGACGAATCATTAAATTGTAGAGTGAAAGCTTACAAGTGAAATGTTTTAAGCAAAAGTTAAATCCTTTTGTTTAATTTTATACGTTCGTGAAAACTATAATGCGCTCCGCATTGATACCTTTGTTTTGTCCAATGTCGTTATTAAATTTTCTGTCCTATTTACGACATTGACGTACCACTAAAGTGTAAGTAAAAGCTTAAAGTCAAACGTTTTGAGAAATAAGTCAAATATTTTGTTTGATTTATATTGAGATTATTGCCGTTGGAGTACTTTCGTTACTCATAACGTACCCAAATATGTTAACAAATGTTGAAAGAAATATTGAAAAGAAAGTATTAACTAAATGAGTTATAGTTTGCATTCAGTGAATACTTAACTTGTTCGAGTTTTGTTATAATTAATAGTTCATGCTAAATATGATTTACGTATTGTTAAATTATATGAAAATATATAGCCATGAAATGATGTAGCCAAACATGTAACATAACATTTTAAGTTCGAAATGTTTAAGCGATGTACCAAAATAAAGGATTAACTTTAACGTGCTATGGATTGAAAAAATAAATAGCCTTTTTGTATTCTAATGTGTTGGTAAGTGTTACAGTTTACTAACTTTACGCAACCTTTTGAATCGACAGGGGATACTAAAGGGTCCATTCCGAGTTACCAAAGTGTTACCAAGTGATCGGTACGAGCTGAAGTTATTATCTGGAGCTAGAGGCAAGACTATACAGGCCGCAGTTCAGTATATGGTGCCCTGAAAAGGCGAATGGTGCCCCGAGAGTAGTGCTGCATTTTTTGAAAATAAGTTCCGATTGAATCTTTTTAATATTTTCTTTTATGTGTTACAGTAGCTCGTGTGATGTGACTACATGCGTGCGAGTGTGAGGCGAGTGTGTGCCTCGCTGGTCGGAACGGACCGCTGGGTCCAGCTGTAGCATGGCCTGGTTTCGACAGACGCGTATGCTATACGCATGGCGGGTGCCGTCCCGGAGCGCGCGTATGCTGTACATGGCGGTGCCTCGGAAGTCGTACACTATGTGTGCGTGAAAGTCGTACACTACGTGTGCGAGTCGTCCACTATGTGTGCGGAAGTCGTACACTATGAGTGCGCGAAGTCGTACACTATGTGCGCGCGGTAGTCGTGTTTCTGAACATGCATCAGGCTCTGTCCTGGTAGGCGCTGTCCTGGTTCATTTTAACGTGGTTCACTTGGTTCACGTGGGAACTTGCAAGTTCAATTACAGTATATGAGATACTTCGTATGTGAAAGCGAAGTGCTTTATTAGTCTGCGGTATGAGCGTATTTCAGTTTGAGGGCCTCGTATGCGTGATGGACGAGAGGATGAGCAACGGTGTATGTTGTCTTGATAATTAACAACTTGTTTTCACGCAGATCACGATGACGACAACCCCGACGATGCCTGTAAACCCAGGGTGCTCCTCAGGTCGACGCTCTGAGTGCGTGAGCGGCGCAGCGGCTCGCCAGCGCTGGTGCGGTGCAGCGGCCCGTTAGTGCAAGTACGGCACGCCCTGTGCTGTGTTGTTTTAGCCACGTGCGCTTGCCTCATGGCAGCTACCTATGGCGTGTGCTCTGTGTCACTGTGTCAAGTGATGTTTGCCGTTCTACGTGTGGCAGTGCCGGCGCAGCAACGCCTCGCAGCGGCTGCACTGGGCATGTCGCCGTCTGCTACTGGCGCACAGCTTAGCCTACGCCTCTGCATGCAGCTTCCTTTTTGCAATGTGTGCAATTGTTTGAAAGTGCCATGTCACACTGTTGCCGTTTCTTATAACAATGTGTGGTGAACTTTAGAAGTCCGGAATTCTATGGTTCGCAAAACATTTATCTTCATTTCTTTTAATTTTTAATTTTGCAAAGCAGATTATTTATTTCATGCACCTTAAAATAAATAAGTAATAATCTCTTTACATCTGTTCCAATCTTAAATTACTTTGGATATCTAGCGTTTCAGCGTCTTTTTCTTTACTGTTGTGTACCTAAAATTTTACATTAAAACTACTTGAATAAAATCCAATATGAAAAAGGTTTCAGGTACTACTTAACTAACTTTTGCCTATGGCAGCCACTGGGAGGTATGCAAACTTAATGACTATGCATACAGTTATTACAGTGTTGAAGTCTGTGTGATACGCTAACGTTGTGCCTATGTCAACAGCCACCGAGAGGTATGCAAACTTGGTGCCTATGCTTACAGTGTTGAAGCATGGACAGCTTGCTGGCGCTACTCGCTGGCATGAGTGCACCGTGATAGCTTGCTGGCGCTACTCGCTGGCGTGAGTGCGCCGAGATAGCTCGCTGACGCGAGTGCGCCGATACTGCTCGCTGGTGTGAGTCCATAGCGACGGCTCGCTAGCGCGTGTACAGCGCGACAGCTTGCTGGTGCGAGTACAGCGCGACTGCCCACTGGCATCTCTCTGCATCGCGAGTGCTGAACGCAGCGGAACCGCTCGCTGGAGCGCGTTTAGCTGGTTGGCCTGTTTCTTCAGTGTATCTGTGATACGATCTGTGCAGTATGCGCAGTGTGCCTCGGAGAAGACTTGTGCTATCTGTGGCGTGTGTTAAACTCTAGTAGGAAGCGTTGTATACTATAATCTGATTTGGAATTTTCAATTCTGTAAAACTTAGTATGTATGAAATGTATTCAAGAACCCACTCATTGTATGCTGTTGAACAAATATTGGTAAAGGTTTGAAAACGAGTTTATCGTTTCATGGTCTGAAAGGGCCGAGTCGAGAAAGTTAAATTAAAGCCGGTAACGTTACTTTAGTCTTCACACGGGGACATGTGAATCGTCAGGAGTGGCCGTGTTAGGAACGAGGGTAAAATAATAAAGGAAAATAAGAAGAATTGAGGGTGGAACTGTAATCTTCCACTTGTCCTAGCAGTATAAAGTATCGCGCAGTCGACTAAGAAGGATCAGTCGGTAATTCTAAGAGTCTCATGTCGTTATTATGCCCATTGGGCTAAAACATTACCTCTACACTGAGATTCTACCTAAATAAGATAAGTGATGTGGTTCTATTCGTGTAGTAGTTCTTCTAGTGTAATCAAGGAAGATTGTATTGCTGAGAGGCTGCCTTGTGTTACATCGAGATGTAACACAAGGCATGCCAGAGTTGCTGTTGCTTTGCATACTTTCGTGTTATCATGTAATTATGTCCTTCACGTTACACCAATGTGTGATTGTGACTGGTACATATTACGGTTGATCGAACTGTATTTGTACTATACTGAATGTGTAGTGATGTACGCTGTCTTATTCCTGATAATGATTAATTGCGTAAGCAAGAGAGCAAGTTGAACATCCGCACTCACACTTTTATTATTTTTAACAATTAACCTTTAGAATAATTCCTAATACGAGTAACATTCTTTTGTTTAATTTTTTTTATAGAAGAGGGGGCAAACGAGCACACGGCTCACCTGATGGTAAGTGACTACTGCCGCCCATGAACAACTGCACCACCAGGGGAATTGCAGGTGCTTTGCCGGCCTTTTAAAAAGGAGTAAGCTCTTTTCTTGAAGGTCCCTAAGTCGTATCGGTCCGGAAAAATCGCCGGTGGTAAATTATTCCACAGAGAGGTCAATAGTATCGAGAATAATTTCTAACATAAGGAGTGGAATAGTTTTTAAAATCGGAAGTGGGATAGTTTCATAAAATATAGTATTAATTGATGTTCGAGAAACTTAAATCTAAAACTGAGAATGTATTTATTGTAGCAATGTGTTCTTAGCTTTTCATTACCATCATCATCACAACCTATCACAAGCCTAATGTACTGTCACTGGGCTGTCAAACGAAGGTTGTTTGAATGCTATGATTAAGATAAGCGCATATGACCTTTTTTATTGTACCAAATCCTGTACTACTAGGTACTTACAGGCGAGCATATAAAAAGCTCTACCAGCTAACCTTGAGTAGAACAGAGACTAAGTTATGGGCAGTTAGTTTGTCATGATAAAATATTAAATATTAATGTTAATATTTATATAAATAAAATATGATTAAGAAGAAAAACATTATACGATGTAGGGCCACGCTGTATTATGGTTGTAGCACGAATGGGTCGGCTCGACCACGCCATCACAGAATACCAGCGTATAATAGCAGCTTAATGCTGATGTGTTCCGTATGGTGAGTGTAGAGAACCGGAGACCTTTTTACTTGAAACGAGACATTTCATCTTAGTCCTCAGGGGTAAAACGCATCTGCATTTTGATTATTAATTGAGGATAAATGAAGATGCTTAGGGGCTATATATATATATAGCAACCACTTACCTCAGGTAAACTGTGCTCGTTTGTCACCCTTATTGAAGTGACACTTCTTTATCAACGTAGTGGAGTTTAGTACGGTATTTTAAAAAAAGTCACGTTTTCTTGTAACGTTTTTTTTTCGTAAGCCTTACTTAAGCTACTTATGTAAACTATAGAATAAAAGAAGAATGATATGTCGTAAAGAAGTTTCACTTGTGTACATAATTACACACATTATTTTCTATAAAAACAAATAAAAAAACAATCCAGCTTTTCATGGTAAATAAATATATGGTGTGCTCGAATGTACCTTCAAATAATCTGTTCTTGAATATAACAATGTTCGTCAAGCGAATACGAAACATTAACTGCAGCATAATTTAATTCCCAAACATTGAAACTAAGCTGTTCCTACCGAATTAACTTTGTTTGTGCTATGTTACAACTTTCATCTTAACACGGGCTGTGACATTCGGGGATATGAAAAGACAACTCTGTCTCTCGTTTGTAACTTAGTAAGTATAGGCATCTTGTTTGGTTGCAGAAACAAAAGGCAGGAAACAAAGCATGTTCGATTGGCACCGAACCGAATATGGTCATTGAATTAATTTCTGCTCTTTCCTTTATTTCAATAAATCTGCGTTCATTACTGTTTAATTGCAGAGGCAAAAGCAGTAAATAAAGCATGTTTATGTTCAATCGTCACCGAACCGAATATCTTTATTTTCTCAATTTTAATATACCAGCTGGCCCGGCTATACTATTTGAAGTTTGTTCTCTGCCGCCCGACACCCCCGCTCAGTCTCGCTTCTGCTTTCGAACGGGAGAGCTAGGTCGCTTGCGCTCAGAACACACATTACGCAACAGGACGACGTAAAATTAAAATATTGAATTACTTAGGTTTATAGTGTTGGCGCAATGGGAATTAACCGTCATAAAAATAGGAAACGACTGGGTTGGCGTAAAGAAACAGGCAAACATATGATAAACGATTTAAAAGCTGATTTTATTCCAAAACATAAAGAGTGAGGTGGTGCGGGGAATCGGAGGCTAAATTGGAATTTGAGTTGAGCTTTTATAGGCTCTTAAGAGGATTTAAAATTTTAAGTCAAATCACAGACAGATGTGGATTATCGTATGTTTTACTTTTAATACTTATTGAGTTTTGAAGTGAAAACTTCTTTCGAATCGTTGTCATTTGAAACCCAATGAACAACACTAAAAGGGACAAATATATAAATATATAAGATTTATCCTACGAGAGAGTGAAATGGAATCTATTTTACTGATATATAAAAAAGCGGATGAGGTTTTTTTGTTTGTTTAAACACGCTGATCTCTGGAACTACCAGTCCGATTTGATAAATTATTTTTGTATATGATAGTCAGATTCATGATAAATAGTATAGGCTAGAATTTACTACACCCCTCAGTAAACCTTAAATATTGCTTTTTGTTACGCAATTCGGAAGAAAAAGAGTTCCCTGCTTTATCCGCGTATGCCGGAGTAATAGGTAGTAATGCGTAAATACAATGTTCTACAAAAATAAAGATCTTTCCTCCATCTAAAAATAAGTCCGCGATACCATAGGCTTATTTCTTATATAAGCCAGACTTGGAGTATTTTGTGACAAAAACGATATTGAAAATTAAAAGTGATTTATGAGCGTTATTATTAGGCATGGCATATTAATCTCTACGAACAAAAGTTACTTCATGATGTAGACAATTGTATGAAGATAAAATTTGCTCCGTACAGAATGTTATTTGGACGCAAAGTTTAAGAAATGAAAAAATTAAAATAATTAAACACTCGGCTCGGCACGCGATCGATGCCTAGCCCCGATGAGAATCGAGAAACCAGCAGTGAACAATAAGCGAGGCGTCATGTCGCGCGGCGTCATGTCGCGCGGCTCAGACGTTTTTCAGTGTTTCGGTCAGCTCTGTGTGCGGTGATTTAAATATAACTTTAACTGTTAATATAAACATTTAAATTTTATCTATGTAAATATAAACACCAACAGAATCTAGGATTTTTATATATTTGATGATTTCATCAAATATATAAAAATCTATGAAGAGTTTTCTGATATAATAAATGGAAGAATAATAGGTTATTTTAAGGTCTTTAATAAAAATAAAAAAAATCGTAATTTTATGTTTTATATAAAATGTTAATTTTTAATCGCCATAGAAAATATGATTAAAAACTTCATTCCTTCTTATAAAACTATTAATTATAATTAAAATTGAAAAAAATCATAAAATCTAATTATAAATAAATATTGTTGTCTCTTACATTAATTACACATTGACATCGATTGTTCATACTTAAAATTAAATTGTCAATGTCTTGCATTAGGTCCCATGTTCTTTGCAAGTGTTTGTAAAGTTGGTGTTCCGTCGTCAAATTTGGCGGGAAATCTCTCAAAGCGTTTCGTTGTAACATGTCCTAGGCATGCTCGATAGGGTTTAAGTCGGGCGACTGTGCAGGCCAATCCAAAACTGGAATATCGTGGTCTCGGAGAGCGGCCGACATCAGCCGCGCCGCATTATCGTGCATAGTAGTAATTCCTGGCTTTGGATTCTATGTGGGACAATAACAAGCTCCACTACCTCCTCGTGGTATTTTTGTGCAGTCATGTTGCCTTGGATCCAAACAAGCTGGGTTCGTCCGACAAGACGAATTCCTGCCCACACCATGATTGTCCCGCCTTGGTAGGTGGTGCCGTGAATCTAACTCTCCTGGAGTTCTCTAAACGCGTGTTCTTCGTGAATCCGGATGAAAACCAAAACTCCAAACCAAACCGGACACATCGGTGAACAGCATCAAAGACAATTGTTCGTCACTCCATTGTAATCCCGAGAGGCTCGAATTTCCTTCGCACGGTTTGGTCGCTTACCAGCTGGTGGTCCTCTTAAAGCCCTTGTAGTAATTGCATCACTGTGATATTGGGTTGTCTTCTGGCGATAACACGATGACGGTCTGCGTAGTAATACGATATCTACCCGTGTGCCGTACAGCCATCTACAGTACTACAATAACGTGACCATAACCTTGATATCACGTTTTGGCTGGTGTATAGGGCCACAGCAACGACGCGTTGAATAGTACCATTTTCTAACATGCCCACGGCTCGTAACATTTCATCTCGACTCAAATGACGATGTGATATGACTCTTAAAGCTCACATGGCATTAAATTAAAAAACAATCTTACCCCTTTCATTAATTAATATCAGTAGAACAACTTTAATTTTCCTTGATGTAACGAATTACTAACAAATTTGTCGCCGTATCCTGTTTTTAATTTACATTTAAAATTTTGAAAATAGAATAAAAGAGGTTTCAATCTGTATATAAACTTTATAAAACTAAAAGGATTTTAAACTATACGTGGTGAGCCATGCTGCAGCTATATTGGTAGTATAGTTGTAGCACGAATGGGTCGGCTCGACCGGGAAGGACCACGCTCTCAGAATACCAGCGTAAAATAGCAGCTTAACACTGCTGTGTTCGTATGGTGATGTGAAGAACCGAGACCCTGACTGGAAAAGAGGCATTCCATCTTAGTCCTCACGGGTGACAACGCATCTGCATTTTGATTCTTTATTGAAGATAGATGTAGATGTCTATGGGTTACAACAACCACTTACCATCAGGTGGACTGTGTGCTCGTTTGTCACCCTATCCTATTAAAAAAAAACTATAAAGTCTTAAATACTTTAGGATTAAGGTATCCTAGATTCTGTTGATATGTTTATATGATAAACAGATATATGATAAACAAATTTATCAAATAAATAAAATTAACTATATATTGGATAAAATTGTCATATCCAAGCATTCTTCACAATCCACGATGTAATATCGTATGGACTACCTTCATTCTAATCAATTTTTGTTCGATAAAATGACTTTACCGATAGAATGAAGTAGACGTCGCCATTACAAAGCAATTTTAGTCGAAAGAAAATATTCTTTTGGTTTAATACACTAAAATTTAGGCTCTGCATATCTAAAATAAGGATTGTAACAATTATTTGCTTTAAAATTAAACTTTTATCTTATATTATACCGCACTTGTGTTTGAATGAAAATAATAAAATTAAATAAATCATTAACCTTGAAATATTTTTGTTTTATATTTCATTTCATTTGAAGATTTCACTTCTGCGTGTGTGAACTGCACACATGCTTTTTATTGACGTCGTAAATATGCGGACAGAATGTTGGTCGTGTATGTTATACACTAAACCATGAAAAATTATTTTCTTGTTTTGTGTATTTTGTTGCTGTTGTTTATACTATTTTTGAAAATTATCTGCGAGATTTTGACGATTGTTTAACCTAACATACAGTCGATGACGATAGCAGCTAAATTCCTACAAATAATCAAAATAGTTTGTTTATTTTATTCATCTTTCTACCAATACTTTATATTATGCGCATATATTTAAAAGAATAATAATATTGGATTTTAAGTGTTAAAAATCAAAATCCACTTCTAACCATTTGAACGAATTTTTGAACGAAAATTCAGGAGCAACAATTTTCGAATGAGTCAATTTTCCGGCAAAGTTCCTATTAGAATCCTATTGGAATTTTTATTATGTTGAATAAAATAACCAGTCCAGCTAGAGTAACGGTAAATACAAGTAAAGTTACTGTCGGATATATCCCACAACTGGACCTCGTGCCCTTCTTTTCTAAGAGGGTTATGGAGCAGTTAGTTCGCTGCGCTGCTCCATTGCATATTGGCGTACCTACTAAATCTTTCCACTAATACTTTGTACTATACTGGTTTTAGTTATAAAGTATCAAACATCAAAATCCACTTCTAACTATTATTTGAACGAAAATGTAGGAGTAACAATTTTCGAACGTCTCAATTTTCCGTCAAAGCTTATATTAGAACCCGAATCCTATTAAAATATTTATTATATTGAATAAAATAACCAGACCGGCTAGAGTAACGGTAAATTCAAGTAAAGTTACTGTCTGTATACATCCCACTTCTCTTATTTCTATGTATTATGTGTTAATGGAGCAATTAGTTAGTTTATACGTGGTAGAGCCATGCTGCAGCTATATTAGTAGTATAGTGGTAGCACGAATGGGTCGGCTCGACCGGAGAAGGACCACGCTCTCACAGAATACCAGCGTAAAAGAGCAGTTTAACGCTGCTGTGTTTCGTATGGTGAGTGTAGAGAACCGGAGACCCTTTTACTGTCTGAGTCCTCACGGGTGACAACGCATCTGCATTTTGATTCTTTATTGAAGATAGATGTAGATGTCTATTGGTCACAGCAACCACTTACCATCAGGTGGACTGTGTGCTCGTTTGTTAAACTATCCTATAAAAAAACGTTCGCTGCGCTATTTTCCATTATATTCCATTGCATATTGGCGTACCTACTTCACACATTCTCAAAATAGTTTATTTCTTATGTATGCAAGTTTCCTTAAAAATTTTATTTCACTGACGAGCACGTGGTAAATCGGCACTTTAAACTGCAACCAACAATTCCTGAGTGTCGGCAGACATCGAAATTGGATTGCACGCGAACTGTAAAATTGACGAGTGCTTTGCCCCATACTACCACGATTAATTGACTTATTCTCCGCTAGTACAGGTTTGCATCTGATTGTGTTTATGCGTACCTTCAGGTGGATTTTAAATTAATTATTTATTAAAATTGTCATTTCAGTTTTGCTTCATTAAAACTATAAAAAATGTTTAAATTATTTCTTACTTGATATCTTATTTCTTTATTAATTTTTTCTTTCTTGATAGCTTTCAGTTACTATTAAGTATTTCAGTCTACTATTAAGTATATTGTGTCTATATATTATTAATGACCTACCTTACATTTTACAATAAGGGATAACAATGATATGGTTTATTTTTTCTTTTTTAGAAACGTTACCTCCACACAAGGAATTTCTCCTGTATCGTGGCATACATACATAAATTTCACAAGGACAAACGTCCAGACCCGGAACAATTATTTGTAGGCCATGCAAATACTTGTTCTGTGCGGGATTCGAACCCGTGGCCCACATCGCTGCAACTCATCAGGTGGACTGTGTGCTCGTTTGTCATCCTTATCCTATAAAAAAATATTCACCAGTTTCTCGAAAACGGCTAAACATATTTAAATAATATTTTTTTTCTTAAATAGGTTATACATCAGGGGTGGTCTATTATAAACTTGAAATAAAAAAATGTTGGGTACATTTTTTACAAGGTAGAAAAATAGGGAATAAAATTTTTGATCTAACTTTTTAGACAACATTCTAATTGTTACCTTGAACTTTTGATATTCCTTATTCCATTCAAAAGGTTAAGCATTTATACTTTAAGTTAAAAGAAAAAACCGTCTTCAAACATTTAAAGGATTAAAATAATTATCATAATAGTTTTTGAAGTCGGGTCTTTATTTCATCGATACAAATTGTCTTAGCATTGTAAGATTGTGGAAAAAATTTGAAAGCAATTTTATACCATGTAGTTCATTTATATGATGTTATTCGGTCGTAAATGTTTTTTCATTGCACAAGTATGTATGTTTCGCTTGTATGATTGACTGCTTTAAGTTTTTTTATGATAGTATATATTCTGTTTTGTAGTATTCTGGAATCCCAATGACCCTATATCGCTTTGAATCTCTCTTGATTTTTCCACCTATTCTAATGTGACGACGGAAAAAGTAAAAAAGTAGAGTCGCACCGTAACCATAGGTGCTGCAAAGCGTCCAAAAACGTCAGGAGTTAAAAATAAGTAAAATTAAATTCGATAAAATCCGAAAAAATAGTTTTATTCAATGTGTAGTGTTCGCGTAAATATAAGACATCTTCATAAATAAACAATAGTTTAAAAAAAAAAAAACACGCTTTTGTGGATAACCGAACTTAAAAGTAGAAAATAAATTTCAATTAGTTTAAAATAAGAAAATAGTGATTAACATACAAAGTTCACTTTATTGTAAAAAAGCGTGGGGTGCTTTTTCAGATATTTTTATAATGATGCTAATTTTACAAATATCCACAAAAATATTTACAACAAATAACATCAAGCACCCCACGCTTTTTTTACAATAAAATGAATGTTATATGTCAATCACTATTTTCTTATTTTAAACTTATTTTGAGCTTTTTTGTTGGAATGAAGTTCTTTTACGCGGCTTTCATTCAATACAGCCCTTCACAAGTCCACTGCTGAACATAGGCCTCCCCACGGAATGCCACAAGCACGGTCCCGAGCCACCTGCATCCATTGACTTCCTGCATGTCTTACCAGGTCGTCACTCCATCTAGTGGGGACGCCCTACACTTCGCCTGCCGGTACAGGCTGCCACTCGAGAACCTTTCTTCCCATCGGTTGTCGGTTCTTCGAGCTATATGCCGGCCCATTGCCACTTCAGCTTACTAATCCTTTGGGCTATGTCGGTTACTCTGGTTCTACTGCGGATATCCTCATTTCTAAGTTTATCACGCAGAGAAACCCGAGCATAGCCCTCTCCATGGCTCGCTGAGCGACCTTGAGCTTCCTCATACGGCCAGCAGTGAAGGACCACGTCTCAGTTCCGTATGTCATCACTGGCAACACGCACTGGTTGTACAATTTAGTTTTGAGGTTTTGAGGTATGCCTGACGAGAAGATTGGTCGTAATCTCCCGAACGCTGCCGAGTTGAATCCGTCGATTGACCTCTCGGTCGAAGTTGACTTACCTAGTCGGACTATTTGTCCCAGGTAAACATATTCGTCAACAACTTCGCTTAGTGCTCCCAACAACTACCGGCATAGTGTGACATGGACATTAAACATGATTTTACGCGGCTTACAGTAGATTAAACAGGCAGAAATCGTAGTTGTTTTATGAATTATTCGCAAATCCTGAGGATCCTGGTAAGGATAATGAGACAAACTATTTGAAATCAATCCGAAGTGCAAAGTTTCAAATCAATCCAACGTTTTGAAGGGGATGAAAATCACATTCAAAATTTCCGTTACATAGATACATACCGAGCTAATAAAAGCGTGTTAAAAAGTAAAATTACAACCTATATACGTCTCACTGATGGGCACAGGTCTCCTCTCATTTTTGAAAGGATTATGGAGCAGTTGGCGGTGTAAGAATATCCACTACCCCATATCATCCCGTGGGTGTCGTAAGAGGCGACAGAGGGAAACAAATCAAAAAACAAATAATAAAAACTGCGGTTGCCATCCTGATTGCCAGGCGTGGCAACTATGGCAACTATCTCCCTATGAGACGATCTATGGGGAGGCCTATGTTTAGTAGTGGGCTTTAATAGGCTATAACGGTAACGGCAATGGTAGTTCGCCGCGCTCCTCCAGTGCGTGTCGGCGGACTTCACAACATGATGGACGATTAAGCTTCCATAAATATTTCAAAGACATCTTGTAGTAAATATTTCGAAGACGTCTTTGAAATAGTAACGACAGAATTATGTCTCGCTGCTGAGTACAGGTCCCTGTTATTTCTGAAAGGATTATGGAGCGACTAGTCCGCCGCCCTTTTTTGGTACATGTCAGTGTTCCAGTTCACATGTCTTCGAAAAATTTACGGAAGCATTCGAAATATAAAGTGTATAATATTCTTAATAAGGATCAAGTTAAAGAAACTCTTTTTACAATAAAGCTTAAAAAATAACAAGCATCAAAATGACTTGGCACTGCAAGTAATTAAGATGGAGGGGGGTTCTCCTCCATCTTAAAATTTTGGTCAATTTCGTCATACGTGTACAATAACACCTCATCATGAAAAACATTTTATCTTATTTTAATTTTGTATCAGTCTTTTATATTTTTTAAAGCTCTAGTCAACATGCAACGTTTACTTTAGTTCAGTTGTACTGAACTCAATTTTTGTACTTATACAAGAACTGAATTATTGAAGAAAAGGGTTTAAGAGCTTATATCTGCACTATTTACGAGTACGTTAATTGTAGAGGTACACAAAATGATAATAATGCTATAACAGACAACACATGCACTACACAGATGAGGTTGCCACTTAAAGAAAAAATTGGTATATTCTCCATGTCCCCCTATTTCAAGGTAAACATTTTTAAAGATCGATTTTGCTCCAAAACTTTAAGAGATATAAAGTGTAAAAAACTTTTGAATATGTAAAATTACAAACCAAAATTTTTTTGGGGATTTTTTCAAATGTTACAGTTAATGAAATAATCATCAAAAACCATTTATTTGTTTCAGTTTATCAATGTCCAGCAATTCCGAAGACTACCTGGACAGACAACAAGATAGACAGCAGCAGACAGACAAAAAAAGTGTATTTATGTCTAATATCATGCAAATTTCCGCCTAAACTCATAATAGAAGCAAGTTATTTCGATATTACAGACAGACACTTTAATTTTATGTATATGTATAGATGTATAGTGTTAAAGTTAAAGTTACAGCCTATACGTCCCACTGCTGAGCACAGGCCTCCCCTCATTTCTGAGAGGGTTTCAGGGCAAGGGTGTCCGCCGCGCTACCCCATTGCGTGTTGGGAACTTCACATGTCTTCGAAATATTTTTTAATTTCTCAGACATGCAGGTTTCCTCACGATGTTTTCCTTCACCGCCGAGCACGTGGTAATCAGCACTTAAAATTGCAATTAACAATTTCATTGGTGCCGGCGATCGAACCCGGTTTGCTCGCGTACTGTGAAATTTACAGCGAGCGCTAACCATCTGAGCTACCAGATGTATAGTGTATGTATAGTATATTGTAAGGTAAGGGTAACATAACAACATATTGTATTAAAAATAAAAAGTAGAGGATAATAAAATCGTTTGCTGCAAAGTGTTTCTTGCGGCTTTATAAACGTAACATTGTCTTTAACATTCCACAAACCATTAGTTGCGATTTATGATACGGCTCGTAAGTGTTGCTACCGTGCGATTGCTTAACTCTGGTGAGAATCGTGGACGGCTTGGTTTTGTTGTATTTTGTAAATGTATCATTGTTGATTATAAGCAGATGCCTTTTCTTTTCTTTATTAAAAATAGGCTCACTCTTGACCTCCATCTGACCCGAGGGCAAAGATGAGGTCTATGATGGAGTGAGTTTATCCAAGAGAAGCCTATTAACACGCATCTTGAAGAGATTAAGTTTATATGCACTCGGAAAAACAGACGCCGACAAGGCATTCCACTCCGTGGCTATGATCAGATATCAGAATATCAACCAAGTGTGATGGTTTATGAAGCTCAGAGACACCTCCGAAGTACAATCTGTAGAAGACCGACAAACAAGCAACTTGGCGGCGGTGAGCTGTTGTAGTTAGTTTCCACCAGCTTTTGTCGCCGATAAGCCTCTTGGCTGTGCGCACTAGCTACTACTGAAAATAATAAAATAATAAAATTGAAAATTTTTCAATTTTTATTATTTTCATTCCACCTGATGGTTTTAAATGGATGATTTAGCCGATAGTCACCTACATCTATTCATGGCTAAGAATACCAAATGCAGATAGTAGAATCACATGAAGATAAAGTGCAGATGCGTTGTTACCCTAAGAATGAAATGCCTTGTTAGAAAGAAACAAAAGTTTTTTATAAGCAAATTTCAATTCAATGCTGTAAGTCCTTACAAGAATAGTATGTACCAAGCACCAATTGTCATTCTCGAAAGATTTACTGATTTTAACATCGCTGGGCAGATGTGTAGTTTGAATACAGAGGTGACAGCATAGCTCTATCTTCTCATAATCTTTTATAGAGGCATTGTTTTCCTCGCCCAAAGGGTAAAGATAAAGGTAAAGATATATTTATTTGCAAAACATGTGTAGATAATAATACATTTGATGTTTATTATTGGTCTGAAAATTCGCTCCACCATGGCCTATCTGAGTGAACGTATGTCTTCTGCACCGGATTTTTAGAACGAAAATTGAAAATTCTTTCAATTTTATTATTTTCAATTCCACCTGATGGTTTTAAGTGGATGATTTAGCCGATAGCCACCTACATCTATTCATGGCTAAGAATACCAAATGCAGATAGAATCACATGAAGATAAAATGCAGATGCGTTGTCACCTCTAAGAATGAAATGCCTTGTTAGAAAGAAAAAAAAAGATTTTTATTAGCAAATTTCAATTCAATGCTGTAAGTCCTTACAAGAATAGTATGTACCAAGTACCAATTGTCATTCTCGAAAGATTTACCGATTTTAACATCGCTGGGCAGATGTGTAGTTTAAATACAGAGATGACAGCATCGCTCTTATATCTTCTCATAATAATCTTTTATGGAGGCATGTTTCTTCTCTCGCCCAAAGGGTAAAGATGAAGGTAAAGATATATTTATTTGCAAAAACATGTGTAGATAATAATACATTTGATGTTTATTATTGGTCTGAAAATTGTAATTTTAGATCAACATGTTTGACCATAGTTGTTTTTTTTATAGGATAAGGGTGACAAGCGAGCACACAGTACACCTGATGGTAAGTGGTTGCTATGGCCCATAGACATCTACATCTATCCTCGTTTGCGAATCAAAATGCAGATGCGTTGTAACCCGTGAGGACTAAGATGGAATGCATAGTTTCCAATAAAAAGGGTCTCCGGTTCTCTACACTCACCATACGAAACACAGCAGCATTAAGCTGCTATTTTACGCTGGTATTCTGTGAAAGCGTGGTCTTTCGCCGTTCAAGCCGACCCATTTATGCTACAACTATACTATTAATATAGCTGCAGCATGGTTCTACCACGTTGGTGCATAAATATGAAAAAATAAAAAGAAGAATAGCTATAACAGATAATTAATAAGTTATTACAAAATATATAATATCTACTAATTAATGTATCACAACATGAAATAATTTAATGTAATAAATGTCAATTATATCCTATCAAAAATAATTATACAATGACATTAACAATACAATGATATTAACAATGTATAATATATGCAGCGTAATTAAATAGGTTAATTACATTTATAAAGATTTGTCATTAGGAAGTCATTAACATTATAATAGCTTTTGCAGTCAATATTTTTTTAAATGTTTTCTTAAATAGGCCTGTATTTAATTATTTAATGTCATTTGGAATTTTGTTAAATATTAATAGTGCTTAGCATACTACACTTTTACGCAGTAGCGCTGTTTTAGCAGGGTGAACACATAGTCTATCGTTATCTCGGCGATTAAGTCTTACATTTTCTGATAGGCGAGGAAATAAGTGTGGGTTGCTTCGAACAAATAAAGCTATTTCCAATATATATAGCGACGGAAGTGTGAGAATTTTGTATTTGATAAATAATGGCTTACAGCTCTCCGTACTTTGAATATCGAACATGGCGCGTATGCATCGCTTTTGCATTTTAAATACCATATCTGTGTTAGTTGAGTTGTCCCAAAAATGATGCCATATCTGAGAACAGTTTCAACAAGACCATATGCCGAGAAAAGCGCATCAGTGTTGATAGTTAGAGCAAGTTTAAAAAGGTATGAAAGATTGTTTTTTTTTACATAATACGTTAATGTGTTCTTTCCATTTAATTTACTGTCTATAATTAGGTAAGCCAAGAAAACGGGCAGTAGTAATCATTTATAGTGTATTATCATAAACCAAATTTACATTTAATGGGTTTTGTGATCTTTGTCCAAAGTACATTATATTTCTGCGTTAAATTGTTTTTAAATTATTATTGTTTAGCCCTGAAAATATAGATTTCAATGCGTTTTTGATGTCAAATTTATAATGATTAATGTCCTTACATGCAATTGTAACAGTACTATCATCAGCAAATAATGTCCTAGGCAGAGTCGTTGCATTTGGCAAGTCGTTAACATATATAATAAATAAGAGTGGCCCCATAACACTACCTTGGGGCACGCCATATGAAACATAGCGCTTCTTTCGCGCGAAAATTTTCCTACCACGCAACTAAAACGAAGAGATAATGCTAAATTTAAAAGAAATTCCAAAACTTTGACGTTTACTTTGACCTAATGACTGTACAGACTCCAAAAGGAGCAGCCGGACCATATTTTTATGCCCAAAAACTGGCAGTGTCTGTAATATTTTATAGTTTGGAACTTAAATCATAAATGATCTAAGATATGGGAGATGGATATGTTGGTTGGCTATTCCTGGAATGAGACCGAAAGCAATCAAGTAAGTACTGAAATAACAACAGCAGCAAAGAAATGTATTTGAAAGTGGTTAACCATTCAATTTAGATTGATCGGATGGTAAGATCCTATGGAATAAAATTAAAAAGAGAAAATAATTTTGTGTATTCCATGTAATTTTGTCGAACGCGTATAGGATCTCAAAACTTGAGCTTTTGAAATTTATTAAGATTTTATCTGTGTTTAAACGGTGCTTTGAATACGTATCCCTTCTGTCGGGCAAAGGGCATTCGTTTCTAACGACCCTCTTAAGCCATGAATTTTCCTTTAATGTATTTATGAGGGATCGTATTCAAGCCGCAATCTGTTTTCGTTTTAATTCCTTTCGTTTAGTCTTTTGAATTAAAGAAAATACTTAAAGTAAATAAAAGTAATAATATCTATGGTTATTGCTGCCTTCAAATGAGTCACTGAAGTGGAATCGTTAATTATTTATACCAACGAAAACAAATTCTAGATATTTTAGAGTATGTATGTACTTGTACTACACATTTAGTTAAAATCGAAAAGGCTATTTTGAAGTAATAAATAAATCATTGTAGATATTAACGGCTATAAAAACAAAATTTATTAATGTGAAAATATAATCATGATAAAAATAATTTAAAAAGACGCAAAGCAAAGCTGCTGAGGTTGAAGCAGTTGAGCGAGACTAGAGCTGAAGTAAAAAAAAAATGTTTTTTATAATTTAAAAAAGATAGCTCCGCGAATGTTTGCGCCACTGCCATAACTCTGTAAACCCATCAGCTGTCTGTGGCAATCTTGGCAAGAGCAAATTATGGCATTGTGGAATTCCATTATCTACTTGTTCATGTACAGAGTCTGGATTAATTCAGATTAATTTTGTCTCACAGTTTAATTGGAACATTACAACATTATACTTTACTGTCTTCGGTTACATCCTTTACTATAAGGCGGGACATGGATCAAGCACTGGCTTATAATTTTGAAAAATTATATTTGAGTTATCCATACGCAACCTTATATAACAATTTTTTTGGTACCTAAGTCATCTTACTAATTAATATCTTAAAGCGTAAGGTACCTTAAGAAGATGTTTGTGTTGAAAATGGAACTTTGTCTTGGGATATCACGTGACGTAATTTGTAACCCTTTCGAAGATTCTAGAAAATACGTCAAACAGTCTGCTGGAGATAGACAACAGAGCTCTCAATAGATCGAAATCTAATTTCAACGTCCTATTAAAACATGGGTTTGCGTGATTGACGATTAAACAGAGTCCAAAAACTATGTAAGTGTCTGGTCCAAAAACTAAACAAAGCATAATTTATATGCAAGTAAGGGTGCAAACACAGGCCATAAATCTGTGGCTGCTACGAGTACTTTATGATTGGCGAATGCTGTATGCCATCTCACCTACAATAGGGGTCAGTCAGCAGCCTCGAGGGAAGCCAGTCAAGCAAGCTGGTTAATAAATGTTGGTTCTCAGCACGTCCGCCAGCGGCGCTGCTTAAGGAGTCCACGATCGCATGATCAATACTGATTTATCCCCGATTTAGAAAGTAAATGCAACGCAATTCAAATAAATTATTATTTTGTGTGATGGCGGGAGAATCCATCACCTCATTTCGTCCCATGGGTGTCGTAAGTGGTGATTATAAGAAATTCCAGAATCATCTCATCATTTTCGATAGATGGCGGTAAAAAATTAAGACGTAAAATACCCTGACCGGCGAATGGAAGCAGCGTTATTAGTGTGAGACGTCTGAAACTGGCATCGCCAATCGGTTTGTCAAGCGCGACACTGACAATTAATATACAATGAAAGAAGCACATGACAAACAGTGGATTTTGGCTAGTGATGAAGAAGATGAAGATAGTTATGTTTTATTTAGCATAATTGACAGCCAGGTGTAGGAGTCTAGAAGTCCGTCGGCGTGGGTAGCACCTACTTAACTATTTTAGCCGCCAAACAGCAGTGCGCTCACTGCTATGTTTCGGTCTGAAGGGTATAGAGAGCCAGTATAATGACAGGCTGAGAGTCGTTCTATCTTACTCCTCTTAGGTGACAATGCGTTGACAGATGGGTCTGTAGCTTTCGTTATTGGTTGCAGGTTTCCATGGGCTGCAGTAGCACTTTACCATCAGGTGGATTGTTAATTCTAGTGTCACTCAAATTTTATATAAAACAAGCTTTCGCCGGTAATCGTAAGTTGATCACTGTGGTTGAAATCAGCCAGGAAGACATCATCGTAATAACAACATAATTTGGGTTTTTTACTGTAGATTTACAGTATACCCAAATTCACTCCCAAATCTATATCTCTATATTAATTCCTTGAACAAGGTACTTCGTTAATCGTCCGGCAATTCGAGAACGTACATGTATTTCAAGGGCTTCTAAGGACACTTAAATTTCTCTAGCTCTAGACTAGGTCTTCTATGAAATCCTGCAAGCAATGCGACCTAAGAGGCTTAACTCAGTCAGCTACTGTTGTGAACAAAAGTCTATTGATTATCAATATATCTTTAACCAAAATAATTAACAAATCTTTTGAAATGGTACAAGAGCTGAAGGAGTAATTGAGATTTTTTATATATGATAGTAATTTTCGACGCTACTACGAATTAAATTAAATTAAATTAATTAAACTCTGGGAGAGAGGTGCTAGTGTGGATGATGCTACTTGCGTAGACACTTTGGCCTCTCATCTCAGGGGTACTCGTTCAGAGCCGGAGCGGCATCAGAGGCAGCTGAACTGAGGTGGCGCAAATATGAGTCTCTGAGAGATGACTACATATTTGTGCCATTTGCTGAAGAGACTATCGGTCCGTGGGTCCATGCGATGAAGTTCTTAAAGGAACTCCATCCGCGGCTGGTTGTTGCTGGTGATAAGAGGCTGGTTCTTTTCT
Source organism: Parnassius orleans (assembly GCA_029286625.1). Classification (NCBI taxonomy): domain Eukaryota; kingdom Metazoa; phylum Arthropoda; class Insecta; order Lepidoptera; family Papilionidae; genus Parnassius; species Parnassius orleans. Next base: position 812,111 of record JAGSMP010000006.1, on the reverse strand, counting down.
CGCTCAAAGGCTAAGTATAGCCATTCAGCGGGAAACGCAGCCAGCGTTCTTGCACGATACCGCGTGGAGTAGGACTGTTTGATAATTAAATTACTAGTTTTAGTTTTTTTTAAATTATAGTTTTAATATTGTATATAATAAAATATTGTATATTGTGTATGTAAATAAATGTATACATTAAAACTATATTATATTTAAATGAATAAACAGAATCCAAGTCTTTTTGAATGAGTATATTACATTATAAAGTTAAAGTTACAGCCTATATACGAGTACGTCCCCTGTTGCACAGGCCTCTCTCACTGAGAGGGTTTTAGGGCAATAAAATGTCCGCCGCGATGCCCCAATGCGTGTTGAACTTCACGTCTTCGAAATATATTTTTCTTATTTCAGACATGGGTTTCACGATGTTTTTCACCGTCGAGCACGTAGTAAATCTTAATATTTCATTGGTGCCAGCGGAGATCGAACCGGGTTATACGCGTACTGTGAAATTCGCGTACATCGAGCGATTAACCCCTGAGCTACCACGGTTTTTGTAAAAGCAAATTGTGTGATAAGAAAAATTATGGTTTACAAGATGACTTTGTGACCAAGATTAAGAAAGGAACTTTGGTGGTTTGTTCATGTAGAAATAATGAATGAGGAAAGAGTGACAAATCAAATGTAAACTGCAGAAGTCAATGGAGAATTGGCAAGGACGCCCTAGATGGAAATTTATTGACTAAAGAAGCGATATATATATTGAAGTGTGCTGAATTAAGAATACCTATGTGGATGTAAAGGAGGCAAGATAAAACTGAGAGGTACCCTCTGGGGTCAGACTGAGTGTTTATGTATGGACAGGAAACCACAGGAAAAATGGAGCGATGGATTATTTTACATCGTCACCGCATAAAACGTAATAATTGTTTTAAAATAAATAATATTGTGGTGATGACGATATTTATTAATTAATCTCGTAATATTATGCACATATAATTTAAAACCAGTCCTTAGAGTGTATATGCAATATACGCTCTAAGGACTGAATATAAGCAGCCTGAGCTGCTTGAATAAAACATTGTGTACGGAGGAGCTCAAATTAAATATTTAAACCTATAAAGTGATTGCTTATTAAGTACAAAAAATGTCGATTGTTTCGTTTGAAAGTGTGATGTTTTATTTATAAGTAATCAATTTAAGTGTTTATTTGAGTATAACTTTTTCTTCTAATTGGCCCGCTTTAACAGTCTACCACTGGACACTGGGCTTCCTAATGCAGAAATGATTTACCTTAATCGCCATGCATGGCGAGCGGATTGGCGATCGAAGATCTAGAACATTTCGCACCTTTTCTTAAACTGCAAACTTAATTAACTTAATAAATTAAAACTCCAAAATAAAAAGACAATAGCAGAAGGGCTATGCATTAGCGAAGAATGGATTGAAAATATTTTAAATAACTGCGCGTTTGGTATAGAAAATCCTCACGGCGCTGCATTTAAAAGACCCGGAGGCGAATTTCGGAGAACAAAGATCAATTGAAACAACGGAAGAAGAATAATTTGCGAGAACGATTTTTTGCCGATAGATCATACAAGAATGTTTTAACTGAAAGCGGATTATATGAATAATATTTTTTAAAATTTTATTTTCATTGTTAGTTTCAAGCTCAGAAGTTTTCAGCTCCTTCGTAATGTGTTAAACATAAAATTAATTCCAATATGTTTGCGCTGACAAGCCAGCGTAAGTAACCTATGAGCAAATTTTGTAAATGGACTAAATGTGGAATTACAGTGGGTTTGTTAATCGATATCTAACAGCGAATAAGAAATAAATCTCGGAAGCTCGGAAAAAAATTAGTTTAAATGTACCATCTTAAATTTTAACGTATAAATGTTAGGAAAAGGAGTACTTTTGTATCTAGCAGAGTGTTTAGGTATTATTGGTGGAAATAATTAGACTGTGAGATATTGCATCTTAGCCTCATAGGTGACAACAAATCTGTAGTATTCTTTATTTGAAAATGTTTTCAGGTATATGGGTTACAGTAGCCACTTACGATTAGGTGGACTATACAGGTATTTTTGAACGCTCCCGAAAACGAAGACAGACGACAGTACTAACTATATCTTAGATGATGGGTGAAATATAAAATCGATCCTGATGAAAAAATCATCTTTTCACAACGTTTTATTAGCTTTATTCACGCTCCATCGTGTTAGTATAAATCATCGTGTTAAATAAAACGTTAATTTCATTAAAATAAAACATAAAAATATTTAAACATAAAAGCAGCAGTGGAATTACTGAATTACAATCAGCTGACTAGGGTCAATGTACGCGCGAACGCCGAATCTGCGCGGCCCGTAACTAGCGATGGTACCACAATACCTAATAATTTGCAACACTTGTCTAAATACTAACTTATCTACTTAACCTACTAATTTGCCACTGTGTTTGTCTCACGTAGCCACTTTAATTGAATTCACAGGTTAAATAAACCAAATAACTGGTTCGATTCCCCGCTAATGAAAAAATACTTAAATAAAATGTTAATAAGGTTAGAGTCATGCTTTTTATCCATTGTGTAGGTATATTTTTTATTCTGATGTATTCAGTTATGTACCTATTCAGATCAGTTCAGTACTAAGTTATTTAAAAAAATAGGTTAAATAAACCAAATAACTGGTTCGATTCCCTCATATGAAAAAAAATACTTAAATAAAATGTTAAAAGGTTAGTCATGCTTTTTATCCATTATGTAGGTATGTTTATTATTCTGATGTATTCAAGTTTGTACCTCAGATCAGTTCAGTACTAACTAAAAATTAGGTATGAAACGGCTTACTGATCCTCCGTGGCTTTATGAGATCTCTGCTAACATTAATATGTTGCCGTATTCACGAGCACTATAAACGTACGCATTAGCATATTAAAACAAAAAGAAACACAAAACGTAACAACAAGAATAACACGTAATAACAAGTACGTAATACCAAGTAATAACAATAAGAATTTAATAAACAAAACCAATGAACTGTCGCTGCGCATGTGTGTCCAAAGTCATGCGGAACTGTCTCAAAAACTAAAATTAATAGTGAATCCTGCCAAATCTGAAGCCTACTGCGTCCTAACTAACGTCCTTGCGGTAAACACTTTGAACATTCTTACAGACCGTCAAATGTTATGACACGCCAACTTATTTTATAGTTTAGTTTCCATATGATCCCTACGACTAGTCTTTCATATGGAATTTAAATATAGTTGTAATTTTTTAATACATTAGACAATCAATTGTACCTGACGAAACAAGCAGTTCGTTACTAAAAATGATATTGAAATTAATAAACGTACTTACTTGGGTTTGTTATCTTTGATTTTGTACAAGAAAATAGAAATAAAATGGTATTGAATAATTTAATAGTTAAAATCAATTGTAAATTATGATCGACAAAGTTAATTAATCTAAAAATAATTATTTTACTTTATTTTTATTGACTTCCGTTTTAATCCTTCCAATACTTTGATTTGAAAACAGGCGTCAAAACTATTACAAATTACTTGCAGTTTTATTGTAATTGCCGCCTCTAATTTTATGTCGCTTGCAAACAAATCTTAGTAGGTAAATGGGAATTTATGTTGGCGCTGACGCGAGGTGACACACAGTCGGCCGGTGGCGGCAGCGCGTGGTACGAAGGGGCGCGACGGGGAATGCCGCCAGTATTGTTGCTGCGCACGTTGGTTCCTTATTCTTGCCGCGCTTTGAAAAGGATGTTTCCAATATACAGTCGCACACATTAGCTTGCACGACGCGCGACGATGTTTTAAAAAGGAAGGAAAGAAAATTATTTATATCTATTGTTTTATGACTGAACTAGTGAACGAAAAGGTAAATAGAAGGTGAATGGGAATTGTGCAGTAAAGTTAAATGTATTGAGGAAGAATACTGAAAAATTACCATGTGGTCAACCTGATGACGGAAACATTTATCATTCGCATTGATGATGATGATTCTGATGAAGTAGTATCCAGTAACACCAACACACCATCGACATCCGGCTTCCATGTTCCATGTTCTAACGGTATAATGGACGGCGTGTCACCCTTAGCTTAAGTTTTCTTGTTACAAACTACTTTATTTTACGATTGAAATAAAATAATGCTCAAGCATACATTATCCATTTTAATTTCAACTCTTCCAAAGTTCTAAGAAGCTAGTAAAGTAACTATTATGATTACAACAAACCATTAATTATTATAATAATAAAACAACAGCTAGTACCATGTAGTACTTTAGAACGCGACTGTACCCATGCGCAGACACACCCCTCCACTGTCGCTCAGCGTCGACGGGACCTGTACGAGCTAGATAAGAGTTTGGCTTCGACGCGGATATTGACCCTAGTCAGCTGATTTTATGATTTATTTATTTTAAATTCTACTGCTGGTTTAATATTTAAGTATTTTCATGATTCTTTTAATGAAATTATGTTTTATTTAACTATATCAACATCGATGGAGTAAAGCTAATAAAATGTTGTGAAAAGATGATTTTTTTTCATCAGGATCGATTTTATATTTCACCCATCATCTAAGATATAGTTAGTATCTGTCGTCCGTTTTCTTTCGAGTTGCTTTAAAATACCTTGCATGCTTATAGTACAACCCAATCGTAAGTGGCTACTATAGGTAAATTAGTTTGTCAATGCAATTTAATAAACTAACTTTATCGCTTCAGCGATTTTATATCTGAGAAAGCTTTTACTCAGTTTTTATTGTTTTAGAATATTTTTCACGCATATATTATGAGGTTTATTTTTCATTTTTACCTCCAAGAATTTTACTTCCTCCTAACAAGAATTGTGTTAAAATATGAACTACAATTAACATAAAAATTATACTAAACAACGATTTTCAAATTTGCAAGTGTTAAAAATATTAGTTTGAGACCCACTCACTTGATCATAAGGATAGTCAAGAGCAGCAATAGCACATCTGAATGATGCTTCAAAGAGCCTTGAAGTATGCTCGTGAGCTTTAGTGTCTTCAAGGTTAAGCTCATTTGTGATACTCCATAAGTAGCGTAGCTTTTAGCGAAGCGAAGATATCTTTAATGTGCGATAACAAATAAATTAAAACACTCAGATGATTATATAACAATTATTGTATGTCTTCTTACATTTTTTATTGGCAAATATGGGTCCGTTCTGTGTAAATGGTATTGAGTTGGCTCACCGCTTAGTTAGAATTTAGCCATGCAGAATCTATGTCTCCTTATTGCTCCTGTTTAGGTGAAATAACTAACATTACTAGATGGCATGGTAGTGTGTATTTTTAAATGTAGATTGGTGTTATGTAATAGCGATTGATAAAGTATTGCATATAAAAGTTGACTTCCATTTCACTTTTTAATAATACTTAACTAAATAATATTATATTCGACGTGGTTTTAAATTCGTTTTCATCTCCATATTTTTTATAGAATTATGGTGACAAACGAGCACACAGTCTCCCTGATGGTAGTGGATGCTGAGACCATAGACATCTACATTTATCCTCGATTAAGATTCAAAATGCAAATGCTTTGTCACCCTGGGGACTAAGATGGAATTTCTCGTTTCAGTAAAAGGGTCTCGGTCTCTAAACTCACCGTACGAAAAACGGCAGCATTAAGCTGCTATTTTACGCTGGTATTCTGTGAGAACGTGGTATTACTGCACAACATAAGATAGCTGCAGCTACAAGTAAGATAGCTGCAGCATGGCTCTATCACGTTATATATGGCGTAGTTGTCGGCTACGTTACATACATTATGAAAATAATGAGTTATATATTAAGCTATTATGAGCAAAATTGTTCTGACTTTTTGCGGACTGTCTCAACCAGTTAATACCCGAAGTAGAGGGACACATGTAAGCCGAAGTGTGGCGAAATCACGAAGAAGATAAAAAATAAAAACATAAAGAAAAGTTTACTCTTTATAATCCCTATTCTTTTATTATATCCCTAAGTCATATCTGTCCAGAACAACAGGCAACAACTAAATTCTGCAGTGCAGTCGTGGCAGAGAATTCCGCGTCCGCACGTCAGTGGACCCCCAACCATCGAGATGATGAAGATGAAAATCCGAGTTATGTCGCAGTGTACGATTGTAAAATTCAGCAGCTGGAATTAACGCGAACAATTACTCTGAGCAGTCCTCGTAGTATATGCAATAGAAGATGTACAGATGTAACGTCTCTTCGCTAAGCCCGTGGATAAAGCCGATCGGAAAGAACTTGGTCGTCGAAATTAGTTGGCATGAAATACCGTCCCGATCTACTGAAATATAAAATACTAGCTGACCCGCCCGCGATTTTGATATCGTGGATAAATGCCGATTCTAAAAATTATTTTACTATTAAAAAGCTACTCTATCCTTGAGCGAGTTCAAAGTATTGAGTCAAACGTTTTGGGAACACTTTCATTGTAAGTACAGGCAAGATATCATCAGGTGAGATAGTGGTAAAACGGGAGCTTATTTATAATAATATAAATTATATGATACATACTTAGTATATATTACAAAATCTTAAATTACCTCAAAGCTTCTGGTGTAATATATTTGCAGTAGCGTTGGTATCTGTTAGCAGAATATATTGATTTTCAAGACCCCACTCGAGACAAACTAACATAATATAATTTCGTGAGAAAACTCTCCTCACGTTGATGTCCCTGGACTTAGTTGTCGTGAGGTTATCGATACTTTAACAGGCAATCAAGTAGCTTAAAAGGTATATAAACGGAATAAGTGGAATGTGTACGCAGCTGCCCTTCACTTCAACGTCCAGTGAGGATAGTTGCAATAATCACATTGTCTTTTAGTTCTTTGTTAAGTCTTGTGCTGTTGCACATAATGGGTGGTCTTAAATTTCTGAATATTGTAACCCTGCCGTCGATTCCAAAATATTGTGGTACAGTTGTGTACCGCTATATTATTTTATATATTAGTATCCGCCTATCAAGGTACAGATATAATCTATACAAAACAACCTTGATTGTTAACTTATTTTTTATTATTTTTTTTTGCAGAGAGGGGCAAACGAGCATGCGGCTCACCTGATGGTGGTGATTACCGCCGCCCATGAACAACCGCAACACCAGGGAATTGCAGATGCGTTGCCGGCCTTTTAAGAAGGAGTAGGCTCTTTCTTGAAGGTCCCTAAGTCGTATCGGTCCGGAAAACGTTGTAATCGATCCATTAGAAGGAAATGCGAGGAAGAGTCTTCTAAATCGTGCATGGTGGACCGCCAATCATCCATTTATCTGCATAAGGGTTAATACCATATGCGAATATAATCATCTATCGTTTTCACCAGTGTATAAACTGTGTATTTACACACACACACACACACACACACACACACACATATATATATATATATATATATATATATATATATATAAATATATATATATATATATTTTAAATATATATATATAAAATCAGCTGACTAGGGTCAATATCCGCGTCGAAGCCAAACTCTTTATCTAGGTCAGTACTGGTCCCGTCACGTAAAAGAACGCTGAGCGATAGTGGAGGGTGTGTCTGCGCATGGGTACAGTCGCGTTCTAAAGTACTACATGGTACTAGGCTGTTGTTTTATAATATAATAGTAATTAATGGTTTTATTGTAAAATCATAATAGGTACTTTACTAGCTACTTAGAACTTTGGAAGAGGTTGAAATTAAAAATGGATAATGTTTACTTGAGCATTATTTTTATTTCTATCGTAAAATAAAGTAGTTTGTAACAAGAAAACTTAAGCTAAGGGTGACACGTCCATTATACCGTTGGAACATGGAACATGGAAGCCAGATGTCGATGGTGTGTTGGTTTTACTGGATGCTACTTCATCATCACTCATCAGAATCATCATCATCAATGCGAATGATAAATGTTTCCGTCATCAGGTTGACCACATGGTAATTTTTCGGTATTCTTCCTCAATACATTTAAATTTACGGCACAATTTTCCCCATTCACCTTCTATTTACCTTTTCGTTCACTAGTTCAGTCATAAAACAATAGATATAAATAATTTTCTTTCCTTCCTTTTAAGACCATCGTCGCGCGTCGTGCAAAGCTGTGTGTGGGACTGTATATTGGGAAACATCGCTTTTCAAAGCGCGGGAAGATGAGGAACCAATAGCGTGCGCGCACAGTAATACTGGCGAGCATTCCCCGTCGCGCCCCTTCGTACCACGCGCTGCCGCCCTGCCGACTGTGTGTCACCTCGCGTCAGCGTTGCCAACATATGAAATTCCCAAATTTACCTACTAAGATTTGTTTGCAAGCGACATAAGAATTAGAGCGGCAATTACAATAAAACTTAAGTAATTTTTAATAGTTTTGACGTACCTCTTTTCAAATCAAAGTATTGGATGGATTAAAAACGGAAAGTCAATAAAAGTAAAGTAAAATAATTATTTTTTAGATTAATTAACTGTCGATCATAATTGCAATTGATTTTAACTATTAAATTATTCAATACTATTTTATTTCTATTTTCTTGTACAAAATCAAAGATAACGATGAAATAGTGCTTATAATTGTGTAAGTGAGTACCCAAGTAAGTACGTTTATTAATTTCAATATCATTTTTGTAGTAACGAACTGCTTGTTTCGTCAGGGTACAATTGATTGTCTAATTGTATTAAAAAAATTACAACTATAACTTCTAAATTCCATATGAAAGACTAGTCGTAGGGATCATATGGAAACTGAACTTATAAAATAAAAGTTGGCAATGTCATAACATTTGACGGTCTGTTGAAATGTTCAAAGCGTTTACCGCAAGGACGTTAGGACGCAGTAGGCTTAAGTTTTGGCGGGATTCATTATTAATTTTAGTTTTTGAGACAGTTCCGTGTTGACTTTGGACACGCATGCGCGAGCGACAGTTCATTTGTTTTGTTTATTAAATTCTTATTGTTATTACTTGGTATTACCTACTTGTTATTACGTGTTATTCTTGTTTTTAAGTTTTGTGTTTCTTTTTTGTTTTAATAATGCCTAACGCGTACGTTTATAGTGCTCGTGAATACGGCAACATGTTAATGTGCCTTGGAGGCTTGTGGGAATGCTTCGCGTGTATTACAATTTACCGAGAGAAATTCCGACCGCTCGACACCCAGCTGACTCTCGTCTGATAACAGCAGCATTTCAGCGAGTGTTGGAAAATCGGCCCATTGCTCCGGTAGCGGCAGGAGGTGGAAGTCAAGTGACTGTTCACTCCGAGGAGCGCATTTTAGATGTCGTTCGCCGGTATCCGAACCTAGGTACACGAAGTATCGCTAAATTGTTAAGACGTCGGGATGGAACAAGTTGTCATACTGTTCAGTTCACAAAGTGTTAAAGCGTAACCGAATGCGGCTATACAAAGTGCACAAAGTGCAAGCTTTGTTACCGGCGATCACGACCGCCGACGAGTTTTCTGTCGTTGGTTATTAGACCAATAACAACGTGTGCCTGGTTCCATTGAGCACGTTATCTGGACGGACGAGTGACATTTACCAGAAACGGCCTGTGGAACCGAAGAAATACACACGTGTATTCAGAGGTTAACCACGCTGTTCGACAAACGGGCACCAAACCGATGGTCGGTTAACGTATGGGCAGGTTTATTTAAGGATCGCATACTGGGACCAGTGTTTCCGCCACAGCGACTTAACGGACAGCGATACCTAAACTTTATAAATGAACAGTTGTTTGATATTTTAGACGACCTATCGTTGGATGAATATCGCCGCACATGGTTCCAGCATGATGGTGCACCTCCACATGTCATGAGGTTCGTCCGTGAGCGCCTTACCGAATCATTTGATGATCGCTGGATTGGCAGACTAGGACCACGCTTGCACCTCGCTCACCAGATCTGACCCCGTTAGACTTCTTTCTGTGGGGTATGTGAAAGAAAGGGTTTTAATCGTGAGTGTGATAGTGCTGACGAAATGCGCCAAAGGATCGTGGATGTTTTCGACAAACTACGTGCGGACTGTGTCGAAGACCACACGATGATGCCCCGCCTGCATGAGGATGCAACACCGAGCCCATCTGCCTCGAAATGAATGGAGCACAATTTGGGCCGCATCTCATAAGACCACGGAGGATTTAGAGCGGTAAGCTGTTTCATACCTAATTTTTTTAAATAACTTAGTACTGAATGATCTGAATAGGTACATAACTGAATACATCAGAATAATAAACATACCTACGATAAATAAAATGCATGACTCTAACCTTGTTAACATTTCATTTAAGTATTTTTTCATTAGCGGGAATCGAACCAGTTATTTGGTTTATTTAACCTGTGAATTTGAATTAAAATGGCTACGTGGAGACAAGCACAGTGGCAAAATAGTAGGTTAAGTAGATAAGTTAGGTATTTAGACAAGTGTTGTAAATTATTAGGTATTGTGGTACCATCATAGTTGCGGGCCGCGAATTCGGCGTTCACGCGTGATGACCCTAGTCAGCTGATTGTAATTCAGTAATTCCACTGCTGGTTTTATGTTTAAGTATTTTCATGTTTTTTTAATTAAATTAACGTTTTATTTAACTATACTAACACGATGGGCGTGAATAAATCTAATAAAACGTTGTGAGATGATTTTTTTCATCAGGATCGATTTTATATTTCACCCATCATCAAAGATATAGTTAGTACTGTCGTCTGTCTTCGTTTTCGGGAGCGTTTCAAAAATACCCTGTATATAATAAAAAAATAAAATAAAATAAAATAAATTACCCCATATATATATACAGGGTCATTTTTAATTTACTGAAGACCTTTTGAGAATATATAATAATAATTTACATCATAACAACAACATGTGTAAGAAAATAATATATATTTCTTCAATTTTATTTTCATACAAAATAAAATATATTAATTGGACCTTCTAAACGGTAATAGTCCTAGTATTAGCACAGAATAAATAATAGTACAAAATGCACAGAATAGATTGGTAGTATTAGCAAAAGAAAGCGCGTGGCGGACTAGGGGTACAGGGGGACTGATTACTGTAGGACGCGGCGCTGATTACCTAATTACTAATTACCTGCGTCGTCACTCGTCAGTCGCCTTTGATGCGCCCGCGACGCTTGTCCTTCCGTTGTCAGATTAAGGGCGCGTTTGCAAATCGGGCAAAATTATACTGTTTTTCGGTACATTTTGTGACAAAATATAACTAATAACTACAACGTATAGACTGGTTCTTCGTCTTCAAATGGTAGTAACTTTTTTGTTGAAAATAATAGTTTTTTTATGTTGTAAAACGATCTTCCCTAGCCATTTTCTACAAAATTAACGATACCGGCTCGAGTTTAGGTACATTTTTTGTTCTTTTATCAACATATATTAAGATTTCTAAAAATACTATAAGTAGGCTGACATATTCAATAAAAAATATATAGAGAATATTTAGAGACGATGTCAAGACCCGACATTGTATGACATTGGTTTTTGGGAGAGGTAAAGCCTAGTGTGGGATGCTACTTGCATGACTTTGGCGGCTTCTCTTCTCAGGGTTCCTCGTTTAGAGCCAGGCATCAGGCAGCTGAACTGAGTAAGTGGTGCAAATATGAGTATCTGAGAGATGACTACATATTTGTGCCATTTGTTGTAAGACTATCGGTCCGTGGGGTCCACGTGCGGTGAAGTTCCTAAAGGAACTCCATCCGCGGCTATTCGTTGCTGCTGGTGATAAGAGGCTGATTCTTTTCTCGCTCAAAGGCTAAGTATAGCCATTCAGCGGGAAACGCAGCCACGTTCTTCACGAAACCGCGGAGAGTAGGACTGTATGATAATTAAGTTACTAGTTTTATTTTATTTTTATTGTAGTTTTTGATATTGTATATAATAAAATTATATATTATGTTATGTAAATAAATAAAAAATAATAGTATTTACTTTTATCAAGATGTCACAAATAGTCGTAAAAAATTTCGATGAAACCACAGTCCGCACTCGGCCGCCGTCGTGGATACTGTGTCGCCTGATTGCAGCGGCTCATGGCGGACGAAGTGAAGCGTCCCCAACTAGATGGAGTGACGACCTGGTAGAACATGCAGGAAGTCTATGGATGCAGTTGGCTCAGGACCGTGCTTTGTGGCATTCCTTGGGAGGCCTATGTTCAGCAGTGGACTTGTGATGGGCTGTATGACGGTCCCAAGCCCGCTTAAAGTATGAAGGAAAATTGGAATCATAATTCGCGTCGTAGTTAACAACTTAGTGGCGAGCGTGTCATTAAGGAAAATAAGTGCATTGACTCGTACCGTACACACACGAGAGCACAAGAGTTTTGAAAACGAGTAAATAAGGCTTCTAATTTTATTTGAAATTATCCCAAATTGAATGTGATTTATGGGCAACAACGTTTTTGCCTACCGATCGACCTTACGAATGTGTGCGGCGCTGTAAATCAGTTAAAATAATGCATTACCACGCATTTTAATTTAAAACATAAAATCGACAGAATGTTTTAGATTTTTTAATTCATTTTTCTTCACCATTTGCCTGTACTAGTTATTCTGAACCTTCTCTGCAAATTTGGCTCGTTATTGCAAAATAACCCTGCATAGCTATTTCTTGCAGCCAATAAGGATTTACATTTTAACATAACAAATAAGATGTATGCGCGCGTGCTCGTACGTGTGTGTGTGAGTGATATGAAATACCTAATCATTAAGTATTTTCAAAAGTTCTCGCACAAAGTTTGGTTTACTTCCATAGAATATGTCTACAGAGTGAAATGTTTTGTTAAATTCTCTGTATCCGAGACTAATGATTTTGGGCATAATTTGTTTCTGTATGTGCTATTGCAAAAAGCTTTGTTTGGCTTCTAGGACTTTGTGTTCTGGTTCTAGGACATTGTTTCCAATCAGATTTACTGCGACTAAAATAAACTTTTTAATTATATTTAATTGGGGCGTACGATTTCGATGATAACATTCTTTTTAGTTCTCTGCAGTCGGTTTTCACTATATTAAAAGATAAGTTATAAATTCATCGATCTTTTAATAATCGTTGGATATTTCAAGTCACTTTTGTCAAACTACTAAACAAAAATAACACTAAAATAACTAACATTTTAGTATCTGCGAAGTTTGCAATATTACGTGAGTGATTTTTTGTTGAAGTTACGAGACATACCTACGTTTTATCGTTTTGATTTTTATTATCCCTGGCTCTGAAGCATAAATAAAGTGCTTGCAGCAATATGGTTCTTTAACTGTCAATGCACTCATGCAATTTTATCTTAATTTCATGAGTGCAATTGTGTGAATTGTGTGCAAATTAAATTCTAATTTAATTTATTTAACTAATTATTACCATCCCGTGATTTGCAGAAAAGTAGTTAGTTATTTTATTATTACTTAAATATACCTCCACACATTTCAATTATGATTTTTACCTGTTATACAAGAAGAGGTGAACTCTAAAGGATTTGAAGTGATTGAAGTAAGCTTGTGAGCTTTAGCGTCTTTAGCTAAGATCCATTGATAATAATCATGTATTGACAGTTGGCAATTTACGACTAAATTTCAATTTTATGCCATTTTATAACCGAGAAAACGAGAAGGTTTTATATTACAGGCGTATAGTTTTTATTTATGTCCACCGATTTCTCTGAAACAGCTAAACCGATGTAAATTAATCTTATTTAAAGTAAAGTGGACACTTTAGCGGTGATCCCATATAAGTTTTAAGAAAAATATCCATTCCAAAGCATGAAGAAATAGGCGATGATAGTGTAACTATTTAAACATCATTCTAGTTGTAACCTATAAAAAAATAGCAGCTGCTGCTGTGTTTCGTATGGTGAGTGTAGAGAACCGGAGATCCTTTTTACTGGAAACGAGGCATTTCATCTTAGTCCTCACGGGTGACAACGTATCTGCATTTTGATTCGTATTCGAGGATAGATCTATGGGTCACAGCAAGCACTTACTATCAGGTGGACTGTGTACTCGTTTGTCACCCTTATCCTATAAAAAAACTTTGAGTCCTTTTAAAAGCGTATAAGAGTGTTGAAAAGGTTGTATGTTGTGTTTATATTGTGCTAGTAAACAAAATTAATTTGCTATCAATATGTGAAAAAAGAAAAGATTTGGTGGAATTAAAGATCTTGTTAAATCTAAATTAAATATATCCAACATTGTTCTCAAGACAAGGTTTTCATCTTATACGTATCTCTAAAGAGGATTAAATATTATGTTGAAAAACTGCTATACAGCGTAAGTAATAAAAATATCCTATTATAGAACTGATTAAAACCAATGGCTGCATGATGTAATCCATACATACATATTCCAGCTACTAAGACTATAAGACCCTCGAAATACCGTTTAGGCTGTTTAGCAAATTGTCCATTTGAGACCCATAAAACAAAATTTAAAATATAATTTTGAGAATATTAGACATTAGTCTAAGCCTATACCATTAATTTCAGTTTGACTAGTGATCACTGTGCCCCAATGTGCCTTCATATCCATAATTTTTTTTTATTCTAACCTATACAACCGATATTTAGTTACCGTATTTAGTATTTTGTCCTTATATTATTTTGTTATTTTGGTGGCGCGGCAATTTTTTGATAGAAATCATATACAAGTTTACCGTAAATCTAATTTTGCACTTTATTTTCACCAATTATCACCGTCAAAACTCAACTCCAATCCGAATATAATATTAATATGTTAAATATATGTTAAGATATTAAATGTCGCCATCATTCAATAAACGTTCTTTTTGTTTTATATTCATTTGTAATCCCGTTCAAAAACCAATTTAGAAGGTTTTTCTTTAAAAGTTACTTATAACATACAATACAATATCTGTAGTGTAATAGTTTCCTTGCACACCAAACAACAGCTGTAATACAGCAGTTATACAGTCTCTTTTATGCTTGTACAGCTACTGTACAGCGCTACTAACGCATAAAGCTGCATAATTTGTGCCAATTTATTACTTATAAGAACTGTATAAGCGCTACATCTACACAGCTTTTATACAGCCAGAAAATACAGCCTCTAGAATAAAAACGAGCTTCAATAAAGCTCGTATACAGCTTGCATGCTGCTTGGGATGCCATGTGGATAAACAACTTATAAGCGGAAAAATGAAACTTTCAATAAAAATAAAACAGACTTCAAAAAGTAGGTACTCTGTTATTTCCACTTATTAGCTAGTGAAGTCGGGCCTTTTTATTTAAAATTTGTACCTATACCTTTACCACAGCCTAAGAAGAGTTAGACTATGACTTTCTGTGAACATTCTTTTTATTTTATATCTTAAGCCGAAAAATATAGCTTTAGGATAGTTCGCAGACAGATAGTCTCCGTCTGTAAATAAGTAAATAAAGTATTCTAAAACACACAATATTTTATACTAAAAATAACCTTATAAATTTTACTTACATAACTTACAGCTAGTACAGTCAATGGACGCCTGCAGCTGATTTCAAACAATGAAGGCTTCATATTATGCGTTGTCTATTTTGAGGAAGGTGGAATGTCTCACAGCTTGTAATTATACTGGCTCTCTATACGCTTCAGACCGGAACACAGTAGTGCAGACATTGTAGGTTGACGGCAGAAATAGGTAAGAGGTAGCACCTACCTAGACGGATTCCTATGAAGAAATTGAGTCCTACCATCTAGTAAGAAGTTTAAAAGCGTCCTATTACGGCTCAAGAACATATAAACCAACAATAAATATAGTTGTTGAATTCGTTTTACACTCTATTGTTATGACAGCACATATTTTTTACGGCTGTAGCAATAAAAGTAGACTCAATATTATATACTACTTTGCGCATTGGAAAAGCTATATTCGTATAATTTATCACGTAAACTAAACGACATTAACATTGTTGACGCTTTTATTATTCATATACACATCTTCTACGTATATTCTTATGGATAAAATTTTCATGAGTAATTTTTGCCCAATAGTATATTAATCATTCTTGTTGGGAGAAGGACAATGTAAACAAAATATCAGTAATTAAAATGTATTGAATATCTTTATGTGTTGTTATATTGTTTACATTGCCTGACATACAGTGGTGGTCACAGGAAAATAAACTAAGATATGATTTAAATTAATCAATGAATAACCTGACATGTTGTAATAATTTAAATTGCAAAAAGTGATGATTTAATTGCCATATTATGTAAATAATTTAGTGATGAATTTTTTGTCCGGTTATAAGGATTACCTATCCATATATAATTTCAAGTATAAATACCTACTGTAGTCTGCTCGCGGTGAGGCCCAGACTGAAAACCAGACTGAAAACCAGTCATGATTATCATGGCTGACACTTAGTCCCGGTCCATTTTGTGGTTTCATCCTGCAGCGCAGTTTTTTCGTCCTAAATTGTAATTTTCTTTTGTTATCAAAGATGTTTTTAAGTTTTGTTATTTGTTTCATTTGATACTTTCACATTCATTTATATTGAGTCACTTGTGGATTGTTATTTCATTTTCGAAAAGATATGGAGAAGTAATGAATCCGTCTCGATGTTTCAGTAATTAATTTGCTTTCGTGCAGTTTAGTTTTTCTTTCACATGATTTGAACCTATAGAAAAAATAAAGATCTGATAAATTTTTCAATATGAGTTTAGTTCTGGCACCAATATTGCACAGCTTTTGTTTCGATCTCTTCTGGAAATATCGAACATAAAAACGAGTCCCGTTGACTACTGAATATAAAAATCGATAATGGCGAATTGAAAGCTATAGTGGAAGTGGCTTTATTCAAATCATATCTTAGTTAGGTTTTTATCTCACCACAATATAAAAGTATTCAAATAAAAATTTAAAGAAAATTAAGTAGCTAAGTAGCTAATTTCGCGCGAAAATTAAAATGCTGTGTATATGCTAGTTTGAGGAGCGTCTCTTCCCCTCCTGCAAATATATTCTCTATTATTGCGTACTGCGGTAGCTGACTGCTAAGAATCTATTACTCTTGATAATATCTCATTAAAAGACCAAACACGTGGCGTGTTATCGACAATGGTCTGTCTTTCCTAGTGTAGTGGTGTCGGGGATAGTGGTGCTCGTTATGACAGAGAGTTCTTCAAAGTAGGTAATTTTTGTTATTTTTGTTTATGAATTGTCTCAACGTTCGGCAAAAACGATTGTCATAAGCTGTGCAACCTTAGCAGCCCTATAAGGTGGAAGCCGATGAAGTGAAAATATTTAATTATAGTATTATAAGATTTTTTGTATGTGAACTGCACACATGTTTTTTTTGTTTTTGATAATATTTTTATTAATATTGATTTGGTACATTGTGTTAAAACTTTATGATATTGCAATAAATATTATTACAGGAAAATTAAAGATTTTGTTGTCTTTCGTCTTTTAGACGGCCCATAACGATCAAACAAATCACATCGTGGTTAAAAATTAATTCTAATGGATGGCGCTAGTTCTCTAATACGAAAAACGCGTTACGCAAACATTCGGACGATGGTATCTTTACTTTCTAAATTAATGATTTTCACATAAATTAATAGCTTCTGAAATTGGGGCTTTAATTATTCTATACATTTTACGACTAAAATATTACTAAAAGCTATAAATTTATTATATTAAATTATAATTTAATATATTAAATTTAAAATAACGCCTGCTATTATAAGTTATCAAATAAAATGACTTATTTCAATCACATCGTGTTAAAGGTCATGTATTATATATTAAACTATATTGCCTAAACTCTTGTAACTTTGACACCTGGTAAAGATGTACTGAAACGTTTTTCTGTTCATATTCTTTTATTTTATAACTTTATCGCGAGAATAGCGTAGTTTTATTGGATATCATTTGTGACATAAGTGTGATCATGTGTTTTTAGAAGTCCTGGAGGTGCTCCAACCTCCTGCCTTGTTCTTACTCAAATCTTTTTTTTATCTTTTATTTTTTAAAGAGGGTTTAAAACTATTATAATGCCACCTCATTGTATTTAAAAATTTTTATCTTCTTTAAGTCCAATTTGGACCATTTGTACAACATTCTGGCTTCCTCAGACAATGGCGAAGCCAGAATACTGTTACAAAATCCGATATCTAATCTATTTACATTAAATTTACTGCAAAATTTACTCTTTCAGCCTCGATACGAACACACTCCACCAAATGCAATACATTCTAATTGGCCACATTCTACACAGTTAGGGGATTGACCTTTATCAAAAATGCAAAGCTGTTCATTGGTATGTGTCCCGATCGAAGCCTTAGCTGTAATAATATTTGTCCTGCCCATATTAGCCCTATCCACCCATGAAGAACTGGAAAGATTTGGTTGAATAGTTTTATACCATATTGCTTTTGTTAGAGATCTCTCATTAAAGTATTCCTTCCACAAACTGACACATCTTTTTACTTTGTATAGAATGTCACAAAAGGTAAACAATGCAGTATCGTCAGAGGAAGCCTTTGCTAATCTATCCGCCACTTCATTACCTACTAGGCCAATATGAGCAGGGATCCATTGTAACACAACAGTTATATTTTTTGGTTAAACTATCAATAGACTTCAAAATACTGTAGGCTATCGGTGTTTCGAAAATCGAGGTACATCGAGCCAAGTGTTGCAGAGCACTCTTAGAGTCTGTCAAAATAACATATTGATATTTGTGATTGAGTGATGCAATGTACGATACAGCTTCTGAAATAGCTATCAGTTCAGCATTATTATTGAAACTTTAGAATTAATTTGAATTTCATTGATAAGTTTAACTGAGGTCAAAACGCGCAGCCTATGTTAATATCATTATCGCTAGATCCATCGGTATAAATTTTATAAGATTGCAAATATTTATCATCAATAAACTTTAAACATATTTGTCTCAGAACCACATTGCTATAACCGTGTTTAGCTTTATTAATTGTTTCAATCAGAGGAAATACAATGCCGCAAAGATCCACATTGCTAACCCAGGTATCCAAGGAGAACATTTCGTTGCGTTGAGATATGAATATCAGAACCTTTAGAGAATTATGTACGACTGCCAACAGAGGTTTTTTTACGTAATGGATGAGCCACAAAATATTCATCTAACTTATCTAATACTACAATTAATTCATTATCTAAAAGTGATTTTGTTTAAGCCAAAATTTTCCCGCCAGAATACTTCTGAATATGTAGCTCAATACAAAGTTCATTCTCCATCACATGTATTGGCGTGCTTCTAAAATCCACCAATAACTCTCATAGCTTGATTTTGCACACGTTCTAATTTTTAAGGTGCGTTATACAACTACTATCATAGAGGAAACAAACATAATCAATTCTGCTTCTTATGATTGCGATATACAAACGACGCAGATGTGATGGTGTAGCCCCACCTGGATCCACACAGACATTTAAGAATATTTAAAAACTTAAGTTTTTTCCGCAAGTTCATTTATATGCCTTCCCATCTAAGACCACCACAAACCTAAATATTTTATATTATCAACCACTTGTAAGGAAATATCATTAATTTTAAATCAACTAACGTACGTCTAAATCCACAGGAGAACACACACACTTTACTTTTGTAGGAGATACTTTTAGACCTATGTTGAAAAGTAGTGTACTTACTAAATCTAACGCCTCCTGCAGATTGTCAACAGCTTCCAATAAATTTTTCGGCCTACATATAAAACAGTCATCTGTGCATTGTGATATGAACATTTTACCTCTTGCATATATGTGCAGTAAGTATGTTGAATAACAATGGTGACAGTGGGTCCCCTGAGCCAAGCCCTGACCTGTATTTCGGCAAATTATGGCATTGTCAACTTGTATTTTTAATGATCTTTGTCTGAGAAAATTTGTAATTACACATAATTGAACCTATACTGTAACGATCCATAGCCTCAATTACACTAGAAATATCCACGTTATTATATGGGTTATCTATATCTATGAAACAACCAATTGTAGCTATTCTATCTGTTGCTAACTGAATTTCAGAGACCAAATTAGAAAGGTTATTTAACGTTGAACGACCTCTAAAACCTATTGTGTTATTCGATAAAATGTTATATTTTTCGATATACCATTCTAATCTGTTTTTATAAAAGTGTGAAAATTTTACATACACGAGATCATGGAAATGGGTCAATGCTGATACCAAACTATTATCTCTTCCTGGTTTAGGATTGGCACATTAATATATCTCTCCACTGATTAGGGACAAAACCACTTGACAAAACTTGTTATATAGATCAAGCAATAAGTGCTTTCCATTATTTGGGATATTTTTAACCATTGAGTATGAAATATTGTCCACCCTGGGGATGTGTCAGTTGGCCGTATACTTTTCTAATTCTTGTAATGAGATTTCATTTCTAGTTTTTCGTTCTTAGATAGAACAACAGGTTTCCTGGGGAAACAAAATCAGTGTCAAAGTATTAATCAACTCTGAAGCTAAATCTTTATCAATACATGGGTTTGAGCCCTAGACCCTTCAACCATTTCATTTTACGCCACAAGTCATTTTGAGAGGCCGATTGATCAATTGTAGAACAGAATTTTGCCAAGCGCTGTTTTTGCTGTTCGTATTAATTTCTGCGCTATATGAATTTTATCTTCAGGATATCTAAATTTTGTGGAGCAGGGTTTCGTCTAAATTTTGATAGTGCCAACCGTCGTTCAGCGACTGCTTTAGATAGTGTGGCATTCCAATAGGGTAAAGGCTTAAAATCGTTGTTTGGGTCCTGGTTAATTTTATAGGAGGGATGTGCTCTTAGCCGCTTCGTTTATACATTCAGTGAATAAATTATATGCATTTTGTAGATCTATAGTAGTGACATAACTGAAAACTTCTATGAAGTGCATCTTTGTACCCCATCCAATCGGCTTTTAAAGTTTCTTCTTCGAACCTTCACACTACTAGTTCTAATATTAGTAGATATTTTAATCATTTGATGATCACTGCCTAATGTTTCATTTATTATGTCCCAATCAAGTTTTAGAGCTATATCCGCACATGCTAGAGAAATATCTGGAGAGTATTCCTGCAAGCTACCGTTAACTAACCTAATGCGCGTTGGTCTACCATTGTTTAATATTATTAACGAGTTACCTATTAAGGCGTCAAATATCTGAACTCCTCTAGTATCTGTTTTCATTGACCAAGTATTATGGTGTGCTGAAGTCGCAAGTATAAGCGATTTTATTGCTAAAAGATAGTAAATGATCCCAGTCACTAACGGTTGTATGTACAGAGGAGGCAGTAAACAGACATAATATTTTCGATATCAACACAATTGTGAATCTTTAAATAAAGGACCTCTATGCCCGGGTTAACCATTGGTATATTTTGTAAACGACACTTAACTGATTTGGGTATTATACCCGCCGTAGGAATCGAAGCGGTCCCTACGGTATATGTTATATTTACTTTTTTATGGGCTATCCTGCTCTAACCATGTTTCACTTAGGACTGCAATGTGAATCTTTTCCTGTGACAATAACTGTTCGAATACAACTAATTTGGGTCTGAGACTTTGACAATTCCACTGTATAATATTTATCTTAACGTGTTTTTTGTACTATCCATTTAAATAGTCCAGTAATAATTTTAGATTAGGCCAATCCGAAATATTATCTACAACAACTAAAATCAACCATTCCACACAACATTTTATAACATCTTTATCTTATCTTGCATAGAAGCACTTCTTAAAAAATTATCTCCTCAATCTATTCAATAATTCACTAAAGTTCACTTCCTTTTTGGGATGGTTTTCTTCCAAATTGACTATTGTTGGCGTATCCATGGAATTAACGTGACGCTCAGGGAGACCGTTCTCCTGGCGCCTTCCGTCGTGTTTTCTTAATCCGGGGTTATGTTTCGGTTCCGATTCGCATGTATTGTTGCCTCAGTCTTAACCACCTGGGCAAACGTAACCGGGTCGTATTCGCGCCTTGGTTATAAAAGGTAGACTGAGCCTGCGGAGTTTCCGACTTGAAGATGGTTATTTTACTGTTTGAGGTGCTTGTCTCTGGCACCGGAGAGTTGGGTGTAACAAAATTGTAAGCGCTTTTCTATATGTGCAGTTAAACTCTGCCATCAATTCCTCAGTCTTTTCTCCGTTGATATGCTGGGCAGGTCTTTGTCAAGGACATGTGATTACCTGCACACTAACAATTTGTAGGTACCTACATTACAATTCTCATGATTTTCACCGCACTTGGGACATACAATTTTATTATTTGGGCATTTTTAATTGTATGACCTAGTTTCCAACATCGAGAACATTGTGACACCAAACACATATGGATCCACTTTAATTCTCAAACCTCAACATGTACATATGCTGGTAGAAACGATCCTTGAAACATAGTTGTATGGACACGCTAGGAACCCAACCACTCTGATGCACTTCGTCTTGCAGTCGCTTGATGGAAAGAAGTTCTGCGTTGTTGGGACATAAATTGTCTTAAGGATTTCCTCATCATCTAGTTCCATATCAACATCCCTAATAACCCCATATGAAACGCTTTTCCATAGCTTTTTGAACTTTCCAACCTCTTTCAATCAGAGCTTACATGTTTCCAACTTGGTTACACTCATCTCATTCGTAATATCTAAACGCACCTTGTACGGGTTTAGATATTTAACTCAATTATGTCTAAAATTTGTTGTTCCTTCAACACCCTAGCTAAGCCAAATTGCTTAGGTAACTCTCATTACTTGAAATATACACTTAATTTTATCGCTCTCAACTTTAACAATCTTTTCTTTTCTCTTTACCTACATCCTCATTTTCTTCTTCATCCCTGTTTTTTAGTATGACCTATGTTACAAAACTCGCTATCCATCTGCACTTGAGATATTATTTCATCATCTTGCTGCTCCAATTCAGATTCAGATTTATTTAACTCCATATTAGGGCTGCTACTCGACGTCCGCAATAAGTCAGCTAAATTCCTACGCACATTATACTCGTCCATTATAATAACAGACGGAACGCCCGGTACTTAGATAAGATACATCGCTACGATAGACAGCAAACCAGTTTGGTACGCTCGACAGCGCGATATCGCGCAGTATACGATCGTCGATTCACTTGTAAACAACTTAACGCACGGAATACACAACTACCTCGTACGCGTATCGACACGAGACTGTACTCAATCTTCCAGATCCTGTCTCACCCCTCAAACATAAGATCTAGAAATTAAAATGAAAAACACTTCAAGTATGAAAACTACGCCAACACGCTTTACGGCAGCCAGACTTAGCTTAAAAATAACCTATTCACTCTTGCCTTGAAGACACACATGATAATCAGATTGAAAGACAGATGCCGACAAATTATTCCACTCCTTTGCTGTACGCATTAAGAACAATGAAAAACAATTTATTTCAAATGCGTCTGTCGACAAGTAAGGGGTGGAGACCAGCCGAGTGATCAGAGATGCTCGCGCACTTCCTGCGAGATGATTAAATAATGTTTTTGAATGATGAAACAATTGTTAATTGATATTCGAGAAACTTAAGTCCATAACTGAGTATGTATTTATTGTAGCTATGAGTTCTTAGCTTTTCAGTACCATCATCATCACAACCTATCACAAGTCTACTGTGCTGTCACTGGCGCTATCGGGGATCAAACGAAGGTAGTTTGAATGCTATGATTAAGATAAGCGCATATGACCTTTTTATTTTAAATCCTGTACTACTAGAAACTATAGGCGAGCATATAGCTTTCTCCACCAGCTAACCTCAGGTAGAACAGAGAGTAAGTTATGGGCAGTTAGGTGGTCATGATCAAATATTAAATATTAATGTAAATATTTAAATAAATAAATATGACTAAGAAGAAAACATTATACGAGGTAGAGCCACGCTGTATTATGATTGTGGCACGAATGGGTCGGCTCGACCAGGGTGGACCACGCACTCACAGAATACCAGCGTAGAATAGAAGCTTAATACTGTTGTGTTCCGTATGGTGAGTGTAGAGAACCGGATATGCTTTTCACAAACGAGGCATTCGCTGTTAGTCCTCAGAGGTAAAACTCATCTGCATTTTGATTCTTAATTGAGGATAAGATGAGACCTCAGGTAAATTGTACTGTGTGCTCTTTTGTCACTGTTTATCAACGTAGTGGAGTATAGTACAGTAGTTAATACAGTCACGTTTTCTCGTAACGTTTTTTTCGTAAGCCTACTTATGTAAAATATAAAATAAAAAAGAATGATATATCGTAAAGTTTCACTTCAGACGTGTGTACACAATTACAGGCACAATTTTTTTCTATAAAAAATAAAAAACATTCTAGCTTTTCATTGTAAATAAATAATATGGTGTGCTCGAATGTACCTTCAAATAATCTGTTCTTGAATATAACAATGTTCGTTAAGCGAATACGAAATATTAACTGCAGCATAATTAAATTCTCCAACATTGAAACTAAGCTGTTCCTACCGAATTAACTTTGTTTGTGCTATGTTACAACTTCCATCTTAACACGGGCTGTGACGTTCGGGGATATGAAAAGACAACTCTGTCTCTCGTTTGTAACTTAGTAAGTAAAGGCATCTTGTTTGGTTGCAGAAACAAAAGGCAGAAAACAAAGCATGTACATGTTCGATTGGCACCGAACCGAATATTTTTTGAATTAATTACTGCTTTTCATTATATCAATCATTCTGCGTTCAATACTGTTTAGTTGTAGAGGCAAAAGCAGTAAATAAAGCATATTTAAGGTAGTATTGGCCTTAATGGATTTTGATGTGGTTTTACTTTTAAACATATGTTAGGAATTCTTAAGGAAGGTATTATTGTTAATAATACATCGCTTATAAGTATTTTTATATTAATTTGCATATTTTATAACTATAAATAGATGAGAATATATTTTGCGTTTTGTGATAAAACGTAAAAATATTAGTGATTCAACACACTGGTAAACCACGCCCGTACGAAGATAGGGTAGGGTTTTTAACGTGGTAGACCATGCTGCAGCTATATTAGTAGTATAGTTGTAGTACGAATGGGTCGGTCGACTGGGGAAGGACCACGCTCTCACAGAATACCAGCGTAAATAGCAGCTTAACACTGCTGTGTTTAGTGTGGTGAGTGTAGAGAACCGAGACCCTTTTACTGGAAAAGAGGCATTCCATCTTAGTCCTCACGGTGACAATGCATCTGCATTTTGATTCTTAATTGAAGATAGATGTAGATGTCTATGGGTCACAGCAACCACTTCCCATCAGGTGGACTGTGTGCTCGTTTGTCACTCTATCCTATAAAGCGCTAGTCCACAATAAATCAGACTAGCGCTTGGCCCAGTAACTACTTCTGCAGGTCCTGAGTTTATCAGCCAGACGTCGCATGAGGCATTTAAGTGTTACGTGGAAACGTAGTAAGGACGTGTTAGAACATTCTTTCAGGCACTAGAATGTTTCCAGCGTAGTCGACGATTTCCAAAATTATTCAAAAGTTGTCGCCGTCATTAATACTGACAAGGAGGAAAATACTCAATCAAAGCAGCGGCAGCACTATGTTTTATAACAGTCTGGTGCGTATAGTGATGGTGTGATTTCTGATCTGTACGTCTTGGCCGATTGAGGTCATATTTACACATTATATATTTGTTTTGTCGAGACTATGGTTCGTTACAATGCTAAGATCCGATATTTGGCGCTGTAGATAATTTATTGTCAAATTCTTTATATACAGAAAGAAACTCTACTTACTTAATATATTAATTAAAATTAACATCTGTTTCTTCTGCATATCAATGATATATTGAAAACCGGTAATATTCATTGCATGCAGACGACAGCACTGGTGATGCTTTATACACCGGCCGTGCCAATATTTCTCGGGAAAACGTCGCCGAGTACCGGAACAAACTTTTGTCTGAAGTCGACTTTGTTGAATAAAGTCTCAGACTGGGGCGACTAAATCTAGTCCAGTTCAATCCCCATAAGACAAAAGTTTGCGCGCTTACTAAAAAGAACCCTTGTCGTATCTCCTCAGTTTCAGGCAAGGCACTTTGTTGCCTCAGCCAGTATCGGAATCCTCGGTGTCGACATATCGAGTGGTGCAGTTTCGTGGTCACTTGGATGAGAAGGCCGAATTGGCCTCTAAAAGCTTGGCGTGCTCAGCAGAGCGGGATGTATTTCAAACCGGTACACCGTTTGCAACTTTACAGGCGCAGGTTTGGCCCCACATGGAATACTGTTCCCATCTCTGGCAGGGCCCTCAGTGCCAGCTCCTTCCATTTGACCGCATCCAGCGCAGAGCGGCTCGAATCGTCGACGACCGAGCCTTCCGATCAGCTGGGCTCACTGGCACCTGCGTAGAGATGTTGCATCTCTTTGCGTATTCTATCGCATCTATCACGGGGAGTGCTCTGAGGAAATATTTGGACTAATGCCAGCCGCTCAATTTCACCATCGCACATCGCGACAAAACTAACGATACCATCCATACCATCTGGATGATTGGCGGTCCACCACCGTGCGATTTAGAAGAAGTTTTTCCCTACAACTTTCTTGTGGAATCGATTACCACCAGCGATTTTTCCGGACCGATACGACTTAGAGACCGTCAAGAAAAGAGCCTACCTTTTAAAAGACATCTGCAATTCCCTGGTGTTGCACTTGTTCATGGGCGGCGGTAGTCACTACCATCAGGTGATCCGTATGCCTCGTTTGCCCCTCCCTAAAAATGTTTATGTTTAAAGTCAAAAGATAATCACAAAATCTGGATTTGATAGGAGGCGCTGTGTTCGAGTTATTAATAAATGTAATAAGCCGGAAAATTATCCGTGAATGTTGTAAAAGGCCAGCAGGGAAATGAAACAGAAGATGGGCAAAAGCATCTTCCTAATAACAACTCAAAATTATAAAAATTGCGACTGGCAACCCGCCTGTCTGGCGTGCCAAATATGAGGCAATTTTAGAGGAAGGCTTATATTCATCACTGGACTTTGAAAGAGTCTAATGAATACTGGATAAATTATATACAGGAAAGAGCAGAACGTCTGCCGGGCCAGCTGGTATATTGTAATTGAGAAAATAAAGATATTCGGTTCGGTGACGATTGAACATAAACATGATTTACGAGTATTTACTGTTATAAATATGCTTTATTTACTGCTTTTGCCTCTACAACTAAAACAGTATTGAACGCAGAATGATTGATATAATGAAAGAGTAGTAATTAATTCAATGAAAATATTCGGTTCGGTGCCAATCGAACATGTACATGCTTTGTTTACTGCCTTTTGTTTCTGCAACCAAACAAGATGCCTTTACTTACTAAGTTACAAACGAGAGACAGAGTTGTCTTTTCATATCCCCGAACGTCACAGCCCGTGTTAAGATGGAAGTTGTAACATAGCACAAACAAAGTTAATTCAGGAGAACAGCTTAGTTTCAATGTTGGAGAATTTAATTATGCTGCAGTTAATATTTCGTATTCGCTTAACGAACATTGTTATATTCAAAACAGATTATTTGAAGGTACATTCGAGCACACCATATTATTTATTTACAATGAAAAGTTAGAATGTTTTTTTATAGAAAAAAAATTGTGCCTGTAATCAGGTACACACGTTCGAAGTGAAACTCTTTACGATATATCATTCTTCTTTATTTTATATTTTACATAAGTAGGCTTACGAAAAAAAAAACGTTACGAGAAAACGTGACTGTATTAACTACTGTACTAAACTCCACTACGTTGATAAACAAGTTTCGCTTTAAGGGTGACAAACGAGCACACAGTACAGTTTACCTGAGGTCACATCTTATCCTCAATTAAGAATCAAAATGCAGATGAGTTTTACCTCTGAGGACTAACATCGAATGCCTCGTTTCCAGTGAAAAGCATATCCGGTTCTCTACACTCACCTGGCACGGAACACATAAGTATTAAGCTTCTATTCTACGCTGGTATTCTGTGAGTGCGTGGTCCTACCCTGGTCGAGCCGACCCATTCGTGCTACAATCATAATACAGCGTGGCTCTACCTCGTATAATGTTTTTCTTCATAGTCATATTTATTTATATAAATATTCACATTAATATTTAATATTTGATCACCTAACTGCCCATAACTTACTCTCTGTTCTACCCGAGGTTAGCTGGTGGAGAAAGCTATATGCTCGCCTGTAGTTTCTAGTAGTACAGGATTTGGTACAGTAAAAAAGGTCATATGTGCTTATCTTAATCATAGCATTCAAACTACCTTCGTTTGATCCCCGATAGCGCCAGTGACAGCACAGTAGACTTGTGATAGGTTGTGATGATGATGGTACTGAAAAGCTAAGAACTCATAGCTACAATAAATACATACTCAGTTATGGACTTAAGTTTCTCGAATATCAATTAACAATTGTTTCATCATTCAAAAACATTATTTAATCATCTCGGGAAGTGCAAGTGCGAGCATCTGATCACCGGCTGGTCTCCATCCTTTGTTGTCGACAGATGCATTTGATGTAAATTGTTTGTTTCATCGTTCTTAATGCGTACTGAAGTATTTTTCATTTTAATTTCTAGATGTTATGTTTGGAGGTGAGTGAAGACAGGACCTGGATGTAAGATTTGAGTAAGGAACAAATTATACTTCTAAGAAAATAATTGAGGGCGGGGGTTGAGCACCATGATCACACTTATGTCACAAATGATATCCAATAAAACTATCTTAAAGTAGTAATACTACAAAAAAAGTTGAAGCATAAGCAATAAATACGATTACCTTTGACAGGAGTAATAACTTTTATAGTGTCTACGCTATTGTCGCACGATAAAGTCATAAAATAAAAGAATATGAACAGAAAAACGTTTCAGTACCTCTTTACCATGTGTCAAAGTTACAAGAGTTTAGGCAATATAGTTTAATATATAATACATAATGACTTCAACACGATGTGATTGAAATAGAAGTCATTTTATTTGATAACTTATAAAAGCAGGCGTTATTTTAAATTTAATATATTAAATACGTGAAAATTAAAAACCAAACAATTAAAAGTCCACATAAATTTATAGCTTTTGAAGTAGGTGATTAGTCGTAAAATGTATAGAATAATTAGAGCCCCAATTTCAGAAGCTCTTAATTTATGTGAAAATCATTAATTTAAAAAGTAAAGATACCATCGTCCGAATGTTTGCGTAACGCGTTTTTCGTATTAGAGAAATAACGCCATCCATAAGAATCAATTTTTAGCTACGATGTGATTGGCATGGTCGTTATGGGCGGTCTAAAAGACGAAAGACAACAGAAACTTTCATTTTCCAGAAGTAATATTTATTGCAATATCATATAGTTTTAACACAATGTACCTAATCAATATTAATAAAAATATTATCAAAAAAAAAAAAACATGTGTGCAGTTCACATAAAAAAAATCTTATAATACTACAGTTAAATCTTTTCACTACATCGGCTTCCACCATAAAGGGCTGTTTATTTAGTTAGTTTAAAAGCGTTTATGAGTAAGTAGATAATTGTAAATTCAATATCGTCATTCATAGTGTGATTTCACTAAACAAACTCTGGCCGCAATTTCTTGATAATCGGATAGTAATCATATCGAAACATATTTTACTACTTACTTTGCATTGTAGTTTGTCTCAATTTAGTTAGTTAGTTTAAAAGCGTTTATGAGTAGATAATTGTAAATTCAATATCGTCATTCATAGTGTTATTTCACTTCATTCATAGTGTTATTTCACTTAACAAACTCTGACCGCTATTTCTTGATAATCCGACAATAATCATATCTAAACATATTTTACTACTTACTTCGCATTGTAGTTTGTCTCAATTAAGTTATTTTGTTTAAAAGGGTTTATGAGTAGATAATTAAAATATCAATATCGTCATTCGTAGTGTTATTTCACTTAACAAACTCTGGCCACAATTTCTTGATAATCCGACAATAATCATATCTAAACATATTTTACTACTTACTTTGCATTGTAGTTTGTCTCAGTTTAGTTAATTAGTTTAAAAGCGTTTATGAGTAGATAATTGTAAATTCAATATCGTCATTCATAGTGTTATTTCACTTAACAAACTCTGGCCGCAATTTCTTGATAATCCGATAATAATCATATCTAAACATGTTTTAATATTTTTGAAAAGATAAATTTATATTGAATATTCTAAATGTATATATTCCTATCCCGCCTCTTACTGAGTAATACTCTCACCGTGATATGGAGTGAAGCGGATTCACTTACGCCACCAGTGCACTGCAATTGCAATATGCAAGCAAACATAACGTTTTATATTGGATATGATAATCCTTTTTAAGAAATAATGATCCGAGATCTATCCTAAATTAAAACATTTATTAAACATAAAAAAACGGTATTAATTAGTTTGTAGGTTGTCAAGCGTTGATATAAGTTTGTCCTCCATTATCATTGTTTGTGCATTTAGAAGCAGTTGCTTGTAAATTTAATTTTGTCTTCCCAAAGCGTATCTAAAGCGAACACTGGCGTAAAATACAAAGTGAGTAATGTATGATTTATTAATGCTTTCAAATACAGTGTTTATTAACCGATTAAAAAAAACGAGGAGGTTCTATATTCGATGTGTATGTTTTTTATGTATATTCTTATGTGGTAGAGTTGTAGCACGAATGGCTCAGCTCAACCGAAGAAGGGCCACGCTCTATATCTCTTTATCTATATAACGTTACTCTGTTTCGTATGGTGAGTGTAGAAAACCGGAGACTCTTTTTGCTGGAAACAAGGCATTCCATCTTAGTCCTCACGGGTTACAACGCATCTGGTTAGCAATGTACTGTCTATGGGCCACAGCATACACTTAACATCAGGTGCACTGTTGCTCGTTTAGCATCTTTATCCTATAAAAAATATTCACCGGTTTCTCGAAAACGGCTAAAAAGCTTTAATTTTTTTTTCTTAAATGTGTTATACATCAGGGGTGGTAAACTTGAAATAAAAAATGTTGGGTGCATTTTTACAAGGGTAGAAAAATAGGGAATAAATTTTTTATTCAACCTTTTTAGACGACATTCTAGTTTTTTTTCTCTTTATTTATTTAGGGATTTTTGTTTGTTAACAGACATTTTAGTTGTTACCTTAAACTTTTGATATTCCTTAGTCCACTCAATTGGGTAAGCAATTATACTTTAACTTAAAAAAATCGCGTTCAAACATTTAAAGGATTAAAATAATTCCACATAATAGTTTTTGAAGTCGGGTCTTTATTTCATCGATACAAATTGTCTTCACATTGAAAGATTGTGGAAAAAATTTGAAAGCAATTTTATATTATTTAGTATGATGTTATTAGGTCATAAATGTTTTTTCTTTGCACAAGTAAATATGTTTCACTTGTATGTATAAGATTGACTGCTTTAAGTTTTTTTACCATAGTATATATTATTATGTTTTGTAGTATTCGGGAATCACAATCACCCTACATCTCTTTGAACGTCTATTGATATGTCCACCTATTGATTTCTTATATTTACGCGAACACATTGAATAAAACTATTTTTACGGATTTTATCGCGTTTAATTTTACTATTTTGATTTCCGACGTTTCGGGTGCTTTACAGCAACCCATGATCATGGGGGGGACTAAGATGTTTGACGTCCCGATGTCATAGTTAGCTCGGCTACCTTCAGTTTTTTAATATTAATTTTTGGTTCGATCTACGCAGAATGAGCTTACAGTATCTTGAAGTCTTGCAGTGGTATGCTTGGGTTTGGCTTTAATTTTGTAAATTATAGGATCCCAAGCAGATGGCAGCACCATCCATCTTCTCTATTGAAATTAGGATGTTTTTAATTTCAATAGCCTCGCGTATCATCCTTGGTAGGAATCGGTGTTCTTTGCGAGGATTTGTGGCCTATCAAATCTGATGTAATGGCGGGACGATCTAGAACATGTTCACAGACTGCAGACTTCCCAGAGCGTCGGTGCCTCACGTCAGCTATATGTTCTTTCACGCGGGTTTTAATGGATCTTTTGTTTGTCCTATGTAAAAGAGAACATATTCACAATGAAGCTTGTACACTCCTGCATCTTGTAGAGGGATATTACACTTGACGGATGGTAAAATTGACCAATCTTCTTCGGCGGCTTGAAGTATGTTTTAATAGAAGCTCGCTAAAATGTAGCCAACCTTGTCTGTGACTCCTCTGACATAGGGTAGTACAGCAGGCACACGCTCGACTGTGGCCGGCTTCACTCGGTCACTGTTACGTAGACGCGGGACCCGAAGCTTGTTGTCTTGCAATACTTGCTTGACGTGCTGAAGCTCGGCGGCCAGATGTTTTCTCACAGATCCTCGTGCGCTCTGAAACAAAGATTTTCCCACGGTAGCTAACTGTGATGGATGATGCTGCGATTCACCATTTAAATATCGGTTGGTTGGGCCTTTTTCCTATACACAGTGTGACCAATAGTGTTATCAGAATTTCGGATGACTAAAACATCTAGGAAAGCTAAAGAATTGTTTGCCTCTAACTCCATTGTGAATTGTATTTTAGAGTTTACTAGTTGTTACCCGCGGCTTCGCCCGCATGGTCACTGGGAAATGAACTATCCATTGCTTTTGAATTGAAAGAAAACTGAGTTTTATAGATTTGTCAGAGATGCAGCCATTAAAAGGAAACTGAGCAAAATTGATTCGTCAGCCTATTTAAATGTTTTGAAACGCAGCGTATAGGAAAGCATGAAAATAGCTTGTTTATTCCAAATGGAAATGAGATATTTTTTAATTAAAGGAAACTGAGCATAATTATCCGTCAGGGATGCAGACTTTGAAAAGAAACTTAGCTAAATTGATTCGTCAGAGATGCAGTTTCTGAATTGAAAGGAAACTGAGCCAAATAAAGATCCGTCAGAGATGCAGCTTTTGAGTTGAAAGGAAACTGAGCTTAATAGGTCCGTCAGAGGTGCAGCATTTGGAATTGAAAAGAAACTGAGCTAAATAGGAATTTTGAATTGAAAGGAAGATCTGTGGGAATTCTGATTAATTGATTGGGAATTTTGAAAAAAAACTAACTGAACACTATTTTAAGACGCTACTATACACAATGTTATATGTTTTTCCATTCGGGAAAGAATGTGGAGATTCTGGGCATTTGACACACGCGAACATGCTACGTACAGCTGACCATGAGAGAAGCACGGTTTTTCTAAGTTGACCCTGTTACCTGTAACGTTTGCCCTTGCGCTTTATTAATTGTCATTGCAAAACTGAGCTTAATAGGCAACTGCAACCTTTTGAATTGAAAAGGAAGATCTGTGGGAATTATAGGATCCGTGGTTTAATAACATTTTCACCTTTTCCTACGCCTGTCAAAATTGTAGCACTGATTATGTTCCGTCCAAGATGTGTCACACGCAGCCTTGTCCCGTTACATAACCGAGGAGCATCTAAATTGCATTAGCATGACTGGGACGCCTAATTTTAATTGAAGCTTATGTGAGGGCACACCTGACAACTCTAGAGAATTTAGAAACTCTAAGGGATATGAAGTGCTCTGTTCTGTGTCCATAACTGTGTCTACTGACAAATACTCTGTTATTTCTCCTGCTACTTCGATTAATATATCTGAATTTATTTTGTTAACGCTCTCATTTTTGGTGCAAGAATCGCCCTTCACATAACCATTTGTCTTCATGCATGTTGTTCGTTAAATCTGAATAAACGCTCGCAATTAATTCGGAATGACTCTGTACTAAATTACAAAATCTCTCGTCAATTTAACGCAGCCTCAGCATCCGTTTCCAACCGCCCATCGCCAATATTTAATAGTGTGTCAGCATAGTTTCCAGCATTGATATCATTATACAAATGCACTCTCATATTCGTAGTTAAACTGAATTTTGTCACCTTGTTCCATAAAATAGACGACTTGAGGCATGCTTTAATTTCATCTGCAGGTGTGCCTTTTGAATGACAGGTAAGTTTGGCGAAAGTCACCAACCAGTAAAACCACCATTCCTCCCATTACATCGGTATTGCTGCAAATCCTGGAGCGTTCGATTTAGTGCTTCTACAGATTTTTATGCGACATTGTACTCGTCCCACACTAAAAGTTTGCATTGTCGTAGCATTATACCTCGTGCACTATTTTTTGCTAAGTTGCAGATCGGCGATTCATCCTGCGTTAGATTTAGAGGAGTTTTAAAACAGAATGTGCAGTGCGGCCCCGCTTAGCAGCGTGGCGGCTATACCGGAGGAAGCTACAGCCACAGCAATGTTTTTATCTTTCCGTACTTGCGCTAATAATAAATTTAACAAAATGTCTTCCCAGTTCCTCCAGGGGCATCTAAAAGAAAAGTGCACCATTTCCAGATTCAATTTGTCCTAATACTTTGTCACAAACTCGTTTTTGTTCGGGAAGCAAGGGTACAAATTGGCTACTTGCTGCTGCAAAGCTGGTATATCGTAGTTTGTTTCACGTATAATTTCATCACTTAGTTCATTTTCGGTTGTTTGCTGAGGGCTTATCATTCCAAAGTCGCTTAATTTTTGCCTACCATTGCAATTACTTTATCTTCAATTTTCCAAGTGCTTCATTATAAATGTGTTCATTGTATGTCATGTTCGTGTGTCTGCTGTAACCTTCAAAATATCTTCCGCCATGTACTCTTTATATTTGTCCCACAATTTATGTGCATTAGATAGCCCGCAAGATGATATGAGAGTTGCATGAAGATCCCTAATTTTGGCTGGTGACTGGCACTGCACAGCTTCCTCCATGGTTTCATCCCAGTGATTATCGTTTTCTAAAAGATGCAGAGCTTCACATGCTTCTCTATAAGTTGCGCATTCCTGACCGTTGACAGTTTTAAGGTCTTTATATCCTGTAGGACCCCGAACATGGTGCAGCAGCAATCGTAAACAGAAACATTCAAAATTAGTTACATGGACGGTATACACACGACAAAGGGCATCTGATGACTTTACACCGGGCCAATTTGCAACAGGTGCGCCTTGAATACGTTTCCTCCTTCCTAGATGTGTTCCAAGTATAATAGCGGGGGACTCAGAATATAACAACGTTTTTGCAAAGGGGTCGGTTTGACAAAGTTGAAAGAAGGCTGTTAGTGTAGTTTTTGGCGGTGATGCAATTCTTTCTTGGAAATTTCTTTCGGTGAAATATACACGCTCTCCATTTTCTAAGTGCACAGCAAGGTGAGTAACTGTTGGGTACCTTTCGTGTAAGGGAAGCCAAGGAGACGCCACGCTGCCTCATTACAGGATTTGCCTCACCTTCACTCCTGAGATTAAATATTGCTTGGTCGCTTCCTTTATTTATGTACTTACAGATATACTTGATTGCGCGGACAGAGCTACATGCTTCTACATTAATGTGGGCATTAAACATTTTACATAGAATGGGCGAATACGGGACAATCCAGCTGTTATCTAAGGTTTCGAACGCTCCAGAGCGAGATTTGATTGTAACTTTCCTGCCACCATCTTCGGGAGCTCTGCGTCTGTATAAAGGGTAGCCATTGTCATTGTGCACTATTTCTTTTAATAGCTGTTTAGGAATTTCTTTGTACATTTTCCTTCTTTCATACATGGCGATATTGAATTTCGTGCTCCACATGGACCGTGAATCATATTTCGGCCGATGGTATCATACAATTCTTTATCTTGCTCAGGATCCGGAATCTCGCGCTCATTATGTCGTCTATTTGGCTGGGCGCAACTTCTCTTTAAGCCATATTAGAATGTGGGCATGCGGTAATCCTCTTTTGCCATTCAATTGAATACATGAAGCACTGCACCTCTCCGAAAATTTTCCCTTTGTTAATTACATACATTAATTTTGTACTTTTAATCTAAATACTCTAGCAACTAAATCGTGTCTGTCAGTACTTTTTGCCCGGCATTAGCTCCTCGGTTATTTCTTTCCATGTGGGATTGCAAGTAAAAGTAACAAAAGATCAGGTCTTCCGTAAGTTCGTACATAGGCGAATGCGTCTTGTGTGTACTCATGTAGTGTGGGGACTGTTAACGAATGATGAGGGCAGAATTACCATTTTACCTAAATCTCTGGGCTTACATTGGCGTCGCTAGAAACTGCATCTTGTAAATGTATATAATTCTCAACGCAGCTTTTTGATTTAAAGATATATAACGGAGACGGGAAATTTATGCTGTTCGTTTTCAGCTGGAAAAAGTGAACCTATTCTATGATAAATTTGCCCTTGCACCGTAAATGTAGGCGAAAATCCTGGCATTATTATTTCCGGTCAACTCCGAAGGACGTCATTTGAAAGCATGAGTTATATTTCCAGATCCTGTTTAAAAGCGCCGTGACTCATTAGCATCATATAAAAGAGAGTTTTCAAAGGTTCTTCTGGTTCCCCAAGTAACAGAAGAGACACTTTGCCATTGGAACAGCACATGCCTGCGGTCTCATCTTTCCATTTTAAAGCGCTGCAATATCGACACGCCTTGTCCATCAGTCCGATAACAACTAACCTGTGATTTTTGTAATCAATGAACGGATCATAATTGAATGCTGCGTCATTAAAACCGACCAATTGTTTCTTTGAAAATTTTGTCGATGTTCAGCTTGAGCTGTGCATTTGCATCTCTTCGCACCTGTGTCTGTTCTGGTGTTTCAGATGCCCTTATAGTAGATTGACGTTCAGCTTGCTCAATGAGTCTGTGTTGAGTTTCATCAGGTGTTTCCGCGGCTCTTAAGGCGGCCTGACGTTCCGCTTGTTCGAATAGCCTTGCTGACTTTGAGCAGGTGTTTTAGTAGCTCTTAAAGTAGCTTTACGCTCTGCCTTTTCAAGACGCCTTCGCTGACTTTGAGAAGGTGTTTCAGAAGCTTAAAGTAGCTTGACGCTCTGCCTGTTCAAAACGCCTTTCCTGACTTTGAGAAGGTGTTTCGAAGCTCTAAAAGCAGCCCGACGCTCTGTCTGTTCAAGACGCCTTTGCTGACGTTGAGAAGGTGTCTCAGATGCTCTAAAAGCAGCCTGACGCTCTGCTTGTTCTTGCCTTCTCAGTTCAGCATCTTTAAAGATTCTAGCGATCGAGCTAATCTTTTCGCTTGTCTTTGAGAAGATACTCTTGAAAGGCTGGACTTACGTTTGCGAGGCATTATGAAGTAAGAAAAACCTATTTATAAAAAACGTTAAAATACCTAAAAGGAATTAAATTTCTTTTAAATATTTTTTAGCAACTAAAATATCTAAAAGGAATAAATATTCCTTTTAAATATTTTTAAAATCAAAACAACAAAACCAATTCAAGACACAACACGAATCCGAAAACAATAGCCAAAAAATCGAATCAACTTAAACCAAATCACAAAAAAATCGCAGAAAACCGAAATCAAAGCAGTAGTCAATATAAATATAACCAACGAAAAAAAGTAAGTGTATAGGTACCGTTTACACTATCTATACTATTAATATTCCTTTTAAATATTGTTAAATAACCTAAAACAACGAAAACCAATTCACGATTCTAAATAAACAAAATCCAAAATCAAAGCCAGAGTCTAAATATGTATAAAGGAATACCAAATCAACAAAACCGATCCAAGAAAATACACAAATCGGAAAATGAAAGCCAATATAAATCCATTCAACCTTAACCAAATCACAAAGCAAATAACAAACAACCGAAATCAAAGCAGGTAGTCGAATAAGCTACGAAATAGAAACAATTTAAGCGTACTGTATGCACTATAAGTTGACGCGCGGTTCAACTGCGGAGTTAAGTACATGTCAGGAAACATTTCGTTATCGCGTTTTAAAACCTAGTAACGACATCACAATTTAAACTATGTATACGTTAGTTAATAAGAACTCTCAAAAATATTTTTCTTATAATTTTGCACAATTTTTCTTATTGTAATACCGATTCATTCATAACCACATATAAGAACTGTATTCATTTCGTTCAATAAATATTACTAAGGCTTATTAATAAGGCTTACTAAGAACTGTTTCTACCATTGTTAAGTAATAGTTAAGGGTGAAAGCGTGACAGGTGGTGATAGTATTTCTGATCCATACTTATAATCACGCCTGTAACCCTTGCGGGTAGGTAGAGCATCAACGGATTACTTAATATCGTCTGCGAGGTTATCGCCTATTCTGTGAATTACGATGCACCAAAACGTTTGAAGAAAATCAGCTGGTGAATTTTATGTTTTTATCGCTCTCTTCCGGTCCTGCGTGGAAAAATACAGATCCATACATTTTTATCTTAATTTTGTTAAAAAGACATAATAATCCAGATATTCTGACCTTCTGTGTTCGTCCATCGTACCGTCGTCCGTCTTGTAGAATCACGGTGGCGCCATCTAGCTGAATTTAATTTTGCAACATATTCGATTTTCCCACGGAATGATATGTTTTTCCGCTGAAAAAGTAGCCTATGTTATTCTACAGCCACCGAACTATCCCCATACAAATAATCATGCCATGCCGACGCTCTGTTGCGACGTAAAAGAAGGACAAACTTGCAACATATTCGATTTTCCCACGGGAATGAGATGTTTTCCGCGGAAAATAGTAGCCTTTGTCACTCTACAGCCACCGAACTATCCCCATACAAAAAATCATGCCATGCCGACGCTCTATTGCGAGGTGAAAGAAGGACAAACAAACAAACAAACAAACACACTTTCGCATTTATAATATTAGTATGGATGGAATAAAGGTGGTTGGTAAAATTGTGAAAGTGTCGTCTACGTAGCTATGTCTATGAGACAATCTATGGGAGAGGCCTATGATCAGCAGTGGACTTAAATAGGCCACGCTGCTCCAGTGCGTGTCGGCGGACTTCGCAACATGATGGACGATTAAGCTTCCATAAATATTTCAAAGACATCTTGTAGTAAATATTTCAAAGACGTCTTTGGAATAGGAACGACAGAATTATGTCTCCCTGCTGAGTACAGGTCCCTGTTATTTCTGAAAGGATTATGGAGCGATTAATTCGCCGCGCATTTCTAGTACGTGTCAGTGTTCCAGTTCACATGTCTTCGTAACATTGAAACAGAAACAGAAACAGAAACAGAAACTTTTTATTCAATATAGATTATAAATAATACTTATTGAAAGTCACTTTTGTCTAATTACCACTGGTTCGAAAAACCTCTGTCCTGGGAAGAACCAGCAAGAAACCCAGCGGGACTTTTTTTTTAAAAATAGCTTACAATCATGTATGTTACACATTAACCACACAAACAAATTAGAAACAGCCTGGCAGCGAACACCTCATTCCCAGGAGTTATTATCATCCATAAATTCCTTAACATTATAATAACCTTTTTATACAAACTATGTTTAGTAAAGTTTTTGAATTTTGAGCAGGTCGAATTTTGTATATTTTCTGGGATTTTGTTGTAAAGCGTATACATCGCCCCAAGAATGAATTACTGACGTCGGTGGAGTCGAGTAACTGGTACTACTAGCTTGTGTTTGTTCCTAGTACGAGTATTTACAGAACGAGAACGAGAACTACTTTTATTTTGTGTATTTTTTCATTTTGTTCATTTACGGAAGCATTCGAAATATAAAGGTATAATATTTTTAATAAGGATCAAGTTAAAGAAAATCTTTTAACAATAAAGATTAAAAAATATCAAGCATCAAAATGACTTGGCACTGCAAGTAATTAAGATGGAGGAGGGGTCTCTTCCATCATAAAATTTTAGCCAATTTCGTCATCCGTGTACAATAACACCTCATCATGAAAAAACATTTTATTTTATTTTAATTTTTTATCACTCTTTTATATTTTTTAAAGCTCTAGTCAAAATATAACGTTTACTTTAGTTTAGTTGTACTTAACTCAATTTTTGTAGTTATACAAGAACTGAATTATTGAAGAAAAGGGCTTAAGAGCTAATATCTGCACTATGTACGAGTACGTTAATTGTAGAGTTACACAAAATGATAATAATGCTATAACAGATGAGGTATCCACTTAAAGAAAAAATTGGTATATTCCCCATGTACCCCTATTTCAAGGTAAACATTTTTAAAGATCGATTTTGCTTCAAAACTCTGGTGAGAATCGTGGATGGCTTGGTTGCCTTTTCTTTTTTTTATTATACATGGGCTCACTCTTGACCTCCATCTGGCCCGAGGGCAAAGATGAGGTCTATGATGGAGCGAGTTTACCCATGCGAAGCCTATTAATACGCACCTTGAAGAGACTAAGGTTATATGCACTCGAAAAAACAGACGCCGGCAGGGCATTCGATTTCATTGGCTGTGCGCATTGACTTATAGCGCTTCGTGTGAATATTCAGAATATCACCCAAGTGTGGATAGTAACCTGCAGTAAGTCTGGTATTCCGATAGGAGAATGGCGATGGCGGTATGAGCTTATGAAGCTCATAGGCACACTCTCCGAAGTACAAGTCTGTAGAAGACCGACAAACAAGCAACTTGGCGGCGGTGAGCTAAGCTGTGAAGCTTAGTTTCCACCAGCTTTTTGTCGCCGATAAGCCTCTTGGCTCTGCGTTGCACTAGCTACTACTAAAAGTGACTACAATACTCCATGCATGTTCGGACTTGAGCTTTGTATAAAGTTAGAAGCTGTCCAGGCGTGAAGTAACGCTTCACATTGTTTAAAATACCCAGTTTTTTTGACCGCAGTTTGTGCTTTCGACTCAATGTCAGCGCCAAAGCACTCAACTGTATGCCGAGAAGCTCGAGATGATTAGAAAACTTTACAAATGTACCTCGGAAAGCAGGAGTCAGATCAAACGTACTCCGTTTTGCGGAGAACAGAGAGGCCTGCGTTTTGGTGGCGTTGAAAGTGACCAGATTGTCATCACCCCATTGCGAGACAAGACTTAAGGTCGCATTTATTCGCTCCACCATGGCCTCTCTGAGTGAACCTGTCTTTTACGTCGGATTTTTTGTGAACGAAAAATTTAAAATTCTTTCAGAATCAGAATCAGAATCAGAATATTTATTGGCAATAAGCTGTGTATGTACAATTTGCGGGTGACATTGCAATTAAATGTTACACAGTTTACCCATATCGGGTATGCAATAATTAAGAAATAAAAACTTTGTATAAATTAATGTTTGGTATTAAAATATTCATTTAAATTATAAAACACATTATATTTTAACCACTTCTTAAGTTGTATTTTAAATCTTGGCAAGTCCATAGCTTTTATATCAAGTGGCAGATGATTGAATATTTTAATACCTGTGTGAAAAGTGCTCTTATAATACACGTAATTATTAATTTTAGGTGTACCTAATTTGATCTTATATTGACTGCGTATTGGACGTGAATTTAAGTTAGATTTAATCTGACAATAGTTGTTATTTTGTTTGATAAAAATTGAAATTTCTAAAATGTAAATATTAGTAAGAGTGAGATAGCCTTTTTCTTTGAATACATTTTTTAGAGTTTCATCTGAGTACATATTATAAATGATCCGCAGACATCGCTTTTGCAGAATAAATAATGTTGACTGCACGTTTGTAGAATTACTGCAGAAAATAATGCCGTAAACTAATAGAGGGTATACCTGGCCGAAATATGCAGCCTGAAATACGTGAACGGAAGCTGTTTCTGCTAATATGGATAATGCGTAACTGTAGCTAGATATTTTTTGTTTATTTTCTCAATGTGAGATTTCCAGTTTAAATGACAGTCTATGGTGACTTCAAGAAAATTAATCTTATCAACTGTTTCTATTTGGGTGTCTTTATCTGCAATATTTAAATTCAAAGATTTTGTTTTGTAATTTCTGAATTGAATAATTTTAGTTTTTGTTAGATTTACGTTTAAATTAATTTTATTAAGCCATTCGACTGCTATTTTTTAGGTTTTATTTATGTTATTTTCAAAATTCATTTGAGTATCGGGTATAAAGATAGTTGCATCATCATCAAACATAACACATCTATTGTCAGTGATATTTGGCAAGTCATTCACATAAATTAAGAATAACAGAGGGCCCAACATACTCCCTTTTGGCAAACCTAGTGTCATTTTAACTGGCTTAGACTGTACCTCTTCGAAAGTTTTACTGATTTTGTCAAAATTTTCAATAGCTGTGAGTTGCTCTCTATCTTTTAAATAGCTTTCTAATAGTTTTAATGCCAAACCACGTATACCTAATTTGTCAAGTTTATTTAGTACATCGTATATGATACAGTCAAATGCCCTTGACATATCTAAAAACAAACCTATACAAGAAGTTTTATTATTTAAAGATTACCAAATTTCCTTAAGTATTTCATACATTGCAAGTGTAGTGGATTTATTTTTCTGAAAACCAAATTGATTTTTATTTATATTCTATATTAATTGAAAAACTCTATATGCCTATTGTAGATGATTCTTTCAAATATTTTTGAAAGGTTAGATAAAAGAGCTATGGGCCTATAGTCTTGATATTACATTTTGAACCTTTTTCGAACAAAGATTTGATTTTTGCTGTTTTTAATTCATCTGGAAAGTTATCAGTTTCTATCATTAAGTTAAGTAAATAAACAAGCGCCTCTAATATACTCTATGGATTTTTTAATAATTTGGATCGATATATTGTCGTAGCCGCAACTCTTTTTATTTTTAAGATTTATGATTTTTTTTTTCATTTTTCATGATTTATGATTTGCGTCAACAGGTGATAAATATAGGATATGTAGATGTGTAGAAGGTAGAGGGTAGGCATCTGTGGCTTGTGTTTGAGCGTTAATGGTAGCAAAATGACTGTTAAAAACTTCAGCTATAGCACCTGCATCCGTGATATTATTATTATCA
The DNA here is from genome assembly GCA_029286625.1 of Parnassius orleans. Lineage (NCBI taxonomy): Eukaryota > Metazoa > Arthropoda > Insecta > Lepidoptera > Papilionidae > Parnassius > Parnassius orleans. The sequence goes on along the minus strand of JAGSMP010000006.1, from coordinate 769,325 downwards.
ATCGTATGAATCAATCGTAGTAGTCTGCTTTTTTAATAAATAGAATGTAGCTTTATTTCTGTTGTTACTATTTTTAATGAATTTTATATTTGATTTTTGTTTTGCTAAACGTGTTACGGATTTTAATATTTTGCAGTATTTCTTGTAATACGGTATTAATTCTTTTTTCTTATATTTTAGTATTTTCTGATATAAGTTTCTTTTAGTTTTGCATGCTCTTTTAATGCTAACTGTCTGCCAATTTAACTTTTTCTTAAAATAAATTCTAACCTTTTCTACAGGTATGCAAAGATCGTATATTAATTTGAATAAGATAATGAAAGTATTATACGCCTAATTGACATTACGATACGAGAAAACTTCAGAAAAACTTAATTGAGAGATATATTTTAGAAAGATATTTAAATACTTATTTTCATTCCTCCTATGTACATACTAATATTTTTCAATATAACCTTGACTACATGGTACATTTATGTATTGTGCAGAGTGATCAAATAAGCCTAAATGTAAAACTTTTGAGTTGCAAACTTTAATATTTGTTATGATATTGTCTATAAGTTTTCGATTTTATTGTTATCCTAGTTGGTTCATTTATTGTTAGTTTTAAGTTATATTTAATACAGTATTCTTAAAAGTAAACATTTTGGATTATTTTCAAGTAAATTAATATTAAAGTCACCGGCTGTTGCATGCCGTAAGTGCAAAGTGCGCAGATATGTTCTGCTAGCGCCTAAAATTAAGATTCCAACGTTTTGTCGCTTGAAATCGTATCTAGCAATCATATTGTACATACAAGTGATATAAAAGCACATTGTCAGAAAGATAAATTATTGTTGAACTTATATTTTTAAATCGATTAATTGCTATTTTTACATAAAAAAGGGGTTTTAGTGGCTTATGGTGTGAATTTATCAAGTCCGCATGGCTTTGTAAACACGATAACTTTTGAAAATATCAATTGATCAACTCAATCTATTTTTAAAACTCTTCATCTATCATGTGGGAAGCCATTGAATGTAAATAGCAGTTTAATTTTGTTTTGTTTAGTTATAATTAATTTTTTTCGGCTGCGAAATGTCGAAATATACGGTGTTTTAGCAGCCTTGTATGAATTTATTTTTTTACTTAATAGAGACTGCCTCACTCACTCAGTTAGTTCGGCATCAATCGCCGTCGTGAGTGAACACTGTATCGATTGTTTGCAGCGGCTCAAAATGATCGCTGTACAAATACACAATATTCGAAAAACCAAATTTCTTATATACTTGATTATAATAATAATCAGAGATTTTTATTACAATATTTTAAAAGCACAGAATAAATAATATAGTAGTACGTACTAAAAGTAAGTAGGATATAATATTTATGCTTAAATACGTCTTGGACTTTATGGAGTGACCTGAATGATGATATGATGATCATATGAGCATTATGATGAGTCGTGCACTTTTGGATTTTCCAAACTTTTTTTAAATTGAAGTTTGACATAAAATTATCGGAAAATTGGAAGTATAATAAGGTTATTAGTGAAAACTTGTGTGTATTTAAACTACTTTAAAAAAATCCGTATAATCATGTTATACGTAATTTTTTTATTGCGCTTATTGCCCGATTGGATTTACCAATAGTTTTATTACTTTTTTAGTCATATATCTTGAACGTACAGTAATTCTATGTAATAACAAATACAATGTTTTTATAAATATTTCAAAACTTGAGTCTGGAGTTCTGTAATAGCAAACAATAATATAATTTAATTCTGGCAACAGTATACCACAACATTCAAGGTATTTATTTAAGCTTAATTGATTTATACAGGGAAATGTAATAAAATCCATACTATTTTTAACATAAATACAGACCCCTCCTCTGGACTCATTTCTACAATATGAGTCAGCAACTTTATAGCCTGGAATTTGTAGAAATGTAACATCTTGTTTCTTTAAAAAAGGCTCAATAATACACATAATATCAATTTTTCCATAGTTAATAGAACTTCTGTCTGGTTGAGTTTAGACCTTATGCCTTGAATATTCTGGTGAAGTATATTAAGACCGGTTAGAACTATTTGTGCTTACATATTATATAGTTTATTGTTAGTATCCTGTAAAGGAAGGAAAGGAGCGACAAGATGTCAATCTTTCCTTCACCGGACTAACAGGACTATTCTTTTGCAATATCTGACATTGATTTATATAAGTCATTCAAGACAATATAAACACTATTTATATTTATTTTGCCTGAATATTTCGAAAACATAGTATATGAATATTCTAAATGTTTGTTGAGTATTTGTGTATTTTATTATCCGAGTATAACAAATTAATGAATTGTTCAATTCTTTTATTGAAGAGATTAAAATTATAGCTATATTAATATGTCGGCAAACAAATAATAATGTTTGTGTATTGTACAGACAAGATGCGTTGCTTTAACATATATACAATATTTTTATGATTTTTGGAAACGTTAAAATCAGTATCTCCTATCATAAGTATGCAATAATCGTTTAGAGTGAAATTAGCGAGCTTCTCCTCTGCAAGCCACGTAACATCTGGTCTATGTCGCCGCCTGGTGTGCAATAGTGACAGCATGCGACGCTCTGCTCCATAAGGTTGTTTCTTATTATCGAAGATTGTTTGTGGTTACTTATACTGCTGATTATACATATATTGGGGTTAGTGTTAAATGTGTGCTTCTCTGTATAATTAAGAGGCTTAGATGTATCGCTCTTGTTATTTCTATAAGTGAAGTTCCTTTTATGCACATGTCCCATACATGTGTTTTCTATTACAGTCTTCTACCTTTTAATTTTTCCAGAATGATTGCCGAGCGGGGTACGGATGCATGGGTTAATAAGAACTTTACAAGTGTTTAATTCTTCTATATTTATGGTTTTGTATAATTCTATAATTATATCTTGCTCTTGATTTTTCCTATTTAGTTCTAAATTTATTGCGTTTAAGTTTTTAATTTCATTATTGGCTATGTTAAGTTCTGTTTGTAATCTCATCAATTCCGTTTTTAATATTTGCAAATTATCACTAGTTATTATTTGACTGAGATCTGGAAGACTATTTGAGCTTCTTGAACCAATAGCGACATCATTAATAGATACGATGTATACATATACGATGTAGACAGGTTTTCTTGAGACGTCTGTTTTTGTTTTTTCTCTTAGAATATAGTTAAGAGATTCTTGCGAAATTTCCGTATCTATTTCACTGAGAGAATAAAAAGAATTTTCAGTAGGAATATTAACCTGAATTATAGTAGGTTCTGGTGTTTTGTTGTATGTACAACCGTCGCATTTTAATTTTTTCATTAAGTAAAACCTTTTCTCTCCTATACTTGTACAATCTATGTGATAGAAGACCAATAGAAATAACCGATTAGGCAGTTCAAATAAGTCCACCAATCACGAGCCACTGTATAAAACGCGCACCAAAGTTTGTTTTGTACCGTCTTTTTCAAATATTATTTTATAGTTTTTCGTTAAGTAACTTGTAGTTTATATTGTTCACAGTCACAACTGGTTAATATTTATGTTTAAAACACTTTTTACACTTAATGATAAATGTAGCCATAGATTGTAGATAGATAGACGTACACATTTTTTTCCACTTTTCTCTGTTTAGTCCTCATAACAAAATGTAAATAACATTTAATGAGCATAACTGTATTGTCGACTTTAAGTTTCAAACACAATAATTAATATTAACACACTGATATTATTTTAATTACGAATCTAATGCGGAGCTAATGTTTACTAAACGACGCCACCTAATGATGTTCTTATTATTTTCAATAATAATAATAATAATATAATAATAATAATAATAATTATTATTATAATTTCTTTTCTACAATTATTCAGCCCAACCAGATGAGAATACTTTATAAATATCCCAAATTATAATAATAATTTATTCAGATAGAAAAGTGATACAAAAAACAGTCAAACAATGCATCTTATATACTAATTATGTTCTTAAAAATGAACTTGCTTCCTAAGTTAGGGTAAACCCTGTGTTTTAGGTTAACAATGTCTGCCTGTGTTTTAAATTATCAATTCCACCTGATAGTTTTAAGTGGATGATTTAGCCAATAGCCACCTACATCTATCCGTGGCTAAGAATACCAAATGCAGATAGCATCACATGCAGATAAAATGCAGATGCGTTGTCACCCCTAAGAATGAAATGCCTTGTTAGAAAGAAAAAAAATGTTTTTATTAGCAAATTTCAATTCAATGCTGTAGTCAAGAATAGTATGTACCAAGTACCAATTGTCATTCTCGAAAGATTTACCGATTTTAACATCGCTGGGTAGACGTGTAGTTTGAATACAGAGTTGACAGCATCGCTCTTATATCTTCTCATAATCTTTTATAGAGGCCTGTTTCTTCTCTCGCCCAAAGGGTAAAGATAAAGATAAATTTATTTGCAAAAACATGACGTTTAGATAATAATACATTTGATGATTATTATTGGTCTGAAAATTGTAATTTTTGATCAACATGTTTGACCATAGTTCGTGTACAAATATGAAAAATTAAAAATAAGAATAGTTATAACAGATAATTAATAAGTTATTACAAAAGATATAATATCTACTAATTAATGTATCACAACATGAATAAATGTCAATTATATTTCCTATCAAAAATAATTATACTATGACATTAACAATACAATGATATTAACAATGTATACCGGGTGTTTGTGAAACACTCCCGAAAACGAAGACAGACGATAGTACTAACGATACCTTTGATGATGGGTCAGAAAGAAAGTCGATCCCGAGGAAAAAAAATATAATTTTTCACAACGTTTTATTAGCTTTATTCACGCTCCATCATGTTAGTACAGCTAAATGAAATGATAATTTAATAAAAAAAATCATGAAAATACTTAAACATAAAACCAGCAGTGGAATTACAATCAGCTCAGGGGGTCCATGAACCCGCGGACGCCAAATTCGTGCGGCCCGCAGCTAGCGATGGTACCACAATACCTAATAATTTACAACGCTTGTCTAAATACCTAACTTATCTATTTAACGTACTATTTTGCCACTGTGCTTGTCTCCACCTAGCCACTTTAATTCGAATTCACATGTTAAATAAACCAAATATCTGGTTCGATTCCCCGCTAATGAAAAAATTACTTAAATGAAATGTTAGGTATGTTGCTTACCACGTACTTAACATTACTTAAATTTAATGTTAAGTACGTGTAGGTATGTTTATTATTCTGATGTATTCAGTTATGTACCTATTCAGATCAGTTCAGTACTAAGTTATTTAAAAACAAATTAGGTATGAAACAGCTTACCGATCTAAATCCTCCGTGGTCTTATGAGATGCGGCTCAAATTGTGACCCATTCATTTCGAGGCAGATTTGGGGTCGGCATTGCGTATCCTCATACAGGCGGCGCATCACCGTTGAGTCTTCGACACAGTCCACACGTAGTTTGTCGAAAACATCCACGATCCTTTGGCGCAATTCGTCAGCACTATCACATTCACGATTAAAAACCCTTTCTTTCAAATACCCCCACAGAAAAAAGTCTAACGGGGTCAGATCTGGTGAGCGAGGTGGTCAAGCGTGTGGTCAGAGTCTGCCGATACAGCGATCATCAAATAGCTCGGTGAGGCGCTCACGGGCGAACCTCACGACTTGTGGAGGAACCATCATGCTGGAACCGTGTGCGGCGATATTCATCCAACGATAGGTCGTCTAAAATGTCAACCAACTGTTCATTTATGAAGTTCAGGTATCGCTGTCCGTTAAGTCGCTGTGGCAGAAGCACTGGTTCTAGTATGCGATCCTTAAATAAACTTGCCCATACGTTAACCGATCATTGGGTTTGGTGCCCGGTTTGTTGAACAGCGTGCGGGTTAACCTTGGAATACACGTGTGTATTTCTTCGGTTCCACAGGTCGTTTCTGGTAAATGTCGACTCGTCCGTCCAGATGACGTGCTCAACGAAACCAGGCACACGTTGTTGCTGGTCTAATAACCAACGGCAGAAAACTCGCCGGCGGTTGTGATTGCCGGGAACTAAAGCTTGCACTTTGTACACTTTGTATTGGCGCATTCGGTTACGCTTTAAAACCTTGTGAACTGTACAGTATGACACACTTGTTCCATCCCGACGCCTTAACAATTTAGCGATACTTCGTGTACCTTGGTTCGGATTCCGGTGAACGACATCTAAATGCGCTCCTCTGGTGAACAGCCACTTGACTTCCAACTTCTGCCGCTACTAGAGCAATGGGCCGATTTTCCAACACTCGCTGAAATGCTGCTGTTATCAGACGAGTCAGCTGGATGTCGAACGGTCGGGAATTTCTCTCGGTAAATTCGTAATAAAATATTCCGCGAGCTTCTCCAAGGCACATTAACATGTTGCCGTATTCACGAGCACTATAAACGTACGCGTTAGGCATTATAAAAACAAAACAAGAAACTCAAAACGTAACAACAAGAATAATATCATTAAGTAATAAATAACAAGTAATAACGACAATAATTTAATAAACAAAACGATTGAACTGTCGCTCGTGATAGTCAACACGGAACTGTCTCAAAAACTAAAGTTATTAATCAATCCCGCCAAAACAAATGCGAACGAGGTAACGTCCTTGAAGCACTGAGCACTGCCACAGACCGTTTAACCGTTACGACATCGCCAACGTTTATTTTATTTATAAGTTTAGTTATCCCTACGACTAGTCTTCATATGGAATTTAGAAGTTATGGTTGTCATTTTTAATACAATTACACAATCAATTGTACCTGACGCAACAAGCAGTTCTTTACTACAAAATTGAAATTAACCTCTCAGACCTTGACATTTTATTGGACAAACTTAGTCAAAACTATGGTCAAGCCAAAGAGTATATATAGTAGGTCAGGCCAAAGACAATTTTTTTAAATTGTGGTAAATATAACTTAGAGTCATTACTATGTTATCCGAAAATAAAAAAATTATCAACAATTAAAATATCGAATTATTTGTATGAAGGTCAAGCAGGCGCTAGAGTAACGACGATTGCAAGACGATTTGTCGATAAATGAAATATTTTGAAAAATCATACAATTACCGTAGAGGCGTAGTTCATTTTGTTTGGTTAAATCAGTGACAGGCGTAATGGAGAAAATAGTATGGTGGCGGCGAAGGAACAACGTTATTTTGGCACTTTTAACCGTGATGTTATTTATCACTCATGTCTAGAGGCGACAGAGGAAGTCAGGAGATGGGCAGCGTCTTCCTAATAACGACTAAAAATAAAAAATGTGGTTGCCAACCCGCTTGCCAAGCGTGGCAACTATGACAAATATACCCTCTGGGGCATATAGTGGAGGCCTATGTTCAGCGGGGTTTTGTGAAGCTTTAACGGTGTTTGTTGTAATAGTGATAAGAAAAAATGTGGAGGAATACAGACGAACATTTTACTAAATTTGATCTCAGTGGAACGCGGATGCTCCGTGCGATGTTTAGGGAGTGTTGCCGAGTGGGGCTATAGTTGTGGCGATGTAAATTTCCATTGGCTATGGCCAGCAGTGTAAGGAAACTGTAAGGAGAGGAAGTGGTAGTTTTATTATTTGAAAAATATTTTGTTATTAAACATAAGCTGCGTAAACAAATTCAATGGTTAAAAAGTTATAAATAACAAAACCAAACAAGTTTACTGAAAAGAAAAATCAATTGTTATATGTCACTTCTTACAACTAAGGCAAATCTGACGAATCCCCATATGTTAAAATTCAATATCTATATGTTAAAATCAAATAACTGAAGAAAGAAAAAGGACATAGAAACACTCGATTTTCATAAAGAAAAAATATATAATATAATTATATCGATATACTCAGTAGGAGCCTCTAAAAATAAAAAATAAATCATAGGCATAATATACTTTATTACGCTATCTTTGACCAACGCCATTTTTCTACCAACTTCAAACAGGACGAGGTACTCAATTCGACTGTATATTTTTTATGTGTGTTACCTCCTAACTTCTTTCTGGGTGAACCGATTTCGATAATTCTTTTTATTTGAAAGCTGGTGCTTTACATGTGATCCCCTATAAATTTGATCAAGGTCTGACTAATAGTTTTGAGTTATTCTTAATAATTTATTTTAAAGTCGGTTGTACAAAATTTTTAATTTTTAATTATTGTTTGAAATGAAAACAACTTTGCCATAATGTTTACTACATATCGAAATTATAACATAAATAATTTTCGCAAAATATTGGACTTTGTGGAATATGAAAATTTGTGTTTTACATGATTTATAGTGATAACTCACATAATATTTAATTTTCAGTTAATTCTGACTATTAAATATAAAGTGATACGTGAACGACACAGTATTTGAAATGTAAATTTTATAGTGCATAAAATTGTTACGAAGCAAAATATAAGCAAATAACTTTTAAAAACAGTGTAATTAAAAATACTAACTTATAAAAAACTAACAACAAAAATTAAAACTAAAACTAAATTTATATTTGCCTCTTACACTCCGCGGCGAAGGAAATAGACTAAGTATGTGAAGTAAACACGACGCGTAGATAAAGCAGGACCTCGTCATTTGAAGTAAATTCTCTAATTTAGAAGCGTAATTTAGTAACGAAACTAATTCTAATAAAATTTTTGTTGTATTATTGTTATAAATAACATTTAAAAAGTATTGTTCTGAGCACTCTTAACTATGTTTCTGAATAAACGTAGTGATTATATACTCTTTGGTTCTGAGGTCCTTTCTATATATTTACATACTCTTTGGAGCTTTCTACAAAGTGACTTTGGACTCCTCTTGTGTATTTCAAAGTTTTGACAGATTAATAAACGTACCTAATTGTATACTCAGTACTCACACAATTATAAAAACTATTTCATTGTTATCTTTGATTTTGTATAAGAAAGTAGAAATGAAATGGTACTGAATAATTTAATAGTTAAAATCAATTGCAAATATGATCAACAGTTAATTAATCTATCAGAATTAATTTAAAAAATAATACTTTTACTTTATTTTAATTGATTTTCCGTATTTAATCCGACCAATACTTTGAATTTAAAAAGAGGTACGTCAAAATTATTAAAAATTACTTGCAAGTTTTATAATGATTGCCGCCTCTAATTCTCATGTCGCCGGCAAACTATATTTCGGTGCAACATGGCAGCGTTGCCAACACCAATTTGTCGAATTCCCCGAAAATTCATGTCAAATTTCTTAATTTAAGGACAAAAATTCAACAGATTCCCATGAATTCCCCTCAAGTATTTTAAGAAATGATTCAATTTTCAACAAATTTTATAAGGTTTACTTTTTAACTAACATTTTTTTCTTTAAAATTAAAAAATAAAGAAATAAAAATTATTAAATTATACACAAAAGTTGCCGAAATAAATACGATAAATAAAAAAGGAGTCATTCGATATTCATAAGTAACGTAAAAATGTTAAGATAAGTATTTAGATTTCTTGAAAAAGGTTCTGACTTGGCCCTGGCTATCGATTTTCAAAATCACATTTCCACGCATAATACCAATCCCCAACCAACTTTAAATTCCCTGCAATTTGGAATTCCACATGTTGGCAACGCTGACATGTGTAAATTCCACACGCGAGGTGACACGAGGCAGCGCGTGTGTGAAAGGGAAGGGTAGAGTGAGTAGTATACCTAATGCATTGTTTCGTACCGATCTAGATAAGAGTTCGGCGCCCGCGAAGATATTGACCCTATTGTCAGCTGATTTTCTTTTTTAAGTTTCACTGCTGGTTTTATGTTTAAGTATTTTCATGATTTTTTTTTTGAAATATCGTTTCATTTAGCTGTACTAAGATGATGGAACGTGAATAAAGTTAATAAAACGTTGTGAAAAGATGACTTTTTTTTCCTCAGGATCGAATTTCTTTGTGACCCATCATCAAAGGTATCCTTAGTACTATCGTCTGTCTTCGTTTTCGGGAGCGTTTCTCAAACACCCGGTATATGCAGCGTAATTAAATAGGTGTATTACATTCATAAAGATTTGTCATTAAGGAAGTTATTAACATTATAATAGCTGGTGCTTTGCATACTACACTTTTACGCAGTAGCGCTGTTTTAGCAGGGTGAACACATAGTCTATTGTTATCTCGGCGATTACGTCTTACACTGTCTGATAGGCGAGGAAATAAGTGTGGGTTGCTTATATATATAGTGGCGGAAGTGTGAGAATTTTGTATTGGATAAATAATGGCTTACAGCTCTCCGTACTTTGAATATCGAACATGGCGCGTATGCATCGCTTTTGCATTTTAATTACCATATCTGTGTTAGTTGAGTTGTCCCAAAAAATGATGCCATATCTGAGAACAGATTCAACAAGACCATAGTATTCCGAAAAAAGCGCATCAGTGTTGATAGTTAGAGCAAGTTTATAAAGGGCGTATGAAAGATTGCTGTTTTTTTTACATAATACTGTCTATAATTAAGCCAAGAAAACGGGCAGTAGTAACTTCATTTATAGTGTAATTATCATAAACAGAATTTACATTTAATGGGTTTTGTGATCTTTGTCCAAAGTATATTATATTTCTCTGCGTTAAATTGTTTTTTAAATTATTATTGTTAAGCCATGAAATTATAGATGTCAATGCGTTTTTGATGTCAAATTTATAATGATTAGTGTCCTTACATGCAATTGTAACAGTACTGTATCAGCAAATAATGTCATAGGCTGAGTCGTTGCATTTGGCACGTCGTTAACATATATAATAAATAAGAGTGGCCCCAGTACACTACCCTGGGGCATGCGCTATGATACATAGCACTTCTTGGACATGTATGTTTCTTCATTTTTGGTTTCACTCTAGTTATTTCTGTTATTTGTTGTCGATTATTTAAGTAGGAACGAATTAAATTTAAGACATTTCCTTTAATACCGTAAGCGTCAAGTTTATTAATTAGTATATTATGGTCTACATAGTCAAATGCCTGTGACAAATTTTCGGAAATAAAACTGCGAGTAATAGGGTTATATCTATAATAACTAAAATTTGGGGGAAACTTGCTCCGTTATGTATTCACTCATTTCCCACCGCCACAACTCGTCTCACAATATCACAGGTCATAACGTAGTGGCACGAAGTTAAATTCACTAGGAATGGCTTTAACAATGTTCTTGAATTTAATTTAATTGTAGCAGAAACGTATATGAGGTCTTAAAAACTTTAAAATTGTTCAATTCGCTTAGGTACTTATGGGATACAGTCTTTTAAATATGTGTATAAAAGATAACTTTAAATGTAATTGCCATTTTTGTCATTCATCACAGCCTATCAAAGGCCATTACTGAACATAGGCCTACCATATAGTTTCACTCATAGAGTGGGTATTAATCATAGTTGCCACGCTTGGCAAGCGCAACTATGATTAATACCCGTTAAGAATCGATTTTCTTATATGGCCCGGGGTACACAAATTAGATAGGGAGTCAAATCGAGTGGTAACAAAAACTGGAGTCGTTATGTTGCCCCTCCGCGCAACTCTATGCGCAACAGGTGTAGATGGCGATAATAGTTTTATTTACATAATAGTTAAAATTCATTAGTTAAAAATTACTGACAATTTAAAATTTTAAAAGTATTAGTTAATTTTTTTATTTAAACACAAATATACTAGGTTAATATTGTTATATTCGTGTTAGTTTAAACGATTTGAATAATTTATTTTATTCAACATAGATTTTTGAGACAAAAAACCATTAACATAACCCTATTCGATAAAGATATCTCGTTAAGAATAAAATAATAAACAACACTAAATTGTAAAAACATAATTAATTCAAAATGGTTTCACAGATTCAACTCCAATCGCGCGTCGAAGCTAATACGCACCTTATAATTACGAGTGTTTGACCTCTTAATATGAAAATGCTGCTGTTCATCTCATATTTAACTTTTCCTTGATATGGGGTAGGTAGTGGATACTCTTACACTGGAGGAGTAGAGGTTGAGTAGAGGATCTTGCGCCGCCACTACATGGCGAGACGATTAAAAATATGTAGAAACGTAATGGGATGATCCGAAACCGTGAAATGACTATTATTCTACCAGTAATGAATATCAATCTCAGAAACTATAGAGAATATCGATCCTTGAAGTCCGCATGCGTAGAATTTTCCTAAAAGATCAGAACCCGTGATTCTTCGTCGCTGCTGGTAACAAGCATGTATATCCATTATCAAAGAAACACTGCTAGCGTTAAGAGCCAGAGAACGCTCGTTCTTGTCATCAAAATTAAATTTTTACGCCACTACTCATCGCGCATAAATCCTCAAGGACTAGCGAAATAAACTGGATTTGTCATTTTTGTACAATGAACACTAAAGAACACCGAATTAGAAGACACACTGCTTTTATATAAATACGTCTCAATTTAAAATATATAAATTATAATTTAATAATTTTTAAACTATATTATAACTATTATATAATAAGGTTAGCTCGTATTGAAGAAGCGATCGAGCGGAACCAGGGCTCCAAAGTCTTTGCTAGAATCTGTCTGCCAGAAAGAGCCAACTGTCGAAGCTGAAGACCGAGTGTGGCAGCGTCGTTTCGGGACACCTAAGATTTTGAGTGAGATTGAGAGGTTCTATGGGCAGCTGTACACATCATCGTTGGAGCCACACGTGTGGTAACGATCAAGAGCGAGTCTTATCCGACACTATTCCGATGATATCCGGACGTCAGTCTGAGCGAGATAGAATGGCTCTCCAGCACCTTAAAACAGCAAGGCCCCAGGCGAGGATGGAATTACAGCGGAGCTGAAAGCAGGTGGAAAACCGGTACTTGAAGTCCTTCAGAAGCTCTTTAATTCCGTCCTGCAACGTACACCAGGCGTGGAGCAGAAGTGGGGTGGTCTTGTTCTTCAAGAAGGCGACAACGCTCTCTTGAAGACTACAGACCGATTTCACTTCTGAGCCGCGTCTACGTGCTGTTTTCGAGTCATTACAGAATCGTCTCGCACGCAAACTCGACGACTTCCAGCCTCCCGACAAGCCGGTTTCCGAAAAGGCTTTAGCACCATAGACCACATACATACCCTTCGGCAAATTGTACAGAAGTCCGAGGGTACAATTTGCCACTATGTCTGGCGTATGTGAACTATGAGAAAGCCTTTGATTCCGTTGAAATTTGGGCGGTGCTGCGGTCCTTCAGCGGTGCCAAGTTGACTGTCGGTATATCGAAGTGCAAGTGCTTGTACAGTAGGGCTGATGGCTATCCGAGTACAGAACAGGATGCAAACCTATCAACTGCAGAGAGGTGTAAGACAGGGTGACGTTATATCTGAAACTCTTCACCGCTGCATTGGAGGACGTTTTCAAGCTTCTGGACTGGAAAGGATACGGATATTAACATCAATGGCGAGTACATCACTCACCTTTGATTTGCCGACGATATAGTCCTTATGGCAGAATCGCTGGAGGACCTAAGCACTATGCTCAATGACCTCAATATGCCTCTCAACGGATAGGTCTTAAGATGAACATGGACAAAACAAAGATCATGTTTAATGTCCATGTCACACCTATGCCGGTAGTTGTTGGGAGCACTAAGCTCAGTTGTTGACGAGTATGTTTACCTGGGACAAATAGTCCGACTAAGTAAGTCAACTTCGACCGAGAGGTCAATCGACGGATTCAACTCGACTGGGCAGCGTTCGGGAAATTACGGCATCTTCTCGTCAGGTATACCTCAAAACTTGAAAACGAGGCTGTACAACCAGTGCGTGTTGCCGGTGATGACGCGGAACTGAGACGTGGTCCTTCACTGCTGGCCGGATGAGGGAGCTCAAGGTCGCTCAGCGAGCTATGGAAGGCTATGCTCAGGTCTCACTGCGTGATAAACTTAGAAATGAGGTTATCCCGGTAGAACCAACGTGACCGACATAGCCCAACAGTTAGTAAGCTGAAGTGGCAATGGGCCGGCCATATAGCTCGAAGAACCGACAACCGATGGGGAAAACGGTTCTCGAGTGGCGGCCTCGTACCGGCGGACGAAGTGTAGGGCGTCCCCCACTAGATGGGTGACGACCTGGTAAGACATGCAGGAAGTCGATAGATGCAGGTGGCTCAGGACCGTGCTGTGGCATTTTTTGGGGAGGCTTATTTCAGCAGTGGACTTGTGAAGGCTGTAATGATGATATAATATTAGTGAAAACTTGTGTGTATTTAAACTACTTTAAAAAATTCTGAATAATCATGGTATACGTTAATTTTTTAATGTGCTTAGGGTATGCCCAATTGGATTTACAAATATATTTATTGTGCTGCAGAGTTGTTTTTAACTGTTTTGTGGTCAATCCTCAATTCCTTGGCTATGTCGTAACTACTAATATGCCAATCTTGCTCCAGTTTTTCAAAAATGGCATGGACGTTGTCCGTATGAGGGTGACTAGAGCAAGCTGCATCTTTGACATCAAAATTTCTAGACTGAAAACGTGAACCTTTGTGTACTTTATTCTTGACAGTGCATTAGGTCCATAAACGTCATTTTTTTTTCGCTGTGAGATTTTCCCTTTTTGTAATAAAACTGAATGTATTCTACTCTTCGTTAGATTCACTCATTTTGGCGGACAGAAAAACAATTGTAAAATGGCGGAAAAGTTTTTTTTTACTTTTTACTTTTCTTTTTCTTAATGTCCTATATGTATTGATATTAAAATCAGCCAGATACAAACAGTACAACCAAAGAGATTTTTCTTCAATTTTGTACCAAGAAAATACGAAGAAATTTTTTCCCGACCTACTAATATAGTTGCTAAATAATTAGGACACGAGTACCCTTACTACCTTACTTACTTTACTTATCTTTCTTACTACCTTACTTTCAAATAAAAAAGGAATCATCGAAATCGATTCACCCAGAAAAATGTTATGAGGTAACACACATAAAAGAAAGAAAAAAGAACATAAAGTCGAATTGAGTACCGTCTCCTTTTTGAAGTCGGTAGATAAAATTAAAATAACTTGGAGTATATTCAATAGTAAAACTGGCAATATGAAGCTACAAAACTCAAACTTTCAATTAAATTTTAACAATAATTTAACGAAATCTGATCAAGACGTTGCAACGGCTTTTGAACAATATTTAACCGCCATTCCGATCTTGACTACAAAGTCACTCAATTCCTCCCCTGCTGTCACAGAGTCATTACTCAAACAAAATGTAAATTTCTGTAAAATAGAATTTGCATTTCATAAAATATTATCAGGTGATATTGTAAAATATTTCAAAACTATTGATATTCAGAAAACAGCAGATCAATGGGGGATTTATGTTAAAGTTATTGCCTCTATGATAGATGCAATCGCACCAAAACTTGCTATTATTTTCAATACTAGTATCGAATCTGGTGTGTTTCCTGATTTAATGAAACATAGTAGAGTTATACTACCGCCAGTGACATTTGATCATGTAGATGTTACCGCCTTGCTCAAGAAAATCGTACTAACTATTGCAAATATTCAACAAAACGTTGTGACAAAACAAGAACTAAAGGATTATGTATCAGAATGTCTTGAGTCATCTTCTTCTAATAATAATCGAAAAAAAACATAATATGCGGAAGGTATTTAGCAAATAAATCGCTACTAAATAGTGGACCGAATGCACTTTCCTTGTATGGTAATGAATCGCCTACGAAAGAGGACAACAATGTATGCTCATCCCTCTCACAAAATTTTTAATGAACCCAATGCGTGTGCGTCTATTCGTTAACATAAAAAGATTACTCAAATTTCGAAAGAAGAGGAGATATTGCCCCAAACAGAGCAGGTGTGCGATTCTGAAGCGTGTGCAAAAGAGACAACTGACGTAAATGTATTTACCAGTAGCACTCGGCTGGCTCAGATCATGTTTAATGAGTCACATAGTAGTGTGGGTCTTATAAGTACTATGGAAAATAAATATAAGAACTCCGATAATATTTTGGCGCAAAAACTATATTTTGCGGAAATGACTAAAGTTCGCAATAAGTGGAAAGAACCATATAGGGATGAAGAGTGAATTTTAGTACAGAAACGAAGGTTAAGAAACAGGTTTATAACAAAAAGTGGGAATGCAGTTGCAGACTTAAATGATAGTGAAAACTTTAAGGCGGCAGAGGCTAAAATTCCCCTATTTATTTCAAACGTGCATAAAGAGGTGTCTGAATAGGATATTATTGACTATATTCACAAAAAAAACAGTAGAGAACGTTTCTTTAGAAAAGATAAATATGAAAATACAAAAAATTACAATGCATACAATGTCTTTGTTCCTAAATACAAAATAGACGTGTTTTTAGACGATAGATTATGGCCCCATGGAATCGGCTTAAGGCGATTTATTAACTTTAGAGGAAGAAGAAAAAAAATAGAGGAATCTGATTTTGTGGCTAGTAAAAATATAAATACATAGACAGATACATATTACACATATAAATACAATTTTAAAATATATATACAATATAATGGATAGTGATAATAAAAACAATTCTCGATCAATAAGTTTTAATTGCAAATCCATTAAAAGGTCATTCGATGGCGTTAGGGCATTATGTCGCTCAGCTGACGTAATAGCCTTACAGGAGACGTGGCTTCTGCCACACGAATTGCCTTTACTGAGCACAATTGACAGTGATTTTGGTGCTACGGGCACGTCGGCAATCAACAACTCTGCTGGCCTACTTACTGGTAGACCGTACGGTGGTGTTGCGTTGTTATGGAGGAAAAGTGTGTTTCAAACGGCATCTGTGATAAACTGTGATAATTTTCGGACAGCGGCGATTAAAATAACTGTAAGCGATAGATCCGTAGTAATTTTTAGCGTCTACATGCCGACAATAGTTTAATTAAATCTATTATTGAAGTGGAAGAGAATTGTGGAGTGGAGGCATTTTATTTACTTGGAGACTTTAATGCGCATCCAAAGGAAATATTTTATAATTAATTAATTAATTTCTGTAATGATCACACGTGGTACTGCGCGGACGTTGATATTTTAGGGCTTCAGTCTAACACCTATACGTTTCGTTGTGATGCACATGGGTGTGAGAGATGGTTAGACCACTGTATAGTCACTCAATCTGCACGGATAACGATTAACAAAGTGTCAGTGAAACATGACGTATATTGGTCAGACCACTCTCCGCTCATAATTGAATGTGATCTATACAAATTAAATCAGAAAGTTGAAATTGTTGTTCCAATAGGCGAGTCCAAAAAATGTATGATATGGGGAGATAGGCAGTTGGAACAGATAAATAAATATCATTAATTGTGCCATTCTAAACTAAAAGATATCAAATTTCCGCTAGAGTCAGACCAATTCTGTGATTACTCATGAAGTAATAAAAGTAATTACTTAATATTAGACAAATTTTATAGGGAGATTGTTAGTATTCTGTCAGAACCTGCTTCGTAGACGTATGTTAAAAGAAAATGTACAAGAAATAAAGGTTATGTCTCTGGGTGGAATAAATACGTCGCTGGCGCGCACAGGGAGGCTAGACTTAAACGTTGTACGTACGTTGTACGTGGTAGAGCCATGCTGCAGCTATATTAGTAGTATAGTTGTAGCACGAATGGGTCGGCTCGACCGGGGAAGGACCACGCTCTCGCAGAATACCAGCGTAAAATAGCAGCTTAACACTGCTGTGTTTCGTATGGTGAGTGTAGAGAACCGGAGACCCTTTTTACTGGAAAAGAGGCATTCCATCTTAGTCCTCACGGGTGACAACGCATCTGCATTTTATTCGTAATCAAGGATAGATGTAGATGTCTATGGGTCACAGCAACCACTTACCGTCAGGTGGACTGTATGCTCGTTTGTCACCCTTATCCTATAAAAAAAAATTCAGATGTGGTTATTGGCAGGTAAACCAAAAATCGGCAATATTTTTAAAAAATTTAAATCAAAGTTAAAATGGTGCCAAGACAGGCAAGAGCAATTAGAAATGGATTTAATGCTTCAAATCATTCGGCCAAAAATTTCAAAAATTTCTGGAAGAACACCAATAAATTAAATGTAAAACATACGCTTCCTGTGAGTATCGGCGGCGTCCACGATCATAAGATGATTGCCAATTTATTCAGCGAGCATTTAAGTGTTCAGTCGCCCTTGGATCCAGTTTCTTGTAATGTAAATGATGCTGCGACCATTGTGACGGAACGTAAGGTGTCCTTCTCAGCAAAGCATGTATCAACAGTTACAAAAAACATGCAGAGGGGCAAATCACCTGGTCACGATGGTCTCAGCATCGAACATTTTAAGTATGCAGGGGTGCACCTACCGCGCGTACTCGCGATGTTTTTAATTTATGTCTATGTCACTCTTACACCTGAGGCTTTAATGCGTACTATTCTGGTATTCAAACCAGAAAAATCAAGTGAGATGGGCTGGTACGCTATCGAGTGAATATAGATTACAATGTGGCAAGACAGAGGTTAAGCTCGCCTCTATTGTTTAATTTGTATGCTAATCAGCTTATTGAGCGACTCAGTAGTACTCATGTCGGCTGTCATATTGACGATATCTGCTTCAATAATATAAGCTATGCTGACGACATGGTGTTGCTGAGTCCCTCAATTAATGCACTGAGGACTTTATTGTCAATATGTGAGACATGCGGAGGCAAAGGGCTAAAATAACGCTAACAAAAGTCAACTTCTTATGTTCAAAGCAGGAAACATCAGCCTCCCATGTGCCTCCAGTAGTCCTCGGTGAGGTGCCTCTAAAGCTGGTGGATAGTTTTATATTGGGACACATTGTGACAGCAGACCTCCGGGACGAGGACATAGAAAGGAGCGCAGGGCGTTGACAGTGAGAGTTAATATGTTTGCTCGCAGGTTCACTAGATGTTCAGATATAGTTAAAATAACGCTTTTCAAAGCGTTTTGTCAATCATTTTACGCTAGTGCCCTGGGTAACATACGCGTCGAGCTTACAATGCTCTGCGCGTATAGTATAATAACGCTTTCAGGATGTTGTTGCGGCTGCCATGGCATTGCTGTGCGTCCGGTATGTTTGCGCAAGCGCGTAATGCACTTTCCGGTATTCGAGAAAACAACCTCACTCTTGCAACGCTTACAGAAACAGTAATAACAGCATCCTGGGAAATATCTGTAAGATATGACTGTCCCATACAGAATCACTGGGCGGGCATTGTCATGGATTAAAATAATGAGTAAAATAAAATAGAATCAAATAATGTGTATCTACTTACAATACTAACATCGTTTTAAGTCAATATTGTTACTAATAACATTACTAACAATATATGGACCGTGGTCTGAAATACAATTATTATTATTATTATACCTTTATTTAAATCGGGCAGTACATTGGATACAACTACTGTACTGCCAACGCTCAGTAAAATTTTTGAAAAAATTATTCTAGATCAAATGTCAAGTTTTTTAATGTAAATAAATTGCTCCATAACAATCAGTTTGGATTTATAAGGGGTCGCTCGACAACTGATGCCGGTGTTGAGCTAATCAAACATATTTTTTGTGCATGGGAAAATTCAGAAAATGCTTTGGGTATATTTTGTAATCTTTCCAAGGCTTCCGACTGTGTTCACCATGAGACATTAATCAGGAAGCTACATCATTATGGTGTAAAAAACATAGCGCTTAAACTTATTATGTCATATCTAAATAATAGAACGCAAACAGTTGTTATTAATGGAAGCAGATCTTCCGGATCGGTGGTATCTATGGGTGTTCCTCAGGGCTCAGTTCTTGTTCCCTTTCTGTTCTTAGTTTATATTAATGACTTACCTTACTTTGTAGGGAATAACCATGATATAATATTATATATATATTTTCCGACTAAAAGGCAATTATTGAAATATGACGAAGTGAGTAATGCTATACCAAAAGTAGTATACTGGTTTAACGTCAATAATTTGCTTTTGAACGGTAATAAAACGAAATGTATTAAATTCACCACACCTAATGTTAAACAGATGAATACCATTGTGCTTTTAAATGGGGAGGAGCTGGGCCTTGTTGAATCCACTGTTTTTCTCGGAATTACAGTTGACGCGAAGCTTCAATGGGGCCCTCATATATCAAAACTAGATTAGATGCCTTACATTTGTTAAAATAGCTAGATTAGTTTATTTTAGTCTATGTCCATAGCATAATGTCATACGGAATCTTGCTATGGGGTAATGCTACTGACATTGATACTATCTTTGTTTTGCAAAAGAGAGCCATAAGAGCAATTTATAACCTAGGTCCGAAGGAATCCCTTAGAGAAAAAATTTAAAGAAATAAATATATTAACTTTGGCCTCTCAATATATTTACGAGAATTTAATGTATGTACACAAAAAAAAAAATAGTTTTATTAAAAATAATGACGTACATTCTGTAAATACTAGGAACAAGCACAAGTTAGTTATACCGACTCCAAAGAGTCAGTAATTCCTTCATGGGGCAATGTATACGCTTTTACAACAAAGACCCAGAAAATATGCAGACTTATCTATCAAAAGTTTTGAATTATTTATTAAGCAAAAATTGTCTTGTAAGGGTTATTATATTACTAAAGAGTACATGACCGATAATAACCCCTGGGAATGAGGTGATCGCTACCATGCTGTTTCTAAATGTTTTCATAACAATTGTATAAAATATTATATTGTAAATTGTGCTTTTTAAAAAAAGTCCCGCTGGGTTTCCTGCTGGTTCTTCTCAGGACAGAGTTTTTTACGAACCAGTGGTAAAAGTAAACAAAATACTTTCAATAAGTGTTATTTACTGTAATCTATATTGAATAAAAATGATTCTATTCTATTCTATTACAATCTCAATGTTTAAATATGTCTAAATATAACAGTTGTATTAAAACTTCATCCTCTATTTTCACGCCCTGGGGGTAAATTGTAAACTACGAGAGAAATTTATATGGGACCACCCATGAAGTATATGTATCACTCCTCAAATAAGCATTTTCAGCTTACTTGTAGAGGTTAACCGCAGTTTTTGAATTTCTAGATGTTATTAGGAAGACACTGCGGCTCATCTCCTGGTTGTCTAATGTCGCTCTTACACACGAAACCATGCTGCAGCTATATTATGGTTGTGGCACGAATTGGTCGGCTCGACTGGGGTAGAATCACGCTCTCACAGAATACCAGCGTAAAATAGCAGCTAAATGCTGCTGTGTATCGTATGGTGAGTGTGGAGAACCGGATACCCTTTTTAATGGCTGGCCGCCGAGCTTCAGCACGTCGAGCAAGTACTGCAAGACAACAAGCTTCGGGTCCCGCGTCTACGTCACAGTAACCGAGTGAAGCCGGCCACAGTCGAGCGTGTGCTGCTGCTGTACTACCCTATGTCAGAGAGTCACAGACAAGGTTGGCTACATTTTAAAGCGAGCTTCTTAAAAACATACTTCAAGCCGCCGAAGAAGATTAGTCAATTTTACCATCCGTCAAGTGTAATATCCTCTACAAGATGCAGGAGTGTACAAGCTTGATTTTGAATGTGGTCTCCTTACATAAGACAAACAAAAGATCCATTAAAACCCGCGTGAAAGAACATATAGCTGACGTGAGACACCGACGCTCTGGGAAGTCTGCAGTTTGTGAACATGTTCAAGATCGTCCCCGCCATTACATTAAATTTGATAGACCACAAATCCTCGCAAAAGAACACCGATTCCTACCAAGGATGATACATGAGGCCATTGAAATTAAAAAACATCCTAATTTCAATAGAGAAGATGTATGGGTGCCAACTGCTTGGGATCCTATAATTAACAAAATTAAATCCAAACCCAAGCATACCACTGCAAGACTTCAAGATACTGTAAGCTCATTCTGCGTAGATCGAACCAAAAATTAATATTAAAAAACTGAAGGTAGCCGGGCTAACTATGACATCGGGACGTCAAACATCTCAGTCTCCCCCGTGACCATGGGTTGCTGTAAAGCACCCGAAACGTCGGGAATCAAAATAGTAAAATTAAACGCGATAAAATCCGTAAAAATAGTTTTATTGAATGTGTAGTGTTCGCGTAAATATAAGAAATCATTAAATCTTTTTTTCTATTTTAATAAATACATCATGATAAAAATGCCTATATCTTAGGAGGGAATAAGAAAGGCTGTAAAAAGGGAAAAAGAAGGGCATTCGTTGATTCATTCATTTTATATTACTGCTTCGTGTAATTTAGATTGATCGGATGGTAAGATACCTAGGGAATAAAATTAAAAAGAGAAAATAATTTTTGTGTATTCCATGTGATTTTGTCGAACGGCTTATAGGATCTCAAAAACTTCTGAGCCATTGAAATTTGTTAAGATTTTATCTGTGTTTAATTGGTGCTTTGAGTACGTATCCCTTCTGTCGGGCAAAGGGCATTCGTTTCTAACGACCCGCTTAAGTCATGAATCTTCCTTTAATGTATTTATGAGGGATCGTATTCAAGCTGCAATCTGTTTTCGTTTTAATTCCTTTCATTTAGTCTTTTGAATTAAAGAAAATCCTTAAAATAAATAAAAGCTATAATATCTATTATTATTGTTGCCTTCAAAGGAGTCACTGAAGTGGAATCGTTTATTATTTATATCAATCAAAACAAATTCTAGATATTTTAGGGTATGTATGTACCTGTACTACACATTTAGTGAAAATCGAAAAGGCTATATTGAAGTAATAAATAAATCATTGTACATATAAACGAATATAAAAAAACATAATTTATTAATTTGAAAATATAATATTCATAAAAAAATTAAAAAAGACGCAAAGCAAAGCTGCTGAGGTTGAAGCAGTTGAGTGAGATTAGAGCTGAAGTAAATAATTTGTTTTTTATAACTAGTACAGATAGCTCTGCGAATGTTTGCACCACTGCCATAACTCTGTAAACCCATCAGCTGTCTGTTGCAATCTTGGCAAGAGCAATTTCTGGTATTGTGGAATACCATAATCGACTTGTTCATGTACGGATTAATTGAGAATCATTTTGCCTCACAGTTTAATTAGAACATTACAACATTATACATTACTGTCTTCGGCTACATCATTTACCATCAGATGGGATATGGATCAAGCACTGGCTTATAATTTTCTACCGACTTCAAAAAGGAGGAGCTACTCAATTCGACTGTATGTTTTTTTTTAATGTGTGTTACCTCATAACTTTTTTCTGGAGTAACCGATTTCGATGATTCTTTTTTTACTTGAAAGCTGGTGCTTCTTATGTAGTCATGTGGTGATCAAGGTCTGAACAATAGTTTTTGAGTTATTCTTAATAATTTATATTGAAGTCGGTTGTACAAAATTTTTAATTTTAAATTATTAAAAGTTATATTTGATTAATCTATTCGCACTCTTATATAACAATTGTTTCGGTACCTAAGTCACCTTACTAATTAATATCTTAAATGGTAAGGTACCTTTACCAAGAAGATGTTTGTGTCGAAAATAGAGCTTTGTCCTGAGATATCACGTGACGTTATTCGTAACCCTTTCGAAGATTCTAGAAATTACATTTGTCTGTGTTATATCAAACAGTCTGCTGGAGACAGACAACAGAGCTTTCAATAGATCAAAATCTAATTTCAACGTCCTATTAAAACATGGGTTTGCGTAATTGACGATTAAACAGACTGTCTAAAAACTATGTAAGTGTCTGGTCCAAAAACTAAACTAAGCATAATTTATATGCAAGTAAGGGTGCAAACACAGGCCATAAATCTGTGGATTGGAAAGCGAATGCTGTATGACATCTCACCTACAAAAGGGGTCAGCAGCCTCGAGGAAGCCAGTCAAGTAAGCTGGTTAATAAATGTTGGTTCTCAGCACGTCCGTCAGCGGCGCTGCTTGAGGAGTCCACGATCGCATGATCATTACCGATTTATCCCCGATTTAGAAAGAAAATGCAACGCAATTTAAATAAATTATTATTGTGTGTGAATCCATCTCCTCATTTCGTCCCGTGAATGCCGTAAGTGGTGACTATAAGAAATTCCAGAATCATCTCATCATTTCCGATAGATGGCGGTAAAAAAGTAAGATGTAAAATACCCTGACCAGCGAATGGAAGCAGCGTCATAGGTGTGAGAAGTCTGAAACTGGCATCGCCAATCGGCCTGTCGAACATGGCACTGATAATTAAAGCAATTCTCACCTACAACGGGGGAGGCCCATAACCAGAAGTGGATTTTTTGACTAGTGAAGAAGAAGTTGAAGATAGTTATTCTTTATTTAGAATAACTGACAGCCAGTTGGTAGGACTTTTAAACTGTCTAGAAGTCCGTCGGGGAAGGTAGCACCTACATACCTATTTTAGTCGCCAAACAGCAGTGCGTGCACTGCTTTTTTGGTCTGAAGGGTAAGGAGAGTCCGTATAATTACAGGCTGAGAGGCGTTTTATCTTAGTCCTCGTAGGTGACAATGTGTTGACAGAGGGGTCTGTAACTTTCGTTGTTGGTTGCAGGTTTCCATGGGCTGCAGTAGTACCTTATCATCAAGTGGATTGTTAGTTCGTGTGTCACTTAAATTTTATATAAAACAAGATGATGAAGAAGAAAAAATACGACTGATGAAGAAGAAGAATACGTCTACTCAAAATCATTTATAAGATTTCAGGGTAAAGGGTAAATAGAATCCTGCCAAAGGAAAGTGGGACATAATAATAAAAAGTAATTATAATGTGAAAGAGCCGTAATAGCTCAGATAGTTAGCGCTCGGTGTATGTTTCACAGTACGCGAGCAACCCGGGTTCGATCCCCGCCGGCACCAATGAAATTGTTAATTGCAATTTTAAGTGCTAATTTACTACGTGCTCGGCGGTGAAGAAAAACATCGTGAGGAAACCCGCATGTCTGAGAAATAAGAAAAAAATATTTCGAAGACATGTCAAGTTCGCCAACACGCATTGGGGCAGCGCGGCGGACATTTCCTTGCCCTAAAACCCTCTCAGAGTCCTGTACCCTGCAGTGGGACGTATATAGGCTGTAATTTTACTTTACTTTTACACAATTTAGTTACGAGACCTTTTTAGCATGTCCCATAGACGCCTCTTACGACACCCACAGAAAAAAAATGGAGCGATTGATTCTTTTACACTGTCACCACATAAAACGTAATTATTCTTTTATTTTATTAACTAATCTCGTAATATTCTGTACATATAATTTAAAACCAGTACATTGTGTAAACATTGTGTACGGAGGGAGCTCAAATTAAATATTTAAACCTATAAAGTGATTGATTATTAAGTACAAAAAATGTCGATTGTTTCGTTTGAAAAGTGTGACATTTTATTTATAAGTAATCAATTTAAGTGTTTATTTGACTATAACTTTATTCTTCTAATTTGCCCGCTTAAACAGTCTACCACTGGACACTGGGCTTCCTAATGCAGAAATGATTTACCTTAATCGCCATGCATGGCGAGCGTATTGCCGATCGAAGTTCTAGAATATTTCGCACCTTTTCTTAAACTGCAAACTTAATTAACTTAATAAATTAAAACTCCCAAAATAAAAAGGACAATAGCAGAATGGCTATGCATTAGCGAAGAATGGATTGGAAATATTTTATATACCTGCGCGTTTGCTATAGAAAATCCTCACGGCGCTGCTTCGTAATTTAAAAGGACCTACGGAGGCGAATTTCGGAGAACAAAGATCAATTGAAACCAACGGAAGAAGAATAATTTGCGAGAACGATTTTTTGCCAATAGATCATACAAGAATGTTTTAACTTAGAGCTGATTATATCAATAATATTTTTTTCAGAATTTGATTTTCATTGTTAGTAACACAAGCTTAGAAGTTTTCAGCTGCTCTTCGTAATGTGTGTTAAACATAAAATTAATTCCAATAGGTTTGCGCTGACAAGCCAGCTTATTAAGTACCTATGAGCAATTTTTTGTAAATGGACTGTAATGTGGAATTACAGTAGGTTTGTTAATCTATATCTAACAGAGAATTAAAAGCAAATCTCGGAAACTCGGAAAAAAATAATTAGTTTAAATGTACTCATCTTAAATTTTAACGTATAAACGTTAGGAAAAAGGAGTACTTTTGGATCTAGCAGAGTGTTTAGGTATTATTGGTGGAAATAATTAGACTGTGAGATATTGCATCTTAACCCTCAATGGTGACAACAAATCTGTAGTATTCTTTATTCTAAAATGTTTGCAGGTGTCCATGGGTTACAGTAGCCACGTACGAATAGGGCGGACTATATGCTATAAGTAAGTTAGTTTGTCAATGCAATTTAATAAAAAACTTTATCGTTACGATTTTATATCTGAGAAAGATTTTTACTCAGTTTATTACTGTTTTGGAATATTTTTCACGCATATATTATGAGGTTACTATTTTTTTACCTGCCTCCTAAGCAATAATTTTTTACCTGCCTCCTAACAAGAATTCGTAAGTTAAAATATGATCAACAATCAACATGAAAAATTATACTAAACAACGATTTTCAAAGTTGCAAGTCCATCCATCCATCCACCCATTACAGCCCTTCACAAGTCCACTGCTGAACATAGGCCTCCCCCACGGAATGCCACAAAGCACGGTTATGAGCCACCTGTATCCATCGACTTCCTGCATGTCTTACCAGGTCGTCACTCCATCTAGTGGGGAGTCGCTCTACACATCGCCTACCGATACGAGGCTGGCACTCGAGAATCTTTTTTACCCATCGGTTGTCGGTTCTTCGAGCTATATGTCCGGCCCATTGTCACTTCAGCTTACTAATCCGTTGGGCTATGTCGGTCCTCTAGTTCTACTGGGATATCCTCATTTCTAAGTTTATCACGCAGAAAAACCCCGAGCATAGCCCCCTCCATAGCTCGTTGAGCGACCTTGACCCATAAGTCATCACTGGCAACGCACTGGTTGTACAATCTTATTTTCAGGTTTTGAGGTATACCTGACGAGAAGATGTGTAGTAATTTCCCGAACGCTGCCCAGCCGAGTTGAATCCGTCGATTGACCTCTCGGTCGAAGTTGACTTACCTGATCGAACTATTTTCCCAGGTAAACATACTCGTCAACAACTTCGAGCAGTGTAACAACTACCGGCATAGGTATGACATGCATTAACACATGATCTTTGTTTTGTCCATGTTCATTTAAGACCTATCCGTTGGGAGACACCATTGAGGCCATTGAGCATAGTGCTTAGGTCCTCCAGCGATTCTGCCATAAGGACTATATCATCGACAAATCCACGGTGTGTGATGTACTCGCCATTGATGTTAATACATCCTTTCCAGTTCAGTAGCTTGAAAACGTCTTCCAATGCAGTGGTGAAGAGTTTCGGGGATATAACGTCATCCTGTCGTACACCTCTGCAGTTGAATAGGTTTCGTACTCTGGTTCTGTACTCAGATAGCCATCGTAGCCCTACTGTACAAACACTTCAGCACTTCGATATACCGACAGTTAACTTAGCGCTGAAGGACTGTGCAGCTGCCAAAATTTCGACGGAATCAAAGGCTCTCATAGTCCACAAACGCAAGGCAAAGTGGCAGATTGAACTCTTCTGTCTTCTGTACAATTTATCGAAGGGTATGTACGTGGTCTATGGTGCTAAAACTTTCGGACACCAGTTTGTCCGGGATATTATCGAAATTGTGTCGGATAAAACTTTTTCTTGATCGTTATTCACACTTGCGTGTGGCTCAACGATGATGTGTCAGCTACCATAGAACCTCTCAATCTCAATCTAAATCATCCAAACGATGCTGCCACACTCGGTCATCAGCTTTGACAGTGGCCTCTTTCTGGCAGACAGATTTCTTGCAAAGACTTTGGAGCCTTGGTTACGCTCGATCGCTTCTTCAATACGAGCTGTATTAAAGTTGCGTAAGTCTCGCCGCGTGTATTTGAAGATCTGTCTGTTCAGTTGCCTGTATGCTGTTAAATCTGTTGAAGACTGCAGTTTCATTTCCCGTCTAACAGCCATGAGATTAAGAGTGTGATTGGAGAGTTTTTGTGTTCTCCTGCGGCGGGTCTTGCAGAACTTAGCTCCGACCGCATGGACAGTTTCCACGAGCTTGTAATTTATATTGTCCACTGCATTGCAATCTTCTAGGCACTGAAAACGGTTTTGTAGCTCGAGCTGAAAGGTTTCGGGACTCTGGATTAGAGCACGAGGGCGACGGAGCGTTGACTTCATTAGACGAGACCTCTCTAACTTAACGTTTAGGTTCAGTGTGCCTCTAACCATTCGGTTATCGCTACCAGTTTTCACCCTCGCGATCACTGAGACATACCTGAACAGTTGACGTTTGGTCGTCATAATGAACTCAATCTTATTTTTTGTCGAACCGTCGGGGCTCGAATAGGTCCACCACCCACAGGACCGCTTTTGGAAGAAAGAGTTCATCATAAAGAGTCCCTCTATCTAAATGAAGTCGGCCAGCTGCTGGCCCCTTGGGTTCCGTTGACCTATTCCGAATTTCCCTACCTTCAGCTCACCGTTCTCTTGTATCTAGTTTTGCTTTGAAGTCTTCCATTAACACCGTATAGTGGGTTTTGCAAGAATCCATGGCTTTAGAGATATCCTCATACATTTCCTCCACCGCCTTATCGGGTTGTGCCGAGGTTGGTGCGTAAACCTGTATGACCTTCAGTGAATACCATTTGGTAATTCTGAGTATAAGGTACGCAACCCTCGTCGACATACTACCAATGTTTATAACGTTGTTAACGAGATACTTGTGGACGATAAATCCGAAACCTCCTTGGGACAGATAGTCGCCCTCCCGGTGAAAGAACAAGTTGCCGGATTCGAAGATTACCGTGTCCTCCTCCTCTCGTCGGACCTCAGATAATCCTATAATATCCCAGCGCAACTTGTCCATCTCTTCTTCCATCTCCAAGATCTTCTCGTCAGTCCTCAGGGTGCGTGCGTTGTATGTTGCCAGGTTGAGTCGTTTTAGGTGGCAACCGAACTTCCATCGGAGATTCGTAGCACCCCCTGCCCCGCCCTTACCATAGTCGCCACAGTAGCCAAGAATAGCGGGGCCACCGGGAACTGTTGGCTTTCATTATGGTGTGGGTTTCTCATAGTTGCCAGTTGACGAGCGTGTTGGCAACCGCAGTTTTTTATTGTACTATTGCTGTTATCAGGATGCTGCTGCCCATCTCCTGCCTGATTCCAACAGTCGCCTCTTACGACACCCACGCGAAGATATGGGGTAGTGGTTATTCTGAACCGCCACTACACGGCCGTGTAGTTGCGCCGATAAGTTATAGTGTGCCAAGATACAGAAAAATCATTTATCTATTAGACTACACACATTGATCACAATGCCGAAATAGCTAGCAACATACTGTTACCCATATCTATCACTTTTTGTGATATGATCTACAATATAATCAACGACTACCAGGTCCTTTCAAGTCGACCAATATTAGTCTCTACGATACAAAAGCCTTTCACCATATTAGCAGCTGTTCATCGCTCCTGAATGTTTTACAAGTAAATCGCAGTTACAATTACACATCAATGCGTGCAATGTGACCAAATAGTAATAATAAATAACTACGAGTATGAAAGCTTGGAAATAACTCTGACAACTTCTTCAATACTTAATTCTACTTCACACAGATCGATTCAAAGGAAACTTTAATTATTATCACAAGATAAAATGTCCAAGAGCCATAACACTTTTTAATAGTTCGTTACACAACAAAGATCTACACGTCATTTTATTTTTACAAGTACTCATCTCTATGTTCAGTCATCCCCGTGAGATCTCAACGACCACTAAACTAGATCTCTACCAACACCACACGCGTACCGCACCCACTCTTTGAGTTGCGGCTACGATATCACTGTTAACGTACTCAAAACACAAAATAACAGGGTCTTTAATCGCCCAATAGACTTAGGCCAGTCAACTGAAATAAGTTTGACTTGCAGGCATTTCTCTCAACCAATTTAACCTGAAAGGATATTTTTTTTATAGGAGAGGGGGCAAACGAGCATGCGGCTCACCTGATGGTAAGTGACTACCGCCGCCCATGAACAACTGCAACACCAGGGGAACCAGGGGAATTGCAGATGCGTTGCCGGCCTTTTATAAAGGATTAGGCTCTTTTCTTGAAAGTCCCTAAGTAGTATCGGTCCAGAAAAATCGCTGATGGTAATCGATTCCACATGGAAGTTGTGCGAAGAAGAAAACATCTTCTAAATCGCACAGTGGTGGACCGCCAATTATCCAGATGGTGTGGATGGTATCGTTCGATGGTGCATTCGTGAAATTTGGCGGCTGGGATTAATCCGAACAATTCCTCAGAGCACTCCCCGTGATAAATGCGAAAAAAAATGCAAAGCGATGCAACATCTCTTCGCAGCGCCAATGAATCGAGCCGATCGGAAAGGACTCGGTCGTCGACGATTCGAGTCGCTCTGCGCTGAATGCGGTCAAGTGGAAAGAGCTGGCACTGGGGAGCCCCAGCCCAGAGATGGGAACAGTATTCCATGTGAGGCCGAACCTGCGCCTTGTAAAGTTGCAGCCGTTGAGCCGGCATGAAACACTGTCCCGCTCTGCTGAGCACGCCAAGCTTTTTAGAGGCCAATTTAGCTTTCTCTTCTCTTTATTAAAAGCTGAAAGCAATATTTAAAATAAATTTACTTTCCTCATATATCAAATGGTGATCGCCAACAGTGGCAAATAATGTGTCCGCGACGTCTTACGTTGACAGCATACTTCGATTCCCCAATTTGAATCGAAGTATGCGAAGTACACCATCAGGTCACTTTATCAAGTCCGGGGGTAAGGTCTAATCATAACTAACAAAACGAGCCCAAACTCTGCACACCTAGTTCTACTCGTCCAGGAGTTAGAGTAGTAGTCACCAAAGTACACCATTAGGTCTGTCTATCAAGTTCAGAGGTTAGGTCTTATCATAACTAACAAAACGAGCCCAAACTGGGCACACCTAGTTCTACTCGTCCAGGAGTTCCAGTAATTGTCACCGAAGTACATCATCAGGTCTCTCCATCAAGTCCAGAGGTAAGGTCTCATCATAACTAACAAAACGAGCCCAAACTCGGCACACCTAGTTCTACTTGTCTAAGAGCTCCAGTAGCAGTCACCGATGTACACTTTCAGATCACTCCTTAAAGTCCAAGACGAATAGGCATTTATATATATATATATATATATATATATATATATATATATATATATATATTTATAATCACCCATTTTTATTATAATATTTTGTTTCGCAAAGTAAGTGGATTATATATATATATATATATATATATATATATATATATATATATATATATATATATATATATATATATATATATATATAAATGCATATTATAATAAAATGGGTGATTATAAAAATAATAATATTATTTTACCTTGTCAAGTACCTATGTATCAAATTCGAATATTTTGTGTTTGTACAGCGATCTTTTCAGCTGCTACAATCAGGTAGGCGATACTGTATCCACTCACGACGGCGGCCGAGCGCGGACTGTGGTTTCATCGAAATTTTGTACTACAAATCAAAACATGCACCAAAAATAAAATAGCCCTTATTGCAATCCATTATGATTCATCCGTATTAGCAAAACATGTGAAAAATAAGCATCTTTTTTACGACAATTTGTGACATTTTGATAAAAAGTAAACACCATTATTTTTTATAGAATATGTCTGCCTACATATAGTATTTTAGAAATCTTAATATAAGTTGATAATACAACAAAAATTTACCTAAACATGAGCCGGTATCGTTAATTTTGTAGAAAATGGCTTGGAAGATCTGTTTTACAATATGAAAACTATTATTTTCAACAAAAAAGTTACTACCATTTGAAGATGATGAACCATTCTATACGTGGTAGTTATTAGCTATGTTTGGTTTGGTTTAGTTTTGTCACAAAATGTACCGAAAAACAGCATAATTTTTCCCGATTTGCAAACGCATCCTTAAATACATGGAAATAAGTAGCGATTTGTTCGTTGGATTTCGCAGTTTTCCTTTGACAAAAACAAACAAAGAAGGGATTACTCAATAATGCTGACTCAAGTTCCTCTGTGTAAATGTGAAAATACACTCTTTGTTGTATCAACAAATGCAGTGTGCTCTTATCAGAAAATACTACATATAATTAAATACAGGGGTAGGCTTCTATTTACATTTATGTACTTAACGGATTAAAATAGTTCCTGTTTATTTTTTTATGACCATTATTCAAACTTATGTAAATAATGTTCGCTGTCTAACTTTATTTTTGAATTTAGTTTCATTAAAAACGTAAAATGAAGCAAATGTTACAATATCTATTTCGTTTATAGCGTACCTACTCAACCAGTCATAAAGACAAAGCAGGACGTAAAGAGGTGAACTCAAAAGGATTTGAAGTGATAGAAGTAAGCTAGTGAGCTTTAGCGTCTTTAACCTAAGATGCATTGTATATAATGATGTATTGACAGTTGGCAATTTACGACTAAATTTCGAATTCTATTTGCTATTTTATAACCGAGAAAAACGAGGAGGTTCTATATTCCAGGCGTATGTGTGGTATATTTATGTTCACCGATTTCTCTGTAACAGATGAACCGATGTTAAATAATCTTATTTAAAGTAAAGGGGACACTTTAGGGATGATCCATTCCAAAGCATGAAGAAATAGGGGATGATAGTGTAACTATTTAAATACCATTCTAGTTGTTACCTATAACTAGTGATATTCCTTGTGAATAAACCACTTATAAAGGGAAAAAATTAAACATTCAATATAAAGTAAAAACAGACTTAAAAAAGTAATTAGTTATTTCCACTTAATAGCTTGTGAAGTCGGGCCTTTTTATTTACTCGTATAATTTGTACCTATACTTTCTGTGGACATTCTTTTTATTTTCTATCTTAAACCGAAAAACACGCCTTTAGGATAGTTGACAGACAGATAAGCTCCGTCTGTAAATAAGTTAATGAACTATGGTAAAACAAAATTATTGCATAAATGATGAATATTATATACTAAAAATAAACTTATAAATTTTACTTACAGAACTTACAGCTAGTACAGTCAATGGACGCCTGCAGCCGATTTCAAACAATGAAGGCTTCATATTCAAAAGTGTCTTCAAAAGTGTCATTGCCAAGGCAAAGTCAGAGCACATCGGCAGAATTGGCGAGAAACTAGTTCGCCTCCCTACGGGAACACGTGCATTCTGGTCTCTCGCCAAGGCTGTCCAAGGAACTCTGTCAGCTATCTCGCCATCTCTGCACAGGGTGGACGACTCACTGGCCCATGACGCAAAGGAGAAAGCCGATCTGCTAGGCTCTTTTGCTTCCAACTCGACTCTTGATGACGGGGAACATACCGCCTACCATCCCGCGGTGTGAGTGTTCCATGCGGAAGTGCTGTTTACACACCGCTCGGTGCGTAAAGCACTCTCCCTGGACGTCAACAAGTCGAGTGGGCCTGATGGAGTCCCACCCATTGTGCTGAAGACGTGTGCTCCGGAGTTGGCACCGGTTTTAACGCGTCTTTTCAGGTACTCCTACTCCTAGGCGTAGTCCCGAACTCATGGAAGGCAGCTTTGTGCACCCGATCCCTAAAAAGGTGACCGCTCAGATCCGTCCAACTACAGGCCTATCGCTATCACCTCCATGTTCTCCAAAGTAATGGAAACTGTTATCAACTATCAGCTCATGCGGTACCTTGAGGATCACCAGCTGATTAGTGACCGCCATACGGTTTCCGTCGAGGTCGCTCGGCTGGTGATCTTCTAGGTTACCTAACTCATAGATGGGCGGAGGCAGTGGAGTCTGGGAGAGGCGTTGGCTGGTTTGGACGTAGCGAAGGCCTTCGATCGGGTTTCATACAAGCGCTTCTTCGAAGCTCCTTCCTATGGGCTTCCTGGAGAAATTGTGCAATTGATCACTAGTTTTCGGCAGATCGGAGCATCAAGGTCGTAGTAGACGGTGCATGCTCCGATTACGCTCCATTAACGCTGGTGTTCCACTGTGTTGCGTGTTACCAACGTTGCTTTTCTGCATATCAATGATATGTTGCAACTGGTAACATTCATTGCTATGCAGACGACAGCACTGGTGATGCTTTATACACCGGCCGTGCCAATATTTTCGGGAAAACGTCACTGAGTACCGGAACAACTTTGTGTTCGAAGTCGAGACTTTGTTGAACAAAGTCTCAGACTGAAGCGACTAAATCTAGTCCAGTTCAACCCAGAAGACAAGTTTGCGCGTTTACCGCTAAAAGAACCCTTTGTCGTATCTCCTCAGTTTCAAGGCACCCTTTGTTGCCTCAGCCAGTATCGGAATCCTCGGTGTCGACATATCGAGGATGTGCAGTTTCGTGGTCACTTGGAAGAGAAGGCCAAATTGGCCTCTCTAAAAGCTTGGCGTGCTCAGCAGAGCGGGACAGTATTTCATGCCGGCACACCGCTTGCAACTTTACAAGGCGCAAGTTCGGCCCCACATGGAATACTGTTCCCATCTCTGGCAGGGCTCCCCAGTGCCAGCTCCTTCCACTTGACCGCATCCAGCGCAGAGCAGCTCGAATCGTCGACGACCGAGTTCTGTCCGATCGGCTTGACTCACTGGCCCTGCGTAGAGATGTTGCATCTCTTTGCGTATTTTATCGCATGTACCACGGGAGTGCTCTGAGGAATTGTTCGGACTAATTCCAGCCGCTCAATTTCACCATCGCACATCGCGACAGAACTCGAGATACCATCCATACCATCTGGATGATTGGCGGTCCACCACTGTGCGATTTAGAAGAAGTTTTCTTCCTCGCACAACTTCCTTGTGGAATCGATTACCAGCGATTTTCCGGACCGATACGACTTAGGACCTTCAAGAAAAGAGCCTACCTCTTAAAAGGCCGGCAACGCATCTGCAATTCCTGGTGTTGCAGTTGTTCATGGACGGCGGTAATCACTACCATCAGGTGAGCTGCATGCTGTTTGCCCCTCTCCTATAAAAAAAAAAAAAAAATATTATGCTGTCAATTACGTGTTGTATGTGTATTTTGAGGAAGGTGGAATGTTTCACAGCCTGTAATTATACTAGCTCTCATTCGTTTCAGACCGGAACACAGTAGCAAGCATTGTAGCTTGACGGCAGAAATAGTTTAGAGGTAGCACCTACATAGACGAATTCCTAGGAAGAAATGGAGTCCTACCATCTAATAAGAAGTTTAAAAGCGTACTATTACCGCTCGAGAACATAAAAACCAACAATAAATATAGGTGTTAAATTTGTTTTACACTCTATTGTTATGACAGCACATATTTTTTACGGCAGTAGCAATAAAAGTAGACTCAATATTATATATAATACTACCTTGCGCACTGGAAAAGTTATATTCGTATAATTTATCACGTAAACTAAACGACATTATCATTGTTGACGCTTTTATTATTCATTACACATCGTTTACGTATATATTCTTATGAATAAAATTTTGCGAGTAATTTTGCCCTAATAGTATATTAATCATTCTTGATGGAGAAGGAAACAAAATCAGTAATTCAAATGTATTGAATATCTTAATGTACTTTTATATTGTTTACGTTGCCTTACATACAGGTTCAGGAAATAAACTAAGATATGATTTATATATCTTAGTTTATTTTCCTTTTGCAATATAAATAATTTAAATTGCAAAAAAGTGAGGGATCTAATTTAATTGCCATATTATGTAAATAATTTAGTGATGAATTATTTGTGCAGTTATAGGTATTACCTATCCAAATATAATTTCAAGTATACTTATGTACCTAATGTAGTCTGCTCGGGGTGAGGCCCAGACTGAAAACCAGAGCCATGATTATCATGGCTGACACTTAGTCCGGTCCATTTTGTGATTTCATCCTGCAGCGCAGTTATTTCGTCCTAAATTGTAATTACCTTTTGTTATCAAAGATGTATTTAAGTCTTGTTATTTGTTTCATTTGATACTTTCATATTCTATTAAAGGTTTTTAAAATGTAAAAAATAAAACAACAATCCTAAAGCGTTTCACTGCAGAGCATAGGTCTTTTCAACCGACTTAAAAAAAGCAGGAGGTTTTTAATTCGACTGTATTCTTTTATGTGTGTTAGTTACCTTAGGATTTTTTTCTTTTCATGTGCTCCCATAGAAATTTGATCAAGATCTGACTAGTAGCTTTTGAGTTATCCTTAATAATGCGTATTTAATTGACTTCGACTCCTACATTGATGATGTTCTCATTTTATTTATATTGAAGTCAGTTATACAAAATTTTAATTTTACCACTTGTAGATTATTATTTACGATAGGATAGAATCAATGAATCCGTCTCAATGTTTCAGAAATTAATTTGCTTTCGTGCAGTTTAGTTTTTCCACATGATTTGAATCTATAGAAAATTTAAGATCTGATTAATTTTTCAATATGACTTTAGTTCTCGCACCAATATTGCACAGCTTTTGTATTGATTGCAACCAACGAGTCCTGTTTACTACTGAATATAAAATCGATAAGGGCGAATTGAAAGCTATAGTGGAGGCTGCTTTATTCCAAATCATATCTTAGTTAGATTATCTCACCACGATAGAAAAGTATTCAAATAAAATTTTAAGAAAATTAATTAGCTAATTTCGCGCGAAAATTAAAATGCTGTGTATGCTAGTTTCAGAGCGTCTCCTTCTCCTGCAAATACGTTCTCTATTATTGCGTACTGCGCTAGCTGACTAATAATCTATTACACTTGATAATGTGTCAATAAAAGACCAAACACGTGGCGTGTTATCGACGTTATCGACAGTAGTCTGTCTTCCCAGTGTAGTGGTGTCGGGGATAGTGGTACTTTTAACTTTTATATGACCTTTTTATTGTACCAAATCCTGTACTACTAGAAACTATAGGCGAACATATAGCTTTCTCCACTAGCTAACCTTTGGGAACAGAGAGGTTATGGGCAGTTAGGTTGTCATGATCAAATATTAAATATTAATGTTAATATAATGATTTCTTATATCTACGCGAACACTCACATTGAATAAAACTACTTTTACGGATTATATCGCGTTTAATAACTTATTTTGTTAATATTTATATAAAAATATGAGTAAGAAGAAAACATTATACGAGGTAGAGCCACGCTGTATTATGATTGTAGTACGAATGGGTCGGCTCGAGCAGGGCAGGACCACGCACCACAGAATACCAGCGTAGAATAACAGCTTAATACTGATGTGTTCCGTATGGTGAGTGTAGAGAACCGGATACTCTTTTCACTGGAAACGAGGCATTCGATGTTAGTGCTCAGAGGTATAACCTCATCTGCATTTTGTTTCTTAATTGAGAATAAGAAGTCAATGAGCCACAGCGACCAGTGACCTCAGGTAGACGGTACTGTGTGCTCGTTTGTCACCCTTAAAGTGAAACTTCTTTATCAACGTAGTGGAGTTTAGTACAGTAGTTAAAACAGTCACAATTTCTCGTAACGTTTTTTTTCGTTAGCCTACTTATGTAAAATATAAAATAAATGAAGAATGATATATCAAAAAGTTTCACTTCGAACGTGTATACACAATTACAGGCACAATTTATTTACTATAAAAAAATAAAAAACATTCCAGCTTTTCATTGTAAATAAATAATATCGTGTGCTTGAGTGTATCTTCGTATAATCTGTTCCTGAATATTACAATTTTCGTCAAGCGAATACAAAACATTAACTGCAGCATAATTTTATTTCCAAACATTGATACTAAGCCGTTCCTACCGAATTAACTTTGTTTGTGCTATGTTACAACTTACATCTTATGGGCTGTGACGTTCGAGGATATCAAAAGATAACTCTGTCTCGTTTGTAATTTAGTAAGTGTATAGCATCTTGTTTGGTTGCAAAAACAAAAGGCAGAAAAAGCACTTACATGTTCAATTGTCACCGAACCCAATATTATCATTGACTAATTACAATATACTACCTGGCCCAGTAGACATTCTGCTCTTTTTACATCAAGAATTTGCATTTTACCGTTTAGTTGCATAAAAAATTAGAAACAAAGCACGTACATGTTCAATCGTCACCGAACCGAACATCGTCATTGACTAAATTACAATATACTAACTGGTCTGGCAGACATTCTGCTCTTTCCTTTATATCAATCATTCTGCGTTCATTACTGTTTAGTTGCAGAGGCAAAAAGCAAGAAATAAAGTATGTTTATGTTCCGTAGTCACCGAACCGAATATCGTTATTTATTCAATTACAATATACCAGCTGGCCCGGCAGACGTTCTGCTCTTTTGTGTATATCATTTATTCACCATTCATTAGACTCATTCAAAAGTCTACTGCTGAACATAGGCCTTCCTTTAAAAATTGCTTCATAGTTGTCACGCCAGACAGGCCAGTCGCAAGTTTTAATAATTTTCGAGTTGTTCTTAGAAAGATGCTGCTGCCCGTCTTCTGTTTCATTTCTACCCTACTGTCTTTTACGACATTCACTGGATAACTTTCCGGCTTATAACATTTATTAATAACTCGAACAGCGTCTCCTATCGAGTCAAGATTTTGTGATTTTCTTTTGACTCTAAACCAACATATTATATAAACATATTAAATAAATAAGAGTTTTTACGTACATAAAGAATTTGATAATAACTTTGATTGTTATTAGCAGATCCGATATTTGGCGCTGTAGTTCAGCGCCCAATATCGGATCTTAGCATTGTTACGAACCATTGTGTCGACAAAACTAATATTATACTGTATAAATATGACCTCAATCGGTCAAGTCGCGCAGATAAGAAATCACACCATCACTAATAGACGTATCAGATTGTTATTAAATAAAATGCGGCCGCTGCTTCGATTAAGTATTTTCCTTCTAGTCAGTACTCGTATTAATCACAGCGGCAACTTTTGAATAATTTTGGAAATCATCAACAACGCTGGAGATATTCTAGTGCCGGAAAAGGATGTTCTAACACAAAGACACTAATTCATCCTTACCTACGTTTCCCATGTAACACTTATGTCTCATTGGACACGTCTGGCTGATAAACTCAGGACCTGCGAAGTAGTTCCACTGAGCCAAGCGCTAGTTAGCTTTGCCCTATCTTCGTATGGGTGTGATTTACCAGTGTGTTGAATCACTAATATTTTACGTCTCTATCAGAAAACACAATATATTTCTTATTTATTTATAGTTACATAAAACATTCAAATTACTATAAAAATGCTTTTATAAACAATGTATTATTAACAAAGACAAAGAAAACCTTCCTTAAGAAATTCCCAAAAAGATGATGAAAAGTAAAAACCGCATCAAAATCCATTAAGTGGATTTAAAATTTTAAATGAATACACAGACAGATGCGGATTATAGTACGTTTTACTTTAATTGCTTTTAATACTAATTGAGTTTTTTTATTTGACATCGTAAATATGCGGACGGAATATTGATAGTGTACCATGAAAAATTGTTATTTTTATTTTGTGTGTTTCACCTTGCTATTGTTGATACCGTTTTTTAAAATTATCTTATATAATTTTTATTTTTATTTTATAAGATGTTGTTTCATCATTTGTGAAATATCTGGGAAATTTTGATGATAGTTTAACCTAAGAGACAGTCGATTTTTTTTTATAGGAGAGGGGGCAAACGAGCATACGGCTCACCTGATGGTAAGTGACTACCGCTGCCTATGAACAACTGCAACACAAAGGGAATTGCAGGTGCCGGCTTTTAAAAAATGAGTAAGCTCTTTCTTCAAGGTTCCTAAGTCGTATCAGTCCGGAAAATCGCTGCGGTAAGCTATTCCACAGAGAAGTCGTACGCGGAAGAAAACTCCTAGTGAAACGTACAGTGGTGGACCGCCAAGCATCGAGATGGTGTGGATGGTATCGGGCGTTTTGCCTCGATGCGTTCGTGAAATTTGGCGGCTGGGATTAATCCGAACAATTCCTCAGAGCACTCCGTGGTAAATGCGAAGACAATGCAATGCGATGCAACATCTTCGCAGCACCAGTGAATCTAGCCGATCGGTAGACTCGGTCGTCGACGATTGAGCCGCCTGCGCTGGATGCGGTCAAGGAAGGAGCTGGCACTGGAGCCCCAGCCCAGATGAGGACAGTATTCCATGAGGCCGAACCTGCGCCTTGTAAAGTTGCAGGCGGTGTGCCGCATGAAATACTGTCCCGCTCTGCTGAGCACGCCAAGCTTTTAGAGGCCAATTTGGCCTTCTTCCGTGACCACGAAACTGCACGTCACTAGATATGTCGACGCCGAGGAATCAATACTGGCTGAGGCAACAAGGGAGTCCTTGAAACTGAGGAGACAAGGGTTCTTTTAGCGGTAAACGCGCAAACTTGTGTCTTCTGAGGATTAAACTGGACTAGATTTAGTCGCCCTAATCCGAGACTTTGTTCAGCAAAGACTGACTTCAGACAAGTTTGTTCCGGTACTGGCGACATTTTCCTGAGAAATATTGGCACGGCTGGTGTATAGCATCACCAGTGCTGACATCCGCATAGCAATGAATGTTACCGGTTTGCAAATATATAGACATGTAGAAGAAACAGCGTTGGTGGAACACCAGCGTTAATAGAGCTATAGTCGGGCGCCACAACGACCTTAATGCTCCGATCTGCAAGAAAGCTGGTGATCCATTTGCACAATTTCGAAGCCATAGGAAGGAGCTCGAAAGAAGCGATTTTGCCATACCCGATCGAAAGCCTTTGCAATGTCCAAACTAACGACCAATGCCTCTTGACTCTACTGCCTCCGCCCATCTATGAGTCAGGACCAGAAGATCACCAGCTGATCGACCCCGACGAAAACCGTATTAGCGGTCTAATCAGCTGGTGATCCTCAAGGTACGCATGAGCTGGCAGTTTGTAATGGATTCCATTATTTTGGAGAACAAGGAGGTGATGGCGATAGGCCTGTAGTTAGACGGGTCTGAGCGGTTGCCTTTTAAGGGATCAGGTGGACAAAAGCCGTCTTCCATGATTTCGGGACTACGCCTAGGGAGTAGGAGTACCGGAAAAGACGCGTTAAAACCGGTGCCAACTCTGGAGCACACGTCCTCAGCATTATTGCGGGGATTCCGTCAGGCCCACTCGACTTGTCCAGGAGAGGAGTGTTTTGCGGACCGAGCGCTGTGAGAACTGCACATCCGGTATGGAGCACTCTCACAGCGGGATGGTCGGCGGTGTGTTCTCCCCGTCATCGAGTGTCGAGTTGGAAGCAAAAAGGAGCCTAGCAGATCGGCTTTCTCCTTTGCGGCATGGGCCAGTGAGTCGCCCTCCCTGTGCAGAGATGGAAGAGATGGCTGACAGAAGTTCCCTTGGACTGCCTTGCTGAGAGACCAGAATGCACGGGTTCCCGAAGGAACGCAAAAATTTCGCCAATTTATCTATGTGCTCTGACTTTGCCGTGGCAAATACTTTTTGAAGGACCTGGAGGCGGAATTATACTTCTTTTTAAAGGCGCTGGTGTTTACATCCCGGGACGTTGATGCGTCAGCCCAGGCCCGGTAGCACTCCTGCTTGTAGGGTGATGCTATTTTACAGGAGCAACTAAACCATGGCTGAGGTCTGCCTCCAATGGGCACCACAGAGGAAGGAATAAAAAGTTCCATACCCTGAAGTACCACATTAGCAACAGAATTAGCAACAACGTTGGGATCGTTTGGCGAGAAGCAAACCTGCCCCCAATGGTAGGATGCAAAGAAAGACCGCATTCCATCCCTATAGTGCCAAACACGGCGGCAGGCACACCACACACCGGACTAGACAATGATCCAAGGAGCCAAGAGGGACGTCGACGGAGACCTTATATCTCTCCGGATGAGAGGTCAGCAGAAGGTCCAACAAGGAAGGTGCATGATCCTTCACATCTGGAATCCGCGTAGGCGTAGTAGCCAGTTGTATCATACCATATGCCAAGGCAAAATCATGAACAGATCTCTCCGCATGATCGGTTAAACGTGAACCGAGCCATTCGGCGTGGTGGGCGATAAAATCGCCAAGGATCACGATCTCTGCGGATGGGAGTTGTTGTAGCAAGGAATCTGTAGCCATTTGGACGTGGTCGATGAGTCGGTCTGTTTCCGCTATGGGACCTATAGAGGCACCGGTAGATGCGCGGACGGTCGTCGCTATCTACGCGTAGCCAAAACCTTCAAGATCGCCGAGGCGTCGAGAACGGATGTCCTCTGACGTATACGCAAACTCCAGCCCGAGGCACAAAGAGTGTTCCAATTTGTACCCCGGTAGGAGAATAGTCTTCATTTAATTCCGCTACCATGTTGATGAGGGGGGGGGGGGGAATGGGGCCGCCAGCCACCTGCACTCACCAAACGAAACGCCAGAAGCAGAGCTCTACTACGCCGGTATTCTGTGAGGTCGTGGCACCAACCCGGCTCGAGCCGGCCCATACGTGCAACAGCAGAAGCTGCCGCGTGGCTCTACCACCGTTATGTCGATAACGATAGCAGCTCAATTCACACAAAGAATCAAAATAACTGGTTTATTTTATTCATCTTTCCACTAATATATATTGGATTTTTACGTATCAAAAATCAAACCATTATTTTAACAAAATGGAGGACCAACAATTTTCGAACGACTAAATTTTCCGGCAAAGCTACTATAAAGGTGCAAGTTTAAACCAAACGAACAAAGAGCTAGAACTAGAACGACAGCATTTTTTTTGATCCTTTAGGCTAAACAAAAGCTCATTTTCAGCGTTTACACCAAAATATCGACGAGCAAGAATGAGAACCATAATAAACACTCACGCCTGTCACCCAGAGGGGTAGACAGAGACTATGGACTTTCATTTGGCACGATCCTGACACACCTCTCTCGCCTCCTCCACATCCATATACCTACGCATACACGCTGTCGGTTAAGGGTACTCTTAATTTGGCCCATTTTAGAATGAGATATCCAGAATGAGAACCAAGTAATAGAATTCTTGCACAATGTTTAGATCAGCCGAACGAATGCTCATTGCTTCGTGTCAATTCTATGGTTAGTAGTGCTTCGCTATGTCCGACTCTGACAGCAATATTATAATTGCAAGTGCTGTATTTATAATTTTGTCTCAAACACTCAAAAAGAAAAGAAGGCAGAGAAGTTGGTGAGTGACAAATCTAATGCAACGAAGGACACTGGATAATGTAGGAGAAATAATGACGGATATGCAAGAACGGATATTTATCTTCCATAATTCATCAATAAGTATGTATTGAATTAAA
Organism: Parnassius orleans; assembly: GCA_029286625.1. Classification (NCBI taxonomy): domain Eukaryota; kingdom Metazoa; phylum Arthropoda; class Insecta; order Lepidoptera; family Papilionidae; genus Parnassius; species Parnassius orleans. Next base: position 726,030 of record JAGSMP010000006.1, on the reverse strand, counting down.
CTACTTTTACGGATTATATCGCGTTTAATTAACTTATTTTATTAATTCGACGTTTCGGGTGCTTTACAGCACCCATGGTCACGGGGACTGAGGTGATTGACGTCCCAATGTCAAAGCATACGGAGACCTTCAGCTTTTTTTTTTTTTTAATTATTAATTTTGGTCCGATCTACGCAGAATGAACTAACTGTGTCTTGAAGTATTGCAGTGATATGCTTGGGTTTAGTTTTAATTTTATTAATTACAGGATCCCAAGCAGGTGGTAGTACCCAGCCTCTCTATTGAAATTTGATGTTTTTAATTTCAATAGCCTCACGTATCATCCTTGGCAGGAATCGATGTTCTTTCGCGAGAATCTGTGGTTTATCAAATCTAATGTAATGGCGGGGCCGTCTAGGATATGATCACAAACTGCAGACTTCCCGGAACGTTGGTGCTTCACGTCAGCTATGTGTTCTTTTACGCGGGTTTAATAGATCGTTTTGTTTGCCCTATATGAGAGACCACATTCACAATCAAGCTTGTACACTCCTGCATCTTGTAGAGGAATATTGCACTTGACGGATGGTAAGAACTGACTAATCTTCTTCGGCGGCTTGAAGAATGTTCTGTAGAAGCTCGCTTCAAGATGTAGCCAATCTTGTCTGTGACACCTCTGACATATGGTAGTACAGCAGGCACACGCTCGACTGTGGCCGGCTTCACCGGTCACTGTGACGTAGGCGCGGGACCCGAAGCTTGTTGTCGTGCAGAACCTGCTTGACGTGCTGAAGCTCGGCGGCCAGGTGTTTGCTGTCACAGATCCTCGTGCTCTCTGTAACAAAGATTTGCCCACGGTAGCCAACTGTGAAGGATGATGGTGGGATTCACCATTTAAATATCTGTTTGTATGGGTCTTTTTTCTATACACGGTGTGACCTATGGTGTTGTTAGGATTTCGAATGACTAATACATCTAGGAAAGCTAAAGAATTATTTGCCTCTAACTCCATAGTAAATTGAATTTTAGAGTTTATGGAATTAAGATGTTCTAAAAATGCAGTTACTTTGTCTGATGGTAAAATTGTGAAAGTATCGTCTACGTACCGCTTGTAGAACCTTGGAGTTACTGGTGCAGTAAGCAGGGCTTTCTCCTCAAAGTCCTCCATGAAAATATCGGCGACAAGGGAGATACCGGTGAGCCCATTGCAACACCATCTACTTGCTTGTAAAACTCTTCCTTCCACAATAGATAGCCAGATGTAAGGTAATGTCTAAGCAGTACTGCATATTCTGCTGGCATGTTGTTTTCCTCTAGTTTCCTAGTTACAATTGAGATGCAGTCTTCAACAGGTAGGCATGTAAATAGAGACTGAACATCAAAACTGACCATAGTTTCATTGTCAGTAAGACATAGGTCTTTATCTCACTAACAAAATGGTATGAATCCTAAGTGTGTGCTCTGTGTGTCCTGAGTGGTGATAGTGTTTTGCTAAGAGTTGAGCCAATCTGTAAGTTGGCGAATCGATCTGACTCACTATTGGACGTAATGGAGCGTTCGGTTTGTGTATTTTTGGTAACCCATACAACTTCGGTGGTTTGGCACGCAGGTATTATCGAATTGACGTCTAGATTCAATTTCTCGGAGTATTTCTTAATTAGATCGCTAGTTGTTTTAAGCGTATTAGTTGTAGGGTCTGTTTTGACCTTTACGTACGTACTTTCATCCGATAAAAGTTATTGTATTTAGAATTGTAATCCGACGTATCCATTATAACCGTAGCATTACCTTTATCTGCGCGGAGAATCGTTAAATCTGGTCTGTTGCGTAAGTTTTTCAATGCATTAATTTCATCCTTCGGAAGATTTAATTTCGGCACTGAGCTTCGACGTAACAAAGACGAGATGTCTTGACGTATGGCCTCTAAATCTTCCTTACCAATATTATTTTTATACAGACAGTCCTCAACACTACAGATAATGTTTTCATACGGGATTTTCGCGGTGTTATTATGAAATTCATACCTTTGGCCAAAACTTTTATTGTCGCGTCGTCCAGAGATTGTTTTGACAGGTTATAGACCGCGCGTTGTTTATTACTCGCGTCTGTTGTCAATGGTTGTGTTCCGTTCTTACATTGACGTTGGTGTTGGACATTTGATTTAGTTGTTAGTTTTTGGTATTTATCTATATGTTTATTTTTGCATTCATTGTATTTAGTTGATTCCCGTTTATCTAAAGTTTCCATGCAATTCTTATAATCAAATGTCGATAAAATTGTCTTTAGATCACTGGACGATTTGTCTATGGTTTTGTTTATGAAACATAGATCGGTACGTTTTGCTGAATCACCGTTATTAACAACTTTTGCTTGCCTGATTTAAGATCTTAGCGCTTCCTCAAATGTCTTCTTTAGTAGATATCTTGACACGTAGGAATGAGATTATGGTCTCTGCATCTCTTCAAGAAATTTAATGATGTTACGTATCTTGCGCGCTTGGTCTTGAGATCTTCTTCGGCGCTATTTTATTTGCTATTTCCAGTCCGTACTGGTTTACATAATGATTTCTTATATTTACGCGAACACTACACACTGAATTAAACCATTTACGGATTATATCGCGTTTAATTAACTTATTTTATTAACCCGACGTTTCGGTGCATACGCACACATGGTCATGCGGGGACCGAGATTGACGTCCCAATGTCAAAGTTACTTGGCACCTTCAGTTTTTTAATTATTAATTTTGGTCCGATCTACAGAATGAATAACTGTGTGAAGTTCGCAGTGATATGCTTGGGTTTAGTTTAATTTTATTAATTACAGGATCCCAAGCAGGTGGTAGTACCCAGCTCCTCTCTATTGAAATTAGGATGTTTTTAATTTCAATAGCCTCACGTATCATCCTTGGCAGGAATCGATGTTCTTTCGCGAGAATCTGTGGTTTATCAAATCTAATTTAATGGCGGGGGCCGTCTAGGATATGATCACAAACTGCAGACTTCCCGGAACGTTGGTGCTTCACGTCAGCTATGTGTTCTTTACGCGGTTTTAATAGATCGTTTTGTTTGCCTATATATGAGAGACCACATTCACAATCAGCCGTGGCACTCCTGCATCTTGTAGAGGAATATTGCACTTGACGGATGTAAGAACTGACTAATCTTCTTCGGCGGCTTGAAGAATCTTATAGAAGCTCGCTTCAAGATGTAGCAATCTTGTCTTGACACCTCTGACTATGGTAGTACAGCAGGCACACGCTCGACTGCGTGGCCGGCTTCACCGGTCACTGTGACGTAGGCGCGGACGGAAGCTTGTTGTCGTGCAGAACCTGCTTGACGTGCTGAAGCTCGGCGGCCAGGTGTTGCTGTCACGGATCCCTCGTGCCTCTGTAACAAAGATTTGCCCACGGTAGCCAATGTGAAGCGATGATGGGATTCACCATTTAAATATCTGTTTGTATGGGTCTTTTCTATACGGTGTGACCTATGGTGTTGTTAGGATTCGAATGACTAATACATCTAGGAAAGCTAAAGAATTATTTGCCTCTAACTCCATAGTAAATTGAATTTTAGAGTTTATGGAATTAAGATGTTCTAAAATGCAGTTACTTTGTCTGATGGTAAAATTCAGAAAGTATCGTCTACGTACCGCCTAGAACCTTGGAGTTACTGGTAGTAAGCAGGGCTTTCTCCTCAAAGTCCTCCATGAAAATATCGGCGACAATGGAATGCGGTAAGCCCATTGCAACACCATCTACTTGCTTGTAAAACTCTTCCTTCCACAATAGATAGCCAGATGTAAGGCAATGTCTAAGCAGTACTGCATATTCTGCTGGCATGTTGAGCCAAGAGTTGCAAACTCTTAGCAAACACTATCACCACTCAGAGGACACACAAGAGCACACACTACAGGATCATACCATTTTGTTAGTGAGATAAAAGACCTATGTCTTACTGACAATGAAACTATGGTCAGTTTTGATGTTCAGTCTCTATTTACATGCCTACCTGTTGAAGACTGCATCTCAATTGTAACTAGGAAACTAGAGGAAAACAACATGCCAGCAGAATATGCAGTACTGCTTAGACATTGCCTTACATCTGGCTATCTATTGTGGAAGGAAGAGTTTTACAAGCAAGTAGATGGTGTTGCAATGGGCTCACCGGTATCTCCCATTGTCGCCGATATTTTCATGGAGGACTTTGAGGAGAAAGCCCTGCTTACTGCACCAGTAACTCCAAGGTTCTACAAGCGGTACGTAGACGATATCACAATTTTACCATCAGACAAAGTAACTGCATTTTTAGAACATCTTAATTCCATAAACTCTAAAATTCAATTTACTATGGAGTTAGAGGCAAATAATTCTTTAGCTTTCCTAGATGTATTAGTCATTCGAAATCCTAACAACACCATAGGTCACACCGTGTATAGAAAAAGACCCATACAAACAGATATTTAAATGGTGAATCCCACCATCATCCTTCACAGTTGGCTACCGTGGGCAAATCTTTGTTACAGAGAGCACGAGGGATCTGTGACAGCAAACACCTGGCCGCCGAGCTTCAGCACGTCAAGCAGGTTCTGCACGACAACAAGCTTCGGGTCCCGCGCCTACGTCACAGTGACCGAGTGAAGCCGGCCACAGTCGAGCGTGTGCCTGCTGTACTACCATATGTCAGAGGTGTCACAGACAAGATTGGCTACATCTTGAAGCGAGCTTCTATAAGAACATTCTTCAAGCCGCCGAAGAAGATTAGCTGCCTACCATCCGTCAAGTGCAATATTCCTCTACAAGATGCAGGAGTGTACAAGCTTGATTGTGAATGTGGTCTCTCATATAGGGCAAACAAAACGATCTATTAAAACCCGCGTAAAAGAACACATAGCTGACGTGAAGCACCAACGTTCCGGGAAGTCTGCAGTTTGTGATCATATCCTAGACGGCCCCGCCATTACATTAGATTTGATAAACCACAGATTCTCGCGAAAGAACATCGATTCCTGCCAAGGATGATACGTGAGGCTATTGAAATTAAAAACATCCTAATTTCAATAGAGAGGAGGCTGGTAGATACACCTGCTTGGGATCCTGTAATTAATAAAATTAAAACTAAACCCAAGCATATCACTGCAGACTTCAAGACACAGTTAGTTCATTCTGCGTAGATCGGACCAAATTAATAATTAAAAAAAAAAAGCTGAAGGTACTCCGTATTAACTTTGACATTGGGACGTCAATCACCTCAGTCCCCGTGACCATGGGTGCTGTAAAGCACCGAAACGTCGGGAATTAATAAAAATAAGTTAATTAAACGCGATATAATCCGTAAAGTAGTTTAATTCAATGTGTAGTGTTCGCGTAAATATAAGAAATCATTAAATAAGTATGTATTCAAATCGTCCAATCCATAATTAAATCGATAATTATGTATTCAAATCGCTAGAACACAAGAACGCTTTAAAGAGACCGCTCCGGGAGCGAGCACGTCCGAATACGTAAGAACGCTCTAAGCAACTGTTCGCACGCTCTAGTACCGTTTACATTAAGGGACGAACATTCTTAGGGCTCCTGCTCACGAGATGGTTTTAACACGTCCCGGTTTTGCCGGCGCCAGGTAGAAACCGTTCGAGCTTACACAAGACGGTTTGTATACGACCTGGTTTCACGGAGGCGAGCACCGTGCCGGCTGCGGTGAGGTTATAAGGAAGAGGTGGAATAATATCCATCTCCTCGCACTTTTCTTAACTTGCCGCAAAGAAATATTATTTTATTTTAAGACGCTTCATTTTAATAGGCGCTAGTAATTCATTTATTTGTATTTGTTAATCAATAATATAATACGTTTATACACTACGTTAATACACTACGAAAGACTCGTTCCAATCGAGTGTTCCACTACACTCACGCATGTTTTTTTTATAGAGTAAGGTGACAAACGAGCACAGTCCACCTGATGTTAAGTGGTTGCTGAGGCCTGGATCTACATCTCTCCTCGCTTGCGAATCAAAATGCAGGTGTGTTTGTCAGCCTTGAGGACTAGATGAAATGCCTCTTTTCAGTAAAAGGGTCTCCGGTTCTTACACTGCAATACGAAACATAGCAGCATCAAGCTGCTATTTACGCTGGTATTCTGTGAGCGTGGTTCTTCCTGGTCGAGCCGACCCATTCGTGCTAAACTATACTATAAATATAGCTGCAGCTTGGCTCTACACGTATAAATCCGAAAAAACCGGCGAAAAACCGTCTCGTGGGCGTGAGGCCTTAGAATATTCCATAGTATGTTTGTGAACGCACACAGAACAACGAAAGAATGCTCTACGCCTATTTACACTAAAAGAATTAAAAAGAGTGGGGATAGAATGAGCATTCGTTCGTCTGATGTAAATCGGCCTTTAGAATCCTATTAGAATATTTGTTATATGGAATAAAATAACCAGACCGGCAAAAGTAACGGTGAATTCATGTCTTTACTGTCTGTATACATCCTACAGCTTGACCTCGTGCCTTCTCTTATTTCTATGTATTAAATGATAATGGAGCAGTAAGTTCGCCCGCTGCTCCATTGCAAATTCATGTACTTAACATTCTCAAAATAGTTTATTTGTCATATATGCAAATTTGTTCAAGATTATTCCTTCACTGTCGAGCACGTGATAAATCGGTACTTTAAACTGTCACCAACAATTCATGAGTGTCGGCGGAAATCGATTTGGATTGCTGGCGAACTATAAAATTGACGAGTGCTTTGTATACTACCATGTACGGTTTGCATCTGATTCTGGTTGTGCGTATCATCAGCTGGATTTTAAATTAGTTTGTCATTTAAGTTGTCAGAAATGTTTAAATTATTTCTTTCTTAATATCTTATTTGTTTTCTAATTTTTTTCTTTCTTAATTGTTTTCAGTTTTAGTCTACTATTAAGTATATGTTTATATATTATTAATGATTTACCTTACTTTTTACAGGGGATAATAATGATATAGTTTCTTTTTTCTTTTAAAAACATTATCTCCCACAAGAAATTTCTCCTGTATCCTGGGGGCAGTTCACATACATGAATACAAGGACAGACATCCAGACCCGGAAAAAATTGTTGTGGCCATACAAATACTTGTTCCGTGCTGGATTCGAATCATGGCATTCAGCGCTGCAACTCATTAGTATTATTTCATAATATTGTTTACTGATGTTACTTCATTGATTTTCAAATACCAACGGCAATCGTTCGAATACGACTAAATGAATAATACAGTTAACATTAAAATTTATATTTGAATAACTAACATCAAATGTTTAAAATATAAATACCAATATGCTTTACACGGGTAACAGTTGAGCATTGCTGATTCCGCTGTTTTCGTATTATTACTATGGGTTGCAGAAGCTTCAGTGGGGCTCTCATACAGTATCTTCTAGCAAGCAGACTGAACTCTACAGTTCCTATATTATGCTGTATAAAGATTGGAAGTCTAACTAGAGTTGAAACATCTAACTTAATTATTTCCATAGCAAAACTACTGCATAAGTGTGAAATACTGCATAAGTCTTTGCAGTATTTCACAATAATAAGCTACAATAACTTCTAGTAGGTTAAAAAATACCATACCAAACTAGTTGTAGGTACAATAACATCACGATTTTTAAATGTCATAAAAATGTATTGTGTAGAGGCGGTGTAAAATATTTACTACCTTATCTTCCCTTATCTTGATGTTTACCGTAAGAGGCAACAAAGGAAAACAACACCGGAAAAAGGCAGCAGTGTCTTACCAATAACAACTAGTAAATAAAAACTGCGGTTACTAGTCCGCCCGCGCAGCTGGCAACTATAGCAAATATCCTCCTATGAGACAATCTCTGAGAGGCCTATGTTCAGCAATGGATACTGATAGGCCGTAATGATGATGATCATGATCATGATCATAATGATGAAGATGAAAATATAAGTTTTTAAAGTGATGATAATCGACATGTTTAGTTTTGTCGAGAAATATAATAATTATAGTAAGTTTAATCCTGTATTTTCTTCATTAGTACATAAAAGTCAATGGACACGGGTCTCTCATTTTGTTCAGGGTTTAAGGTGTTCCACTCACATATTTGCTGCTCCTCCCTTACATTCCTCGTTTTTCGTCTGACGTAAGCGTGATGTTCATACCGCCTTTGGAAGTAAAGAGCTTTTTATTGCGTTTCCATAAACGACACCCAAGATGACAAATAGTGATTCGACCATCTGAGCCGTGGTAGTTCAAATAGTTGCGCTCGCTGTAAGTTTTACAGTACACGAGCAACCCAGGTTCGATCCTGCCGGCACCAATTAAATTGTTAATTGCAATTTTAAGTGCTGATTTACCACGTGTTCGGCGGTGAAGGAAAACATCGTGAGGATACCTGCATGTCTGAAAAATAAGAAAAATATATTTCGAAGACACGTATAAGTTCAGTTCGCCAACATGCATTGTGGCAGAGGCAGCGGACACTTCCTTGCCCTAAAATACCCTCTATGAAATGAGAGGAGGCCCAGCCCAGCAGTGGGACGTATATAGGCTGTAACTTTAACTTTATTTAACCACCCGGCAACGTTTATCACACGCATAATATGTTAATATTTAGCACCGATTCATAAGTTATAGATGATCAATTAATTGCCACATCTTGTAATATGTAGTTTAGTGAATAATTTCAATAACTTTCGAGTACTGACGTTGCCATTCGCATTGTAAAGTTTGTCTCAGTTTAGTTAGTTTAAAAGCGTTTATGAGCAGATAATTGTAAATTCAATATCGTCATTCACAGTGTTATTTAACTTAACAAACTCTGGCCGCAATTTCTTGATAATCTGACAATAATCATATCTAAACATATTTTACAATTGTTCAAAAGACAAAAATTAATATTAAATATTATCATCATTACAGCCCTTCACAAGTCCACTGCTAAACATAGGCCTCCCAAGGAACGCCACAATGCACGGTCCCGAGCCACCTGCAAATTATATATGTATATATTTATACTATAAATATATATGTATATATTATAAATATGTATATATATGTATATTCCTCTCCCGCCTCTTACTGAATGATACCTATGGGATGATATGGGGTGAAGTGGATTCACTTATGCCACCCCAACACTGCAAGTAAGGATATGCAAGCAATTATAACTTTTATATTGGTTATAATAATCCTTTTAAGAAATAATGCTTTGAGATCTACCATAAATTAAAACATTTATTAGACATAAACAAACGTTATTAATTACTTTGTAGGTTCTCAAGCGTTGATATAAGTTTGTCCTCCATTATCATAGTTTGTGCATTTAGAAGCAGTTGCTTTAAAATTTAATTTTGACTTCCCAAAGCGTATCTAAAGTGAACACTGGCGTAAATTACAAAGTGAGTAATGTATGATTTATTAATGCTTTCGAATACAGTATTTATTAACCGATTTCAAAAACGAGGAGGTTTTATATTCGATGTGTATGGTATTTATGTATATTTTATGTGGTAGAGTCATCCTGCAGATATATTACTGGTATAGTTGTGGCACGAATGTGTCGGCTCGATCGGAGAAGGACCACGCTCTCAAAGAATACCAGCGTAAAATAGCAGTTAACGTTGCTCTGTTTCGTATAGTGAGTGTAGAGAACCGGAGACCCTTTTTGCTGGAATCGAGACATTCCATATTAGTCCTCACGGGTGACATATCACATGAACATATCTGCATTTTGATTCGTAATCGAGGATAAATGTAGATATGTCTATGGGCCGCAGCATACACTTACCATCAGGTGGACTGTGTGCTAGTTTGTCATTCTTATCCTATAAAAATATTCACAGGTTTCTCGAAAACGGCTTAACGGAAAATTTTTCTTAAATAGGTTATACACCAGGGTGGTCTATTATAAACTTGAAATAATAAAATGTTGGGTACAATTTTTACATGGGTAGAAAAATAGGAAATAAAATTTTTAATCTAACTTTTTACAGGACATTCTAGTTGTTACCTTGAACTTTTGATATTCCTTAGTCCACTCAAAAGGGTAATCAATTATACTTTAACTTAAAAAAAAACGTGTTCAAACATTCTTAACATTGAAAGATTGTGGAAAAAATTTGAAAGTTATTTTATATCATGTAGTATGATGTTATTAGATCATAAATGTTTTTCTTTGCAAGTATATATGTTTCGCTTGTATGTCTAAGATTGACTGCTTTAAGTTGTTTTATCATAGTATATATATAATGTTTTGTAGTATTCCGGAATCACAATGACCCTATCACTTTGAATCTCTTGATATGTCCACCTATTCTAATGTGTCGACGGAAAAAGTAAAAAGTAGAGTCCTTCTAACCATAGGTGCAAACACCCAAAAACATCAGGAGTTAAAAATAAGTACAATTAAATGCGATAAAATCCGAATTTCGAAGACGTATTTGAAATATTAACGAAAGAATTATGTCTCACTACTGAAATGAAAGGATATATATATATGTCTCACTGCTCAGTATAGGCCCCTGTTATTTCTGAAAGGATTATGGAGCGATTAGTTCGCAGCATTTCAGCCAGTGTTCCAGTTCACATGTCTTCGAAACATTTACGGAAGCATTCGAAATATAAAGAGAATAATATTTTAAATAGGATCATCATCATTACAGCCCTACAAGTCCACTGCTGAACATAGGCCTCTCCCAGGAATGTCACAAAGCACGGTCTTGAGCCACCTGCATCCATCGACTTCCTGCATGTCTTACCAGGTCGTCACTCCATCTTGTGGGGTCGCCCTACACTTCGCCTACCAGTGCAGGCTGCCACTCGAACCTTTTCCCCCATCAGTTGGATCACTTGATCCCTGGCAGTGAAAAGTTCTAAGCAAAAATATTTTCTTTAACTTTGAAGAAAATCTTTTTACAATTAAGCTTAGAAAAATATCAAAAATATCAAGCATCAAATTGACTTGCAGTGCCAAGTCAAAAAGGGTTTAAGAGTTTATACCTGCACTATGTACGAGTACGTTAATTGTAGAGGTAAACAAAATGATTATAATGCTATAACAGAAAACACTTGTACTACACAGATGAGGTTGCCACTTAAAGAAAAAAAATTGATATATTCCCCATGACCAAGACCCAAAATTCCAAGGTAAAATTTTTTCTCCAAAACTTTAAGAGATATAAAGTGTAAGGAATATTTTAATATGTAAAATTACAAACCAAACTTTTTTTGTTCGAATTTTTTTTATGTTATAGTTAATGAAACATCAAAAACCTTGTATTTCTATCAGTTTATCAATGTCCAGCAATTTCGAAGACTACCTGGACAGACAACAAGACAGACAGACAGACAAAAGTTTATTTGTCTAATATCATACAAATTTCACCCTAAACTCATAATAGAAGCAAGTTATTTCGATATTATAGACAGACGCTTTAATTTTATGTATATGTGTATAGATGTATGTATTGTATATATAGTATATTTATTAAATGAAAAGTAGAGGATAACAAAATCGTTTGCTGCAAAGTGTTTCTCGCGGTTTTTAAACGTAACATTGTCTTTAATATTCCACAAGCCATTAGTTGCGATTTATGAACTATGATACCGGCTTGTAAGTGTTGCTACAGTGCGATTGCTTAACTCTGGTGAGAATCGTGGCTTGGTTTTGTTGTATTATGTAAATGTATCACTGTTGATGACAAGCAGATGCTTTTTCTTTTTTTTTTATTAAAAATGGGCTCACTATTGACCTCCATCTGGCCCGAGAGCAAAAATGAGGTTTAAGATGGAGCGAGTTTGCCCAGGAGAAGCCTTTAAAGCTTGGAAGCGTTACACGAACTCTGAAAAACAAACGCTGGCAGGGCATTCCACTCCTCGGTTGTGCGCATTATAAAGATGACTGATTATGATTATTGATTATATTATATTATTGATTATTGATTATATTCCGAATATTCACTAAGCGCTTAGCGCTTAGTGTGAATATTCGGAATGTCAACCAAGTGGATGGTAACCTGCAGTTCGTCTGGGACTAAGATAGGAGAATAGAGATGGCGGTATGAGCTTATGAGCTCATAAATTAATATAAATTAATATTATTAATTATTAAATTAATGCAGTGTAGTGGCGGTGTGAGAATACCCACTACCCCATATCATTCCGCGACTATCGTAAGAAGCGACAGAGGGAAACAAATCAAAACAGGAGCGTTTTCCTAATAACGACTAAAAATAAAAATAAACTGCGGTTGCCAACGCGCTTGCCAAGCGTGGCAACTATGGCAAATATCCCCCTTATGAAGGGGAGACCTATGCTCAACGGTGAACTTTAATAGGCTGTAACGGTAAAATGCTTAAATTAATGTCTTGTTTTAGGTTACAAGATACCATCATAATAAAAAAACAACGCAGTTGCGGAGTAATTCCCATTGGCAAACGATTCTCACCAGAGTTACATAATCGCACTGCTGGTTTAAGAGTGAGGTGTCATGAGATTGGATTCTCCTGTAACCCGAATATCTGTAACAAAAGTCTTGTTGTTTTAATAAATCACACGCGTAAAATTACTTAATACAGACTGAAGGTTAAAAATCTGGTTACCATAATTCATATTATCAGCAAAAAAAAAAAGTGCATGATTTCATAGAACAAAAATTGTTGTGACGCACGGGCATGTTTTAGGTATTCACCATTTAAGGTTGACGCAACACGCGAGGGGAGTAGGTTAAATAAAAGTATACTCATGCAGCCCCGGCGGTAAAACATTACAAGAAAACGTGACTTTTTGTTTTTTTAATACCGTAAGTACTAAATTTCACCACTACGTCGTCTATCTTTTTTTTATAAAATGTAGTGCATCACTTCCCGCATTTGCATTATTCCATTTGGATTATATTTCTACAGAACGGGAACAATGTGAACGAAAAACTGAAAATTCTTTCAATTTTTATTATTTTCAATTCAACCTGATGGTTTTAAGTGAATGATTTAGTTAATAGCCACCTACATCTATCCATGGCTAAGAATACCAAATGCAGATAGCATCACATGCAAATAAAATTCAGATGTTTTGTTACCCCTAAGAGTGTAATGCCTTGTTAGAAAGATAAAAAAAAATGTTTTTATTAGCAAATTTCAATTCAATGCTGTAGTCTTTACAAGAATAGTATGTACCAAGTACCAATTGTCATTCTCGAAAGATTTGCCGATTTTCACATCGCTGGGCAGATGTATAGTTTGAATACAGAGTTGACAGTGTCGCACTTATAACTTCCCATAATCTTTTATAGAGGCCTGTTTCTTCTCTTGCCCAAAAGGGTAAGTAGAGTCAATGAGGGAGGAAACGCACGCAGCGTTCTTGGCACTATGCCGTGGGGAGAGGACTGTATGATAATTTTAGTTTATTTTTTTTTGTAATAAATATTGTATATTATACTCTATGAGTTTGAGTTTGGTATTTTCTAATTTTAGTCCGGGTTTCTTATTTTAGGCTGGGTTAGAAACAGGGGAAACCTCTCGACAGGCAATGTGTTCAACCTGCTGAGCACCCAACACTTGGTAATATAGAGCTGTATTTTTTAGTGTTTAGGATTTAGAATCCGGTTATTGTGCGGTCTTTACTTAAGATGTGCGTTAGGACAGATTACGGAAGCTGATGTTGCGGCACGGTGACCGTGCAATCAGTTCCATTATGGAAATCATCAATATTCGACGTGGGTTTTCTATAAACGTTGCAGTTGTATTACGGCTACAGAATGACTGAGGTGGCTCGACTGGGGAGGTTCCACGCTCTCGCAGAATATCAACGTAATATAGCAGCATAATACTACTTTGTTTCGTATGGTAAGTTGAGAGAACTGGACATTCCTTTTTACTTGTAATGAGGCATTCCGTCTTAGTCGAATCCACTTACCATAAGGTGTACTTTGAGGTCTTTTATCATTTTACTTCTATAAAAAGCCTTAATGCTAGATAGGCTCGAGTTTTACATCTGCCGGAAGCCATTCGATCTTATTAACATTTCCCTTTAATTGTAATGACACTCAAGGGAAGAGTTGGGTGATAAATTTTCTAATACCTCTATCAATCAATCAATCAATCTCTTTATTCATTAACAATAAATTGTGTACCAATATTACTGCCTACAACTACATCGTTATGGTAAAGCATCTTTTTGAGAGCTATAATTTCTCTATACAATAGGAAGGTTATCAACTTTGAAGCACTGGAAGAGTATGCGCTCACATGAAAGCGTCTATAGTTACCAGTGGGTTAGCAAATTGATTTCACATGTGGTAGAGGCACGTTGTAGCTATATCATTATTGTTGCAGCACGAATTGGTAGGCTCGACAGGTGAAGAACCACGCCCTCACAGAATACTGTCGTAAGATAGTAACTTAATGTTGCTGGGTTTAATATGGTGAGTGTAAGAACCGGAGACCCATTTTACTAGAAACGAGGCATTTCATCTTGGTCCTCGGGGTGACAATGCATCCGTATTTTGATTCTTAATCGAGGATCATCAGGTGAACTGTGTGTTCGATAGTCACCCTATTCTATAAAAGAAACCCGCTCTATCCGTTGTGGGATAAAATCGGACATTATCAAGGCTGTAAAAATAATATAAAATACGCATGCACACCTTATCTATAGAAACAAACAACAATCTTAACACAAATAAAACTAGCCCTACTCCTCGCAGTATAGTGCTAAGAACGCTGGCAGTGTTTCTTTGATAATGGATATACTTGTTATCGCGGATACTGATATTTTAGGAAATTTCTACGCATGCGGACTTCAAGGATCGATATTCTCTATAGTTTCTGAGATTGATATTAATTACTGGTAAAATAATAGTCATGTCACGGATTCGGATCATCACATTACGTTTCTACATATTTTTAATCGCCTCGACGTGTAGTGGTTGGGCAAGAAACTTCACTCTGCCTCTACTCCTCCAGCGCAAGAGTATCTACTACGCCATATTAACGCTTGGTAAGAGGCGATAGAGGGAAACTGAAACAGGAGATGGGCAGCAGCATCTTCATGTTAAAAGAACAAATACTAATAGCGTCAATGCGTGACTGGAGTTTAGCTTTAGCTTAAGAAGCCGTTTGGCCATTTTGCATTAATTATGTATTCATAATTTAGTGTTGTTTGTTATTTTATTTTTAATGACATAACAAATTATAATTTTTTCGAATAGGGTCATATTAGTGGTTTATGTTGAAGAAAACTAACTAACACATACATAACCATTATCAACTGAGTATTTTTGTGTTTAAATTAAAAAAAAACAACTAAAATCTTTAAACATATAACTAATAACTTTTAGCTATTAAATAAATTGAACCATTATTGCCATCTATACACGCGTTGCGCGAATGAGTTGCGCGGAAGGGCAACATATCGACTCCACTTTTTGTCAACACTCGATTTCGCTCCTCATCTAATTTGTGTTCCGCGGGTGATAATATAAGACCATCGATTCTTAAGGAGTAAACTCCAAAAAAATACGATTGACAACCCGCCTGCCAAGCGCGGCAACTATGATTAATATCCACCTATGAGTGAAATTATGGAGGAGGCCTATATTCAGCAGTGGACTTTGTTAGACAATAATGAATGAAAAAAATGGCAAATACATTTATAGTTATCTTTTATACACATATTTAAAAGATTGTATCTCGTAAGTACCCAAGCGAATTGAACAATTTTAAGTTTTAAAAGACCTGATATACGTTCCTGCTACAATTTAATTAAATTCAAGAACATTGTTAAAGCCGTTCCTAGCGAATTTAACTTCGTGCGACTACGTTATGACTTGTGATATTACGAAACGAGTTGTGGCGGTGGGAAATGAGTGAATAGATAACGGATCAAGTTTCCTCCAAATTTTAGTCGAAAATAAAACAGTGATTAATAGGGTTTCAGAAACTTGTACAAAAAAGTGTTGTTTTGTCAGCCTCTCCCATTGTAGACATCATAGCCTCCAAAGTATGGCGAATCTTGTATAATATCTTGTATAATATGCCCAATGTAAAATAATCGGGGCGGCGACACGAAATCTGGTAATGCGACCGTCAATCTGCTCACCAGGCTTCCAGTGGCGGATTACCCTTAAGGCAAACTAGGCATGAGCATAGGTTAAAATAAGGGCGAGCGCGGAAGTTTCAAACGAAAAAAATAAATATCTTTGATTACTATTACATCAGCCTACTTTGCAATTATTTTGCATATTTATAAATTACAATATAGTTTATTTGCAAAATGATTAAATTATAATTTATATATTTAAAATTAAGGCGTATTTATATAAAAGCAGTGTAGAGAAATGGCAAATCCAGTTTATTTCGCTAGTCCTTGAGGATTTATGCGCGACGAGTAGTGGCGTAAAAATTTAATTTTGGTGACAATAGCGAGCGTTCTCTGGCTCTTACTGGGAAAATGACCATCGTAAAAAATTCACACTCGTGCATAAATTGGGCACTACTTGACGATTTATATAAGTCTGGTGATGCAATTAAAGCGTATAAGATAAACATTTTTTAAAGCTTCAAAATAAGAAATAATAAATGACGCCGCAAACAGTTCATATATTTTGAAATAATATGCTGCCGGATAACTAAGCTTGATGAACGTGGGTGGAAAATTCGGTGAGAGTTTTGAGTGCTGGGCTATTATAGGGGTTATTATGAATTTTCAGTTCATATACTCGTGTGGTGCAGGTTAGACTATCCACTACCTCATTTCGTTCGTGAGTGTCGTAAGTGGTGACAGAGAGAAACAAACCAGAAGATGGGTAACAGCATCTTTCTTGCAAATCTAGAAAATTAAAACTGCGGTTGCCAACCCGCCTACTAAGTGTGGCAAGTGTGGAAAATATTCCCTAGAAGGCAATGTATGGGACGGCCTATGTTCAGCAGCGGATTTTGATAGGCTGTAATGGTGATAACGATGATAAAACTAGTAATTAGTAGTTAAAGACTAGTTGAAATGAACGAATAGCAATTTCTTTCTCCAGTTGTCAATTTCACCTTCATGTCGTGCATGTGGCTAAATAAAGAAGGATCTGACGTTCAACAAATGTCGATATATCCATCTGAAATGTTTTCGGAACTATAACACTATCTATGAGCAAAATGTTATTGTATATAGTTTTAGAGAAAATCGCTTGTGATAGACCGATCCGACTATCCGTTTCCATAAATTCTGACCTTGAAAATTTTAACAGTGCATATGTCGCAGTGAGAAGCATAGCACATCTATGAAACGCTTAATTTTTACCTACATATTTGTTTTTCTTTTATATAATATAAAAAAATAAAGTGAAAGATGAAAATAAATCTAGCGTTGAGCATTTTGCAAGTAAGAGCCGTGTGAAATATAGGCGGTTTGTGTCCTTTGATCTTCTATATATACGATGTTAGAACAGAAAATATTTGAAAAGGACACTCAGCACCCGTTATTTGAGACCAGTCCGTAGTATCAATCGTTATATAATCTATTTATCCCTTACACAATTTATAAAATAAAATATATACTAGAATAATGAACCTAAAACTAAAAACCTTAAAAAAATATATTGTAATAACTAAAATATATTATTAAAAAGAGTCCCTTTAGGCAAGTTCGAAGATACTGGCAGTGTTCCCTCTTTGAATAGCTAGACTAATTCTTTGTCCGAGGTAGCTGCCAGCTCTTCGGTCTCCTGTGATCGACTAACCTTTTTCTATTTTCTTAAAAACCTTATATGCTAGGACCCGGACCAAGGGTCTCGACACCGAATGGGACAAAAAACATATTTGGAGCCTAGACCCTGTATTTGCATGCTTTAGCTTTTTCCGCTTCACAAGCCACCAGCTCTGTTGTTGGTTCCATGTAGATGGGAAGGGCATGTGTGTCTGAACAGGTTGCATCCCATACCAGCACCCGGCCCATCTTCCATGGAATCAAACTCATACCGTCCAGTCTCTTGCCATCGTCGCTTGCAATACCAGACGGCTCAAGTAGACTTAGCACGTTGACGGTGGCAAGGACCGGCGTATGATTATCGTGCTGCATGTCTCGAGCGGCCTGCACTTTTGTCCGTGATGTACTAGCTTGTCGACGTCACTGCCACACGGACATTTATGAGGAACGCAGACCGGAACCCCAAGCCGTAGACGGTTGCGATTCGGACGTGTCAGGCTCAAGAAATGTTCCTGTATTTGACGAAGGGTACGCGTGACCAGTAGCCGGCCTCATGCGTATCACGGCCAAAAGCCTAGCACGCGCCGAATCTGTACTACAGCTCAAAGATTGTCATAAGTCAATTTGCAGTTTATTTCGTCCTAGCTTCTGTGAATTTGGAGAAACTGGAATTTTTTACACCACCATAACGGATGGGTGCTTGGGATGCTTGGGTCCAAGATTGCTCGTTCAGGTGCATATTAAGAATCGATTCTAAACTAATTTTGATTAAGTTGTCTACTTGTGTCAAGAGATCTGGGTGATTCCAAAAAGGAGCAGAAATTTATACATACGTAAATTTTGGGACGAAAAGACAGAATTTTAAGATGCAAAGTGCATATGTGGACTAATTTCAAGGAGACGGTCAGCAGAGTTTTGAAATTTAGTAATTGAATTATTAATATATTCAGAAATAGATTCATTGAAAATTGGAGAACCTAAAAAGTAAAGGCAATTACTGTTAACTATTTTAATATTTGGAGCCAAAATATAAATTTTTGTTTTACGTCATTTAAATTTAAGTTGCAGTTATTTATAAAAAGTTCGCATTTGCTAAAATAAGCTCCAAACCAATGCTTTAAATTTATTTTGATTAAAAAGGTCCGAAAACACAGTATCCACGTCACCTCCTAGCGTTCCGTCGTCCAAATACCAAACGTTGAATTTAGAATTTAAATTTTTGGTTATCGGATTTATAACTTAAAATTGCAGGCTCAAGGGGAGCATCCTGTTGACAACCTACTTCCGAGGACAGTTCATTAGAACGATATAACAATTTTGTTGGGTCAGCGTAACTGAGAAGAAGATAATTGTATATTTCGGTATATGTTGTTTTATTTCGTCAGTAGGGTATCCCTATTTACCGAATTGAATGCATTTTGACATCAATTTTGAGCAACACGTCAGGATGTCCGTAAGTTACACCGAAGTCCCTCCTTTTACACCACCTAACTGTACGGGTTCAAATTCGTTTAATTTTGGTTAAATATGTCGAACAGCAATTTTGGAGGCCAGGCGTCGTAGTGTTGATCAACAGCACTGGTCTCACCCTCCGTCCTTTTGGTGAGGGCAATGAGGTTCGCGCTGAAAAGAATGGGAACAATTTCTGGATTGACATTACCGGAATACATAAAGTTGATTAATTTAGTGATCGAATTTACAAGTTGCTCGCCTGCATCACCTCTACAGAGTGCGATGTTAAGTCTTTCAGATGTTGGGGTGAGATTCCATCCAAACCTGCAGCCGAACCTGGTTTAAAAGATAAAATGGCACCTGTAACATCTTTGTTATGAATTTAAGGCATGCTTGCCCTGCTGTTGGTCAGTCGAGAAAATATGGGTTTACTGGAGCTGGAGGATGTTTTGTCCGTAAGGCCTGAAGGGTGTCAGGGGTATCTGGTGATAGCACGTCGTTGGAGAACAAAGGCGAGCGGCACCTGAGATCTCCGTCACAGATTTTGTTTTCGATGAGTTTGTTGCGATTACGAGGGCATCATATTTGATTAGAAGTGCGGCAGAAGGTGAGGAGCACAGCACAGTTATTTTTAATCTTTTGTGTCAAGATAAATTCAGTTCATCAGTTTTTATTATATGTAGTACGCTGTATGAAATAAATAGGTTCTGCCATCTTGGTATTGCTTATGTAACATTTCTGGATTAATTGTGACAAATGTGTAGCAACGGTTATTCAGCTCCTCGAGTGATTCTTTTAACTATCGTTATACTATTTTCAAATGGCTAAGATATGTGTGGAAAGAGTTGGATCGTTGGCTACATAAGTAGGCGCACTCGAAATAATGGGATGGATGCCGAAGGTGCGTTGTGAAAGTACAAAATTTGATAATTTTTTCTTTAGAAAAATGGTTTCTAAAGAAAAAAAGTATTACATTTTTTCTTTGGAAACCATTTTATATTAACCGAACTGACAATTTATTACATATATCTCATAACAGATGTATGCGCGCGTGCTCGCACGTATGTGTGTGAGTGATATATAAAAACCTAATCATTAAGTATTTTCAAAACTTCTCGCACAAAGTTTGGTTTACTTCCATAGAATATGTTTACAAAGTGAAATGTTTTGTTATATTCTCTATGTATCCGAGAGACTTTTTTAATAGAATATGGGTGACAAACGAGCACACAGTCCACCTGATGGTAAGTGGCTGCTGTGGCCATAGACATCTACATCTATCTTGAATCTATCTTAGGATGCCTCTTTTCCAGTAAAAGGACAATGAATTTTGGGCATAATTTATTTTTTTATGAGCTATCGCATAAAGATAAAAAGCTTTGTTTGTTGTGTTCTGATTCTAGGACATTGTTTCCAATAAGGTATTTACTTCGGCAACAATAAACTTTTTAATTAAATTTTATTTGTTGCATGATTTCGATGATTAATTTTTTAGTTTTTGCAGTCAGTTTTTACTTTATTAAAAGATAAATAAATGCATCCATCTTTTAATATTCGTTGGATATTTAAAATCACTTTTGTCAAACTACAAAACAAAAAATAACATTAAAGTAACTAACATTTTAGTATCTGCGAAATTTGCAATATTATGTGAGGTGATCTTTTGTTGAATTTACGAGACATACGTTTTTATCGTTTTGCTTTTTATTATCCCTGGCTCTAAGCATAAATAAAGTGCTTGCAGCAATATGGTTCTTTAACTGTCAATTGCACGTATGTAATTTTATCTTTTCTTAGAACTTAATTTATTTAAATAATTATTACTAGCACGCGATGTGCAGAAGCGTAGTTAGTTATTTTATTATGCTTAAATATACCGCCACATTTCAATTATGATTATTAGTTCGTTCTATTGGTCTTTCATAACTTGTCACAGGATCAAATTTTCCAGATTTTAAACGAATTAGATATAAATTAAGCATATATTTTTGATCTCAACTATAACTATGTATAGTACTGCTTAATATAGGAAAGACTGACGTCCTTAAAGAAAAGTTGCAGTTGTGTGGAGAACTTTTTTACTGGTAACGAGGCATTCTTCATAGGTCACAGATCCACTTACCTTCAGGTAGACTGTGTGCTTGTTTGTCACCCTTATTTTAAAAATATTGCTCCTTTCGGAATAGTATTCAACGGGTAGTGTCAGCAATAACTTTAAATACATGGAAATAAGTAGCGATTTGTTCGTTGGATTTCGCAGTTTTCCTTTGACAAAAACAAACAAAGAAGGGATTACTCAATAATGCTGACTCAAGTCCCTCTGTGTAAATGTGAAACTCTAGTCCTTCTGTGTAAATGTGAAAATACACCCTTTGTTTCATCAACAAATGCAGTGTGCTCTTATCAGAAAATACTACACATAATTAGAAATAAAATATTTCCTGTTTATTTTTTTCATGACTTTTTTTCAAACTTCTGTAAATAATGTTCTGTGTAAAGATCTGACTTTATTAATGAATTTAATTTAATTAAAAACATAAAATCAAGCAATTGTTACAATATCTATTTCGTTTATAGCGTACCTACCAACCAGTCGTAAAGACAAAGCAGGACGTCAAGAAGTGAAGTCAAAAGGGTTTGAAGTGATTGAAGTAAGCTTGTGAGCTTTAGCGTCTTCCATGTAAATAATGATGTATTGACAGTTGGCAATTTAAGACTTTTCGAATTCTATATTTAATAACCGAGAAAAACGAGGAGGTTCTTTATTCTAGGCGTATAGTTTTATTTATGTTCACCGATCTCTCTGCTAAACCGATGTAATTTTATCTTATTTAAAGTAAAGGGACACTTTAGGGGTGATTCCATATAAGTTTTAAGAAAAAATCCATTCTAAAGCATGGAAAACAGGGATGATTGTATAACTATTTATACACCATTCTAGTTGTTACCTATAACTGGTAATATTCCTTGTGGATAAACCACTTATAAGAGGAAAATATTAAAAATCAATAAAAAGTAAAACGGACTGCAAAAGTATTAGTTAAATCCACTTAGCTAGTGAAGTAGAGCCTTTTTATTATAACTGCTGATACCCGCCACTTCGTACGCGTTGCTTGATATATTAACAAAGTTTTCGATGTATATATATATATATATAATTAGTCGTTTTATATAATTATATATAAATACGACTGTAAGAAAACAATTATATTAAAATTTGTTATTTAACGGTGAAAAATTACTGAGAAAATCATAGGAAACTACGGGGTGCAATTGATCAAGGTACAACTGAAGAGCATCAGGTCGCTCGTGCAAATAATGTGCAGCTGGCCTAACGTTATCATGAGGCAGAGGTGAAGAGACTTCCCTCTCCTACGCGTGCGAGCTAGACCAATTGCCCCACTTCTCCGCGGCAAGAAAACACATATCACTGAACACGTAGTGCTTATAAAATCGTTGTTTCTTAAAACTTTAATAACTCTATATTAAATGAAGATATCAATAATATTTTTTCATAAGGGCCAGTGTGAAATAAAACTTAGAAAACCTAATTGAAATCTATCCAGTAGTTTTCCGATTTGTACGTAAACATTCTTTTATTGAATATTTTAAACCGAAAATATGGCTTTAGGATAGTTGGCAGACAGATAGGCTCCGTCTGTAAATAAGTAAATAAAGTATGCTAAAACACAATTATCGCATGATTTATGAATATTTTATAATTAAAATTACCTTATAAATTTTACTTATAGAACTTACAGCTACTACAGTCAATGGACGCCTGCAGCCGATTTCAAACAATGAAGGCTTCATATTATGCGTTGTCTATTTTGAGGAAGGTGGAATGTCTCACAGCTTGTTATACTGGCTCTCTATACGCTTCAGACCGGAACACAGTAGTGCAGACATTGTAGCTTGACGGCAGAAATAGGTAAGAGGTAGCATCTACCTAGACGGATTCCTGGGAAGAAAAGGAGGCCTACCGTCTAATAAGAAGTTTATAAGCGTATCTATTTTGAAATTTGGCGAGCGCTTACCCCTGACCTATCACCGCTCAAGATCATATAAACCAACAATAAAACAGTTGTTGAATTCGTTTTACACTCAATTGTTATGACAGCACATATTTTTTACGGCTGCAATAAAAGTAGACTCAATATTATATATAATACTACCTTGCGAACTGAAGAACTTATATTAAAATAAAAAACGACGAAACAAACGGCAATAATACTCGTATTGTTGACAGTTTTATTATTCATCATACATCGTTTATGTAAATATTTATGAATCAAATTTTAGCGAGTAATTTTTGCCCTAATAGTATATTAATCATTCTTGATGGGAGACGAGACAATGTAAACAAATATCAATAATGAATATATTTTAATTTGATTATTTTAATAAATTAGTTACAAAAAGTTATATTGATTTTATTGCCTTATATACATACAGGTGTGGTGGCCACAGGAAAATTTTAATTGTGAAAGTGGTGGATTTAATTTAATTGCCATATTATGTACTTAAATAATTTAGTAATGAATTTTTTGTCTGGAAATGAGGATTACCTATCCAAATATAATTTCAAGTATACATATCTACTGTAGTTTGCTCGCGGTGAGGCCCGGACTGAAAACTACAGCCATGATTATCATGGTTGACACTTAGTCCGGTCCATTTTGTGATTTCATCCTGCAGCGCAGTTATTTCGTCCTAAATTGTAATTACCTTTTGTTATCAAAGATGTATTTAAGTCTTGTTATTTGTTTCATTTGATACTTTCATATTCTATTAAAGGTTTTTAAAATGTAAAAAATAAAACAACAATCCTAAAGCGTTTCACTGCAGAGCATAGGTCTTTTCAACCGACTTAAAAAAAGCAGGAGGTTTTTAATTCGACTGTATTCTTTTATGTGTGTTAGTTTTATTCTAAGGTAGAATTTTTTCTTTTCATGTGCTCCCATAGAAATTTGATCAAGATCTGACCAGTAGCTTTTGAGTTATCCTTAATAATACGTATTTAATTGACCTCGACTCCTACATTGATGATGTTCTAATTTCATTTATATTGAAGTCGGTTGTACAAAATTTTTAATTTTACCACTTGTAGATTATTATTTCATTTTGAAAGGATAGAATATATGAATCCGTCTCGATGTTTCAGTAATTAATTTGCTTTCGTGCAGTTTAGTTTTCTTTCACATGATTTGAATCTATAGAAAAATGTAAGATCTGATTAATTTTCAATATGATTTGTAACATAATTTTAAATAATAAAGTAGACCTGTGCTGGCCGGAGGCAGGGCAGACATGGCAAACGCTCTGTCCCGGCGAAAATATGCCATTGGAAGTTAACCAACAAAACAGTGGGATATTCCGTTGGTACAGAGGGTGCAGAAAGATTTGTTTCATAATTTCCATAGTAACCAAGATGAGCACGCCTTCTAGCTGTTTCGACTAAGGAATCTAGTCACTGGTTACACCTTTACCATCAAATAATCTCGGCACATTACTTGATGGGAAAGCTTGCGCATCGCTGTAGGAATCCGACTAGGAGCGGCGATTTGTCAACCCCATCAGTGCCCTGTGGTAGCAGCGTCGACAAGTTTGGGCTCACGGACTTTCTTGTAAGAAAAGTGCTGGTAGGTTTCACGGCACGGTTCTTTGAACGATGTCATCCGAAGGACTCTTGTCTCTATAAATGTTCCCTCGGTTTTAGAGCCTTGTGGAATATTTAGAGACGATGTAGAGACCCGACATTGGTTCCTTGGGAGAGAGGTAAAGCCCTAGTGTGGGATGCTACTTGCGTGAACTTTGGCGGCCTCTCATCTCAGGGTACCTCGTTCAGAGCCGGAGCGGCATCAGAGGCAGCTGAACTGAGTAAGTGGCGCAAATATGAGTCTCTGAGAGATGACTACATATTTGTGCCATTTGCTGTAGAGACTATCGGTCCGTGGGGTCCACGTGCGATGAAGTTCTTAAAGGAACTCCATCCGCGGCTGGTTGTTGCTGCTGGTGATAAGAGGGCTGGCTCTTTCTCGCTCAAAGGCTAAGTATAGCCATTCAGCGGGAAACGCAGCCAGCGTTCTTGGCACGATACCGCGTGGAGTAGGACTGTTTGATAATTAAATTACTACTTTTAGTTTTTAATTATAGTTTTAATATTGTATATAATAAAATATGATTTTAGTTCTGGCACCAATATTGCACAGCTTTTGTTTTGATCGCAACTCTTTGGAAATATCGAACATAACAACGAGTCCGTTGACTACTGAATACAAAATCGATAAGGGCAGATTGAAAGCTATAGCGGAGGCTGCTTTATTCCAAATCACATCTTAGTTAGATTTTTATCTCACCATGATACAAAAGTATTCAAATAAAATTTAAAGAAATTAAGGACGCGTTTGCAAAATCGAACTATTCCATTGACACGGGTCACACACACACAGTGTACGCACGGTTAGTAGCGGGTGCTGGAATCGTAATCAAGTAAAACATTTTGATAATTTGAAAGATTGATTTTTCTCATTTCTTATACTACAAATATATACTTAGATACGAAATACGAATAGCTGCTCGAGAGACTGCTAGGCACTAGAAGCCCTCTACTAGCAGTAAGATGGTGGCTGTGGACTTTGGGCTGGTTTTGTTGGTTATGATAAGACTTTAGCTCCGGACTTGGTGAAGTGACTTGAAGGTATACTTCGGTGACTGCTACTGGAACTCGTCGACGAGTAGTACTAGGTGTGCCAGTTTGGGCTCGTTTTGTTAGTTACGATGAGACCTAACCTTCAGGCTTGATGGAGATACTTGATGGTGTACTTCGGTCACAACTGCTGGAATTCCTGGACAGTAGAACTAGGTGTGCCGAGTTTGGGCTCGTTTTGTTAGTTATGGTGAGACCTAACCCCGGGCTTGATGGAGAGATCTGATGGTGTACTTTGGTGACTACTACTGGAACTCCTGGACGAGAAGAACTAAGTGCCAAGTTTGGACTCGTTTTGTTAGTTATGATAAGACCTTACCCCGGATTTGATGGAGTGACCTGATGGCGTACTTCGGTGACTACTACTGAATCCTGGACGAGTAGACCTAGGTGTGCTGAGTTTGGGCTTGTTTTGTTAGTTATTATGAGACCTAACCTCCAGGATTGATGGAGAGACTTGATGGTGTACTTCGGTAACAACTGCTGGAATTCCTGGACGAGTAGAACTAGGTGTGCCGAGTTTGGGCTCGTTTTGTTATGCTAAGAGCTTACCCCGGACTTGATGGAGTGACCTGATGGCGTACTTCGGTGACTACTACTGGAACTCCTGGACGAGTAGACCTAGGTGTGCTGGAGTCTGGGCTTGTTTTGTTAGTTATTATGAGACGTAACCTCCAGGCTTGATGGAGACCTGATGGCGTACTTCGGTGACTACTACTGGAACTCCTGGACGAGTAGACCTAGGTGTGCCGAGTTTGGGCTTGTTTTGTTAGTTATTATGAGACCTAACCTCCAGGATTGATGGAGAGACTTGATGGTGTACTTCGGTGACAACTGCTGGAATTCCTGGATGAGTAGAACTAGGTGTGCCGAGTTTGGGCTCGTTTTGTTAGTTATGGTGAGACCTAACCTCCAGCCTTGATAGAGAGACTTGATGGTGTACTTCGGTAACAACTGCTGGAATTCCTGGACGAGTAGAACTAGGTGTGCCGAGTTGGGCTCGTTTTATTAGTTATGATTAGACCTTACCCCGGACTTGAAAGAGTGACCTGATGGCGTACTTCGGTGACTACTACTGGAACTCCTGGACGAGTAGACCTAGGTGTGAGTATGGGCCCTTTTGTTAGTTATGATTAGACCTTACTCCCGGACTTGATGGAGTGATCTGATGGTGTACTTGGTAACTACTACTGGAACTGCTGGACGAGTAGAACTAGGTGTGCTGAGCTTGGGCTCGTTTTGTTAGTTATGATGAGAACTTACTCCAGGACTTGATGGAGTGACCTGATGGTGTACTTTGGTGAATACTAATGGAACTCCTGTAGAAGTAGAACTAGGTGTGCTGAGTTTGGGCTCGTTTTGTTAGTTATGATAAGACCTTATCTCCGGACTTGATAGGAGTGACCTGATGTGTACTTCAGTGACTACTACTGGAAAACTTTGTAGAAAATGGCAACAAAACGAGCCCAAACTCGGCATATCTGGTTCTCGTCTAGAGTTCCAGTAGCAGTCACCGATGTACACTTTCAGATCACTCCATAAAATCAAGACGAATATAGAATATATATATATATATTTATTTATTTATTTATATATACAGGGTATTTTTGAAACGCTCCCGAAAACGAAGACAGATGATAGTACTAAGGATACCTATGATGATGGGTCACAAAAATTCGATCCGAGGAAAAAAAACATCTTTTCACAACGTTTTATTAACTTTATTTACGCTCCATCATGTTATTACAGTTATTTGAAACGATATTTCACAAAAAATTATGAAAATACTGAAACATAAAACCAGCAGTGGAATTACTGAATTGCAATCAGCTGACTAGGGTCAATGTACGCGCGAACGCCGAATTCGCGCGGCCCGCAACAACGATGGTACCACAATACCTAATAATTTACATCACTTGTCTAAATACCTAACTTATCTACTTAACCTACTATTTTGCCACTGTGCTTGTCTCCACGTAGCCACTTTAATTCGAATTCACAGGTTAAATAAACCAAATAACTGGTGTGATTCCCGCTAATGAAAAAATACTTAAATAAAATGTTAACAAGGTAAGAGTCATGTTTTTATCCATTGTGTAGGTATGTTTATTATTCTGATGTATTCAGTTATGTACCTATTCAGATCAGTTCAGTACTAAGTTATTTAAAAAATAGGTTAAATAAACCAAATAACTGGTGCGATTCCCCGCTAATGAAAAAATACTTAAATAAAATGTTAACAAGGTTAGAGTCATGCTTTTTATCCATTGTGTAGGTATGTTTATTATTCTGATGTATTCAGTTATGTACCTATTTCGATCAGTTCAGTACTAAGTTATTTAAAAAATAGGTTAAATAAACCAAATAACTGGTGCGATTCCCCGCTAATGAAAAAATACTTAAATAAAATGTTAACAAGGTTAGAGTCATGCTTTTTATCCATTGTGTAGGTATGTTTATTATTCTGATGTATTCAGTTATGTACCTATTTCGATCAGTTCAGTACTAAGTTATTTAAAAAATAGGTTAAATAAACCAAATAACTGGTGCGATTCCCCGCTAATGAAAAAATACTTAAATAAAATGTTAACAAGGTTAGAGTCATGCTTTTTATCCATTGTGTAGGTATGTTTATTATTCTGATGTATTCAGTTATGTACCTATTTCGATCAGTTCAGTACTAAGTTATTTAAAAAATTAGGTATGAAACAGCTTACCGATCCTCCGTGGTCTTATGAGATTCTTCAAGGCGACGTACCTACGCGTTAGGCATTATTAAAACAAAACAAAAACACAAAACGTAACAACAAGAACAATATCATTAATTAATAAATAACAAGTAATAACGACAATAATTTAATAAAAAAAGCAATTGAACTATCGCTCGTGATAGTTAACATGAAACTGTCTCAAAAACTAAAATTATTAATCAATCCCAACATTGTAACGTCCTTGAAGCATGTGTAAATTCCACAGCGCGAGGCGACACGAAGCAGCGTGTGTGCGAAAGGAAGGGTAGAGTGAATAGTATACCAATGCATTGTTTCGTACCGATCTTTCGTAGTTCGGCGCCCGCGAGGAATTTGACCCTATTGTCAGCTGATTTTCTTTTTAAGTTTCACTGCTGGTTTTATGTTTCAGTATTTTCATGATTTTTTTGTGAAATATCGTTTCAATTAACTGTAACAACATGATGGAGCGTGAATAAAGTTAATAAAACGTTGTGAAAAGATGATTTTTTTCCTCGGGATCGAATTTTTGTGACCCATCATCATAGGTATCCTTAGTACTATCATCTGTCTTCGTTTTCAGGAGCGTTTCAAAATACCTGTATATATATATATATATATATATATTTATATATAAATCCCACTACTTTTAGCGAAACAAAATATTTTAATAAAATGTGTGATTATAAAAATAATAATATTATTTTACCTTGTCAAGTACCTATATATGTATCAAATTCGAATATTTTGTGTATGTACAGCGATCTTTTTAGCTGCTGCAATCAGGCAGGCGATACAGTATCCACTCACGACGGCGGCCGAGCGCGGACTGTGGTTTCATCGAAATTTTTGTACAACAAATCAAAACAGGCACCAAAAATAAAATAACCCTTATTGCAATCCATTATGATTCATCCGTATTAGCAAAATATGTGAAAAAATAAGCATCAGTTTTATTTTTTTACTACTATTTATGACATTTTGATAAAAAGTAAACACCACTATTTTTATTGAATGTGTCTTCCTACTTATAGTATTTTAGAAACCTTAATACATGTTTATAATAGAACAAAAAATATACCTAAACATGAGCCGGTATCGTTAATTTTGTGAAAATGGCTAGGGAAGATTGTCTTTACTATATAAAAATACTATTATTTTCAACAAAAAGTTACTATAATTTGAAGATGAAGAACTATTCTATACGTAGTAGTTATTAGCTATGTTTGATTTGGTTTAGTTTTGTCACAAAATGTACAAAACAGCATAATTATGCCCGAGTTGCAAACGCACCCTTAATTTGCTACTTCCGCCCGAAAATTAAAATGCTGTGTATATTACCTAGTGTGAGGAGCGTCTCCTCCTCCTGCAAATACGTTCTCTATTATTGCATACTGCGTTAGCTGACTGCTAATAATCTATAACTCTTGATAATGTCTCATTAAAAGACCAAACACGTGGCGTGTTATCGACAGTGGTCTGTCTTCCCTAGTGTAGTGGTGTCAGGGATAGTGGTACTTTTAACTTTTATGACCTTTTTATTGTAGCAAATCCTGTACTACTAGAAACTATGGCGAACATATAGCTTTCTCCACCAGCTAACCTTGGGTAGAACAGAGAGTAAGTTATGGGCAGTTAGGTTGTCATGATCAAATATTAAATAATAATGTTAATATAATGATTTCTTATATTTACGCGAACACTACACATTAAATAAAACTACTTTTACGGATTACATCGCGTTTAATAACTTATTTTGTTAATATTTATATAAATAAATATGACTAAGAAGAAAAACATTATACGAGGTAGAGGCACGCTGTATTATGATTGTAGCACGAATGGGTCGGCTCAACCTTGGTAGGACCACGCACTCACAGAATACCAGGTAGAGAACCGGATTCGCTTTTCAAAACGAGGCATTCGATGTTAGTGCTCAGAGGTAAAAACTCATCTGCATTTTGTTTCTTAATTGAGAATAAGATGTCTATGAGCCACAGCGACCAGTGACCTCAGGTAAACGGTGCTGTGTGCTCGTTTGTCACCTTAAAAGTGAAACTTCTTTATCAACGTAGTGGAGTTTAGTACAGTAGTTAAAACAGTCACGTTTTCTCGTAACGTTTTTTTCGTGAGCCTACTTATGTAAAATATAAAATAAAGAAAAATGATATATCGTAAAGAGTTTCACTTCGAACGTGTATACAATTACAGGCACAATTTATTTTCTATAAAAAAAATAAAACACATTCCAGCTTTTCATTGTAAATAAATAATATGGTGTGCTTGAGTGTATTTTAGTATAATCTGTTCCTGAATATTACAATGTTCGTCAAGCGAATACAAAACATTAACTGCAGCATAATTTTATTTCCAAACATTGAAACTAAGCTGTTCCTACCGAATGTAACTTTGTTTGTGCTATGTTACAACTTACATCTTAACACGGGCTGTGACGTTCGAGAATATCAAAAGATAACTCTGTCTCTCGTTTGTAACTTAGTAAGTGTATATAGGCATCTTGTTTGGTCGCAAAACAAAATGCAAGAAAAAGCACGTACATGTTCAATTGTCACCGAACCTCATATTATCATTGACTTAATACAATATACTAGCGGTAGAAATTTTCCTCTTTCCTTTACATCAAGAATTCTGCATTTTTACCGTTTAGTTGCATAGAAAATCAGGAAACAAAGCACGTACATGTTCAATCGTCACCGAACCGAACGTCGTCATTGACTAAATTACAATATACTACCTGATCTGGCAGACATTCTGCTCTTTCCTTTATATCAATCATTCTGCATTCATTACTGTTTAGTTGCAGAGGCAAAAAGCAAGAAATAAAGTATGTTTATGTTCCGTAGTCACCGAACCGAATATCGTTATTTATTCAATTACAATATACCAGCTGGCCCGGCAGACGTTCTGCTCTTTTGTGTATATCATTTATTCACCATTCATTAGACTCATTCAAAAGTCTACTGCTGAACATAGGCCTTCCTTTAAAAATTGCTTCATAGTTGTCACGCCAGACAGGCGGGCTGCCAGTCGCAAGTTTTAATAATTTTTGAGTTGTTCTTAGAAAGATGCTGCTGCCCGTCTTCTGTTTCATTTCCCCCCTACTGTCTTTTACGACATTCACTGGATAACTTTCCGGCTTATAACATTTATTAATAACTCGAACACAGCGCCTCCTATCGAGTCAAGATTTTGTGATTTTCTTTTTTGACTCTAAACCAACATATTATATAAACATATTAAGTAAATAAGAGTTTTTTTACGTTAATAAAGAAATTGACAATAACTTTAGTTAAGTTATTGCTAAGATCCGATATTTGGCGCTGTAGTTCAGCGCCCAATATTGGATCTTAGCATTGTTACGAACCATCGTGTCGACAAAACTAATATTATACTGTATAAATATGACCTCAATCGGTCAAGTCGTGCAGATAAAAATCACACCATCACTAATAGACTAGTAGTCAGTATTAATCACAGCGGCAACTTTTGAATAATTTTGGAAATCATCAACAACGCTGGAGATATTCTAGTGCCGGAAAAGGATGTTCTAACACAAAGACACTAATTCATCCTTACCTACGTTTCCCATGTAACACTTATGTCTCATTGGACACGTCTGGCTGATAAACTCAGGACCTGCGAAGTAGTTCCACTGAGCCAAGCGCTAGTTAGATTTTTTGTGGACTAGCGCTTCGCCCTATCTTCGTATGGGTGTGATTTACCAGTGTGTTGAATCACTAATATTTTTACGTCTTTATCAGAAAACACAATATATTACTTATTTATTTATAGTTACATAAAACATTAAACATTAAACATGTCCTTAAACATGTCATGTTTAATGTCCATGTCACCTATGCCGGTAGTTGTTGGGAGCACTAAGCTCGAAGTTGTTGACGAATATGTTTACCTTGGACAAATAGTCCGACTAGGTAAGTCCAACTTCGACCGAGAGGTCAATCGGCGGATTCAACTCGGCTGGGCAGCGTTCGGGAGATTACGACCCATCTTCTCGTCAGGCATACCTCAAAACCTCAAAACTAAATTGTACAACCAGTGCGTGTTGCCAGTGATGACATATGGAACTGAGACGTGGTCCTTCACTGCTAGTGTATGAGAAGCTCAAGCTCAGCGAGCTATGGAGATGGCTATGCTCGGGGTTTCTCTGCGTGATAAACTTAGAAAGGGATATCCGCAGTAGAACCAGAGCAACCGACATAGCCAAAGGATTAGTAAGCTGAAGTGGCAATGGGCCGCCATATAGCTCGAACCGACAACCGTTGGGGAAGAAAGGTTCTCAGTGGCAGCCTCGTACCGGTAGGCGAAGTGTAGGGCGTCCCCCACTAGATGGAGTGACGATCTGGTAAGACATGCAGGAAGTCGATGGATGCAGGTGGCTCGGGACTGTGCTTTGTGGCATTCCGTGGGGAGGCCTATGTTCAGCAGTGGACTTGTGAAGGGCTGTGATGATGATGATGACATAAAACATTCAAATTACTATAAAATGCTTTAATAAACAATGTATTATTAACAAAGACAAAGAAAACCTTCCTTAAGAAATTCCCAAAAAGATGATGAAAAGTAAAAACCGCATCAAAATCCATTAAGTGGATTTAAAATTTTAAATGAATACACAGACAGATGCGGATTATAGTACGTTTTACTTTAATTACTTTTAATACTAATTGAGTTTTTATTTGACATCGTAAATATGCGGACGGAATGTTGATAGTGTACCATGACAATTTTTTTTATTTTGTGTGTTTCACCTTGCTATTGTTGATACCGTTTTTAAAATTACCTTTATAATTTTTTTACAAATTCTACAAGATGTTGATTCATCATTTGTGAAATATCAGGAAATTTTGATGATTTAATCTAAGAGACAGTCGATTTTTTTGGGGAGGGGCAAACGAGCATACGGCTCACCTGATGGTAAGTGACTACCGCCGCCCATGAACAACTGCAACACCAAGGGATTGCAGGTGTGTTGCCGCCTTTAAAAAGGTACTTTTCTTGAAGGTCCTAAGTCGTATCGGTCCGGAAAAATTGCCGGTGGTAAGCTATTCCACAGAGGTCGTGCGGAAAAAATTCCAAAATTTGGCGGCTGGGATTAATCCGAACAATTCCTCAGAGCACTCCCCGTGGTAAATGCGAAGAAAATTCAAAGCGATGCAACATATCTTCGCAGCGCCAGTAAATCTAGCCGATCGGAAAGGACTCGGTCGTCGACGATTCGAGCCTCTGCGCTGGATGCGGTCAAGTGGAAGGAGCTGGCACTGGGAGTCCCAGCCCAGAGATGGGAACAGTATTCCATGTGAGGCCGAACCTGCGCCTTGTAAGTTGCAAGCGGTATGCCGGCATGAAATACTGTCCCGCTCTGCTGAGCACGCCAAGCTTTTAGAGGCCAATTTGGCCTTCTCTTCAAGTGACCATGAAACTGCACGTCACTAGATATGTCGACGCCGAGGTTCCAATACTGGATGGGGCAACAAGGAGTCCTTGAAACTGAGGAGATACGACAAGGGGTTCTTTTAGCGGTAAACACGCAAACTTGTGTCTTCTGAGGATTAAACTGGACTAGATTTAGTCTTCCCAATCCGAGACTTTGTTCAGCAAAGACTCGACTTGAACACAAGTTTGTTCCGGTACTCGGCGACGTTTTCTGAGAAATATTGGCACGGCCGGTGTATGGAGCATCACCAGTGCTGTCATCTGCATAGCAATGAATGTTACCGTTTGCAACATATCATTGATATGCAGAAGAAACAACGTTGGTGATAGCACGCAGTTGTGGAACACCAGCGTTAATAGGCTTGTGTCGGAGCATGCACCTTCTACAACGACCTTGATGATCCGATCTGCAAGAAAACTGGTGATACAATTGCACAATTTCTCGGAAGTCCATAGGAAGGAGCTTCGAAAGAAGCGCTGTCCCAAACCCGATCGAAGGCCTTCGCTATGTCCAAACTAATGGCCAATGCCTCCCCTTGGACTGTACTGCCTCCGCCCATCTATGAGTCAGGTGGAGCAGAAGATCACCAGCTGATCGACCCCGACGAAAACCGTATTAGCAGTCACTAATCAGCTGGTGATCCTCAAGGTACCGCAGAGCTGGCAGTTTATAATGGATTCCATTATTTTGGAGATCAAGGAGGTGATGGCGATAGGCCTGTAGTTAGACGGGTCTAAACGGTTGCCTTTTTAGGATCAGGTGGACAAAAGCCGTCTTCTATGATTTCGGGACTACGCCTAGGGAGTAGGAGTACCGGAAAAGACGCGTTGGAACCGGTGCCAACTCCGGGCGTCACTCAGCACAATTGGGGATTCCGTCAGGCCCTCGACTTGTCCATGGAGAGTGTTTTGCGAACCGAGCGCTGTGAGAACTGCACATCCGGTATGGAGCACTCTCACAGCGGGATGGTCGGCGGTGTGTTCTCCCCGTCATCGAGTGTCGAGTTGGACGCAAAGAAAGCCTAGCAGATCGGCTTTCTCCTTTGCGGCATGGGCTGGAATGAGATGAGATGGAAGAGATGGCTGACAGAAGTTCCCTTGGACTGCCTTGCTGAGAGACCAGAATGCACGGGTTCCGAAGGAACGCAAAATAGTTTCTCGCCAATTCTATCTATGTGCTCTGACTTTGCCGTGGCAATGACTCTGTAGGAGCTGGAGGCGGAACTATACTTCTTTTAAGGGCGCTGGTGTTAACATCCCGGGACGTTGATGCGTCAGCCTAGGCCCGGTAGCAGTCCCGCTTGTGGCGTGATGCTATTTTGGGAGCGACTAAACTCCTGTAATATAGCATCCATGTAATGGGCAACTCATGTAATGGGCACCACAGAGGAAGGAATAAAAGGTTCCATACCCTGAAGTATCACATCAGCAACAGAATTAGCAATAAGCAAACCTGCCCCTAAAGGTAGGATGCAGAGAAAGACCGCATCCCATCCCTATCGGCCGACCTAGTGCCAAACACGGCGGCAGCCTGCAGAAAGCACGCGCTTGCTGCTTGCATTTCAGCGTGAATGGCACCACTCCGGACTAGACAATGATCCGAGGAGCCAAGAGGGGCGTCGACGGAGACCTGATATCTGTCCGGATGAGAGGTCAGCAGAAGGTCCAACAGGGATGCATGATCCTTCACATCTGGCATCCGCGTAGGCGTAGTAGCCAGTTGTGTCAGACCACATGCCAAGGCAAAATCATGAACAGATCTCCCGCATGATCGGTTAAACGTGAACCGAGCCATTCGGCGTGGTGGGCGATAAAATCGCCAAGGATCACGATCTCTGCTTCCGCTGCTTACTGCTGCATTACCGCTATGGAACCTATAGAAGCACCCGTAGATACGCGGATGGTCGTCGCTGTCTACGCGTAGCCAAAGGATGGACAGGTCCGAACCTTCAAGACTGCCGAGGCGTCGAGAACAGATGTCCTCTCTGACGTATACGCAAACTCAGCCCGAGGCACAAAGGTGTTCCAATTTACCCCGTGTAGGAGAGTAGTTTTCATTTAATTCCGCTACCATGTTGATGCACTCACCAGACGAAACGCAGAAGCAGAGCTTCTATCTACTTCACGCCGGTATTCTGTGGTCGTGGTACCAACCCGGCCCATACGTGCAACAGCAAAAGCTGCCGCGTGGCTCTACCACCGTTATGTCGATGACGATAGCAGCTCAATTCACACAAAGAATCAAATTAACTGGTTTATTTTATTCATCTTTCCACTAGTATATATTAAAAACAATACAATACTAGTATTGAATTTTACGTATCAAAATCAAACTTCACTTCTAACCATTATTTTAACGAAAATGCAGGAGCAACAATTTTCGAACGACTCAATTTTCCGCAAAGCTACTATAAAGGTGCGTTTAAACCAAACGAACAAAGAGCTAGAACTAGAACAACAGCATTTTTTTTTGATCTTTTAGGCTAAACAAAAGCTCATTTTCAGCGTTTAGACCCAAAATATCGACGAGCAAGAATGAGAACCAAGAATAAATTTTTGCACAATTTTAGATCAGCCGAACGAATGCTCATTGCTTCGTGTCAATTCTATGGTTAGTAGTGCTTCGCTATGTCCGACTCTGACAGCAATATTATAATTGCAAGTGCTGTATTTATAATTTTGTCTCAAACACTCAAAAAGAAAAGAAGGCAGAGAAGTTGGTGAGTGACAAATCTAATGCAACGAAGGACACTGGATAATGTAGGAGAAACAATGACGGATATGCAAGAAAGGATATTTTTCTTGAGACCAATCCATAATTAAATCGATAAGTATGTATTCAAATCGCTAGAACACAAGAACGCTTTGAAGAGACCGCTCGGGGAGCGAGCACGTCCGAATACGCAAGAACGCTCTAAGCAACTGTTCACGCTCTAGTGCCGTTTACATTAAGGGACGAACATTCTTAGGGCTCCTGCCCACGAGATGGTTTTAACACGTCCCGGTTTTTGCCGGCGCCGGATAAAACCGTCCGAGCTTTCACAAGACGGTTTGTATACGACCCGGTTTCACGGAGGCGAGCACCGTGCCCAGCTGCGCGATGAGCCGGCGCTAGCGCCGGCGTCGTGTGATGGCTTCGTAGTGTCCCATACAATACTGACGACAGGAGGTAGACCCAGTTTGACGCCGGGCTTCGCTTTTTGGTACGATTTGGCGGATGGGGCTAGGCGAGAAAAAGTGTGATTTTACCGTCACGACCCCTTCTGACGTAGTGTAGACGGCCTTGGCGGCTATAGGGAAGAAAGGTGGAATAATATCCATCTCCCTCGCACTTTTCTTAACTTGCCATGAAAGAAATATTATTTTATTTTAAATGACGCTTCATTTTAATAGACGCTAGTAATTCATTTATTTGTATTTGTTAATCTATAATATAATACGTTTATCAATAATAATATACTACGAAAGGAACTCCGTTCCAATCAGTGTTCCACTACACTCACGCATGTTTTTTTTATAGAAGTAGGGTGACAAACGAGCACACAGTCCACCTGATGGTAAATGATTGCTGAGGCCCACAGACATCTACATCTCTCTTCGCTTGTGAATCAAAATGCAGATGCATTGTCAGCCTTGAGGACTAAGATGGAATGCCTCTTTTCCAGTAAAAGGGTCTCCGTTCTCTACACTCACCATACGAAACATAGCAGCATCAAGCTGAGGCGAGAGAGAGAGAGCGTGGTCCTTCCCCGGTCGAGCCGATCCATTCGTTCTACAACTATACTATAAATATAGCTGCAGCTTGGCTCTACCACGTGTAAATCCGAAAAACCGGTGACAAACCGTCTCGTGGGCGTGAGGCCTTAGAATATTCCATAGTATGTTTGTGAACGCACACAGAACAACGAAAGAATGCTCTACGCCTATTTACACTAAAAGAATTAAAAAGAGTGGGGATAGAATGAGCATTCGTTCGTCTGATGTAAATCGGCCTTTAGAATCCTATTAGAATATTTGTTATATGGAATAAAATAACCAGACCGGCAAAAGTAACGGTGAATTCATGTAAAGTTACTGTCTGTATACATCCTGCAGCTTGACCTCGTGCCCTTCTCTTATTTCTATGTATTAAATGGTAATGGAGCAGTAAGTTTGCCCCGCTGCTCCATTGCAAATTGACGTACTTAACACATTCTCAAAATAGTTTATTTGTCATATATGCAAATTTGTTCAAGATTATTCCTTCACTGTCGAGCACGTGATAAATCGGTACTTTAAACTGTCACCAACAATTCATGAGTGTCGGCGGAAATCGATTTGGATTGCTGGCGAACTATAAAATTGACGAGTGCTTTGCCCCATACTACCATGTGCGGGTTTGCATCTGATTCTGGTTGTGAGTATCATCAGCTGGATTTTAAATTAG
Organism: Parnassius orleans; assembly: GCA_029286625.1. Taxonomy (NCBI): domain Eukaryota; kingdom Metazoa; phylum Arthropoda; class Insecta; order Lepidoptera; family Papilionidae; genus Parnassius; species Parnassius orleans. Next base: position 687,562 of record JAGSMP010000006.1, on the reverse strand, counting down.
TCTGTCATTTAAGTTGTCAGAAATGTTTAAATTATTTCTTTCTTAATATCTTATTTCTTTCCTAATTTTTTTTCTTTCTTAATTGTTTTCAGTTTTTAGTCTACTATTAAGTATATATGTTTATATATTATTAATGATTTACCTTACATTTTTTACAGGGGATAATAATGATATAGTTTCTTTTTTTCTTTTAAAAACTTTATCTCCACACAAGGAATTTCTCCTGTGTCCTGGGGGCAGTTCACATACATGAATTTCACAAGGATAGACATCCAGACCCGGAACAATTATTTGTAGGCCATACATATTGTTCCGTGCTGGATTAGAATCCGCGGCCTTCAGCGCTGCAACTCATTAGTATTATTTCATAATATTGTTTACTGATGTTACTTCATTGATTTTCAAATACCAACGGCAATCGTTCGAATACGACTAAATGAATAATACAGTTAACATTAAAAATTTATATTTAAATAACTAACATCAAACGTTTAAAATATACATACCAATGTGCTTTACACGGGTAACAGTTGAGCCTTGCTGATTCCGCTGTTTTTCGTATTATTACTATGGGTTGCGAAGCTTCAGTGGGGCTCTCATATACGACTATCTTAACTAGCAAGCAGACTGAACTCTACAGTACCTATATTATGCTGTATAAAGATTGGAAGTCTAACTAGAGTTGAAACATCTAACTTAATTATTTCCATAGCAAAAACTACTGCATAAGTGTGAAATACTGCATAAGTCTTTGCAGTATTTCACAATAATATTTAAGCTACAATAACTTCCAGTATGTTAAAAAAAATACCATACCAAACTAGTTGTAGGTACAATAACATCACGATTTTTTAAATGTCATAAAAATGTATTGTGTAGAGGCGGTGTAAGAATATTTACTACCCCATATCTTCCCCTTATCTTGATGTTTATCGTAAGAGGCAACAGAGGAAAACAACACCGGAAAAAGGCAGCAGTGTCTTCCCAATAACAACTAGTAAATAAAAAACTGCGGTTACCAGTCCGCCTGCGCAGCGTGGCAACTATAGCAAATATCCTCCCTATCAGACAATATCTGAGAGGCCTATATTCAGCAGTGGATACTGATAGGCTGTAATGATAATGATGATGATCATGATCATGATGATGAAGATGAAAAATATAAGTTTTAAAGTGATGATAATCGACATGTTTAGTTTTGTCGAGAAGTATAATAATTATAGTAAGTTTAATCCTGTATTTTCTTCATTAGTACACAAAAGTCAATGGACACGGGTCTCTCATTTTGTTAGGTGTACCAGTCGTCTCACATATTTGCTGCTCCTCTCCTTACAGTCGTCGTTTTTCGTCTGACGTAAGCGGGATGTTCATACCGCCTTGAAAGTAAAGAGCTTTTATTGCGTTTCCATAAATAACACAAGGTGACAAATAGTGATTCGAGATTCTCTCACGCCACTACCCCACGACATAACCATCCGACCATCTGAGCCGTGGTAGCTCAGATAGTTAGCGCTCGCTGTAAGTTTCACAGTACGCGAGCAACCGGCGAGTTCGATCCTGCCGGCACCAATTAAATTATTAAATGCAATTTTAAGTGCTGATTTACCACGTGTTCGGCGGTGAAGGAAAACCTGCATGTCTGAGAAATAAGAAAAAAATATTTCGAAGACACGTGTAGTTCAGTTCGCAAACACGCATTGTGGCAGAGCGGCGGACACTTTCTTGCCCTAAAAACCCTCTATGAATGAGAGGAGGCCTGTGCAGCAGTGGGACGTATAGGCTGTAACTTTAACTTTATTTAACCACCACACACGGCAACGTTTATCACACGCATAATATGTTAATATTTAGCACCGATTCATAAGTTATAGATGATCAATTAATTGCCACATCTTGTAATATGTAGTTTAGTGAATAATTTCAATAACTTTCTAGTACTGACGTTGCGCATTCCCATTGTAAAGTTTGTCTCAGTTTAGTTAGTTTAAAAGCGTTTATGAGCAGATAATTGTAAATTCAATATCGTCATTCACAGTGTTATTTAACTTAACAAACTTTGGCCGCAATTTCTTAATAATCCAACAATAATCATATCTAAACATATTTTACAATTGTTCAAAAGACAAAATTAATATAAAATATCATCATCATCATTACAGCCCTTCACAAGTCCACTGTCCACTGTCCACACTAAACATAGGCCTCCCCAAGAACGCCACAATGCACGGTTCCGAGCCACCTGCAAATTATATATGTATATATATTTATACTTCTATAAATATATGTATATATATTATATATACATATGTATATTCCTCTCCCCTAATGATACCTATGGGATGATATGGGGTGAAGTGGATTCACTTATGCCACCCCAACACTGCAAGTAAGGATATGCAAGAAAATATAACTTTTATATTGGTTATAATAATCCTTTTAAAATAATGCTTTGAGATCTACCATAAATTAAAACATTTATTAGACATAAACAAACGTTATTAATTACTTTGTAGGTTCTCAAGCGTTGATATAAGTTTGTCCTCCATTATCATAGTTTGTGCATTTAGAAGCAGTTGCTTGTAAATTTAATTTTGTCTTCCCAAAGCGTATCTAAAGTGAATACTGGCGTAAATTACAAAGTGAGTAATGTATAATTTATTAATGCTTTCAAATACAGTATTTATTAACCCATTTCAAAAAACGAGGAGGTTCTATATTCGATGTGTATGATATTTATGTATATTTTTACGTGGTAGAGTGATGCTGCAGATATATTACTGGTATAGTTGTGGCACGAATGTGTCGGCTCGATCGGAGAAGGACCACGCTCTCAAAGAATACCAGCGTAAAATAGCAGTTAACGTTGCTCTGTTTCGTATAGTGAGTGTAGAGAACCGGAGACCCTTTTTGCTGGAATCGAGACATTCCATATTAGTCCTCACGGGTGACATATCACATGAACATATCTGCATTTTGATTCGTAATCGAGGATAAATGTAGATATGTCTATGGGCCGCAGCATACACTTACCATCAGGTGGACTGTGTGCTAGTTTGTCATTCTTATCCTATAAAAAATATTCACAGGTTTCTCGAAAACGGCTAAACAGATTTAAATGATATTTTTTTTCTTAAATAGGTTATACACCAGGGGTGGTCTATTATAAACTTGAAATAATAAAATGTTGGGTACAATTTTTACATGGGTAGAAAAATAAGGAAATAAAATTTTTAATCTAACTTTTTACAGGACATTCTAGTTGTTACCTTGAACTTTTGATATTCCTTAGTCCACTCAAAAGGGTAATCAATTATACTTTAACTTAAAAAAAAACGTGTTCAAACATTCTTAACATTGAAAGATTGTGGAAAAAATTTGAAAGTTATTTTATATCATGTAGTATGATGTTATTAGTTCATAAATGTTTTTTCTTTGCACAAGTATATATGTTTCGCTTGTATGTCTAAGATTGACTGCTTTAAGTTTTTCTTTATCATAGTATATATAATGTTTTGTAGTATTCCGAAATCACAATGACCCTATATCACTTTGAATCTCTCTTGATATGTCCACCTATTCTAATGTGTCGACGGAAAAAGTAAAAAAGTAGAGTCCCTCCGTAACCATAGGTGCTGCAAAACACCCAAAAACGTCAAAAGTTAAAAGTAAGTATAATTAAATGCGATAAAATCCAAATTTCGAAGACGTCTTTGAAATAGTAACGAAAGAATTATGTCTCACTACTGAAATGAAAGGATATATATATATGTCTCACTGCTCAGTACAGGCCCTATTATTTCTGAAAGGATTATGGAGCGATTAGTTCGCCGCACATTTCTAGCCAGTGTTCCAGTTCACATGTCTTAGAAACATTTGGAAGCATTCGAAATATAAAGAGAATAATATTTTAAATAGGATCATCATCATTACAGCCCTTCACAAGTCCACTGCTGAACATAGGCCTCTCCCAAAGAATGTCACACAGCACGGTCCTGAGCAACCTGCATCCATCGACTTCCTGCATGTCTTACCAGGTTGTCACTCCATCTTGTGGGGGGTTGCTCTACACTTCGCCTACCGGTACGAGGCTGCCGCTCGAGAACCTTTTTTCCCCATCAGTTTGGATCAAGTTAAAGAAAATCTTTTTACAATTAAGCTTAGAAAAATATTAAAAATATCAAGCATCAAATTGACTTGCAGTGCCAAGTCAAAAAGGGTTTAAGAGTTTATACCTGCACTATGTACGAGTACGTTAATTGTAGAGGTAAACAAAATTATTACAATTCTATAACAGACAACACTTGTACTACACAGATGAGGTTGCCACTTAAAGAAAAAAATTGATATATTCCCCATGTCCCCCTATTTCTAGGTAAACATTTTTAAAGATCGATTTTGCTTCAAAACTTTAAGAGATATAAAGTGTAAGGAACTTTATAATATTGTTACGAGCTTGGGTTTCGAGACAATTAAAAACTGCCGAATGAATTACTAAAATTGACACTTTAATTACACAACACTAATTACAGCTTTAAACCACACTAATAACAAAACAGAATTTTACTACAGATCGCTTTAGTTCGCAGTTGTATCGCTTCGAAGTCTTCGCTTGTATCGCCAATTCAATACTGAATCGGTCGTGGTCTATACCGGCCTTATATAGCGCCTCAGATACTTTCCAGAACCTTCTACTGTAGAAACATATAGAATGTTCGAGTACATATCGGTCCCGAAATTTCTAGAAGGATCTTGACTCTATTAGTTCTGCTACTCGATACTAGAGGGCGCTAGTGGTAACTAGTGTTGCCATGTGCAAGACATTAATAGCGGCGCGCAACAATATGTAAAAATTACAAACCGATTTTTTTTTGTTCGAAAATTTTCAATGTTTTAGTTAATGAAATAATCATCAAAAACCATTTATTTGTATCAGTTTATCAATGTCCAGCGATTCCGAAGACTACCTGGACAGACAACAAGACAGACAGACAGACAAAAAAAAAGTTTTTTTATGTCTAATATCATGCAAATTTCCGTCTAAACTCATAATAGAAGCAAGTTATTTCGATATTATAGACAGACGCTTTAATTTTATGTATATATATAGATGTATGTATTATATATGTATAGTATATTGTAAGGTAACAACATATTGTATTAAAAATAAAAAGTAGAGGATAACAAAATCGTTTGCTGCAAAGTGTTTCTTGCGGTTTTATAAACGTAACATTGTCTTTAATATTCCACAAGCCATTAGTTGCGATTTATGAACTATGATACCGGCTTGTAAGTGTTGCTACAGTGCGATTGCTTAACTCTGGTGAGAATCGAGGCTTGGTTTTGTTGTATTATGTAAATGTATCACTGTTGATGATAAGCAGATGCTTTTCTTTTTTTTATTAAAAATATGCTCACTCTTGACCTCCATCTGGCCCGAGAGCAAAAATGAGGTCTAAGATGGAGCGGGTTTGCCCAGGAGAAGCCTGATCACATGTAGCTTGAAGAGGTTCAGGTTATACGAACTCTGGCAGGGCATTCCACTCCTCGGTTGTGCGCATTATAAAAGATATAGCGCTTAGTGTGAATATTCGAAATGTCAACCAAGTGGATGGTAACCTGCAGTTCGTCTGGTACTAGGATAGGAGAATAGAGATGGCGGTATGAGCTTATGAAGCTCATAAATTAATATAAATTAATATTATTTATTATTAAATTAATGCCGTGTAGTGGCGGTGTGAGAATACCCACTACTCCATATCATTCCGCGACTATCGTAAGAATCGACAGAGGGAAACAAATCAAAACAGCAGCGTTTTCCTAATAACGACTAAAAATAAAAAAAACTGCGGTTGCCAACGCGCGTGCCAAGCGTGGCAACTATGGCAAATATCCCCTTATGTAGAGAGACCTATGCTCAACGGTGAACTTTAATAGGCTGTAACGGTAAAATGCTTAAATTAATGTCCTGTGTTAGGTTACAAAATACCATCATAATAAAAACAACTCAGTTTCGGAGTAATTCCCATTGGCAAACGATTCTCACCAGAGTTACACAATCGCACTGCTGGTTTAAAGTAAGGTGTCATGAGATTGGATTCTCCTGTAACGAATATCTGTAACAAAAGTCTTGTTGGTTTAATAAATAACACGCGAAAATTACTTAATACAGACTGAAAGTTAAAAATCTGGTTACCATAATTCATATTATCAGCCAAAAAAAAGAAAGGTGCATGATTTCATAGAACAAAAATTGTTGTGACGCACGGGCATGTTTTAGGTATTGACCATTTAAGGTAGACGCAACACGCGAGGGGAGTAGGTTAAGTAAAAGTATACTCATGCAGCCCCAGCGGTAAAACATTACAAGAAAACGTGACGTTTTGTTTTTTAATACCGTAAATACTAAATTTCACCACTACGTCGTCTATCTTTTTTTTTCTAAATGTTGCGCATCACTTCCCGCATTTGCATTATTCCATTTGGATTATATTTCAACAGAACGGGAACAATGTGAACGAAAAACTGAAAATCCTTTCAATTTTTATTATTTTCAATTCCACCTGATGGTTTAAGTGAATGATTTAGCCAATAGCCACCTACATCTATCCATGGCTAAAATACCAAATGCAAATAGCATCACATGCAGATAAAATGCAGATGCTTTGTCACCCCTAAGAGTGTAATGCCTTGTTAGAAAGATAAAAAAATGTTTTTATTAGCAAATTTCAATTCAATGCTGTAGTCTTTACAAGAATAGTAATACCAAATCGTCATTCTCGAAAGATTTGCCGATTTTCATCGCTGGGCAGATGTACACATCTACATCAAACTACAGTTTGAATACAGAGTTGACAGTGTCGCACTTATAACTTCCATAATCTTTTATAGAGGCCTGTTTCTTCTCTTGCACAAAAGGGTAAGTAGAGTCAATCAGGGGAAGCACGCACGTTCTTGGCACTATGCCGTGGGAGAGGACTGTATGATAATTTTAGTTTTTTTTTTGTAATAAATATTGTATAATACTCTATGAGTTTGAGTTTGGTATTTTCTAATTTTAGTCCGGGTTTCTTATTTTAGGCTGGGTTAGAAACAGGGGAAACCTCTCGACAGGCAATGTGTTCAACCTGCTGAGCACCCAACACTTGGTAATATAGAGCTGTATTTTTTAGTGTTTAGGATTTAGAATCCGGTTATTGTGCGGTCTTTACTTAAGATGTGCGTTAGGACAGATTACGGAAGCTGATGTTGCGGCACGGTGACCGTGCAATCAGTTCCATTATGGAAATCATCAATATTCGACGTGGGTTTCTATAAACGTTGCAGTTGTATTACGGCTACAGAATGACTGAGGTGGCTTGACTGGGAGGTTCCACGCTCGCAGAATATCAACGTAATATAGCAGCATAATACTACTTTGATTCGTATGGTAAGTTGAGAGAACTGGACATTCCTTTTACTGGTAATGACTTGTCGAATCCACTTACCATAAGGTGTACTTTGGGTCTTTTATCATTTTACTTCTATAAAAGCCTTAATGCTAGATAGGCTCGAGTTTTACATCTGCCGGAAGCCATTCGATCTTATTAATATTTCCTTTAATTGTAATGACACTCAAGGAAGAGTTGGGTGATAAATTTTCTAATACCTCTATCAATCAATCAATCAATCAATCTCTTTATTCATTAACAATAAATTGTGTACCAATATTACTGCCTACAACTACATCGTTATGGTAAAGCATCTTTTTGAGAGCTATAATTTCTCTATACAATAGGAAGGTATCAACTTTGAAGCACTGGAAGAGTATGCGCTCACATAGAAGCGCGTCTATAGTTACCAGTGGGGTTAGCCAAGTTGATTTCACATGTGGTAGAGGCACGTTGTAGCTATATCATTATTGTTGCAGCACGAATTGGTAGGCTCGACAGGTGAAGGACCACGCCTCACAGAATACTGTCGTAAGATAGTAACTTAATGTTGCTGGGCTTAGTATGGTGAGTGTAAAGAACCGGAGACCCATTTTACTAGAAACGAGGCATTTCATCTTGGTCTTCGGGGGTGACAATGCATCCGTATTTTGATTCTTAATCGAGGATCATCAGGTGGACTGTGTGTTCGATAGTCACCCTTATTCTATAAAAAAAAAACCCGCTCTATCCGTTGTGGGATAAAATCGGACATTATCAAGACTGTAAAAAATAATACAAAATACGCATGCACACCTTATCTATAGAAACAAACAACAATCTTAACACAAATAAAACTAGCCCTACTCCTCGCAGTATAGTGCTAAGAACGCTGGCAGTGTTTCTTTGATAATGGATATACTTGTTATCGCGGATACTGATATTTTAGGAAATTTCTACGCATGCGGACTTCAAGGATCGATATTCTCTATAGTTTCTGAGATTGATATTAATTACTGGTAAAATAATAGTCATGTCACGGATTCGGATCATCACATTACGTTTCTACATATTTTTAATCGCCTCGACGTGTAGTGGTGGGGCAAGAAACTCACTCTGCCTCTAATCCTCCAGCGTAAGAGAATCTACTACGCCATATTAACGCTTGGTAGGGGCGATAGAGTGAAACTGAAACAGGAGATGGGCAGCGGCATCTTCATGTTAAAAGAACAAATACTAATAGCGTCAATGCGTGACTGGAGTTTAGTTTTAGCTTAAGCCGTGAGGCCATTTTGCATTAATTATGTATTCATAATTTAGTGTTGTTTTATTTTATTCTTAATGACATAACAAATTATATTTTTTTCGAATAGGGTCATATTAGTGGTTTATGTTGAAGAAAACTAACATACATAACCATTATCAACTGAGTATCTTTGTGTTTAAATAAAAAAATTTTTTTTTAAACATATAACTAATAACTTTTAACTATTAAATAAATTGAACCATTATTGTCATCTATACACGCGTTGCGCGAATGAGTTGCGCGGAAGGGCAACATATCGACTCCACTTTTTGTCAACACTCGATTTCGCTCCTCATCTAATTTGTGTTCCGCGGGTGATAATATATAAGAACATCGATTCTTAAGGGTAAACTCCAAAAAACGATTGCTAACCCGCCTGCCAAGCGCGGCAACTATGATTAATATCCACCCTATGAGTGAAATTATGAGGGAGGCCTATATATGAAAAAAATGGCAAATACATTTATAGTAAGTGCCCAAGCGAGATTGAACAATTTTAAGTTTTTAAGATCTGATATACGATACCTACAATTTAATTAAATTCAAGAACATTGTTAAAGCCGTTCCTAGCGAATTTAACTTCGTGCGACTACGTTATGACCTGTGATATTACGAAACGAGTTACGGCGGTGGGAAATGAGTGAATAGATAACGGATCAAGTTTCCTCCAAAGTTTAGTCGAAAATAAAACAGTGATTAATAGGGTTTCAGAAACTTGTACAAAAAGTGTTGTTTGTCAGCCTCTCCATTGTAGACATCATAGCACAAAGTATGGTGAATCTTGTATAATATCTTGTATAATATGCCCAAAATAACCAGGGCGGCGACGGAAAGCAGCCTCATAAAAGCAAAAATCTGGTAATGCGACCGTCAATCTGCTCACCAGGCTTCCAGTGGCGGATTACCCTTAAGGCAAACTAGGCATGAGCATAGGTTAAAATAAGGGCGAGCGCGGAAGTTTCAAACGAAAAAAAAAAATATCTTTGATTACTATTACATCAGCCTTACTCTCTCATCACATTTTTCATTCAGGCCCACCTGTTAAGGGTACTCGTGTTCTAACTATTTTGCAACTTTATAAATTACAATATAGTTTTATTTATAGTCGTATTTATATAAAATCATTGTACAAAAATGGCAAATCCAGTTTATTTCGCTAGTCCTTGTGGATTTATGCGCGACGAATAGTGGCGTAAAAATTTAATTTTGATGACAAGAGCGAGCGTTCTCTGGCAAGAGCCAGTAAGACTGTGACCATCGTAAAAAATTCACACTCGTGCATAAATTGGGCACTACTTGACGATTTATTCGTATAAGTCTGGTGATGCAATTAAAGCGTATAACATAAACATTTTTAAAGCTTCAAAATAAGAAATAATAAATGACGCCGCAAATAGTTCATATATTTTGAAATAATATGCTGCCGGATGACTAAGCTTGATGAACGTGGGTGTAAGAGTCGGTAAGAGTTTTGAGTGCTGGGCTATTATGGTGGGGTTATTATGAATTTTCAGTTCATATACTCGTGTAGTGGCAGTGTTAGACTATCCACTACCTCATTTCGTCCCGTGAGTGTCGTAAGTGGTGACAGAGAGAAACAAACCAGAAGATGGGTAACAGCATCTTTCTTGTAACATCTAGAAAATTAAAAAACTGCCGTTGCCGACCCGCCTGCTAAGTGTGGTAAGTGTGGAAAATATTCCCCTAGAAGGCAATGTATGGGACGGCCTATGTTCAGCAGCGGACTTTTGATAGGCTGTAATGGTGATAACGATGATAGTACATACTAGTAATTAATAGTTAAAGACACGGGTGCGTGGAAAATGGAAAAGCAAATGAAATGAACGAATAGCAATTTCTTTTCTCCAGTTGTCCAATCTCACCTTCATGTCGTGCATGTGGCTAAATAAAGAAGGGGATCTGACGTTCAACAAATGTCTATATATCCATCTGAAATGTTTTCGGAACTATAACACTATCTATGAGCAAAATGTTATTGTATATAGTTTTAGAGAAAATCGCTTGTGATAGACCGATCCGACTATCCGTTTCCATAAATTCTGACCTTGAAAATTTTAACAGTGCATATGTCGCAGTGAGAAGCATAGCACATCTATGAAACGCTTAATTTTTACCTACATATTTGTTTTTCTTTTATATAATATAAAAAATAAAGTGAAAGATGAAAATAAATCTAGTCTTTTGCAAGTAAGAGCCGTGTGAAATATAGGCGGTTTGTTTCCTTTGATCTTCTATATATACGAGTACGATGTTAGAACAGAAAATATTTGAAAAGGACACTCAGCACCCGTTATTTGAGACCAGTCCGTAGTATCAAACGTTATATTATTTATAATATAAATTAATTATTTTATGTAATTGAATTTATAACACGGAAAACAAATATCAGGAAGTTCGATTCATTTTCGCATGTTCTTCTGAAGTTAAGTACTTTTTAGTGTCTGTACTAACATTAGCACAACTAGTCAGAACTTATGGAATCGGATGGACAGTAAAATTTTGCGCATAGTTAGTAATGGCCTAAAAACAAAAAATGGCGTAAATGAGATGGTAAGCTGTTAGATCTTTCAGATATTTATCATTAGCGCTTATAACACCAGCGGGGTGATAGATTCGCTTACGCCACTAGTTATTAAAGTAGAAATCATTCAAAATGTTGTTAGGACAAGTTTCACTCATTCATATTATATATTAGAACTTTGTTATACATTTCACGATACTAGAAGAGTTATACTAGAGTCACCAATCAATTAAATCTTTATCGGGACCTTGTATACCAAAGTACTTTCTTATTGTTTTTAGTGGTTATTGTTGCTAGTGCCAGAGATGCGTTGTGAAAGTACAAAACTTGATATATTATGTAATTTATTAGCTATTGTAATCCTTTCAATAACAGTACGCAATAATATATATATATATATATATATATATAGCCAGTGTATCTGCTTTTTTTTCTTTAGAAACCATTTTATATTAACCGAACCGACAATTTATTACATATATTACTTATCGCACAAAGTTTGGTTTACTTCCATAGAATATGTTTACAAAGTGAAATGTTTTGTTATATTCTCTATGTATCCGAGAGACTAATGAATTTTGGGCATAATTTATTTTTTATGAGCTATCGCAAAAAGATAAAAAGCTTTGTTTGTTGTGTTCTGGTTCTAGGACATTGTTTCCAATAAGATATTTACTTCGGCAACAATAAACTTTTTAATTAAATTTTATTTGTTGCGTACGATTTCGATGATTAAATTTTTTTAGTTCTTTGCAGTCAGTTTTTACTTTATTAAAAGATAAATAAATGCATCCATCTTTTAATATTCGTTGGATATTTAAAATCACTTTTGTCAAACTACAAAACAAAAAATAACATTAAAGTAACTAACATTTTAGTATCTGCGAAATTTGCAATATTATGTGAGGTGATCTTTTTATTGAATTTACGAGACATACGTTTTTATCGTTTTGCTTTTTATTATCCCTGGCTCTAAGCATAAATAAAGTGCTTGCAGCAATATGGTTCTTTAACTGTCAATTGCACGTATGTAATTTTATCTTTTCTTAGAACTTAATTTATTTAATTATTACTAGCGCGCGATGTGCAGAAGCGTAGTTAGTTATTTTATTATTACTTAAATATACCGCCACACATTTCAATTATGATTATTAGCTCGTTCTATTGGTCTTTCATAACTTGTCACAGGATCAAATTTTCAACAGATTTTAAACGAATTAGATATAAATTAAGTATATATTTTTGATCTCAACTATAACTATGTATAGTACTACTTAATATTGGAAAGACTGACGTCCTTAAAGAAAAGTTGCAGTTGTGTGGAGAACTTTTTTACTGGTAACGAGGCATTCTTCATAGGTCATAGATCCACTTACCATCAGGTACACCGTGTGCTTGTTTATCACCCTTATTTTAAAAAAAAATTGCTTCTTTCGGAATGGTATTCAACGGGTAGTGTCAGCAAGAACTTTAAATACATGGAAATAATTAGCGATTTGTTCGTTGGATTTCGCAGTTTTCCTTTGACAAAAACAAACAAAGAAGGGATTACTCTATAATGCTGACTCAAGTCCCTCTGTGTAAATGTGAAACTCTAGTCCCTTTGTGTAAATGCGAAAATACACTCTTTGTTGTATCAACAAATGCAGTGTGCTCTTATCAGAAAATACTACACATTAGAAATAGGGGTACGCTTTTATTTACATTTATGTACTTAACGGATTAAAATATTTCCTGTTTATTTTTTCATTACTTTTTTTCAAACTTCTGTAAATAATGTTCTGTGTAAAGATCTGACTTTATTAATGAATTTAATTTAATTAAAACATAAAATCAAGCAAATGTTACAATATCTATTTCGTTTATAGCGTACCTACCAACCAGTCGTAAAGACAAAGCAGGACGTCAAGAAGTGAAGTCAAAAGGGTTTGAAGTGATTGAAGTAAGCTTGTGAGCTTTAGCGTCTTCCATTGTAAATAATGATGTATTGACAGTTGGCAATTTAAGACTTTTCGAATTTATTTGCCATTTTACAACCGAGAAAACGAGGGATTCTTTATTATAGGCGTATAGTTTTATTTATGTTCACCGATCTCTGCTAAACCGATGTAATTTTATCTTATTTAAAGTAAAGGACACTTTAGGGTGATTCCATATAAGTTTTAAGAAAAATCCATTCTAAAGCATGAAGAAATCGGGGATGATTGTATAACTATTTACACACCATTCTTAAGTTGTTACCTTTAACTGGTAATATTCCTTGTGGATAAACCACTTATAAGAGGAAAATATTAAAATTCAATAAAAAGTAAAACGCACTTAAAAAGTATTAGTTAAATCCACTTAGCTAGTGAAGTCGGGCCTTTTATTTATAACTGCTGATACCCGCCACTTCGTCCGCGTTGCTTGATATATTAACAAAGCTGATATATATATATATAAAGTCGTATTTATATATAATTAATATATAAATACGACTGTAAGAAAACGAATTATATTAATATTAGTTATTTAATGGTGAAAATTACTGAGAAAATTATAGGAAACTACAGGGGCAATTGATCAAGGTACAACTGAACAGCATCAGGTCGCTCGTGCAAATAATGTGCAGCTGGCCTAACGTTATCATGAGGCAGAGGTAGAAGAGACTTCCCTCTCCTACATATGCGAGCTAGACCACTTGCCCTCTCCGCGGCAAGAAAACACATATCATTGAACACGTAGTGCTTATAAAATCATTGTTTCAAAACTTTAATAACTTTATATTAAATGAAGATATCGCAATAATATTTTTCATAAGGGCCAAGTGTCTAAGAAATAAAACTTAGAAAACCTAATTGAAATCTATCCAGTAGTTTTCCGATTTGTACGTAAACTTTCGTTTTATTGAATATTTTAAGCCGAAAATATGGCTGAAGGATAGTTGGCAGACAGATAAGGTCCGTAAATAAGTTAATAAAGTATGCTAAAACACAATTATTGCATGATTTATGAATATTTTATACTAAAATAACTTTATAAATTTTACTTACAGAACTTACAACCACTACAGTCAATGGACGCTTGCAGCCGATTTCAAACAATGAAGGCTTCATATTATGCGTTGTAGCTATTTTGAGGAAGGTGGAATGTCTCACATCCTGTAATTATACTGGCTCTCTATACGCTTCAGACCGGAACACAGTAGTGCAGACCTTGTAGCTTGACGGCAGAAATAGTTAAGAGGTAACATCTACCTAGACGGATACCTGGGAAGAAAAGGAGTCCTACCGTCTAATAAGAACTTTATAAGCGTATCTATTTTGAAATTTGGCGAGCGCAAACCTCTGCACAAGCTAACCGAGGAGAAGCGACATTTCTGGGATGAAAGTTGCGATATCGCATTCCAGGAGCTCAAGGACCGTCTGTGCAAAACACCTATTTTAGTACCCTGATGCGAGCAAGGAATTTATAGTTGACACAGACGCAAGTGATATAGGACTTGGCGGTGTGTTGTCTCAAAGGAATGGTGATCAAGAGGTTGTGATAGCGTACTTCAGCAAGTCTTTGTCAAAGCCGGAAAGGAACTATTGTGTCACAAGACGGGAATTGCTTGCTGTGGTAAAGTCCTTGCAGCATTTAGCAAATTTTGGGAGAGAATTACGGCTGCCTGCAGACCTGATCACCGGAATACCACCTGATGCCCCACGCAGTATAACTGATTATGCAAACGACTTGCGGGACAAAATGAATGACATTTATGAGCACGTCAGACAGTCGGGCCAGCAAACGTCTGAGAAGATGAAAACACGGTATGACCGCAAAATGAACAACAAAGGGTTTGACGAAGGTTCACTAGTGTATTAACAATCCAGTTCGCAGCAAAGGGAAATCTCCTAAGCTTCAAGCTAAATGGGACGGACCGTACCGGATTGTGACAAGGATCAATGACGTAACCTACCGGATTAGAAAGGTGCAAGAGGTACCCTAAGATCGTCCATGGATCGACTGGCGTTATTATATTAATAATGCTCGGGACGAGCATGTCTTAGAGGGGCAGTGTTGCGCGCCACTATTAATGGTTTATACATGGCAACACTAGTTACCACTAGCGCCTCTAGTATCGAGTAGCAGAACTAGGAGAGTCAAGATCCTTCTAGAAATTTCGGGACCGATATGTACTGAACATTCTAGATGTTTCTACAGTAGAAGGTTCTGAAACTATCTGAGGCCCTATAAGGCCTGTATAGACCGCGACCGAGTCAGTATTGAATTGGCGATACAAGCGAATACTTCTGAAGCGATACAACTGCGAACTTAAGCGATCTGTAGTAAAATTGTGTTTTGTTATTAGTGTGGTTTAAAGTTGTAATTAGTGTTGTATAATTAAAGTGTCAATTTTGGTAATTCAATCGGCAGTTTTAATTGTCTCGAACCCCAAGCTCGTAACAATAACATTAAAGTAACTAACATTTTAGTATCTGCGAAATTTGCAATATTATGTGAGGTGATCTTTTTGTTGAATTTACGAGACATACGTTTTTATCGTTTTGCTTTTTATTATCCCTGGCTCTAAGCATAAATAAAGTGCTTGCAGCAATATGGTTCTTTAACTGTCAATTGCACGTATGTAATTTTATCTTTTCTTAGAACTTAATTTATTTAAATAATTATTACTAGCACGCGATGTGCAGAAGCGTAGTTAGTTATTTTATTATTACTTAAATATATTTATATTTAAGTAATAATAAAATAATTAATATTAATATTAGCTGTTATACAAGAAACCCTTGTAACATCGTTCTATTGGTCTTTCATAACTTGTCACAGGATCAAATTTTCAACACATTTGAAACGAATTAGATATAAATTAAGCATATATTTTTGATCTCAACTATAACTATGTATAGTACTGCTTAATATTGGAAAGACTGACGTTCTTAAAGAAAAGTTTCAGTTGTGTGGAGAACCTTTTTACTGGTAACGAGGCATTCTACATAGGTCATAGATCCACTTACCATCAGGTAGACCGTGTGCTTGTTTATCACCCTTATTTAAAAAAAATATTGCTTCTCTTGGAATGGTATTTAACTGGTAGCGTCAGCAAGAACTTTAAATATATGGAAATAAGTAGCGATTTGTTCGTTGGATTTCGCAGTTTTCCTTTGACAAAAACAAACAAAGAAGGGATTACTCAATAATGCTGACTTCTGTATAAATGTGAAAATACACCCTTTGTTGTATCAACAAATGCATTGTGCTCTTATCAGAAAATACTACACATAATTAGAAATAGGGGTACGCTTTTATTTACATTTATGTACTTAACGGATTAAAATATTTCCTGTTTATTTTTTTTCATGACTTTTTTTCAAACTTCTGTAAATAATGTTCTGTGTAAAGATCTGACTTTATTAATGAACTTGATTTAATTAAAAACATAAAATCAAGCAAATGTTACAATATCTATTTCGTTTATAGCGTACCTACTCAACCAGTCGTAAAGACAAAGCAGGACGTCAAGAAGTGAAGTCAAAAGGGTTTGAAGTGATTGAAGTAAGCTTGTGAGCTTTAGCGTCTTCCATTGTAAATAATGATGTATTGCCAGTTGGCAATTTAAGACTTTTCGAATTCTATTTGCCATTTTATAACCGAGAAAAACGAGGAGGTTCTTTATTCTAGGCGTATAGTTTTTACTTATGTTCACCGATCTCTCTGAAACAGCTAAACCGATGTAGTTTGTCTTATATAAAGTAAAGGGGACACTTTAGGGGTGATTCCATATAAGTTTTAAGAAAAAAATCCATTGAAATCGGGGATGATTGTATAACCATTTACACACCATTCTAGTTGTTACCTTTAACTGGTAATATTCCTTGTGGATAAACCACTTATAAGAGGAAAATATTAAAATTCAATAAAAAGTAAAAACGGACTTCAAAAAGTATTAGTTAAATCCACTTAGCCAGTGAAGTCGGGCCTTTTTTTTATAACTCGCTGATACCCGCCACTTCGTACGCGTTGCTTGATATATTAACAAAGTTTTCGATGTATATATATATATATATATATATATAAATAGTCGTTTTTATATATAATTAATATATAAATACGACTGTAAGAAAAGGAATTATATTAAAATTTGTTATTTAATGGTGAAAAATTACTGAGAAAATTATAGGAAGCTACGGGGTGCAATTGATCACGGTACAACTGAAGAGCATCAGGTTGATCGTGCAAATAATGTACAGCTGGTCCTAACTTTATCATGAGGCAGAAGTAGAAGAGACTTCCCCTCTCCTACGCATGCGAGCTAGACCACTTGCCCCATTTCTCCGCGGCAAGAAAACACATATCACTGAACACGTAGTGCTTATAAAATCGTTGTTTCTTAAAACTTTAATAACTTTATATTAAATGAAGATATCGCAATAATATTTTTTATTGAAATCTATCCAGTAGTTTTCCGATTTGTACGTAAACATTATTTTTATTGAATATTTTAAGCCGAAAAATATGGCTGAAGGATAGTTGGCAGACAGATAAGGTCCGTCTGTAAATAAGTAAATAAAGTATGCTAAAACACAATTATTGCATGATTTATGAATATTTTATACCAAAAATAACCTTATAAATTTTACTTACAGAACTTACAACTACTACAGTCAATGGACGCATCCAGCCAATTTCAAACAATGAAGGCTTCATATTATGCGTTGTATATTTTGAGGAAGGTGGAATGTCTCACAGCTTGTAATTATACTGGCTCTCTATACGCTTCAGACCGGAACACAGTAGTGCAGACATTGTAGCTTGACGGCAGAAATAGGTAAGAGGTAACATCTACCTAGACAGATTCCTGGGAAGAAAAGGAGTCCTACCGTCTAATAAGAAGTTTATAAGCGTATCAATTTTGAAATTTGGCGAGCACTTACCCCCTGACCTATCACGGCTCAAGATCATATAAACCAACAATAAAAACAGTTGTTGAATTCGTTTTACACTCAATTGTTATGACAGCACATATTTTTTACGGCTGCAATAAAAGTAGACTCAATATTATATATAATACTACCTTGCGAACTGAAGAACTTATATTAAAATAAAAACGACAAAACAAACGGCAATAATACTCGTATTGTTCACACTTTTATTATTTTAACAATTCCTAATACGAGTAACATTCTTTTATTTAAATAGTTTTGAGAAATATTTCTAACATCAGAAGTCGAATATTATCTAAAATCAGAAGTGGGATAGGTTTTAAAATCAGAAGTGGGATAAAGTCCCTGTTACCTTCCGCATATAATCTTTCAATAGTGTGAGGGTTATTACGTTGGTAAAAGACTATGACAATGTCTTAAATCAAGTTTGTTGTCGTATTTACGATATTGACGAATCATTAAAGTGTAGAGTGAAAGCTTACAAGTGAAATGTTTTAAGCCAAAAGTTAAATCCTTTTGTTTAATTTTATTACGTTCGTGAAAGACTATAATGCGCTCCGCATTGATACCTTTGTTTTTATGTCTAATGTCGTTATTAGATTTTCTGTCCTATTTACGACATTGACGTACCACTAAAGTATAAAATAAAAATTTAAAGTCAAACGTTTTGAGCAATAAGTTAAATATTTTTGTTTGATTTGTATTAGAGTACTTTCGTACGTTAAGGAGTACTTTCGTTACTCCTTAACGTACCCAAATATGTTAACAAATGTTGAAAGAAATATTGAAAAGAGGTATTAACTAAATGAGTTATAGTTTGCATTCAGTGAAAACTTAACTTGTTCGAGTATTGTTATAATTAATAGTTCATCCTAAATATGATTTACGTATTGTTAAATTATATGAAAATATATAGCCCACTAAATAATGTAGCCCATACATTTTAATGTTCGAAATGTTTAGCGATGTACCAAAATAAAGGATTAACTTTAACGTGCTATGGATTGAAAAAATAAATAGCCCATTTGTGTTCTAATGTAATGATAAGTGTTACACAGTTTACTCCAAATAGTCGACGGCTAATTGGACATGGTCAGGTGCGTGGCCGAGTCTTGGTAAGATTGGGGATACGCCGCTGCTACCTGCTGTTTCTTGGAGGATCTTACCAACCAGCGCCGAGCGCCTGGGAAACTTGATCCTGGGATGAGTAACATTTATTTAAAATTTCTGTATTTGAAATTTATGTTTGGAAAGTCAAGCATTGAATCAGGTATTTTGTTGGAAAATCGAATGCTTTTTCCTGAGCAACCTTTTGAATCGACAGGGATACTAATGGGTTCATTCCGAGTTACCAAAGTGTTACCAAGTGATCAGTACGAGCTGAAGTTATTATCTGGAGCTAGAGGTAAGACTACACAGGCAGCTCAGTATATAGTGCCCTGAAAAGGCGAATGGTGCCCGAGAGTAGTGCTGCATTTTTGAAAATAAGTTCCGATTGAATCTTTTTAATGTTTTCTTTTATGTTACAGTAGCTCGTGTGTGCATGCGTACGAGTGTGAGGCAGTGTGTGCCTCGCTGGTCGGAACGGACTGCCGGGTCCAGCTGTAACATGGTCTGGTTTCGACAGACGCGCATGCTACACGCATGGCGGTGCCGTCCCAGAGCGAGCGTATGTTGTACATGGCGGTGCCTCGAGTCGTACACTATGTGTGCGCGGAAGTCGTACACTACGTGTGTGCAGAAGTCGTGTACTCTGTATGCGCTGAAGTTGTACACTATGTGTGTGCGGAAGTCGTGTACTCTGTATGCGCTAAATTCGTACACTATGTGCGCTCGGAAGTCGTGTACTCTGTATGCGCTGAAGTCGTACACTATGTGTGCGCGGAAGTCGTACACTATGTGTGCGCGGAAGTGGTACACTATGTGTGTGTGGAAGTCGTACACTATGTGTGCACGGAAGTCGTAAACTATGTAAGCGAGGAAGTCGTACACTATGTGTGCGCGGAAGTCGTACACTATGAGTGCGCGGAAGTCGTACACTATGTGTGCGCGGAAGTTGTGTTTCCTGAACATACATCAGGCTCTGTCCTGGCAGGCGCTGTCCTGGTTCACGTTTTTAACGTGGTTCATGTGGTTCACGTGGGAACTTGCAAGTTCAATTACGAGTATATGTGAGATACTTCATTATAGTTTATTATAGTCTGCGGTATGAGAGCGTATTTCAGTTTGAGGGCCTCGTATGCGTGATGGACGAGAGGATAGGCAACGGTGTATGTTGTCTTGATAATTAACAACTTGTTTTTCACGCAGATCACGATGACGACAACCCGGACGATGCCTGTAAACCCTCAGGTGCTCCTGCTGCTCCCGTTGACGCTCTGAGTGCGTAGAGCGGCGCAGCGGCTCGCTGGCGCTGGTGCGGTGCAGCGGCCCGTTAGTGCATGTGCGGCACGCCCTGTGCTGTGTTGTTTTAGCCACGTGCGCTTGCCTCATGGCTTGCCTATGGTGTGTGCTCTGTGTCACTGTGTCAAGTGATGCTTGCCGTTCTACGTGTGGCAGTGCCGGCGCAGCAACGCCTCGCAGCGGCTGCACTGGGCATGTCGCCGTCTGCTACTGGCGCACAGCTTAGCCTACGCCTCTGCATGCAGCTTCCTTTTTGCAATGTGTGCAATTGTTTGAAAGTGCCATGTCACACTGTTGCCGTTTCTTATAATTATCAATACATTTATCTTTATTTCTTTTAATTTTTAATTTTGCAAAGCAGATTATTTATTTCATGCACCTTAAAATAAATAAGTAATAATCTCTTTACATCTGTTCCAATCTTAAATTACTTTGGATACCTACTTTGCGAGCCCTGTTTGGATGTACTTGAGTGTACGCTTGTGCATCTGACATAGTTGTTTCAGCGTCTTTTTCTTTTACTGTTGTGTACCTAAAATTTTACATTAAAACTACTTAGAGTAAAATCCAATATGAAAAAGGTTTCAGGTACTACTTAACCCTAACTTTGTGCCTATGGCAGCAGCCACTGAGAGGTATGCAAACTTAATGCCTATGCCTACAGTGTTGAAGTCTGTGTGATACGCTAACATTGTGCCTATATCAACAGCCACTGAGAGGTATGCAAACTTGGTGCCTATGCTTACAGTGACAGCTTGCTGGCGCTACTCGCTGGCATGGTGCGCCGAGATAGCTTTATATTTACTCACTGGCATGAGATGCTGGCGCTACTCGCTGGCGTGAGTGCGCCGAGATAGCTCGCTGACGCGAGTGCGCGGAGACAGCTCGCTGGCGCGAGTGCGCCGAGACTGCCCGCTGGCGTGAGTCCATAGCGACATCTTGCTGGCGCGAGTACAGCGCGACAGCTTGCTGGCGCGAGTACAGCGCGACAGCTCGTTACCGCGAGTGTGGTATCAACGCCTCGCTGGCGCGAGCGCTGCGCGACTGCCTGCTGGCGCGCGTGCATCGCGAGTGCTGAACGCAGCGGAACCGCTCGCTGGAGCGCGTTTAGCTGGTTGACCTGTTTCTTCAGTGTATCTGTGATACGATCTGTGCAGTATGCGCAGTGTGCCTCGGAGAAGACTTGTGCTATCTGTGGCGTGTGTTAAACTCTAGAAGCGTTGTATACTATAGTATATAGTACTATAGTATACAACGCTAGTATGTATGAAATGTATTCAAGAACCCACTCATTGTATGCTGTTGAACAAATATTGGTAAAGGTTTGAAAACGAGTTTATCGTTTCATGGTCTGAAAGGGCCGAGTCGAGAAAGTTAAATTAAAGCCGGTAACGTTACTTTAGTCTTCACATGGGGACATGTGAATCGTCAGGAGTGGGCGTGTTAGGAACGAGGGTAAAAATAAAAAAATAAGAAGAATTGAGGTGGAACTGTAATCTTCCACTTGTTCTAGCAGTATAAAGTATCGCGCAGTCGACTAAGAGGAGCAGTCGGTAATTCTAAGAGTCTCATGTCTCATTGTCTCATTCATTGTCTCACGAGATTCTACCTAAATAAGATAAGTGATGTGGTTCTATTCCTGTAGTAGTTCTTCTAGTGTAATCACGGAGATTGTGTTGCTGAGAGGCTGCCTTGTGTTACATCGAGATGAGGAGTGTTGCTGTTGCTTTGCATACTTTCGTGTTATCATGTAATTATGTTCTTCACGTTACACCAATGTGTGATTGTGACTGGTACATATTACGGTTGGTCAAACTGTATTTGTCCTATACTGAATGTGTAGTGATGTACGCTATCTTATTCCTGATAATGATTAATTGCGTAAGCAAGAGAGCAAGTTGAACATCCGCACTCACACTTTTATTATTTTTAACAATTAACCTTTAGAGTAATCCCTAATACGAGGAACATTCTTGTATTTAATTTTTTTTTATAGAAGAGGGGGCAAACGAGCATACAGCTCACCTGATGGTAAGTGACTACCGCCGCCCATGAACAACTGCAACACCAGGGGAATTGCAGGTGCTTTGCCGGCCTTTTAAAAGGAGTAAGCTCTTTCTTGAAGCCCCTAATCGCCGGTGGTAAATTATTCCACAGAGAGGTCAATAGAATTGAGAATAATTTCTAACATAAGGAGTGGAATAGTTTTTAAAATCGGAATTGGGATAGTTTCATAAAATATAGTATTAATTGATATTCGAGAAACTTAAATCTAAACTGAGAATGGTTATTGTAGCAATGTGTTCTTAGCTTTTCATTACGATCATCATCACAACCTCATCAAGCTTAATGTACTGTCACTGGCTGTCAAACGAAGGTTATTTGAATGCTATGATTAAGATAAGCGCATATGACCTTTTATTGTACCAAACCTGTACTACTAGGTACTTACAGGCGAGCATATAAAAGCTCTACCAGCTAACCTTGAGTACAGAGACTAAGTTATGGGCAGTTATTTGTTGATAAAATATTAAATATTAATGTTATATAAATAAAATATGATTAAGAAGAAAACATTATACGATGTAGCCGCTGTATTATGGTTGTAGCACGAATGGTCGGCTCGACCACGCCATCACAGAATACCAGCGTATAATAGCAGCTTAATGCTGATGTGTTCCGTATGGTGAGTGTAGAGAACCGGAGACCTTTTTACTTGAAACGAGACATTTCATCTTAGTCCTCAGGGGTAAAACGCATCTGCATTTTGATTATTAATTGAGGATAAATGAAGATGCTTAGGGCTATATATATATAGCAACCACTACCTCAGGTAAACTGCTTGTCACCCTTATTGAAGTGACACTTCTTTATCAACGTAGTGGAGTTTAGTACGGTATTTTAAAAAAAGTCACGTTTTCTTGTAACGTTTTTTTTTCGTAAGCCTTACTTAAGCTACTTATGTAAACTATAGAATAAAAGAAGAATGATATGTCGTAAAGAAGTTTCACTTTTGTACATAATTACACGCACATTATTTTTCTATAAAAAACAAATTGAAAAAAACAATCCAGCTTTTCATGGTAAATAAATAATGTGGTGTGCTCGAATGTACCTTCAAATAATCTGTTCTTGAATATAACAATGTTCGTCAAGCGAATACGAAACATTAACTGCAGCATAATTTAATTCCCAAACATTGAAACTAAGCTGTTCCTACCGAATTAACTTTGTTTGTGCTATGTTACAACTTTCATCTTAACACGGGCTGTGACATTCGGGGATATGAAAAGACAACTCTGTCTCTCGTTTGTAACTTAGTAAGTATAGGCATCTTGTTTGGTTGCAGAAACAAAAGGCAGGAAACAAAGCATGTACATGTTCGATTGGCACCGAACCGAATATGGTCATTGAATTAATTACTGCTCTTTCCTTTATTTCAATAAATCTGCGTTCATTACTGTTTAGTTGCAGAGGCAAAAGCAGTAAATAAAGCATGTTTATGTTCAATCGTCACCGAACCGAATATCTTTATTTTCTCAATTTTAATATACCAGCTGGCCCGGCTATACTATTTGAAGTTTGTTCTCTGCCGCCCGACACCCCCGCTCAGTCTCGCTTCTGCTTTCGAACGGGAGAGCTAGGTCGCTTGCGCTCAGAACACACATTACGCAACAGGACGACGTAAAATTAAAATATTGAATTACTTAGGTTTATAGTGTTGGCGCAATGGGAATTAACCGTCATAAAAATAGGAAACGACTGGGTTGGCGTAAAGAAACAGGCAAACATATGATAAACGATTTAAAAGCTGATTTTATTCCAAAACATAAAGAGTGAGGTGGTGCGGCGAATCGGAGGCTAAATTGGAATTTGAGTTGAGGTTTTATAGAATCTTAAGAGGATTTAAAATTTTAAGTGAATACACAGACACACAGACATTTTTTTACGTGGTAGAGCCATGCTGCAGCTATATTAGTAGTATAGTTGTAATACGAATGGGTCGGCTCGACCGGGGAAGGACCACGCTCTCACAGAATACCAGCGTAAAATAGCAGCTTAACACTGTTGTGTTTTGTATGGTCAGTGTAGAGAACCGGAGACCCTTTTACTGAAAAGAGGCATGCCATCTTAACTCACGGTGACAACGCATCTGAATTTTGATTCTTTATTGAAAATAGATGTAGATGTCTATGGGTCACAGCAACCACTTACCATCAGGTGGACTGTGTGCTCGTTTGTCACCCTATCCTATAAAAAATAAGACAGATGTGGATTATCGTATGTTTTACTTTTAATACTAATTGAGTTTTTAAGTGAAAACTTCTTTCAAATCGTTGTCATTTGATACCCAATGAAACGATAAAGCAACACTAAAAAGGGACAAATATATAAATATATAAGATTTATCCTACGAGAGAGTGAAATGGAATCTATTTTACTGATATATAAAAAAGCGGATGAGGTTTTTTTGTTTGTTTAAACACGCTGATCTCTGGAACTACCAGTCCGATTTGATAAATTATTTTTGTATATGATAGTCAGATTCATGATAAATAGTATAGGCTAGAATTTACTACACCCCTCAGTAAACCTTAAATATTGCTTTTTGTTACGCAATTCGGAAGAAAAAGAGTTCCCTGCTTTATCCGCGTATGCCGGAGTAATAGGTAGTAATACGTAAATACAATGTTCTACAAAAATAAAGATCTTTCCTCCATCTAAAAAAAAGTCCGCGATACCATAGGCTTATTTCTTATACATAAGCCAGACTTAGGTATTTTGTGACAAAAACGATATTGAAAATTAAAAGTGATTTATGAGCGTTATTATTAGGCATGGCATATTAATCTCTACGAACAAAAGTTACTTCATGATGTAGACAATTGTATGAAGATAAAATTTGCTCCGTACAGAATGTTATTTGGACGTAAACTTTAAGAAATAATGAAAAATTAAAATAATTAAAGACTCGGCTCGGCACGCGATCGATGCCTAGCCACCCGATGAGAATCGAGAGAAACCAGCAGTGAACGATAAGCGAGGCGTCATGTCGCGCGGCTCAGACGTTTTTTCACTGTTTCGGTCTGCTCTGTGTGCGGTGATTTAAAGATGTTTAATATAACTTTTAACTGTTAATATAAACATTTAAATTTTATCTATGTAAATATAAACACATCAACAGAATCGAGGGATATTGTATATTTCATCAAATATATAAAAATCTATGAAGAATTTTCTGATATAATAAATGGAAGAATGATAGGTTATTTTAAGGTCTATAATAAAAAATAAAAAAAATCTCCATTAAATTATGTTTTATATAAAAATGTTAATTTTTTTAATCGCCGTAGAAAATATGATAAAAAAATTTCATTCCTTCTTATAAAACTATTAATTTTAATTAAAATTGAAAAAATCTTATAAAATCTAATTATAAATAAATATTGTTGCCACCTCTTACATTAATTACACATCTACATCGATTGTTCATACTTAAAATTAAATTGTCAATGTCTTGCGGTATTAGGTCCCATGTTCTTTGGAAGTGTTCGTAAAGTTGGTGTTCTGTCGTCAAATTTGGCGGGAAATCTCTCATAGCGTTTCGTTGTAACATGTCCTAGGCATGCTCGATAGGGTTTAAGTCGGGCGACTGTGCAGGCCAATCCAAAACTGGAATATCGTGGTCTCGGAGAGCGGCCGACATCAGCCGCGCCGCATTATCGTGCATGAGTAGTAATTCCTGGCCAATTTGGATTCTATGTGGGACAATAACAAGCTCCACTACCTCCTCGTGGTATTTTTGTGCAGTCATGTTGCCTTGGATCCAAACAAGCTGGGTTCGTCCGACAAGACGAATTCCTGCCCACACCATGATTGTCCCGCCTTGGTCGTAGACGACTAACTCTTCCTGGAGTTCTCTAAACGCGTGTTCTTCGTGAATCCGGATGAAACCCAAACCGGGACTCATCGGTGAACAGCATCAAAGACCATTGTTCGTCACTCCATTGTAAATGCTCCCGAGCCCACGAAAGCCGCCGACCGCGATTGCCACGTTGCAACGCTGGAACACGAAGCGGTCTTCGAGCATGAAGACCAACTTCATGCAACCTCCTTCGCACGGTTTGGTGGCTTACCAGCAGCTGGTGGTCCTCCTAGAGCCTTTGTAGTAATTGCATCGCTGTGATATTGAGTTGTCTTCTGGCGGTAACACGATGATGGTCTGCGTAGTAATACGATATCTACCCGTGTGCCATGCAGCCACATCCCCAGTACTACGATAACGTGACCACAACCTTGATATCACATTTTGGCTGGTGTATAGGGCCACAGCAACGACGCGTTGAATAGTACCATTTTCTAACATGCCCACCACTCGTAACATTTCATCTCGACTCAAATGACGATGTGATATGACTCTTAAAGCTCACATGGCACGTTAAATAAAAAATAAAAAACAATCTTACCCCTTTTCATTAATTAATATCAGTAGAACAATTTTAATTTTCCTTGATGTAACGAATTACTAACAAAGGAGAATGGCAGGCTTGTATGGGAATTTCGTACAGCTAAAAAAAATTCGTGTTTTGGGATATTTTTTGTTTTAATTGGCAGTTAGTAGGATAGACAAGCCCTATTTAAATTCTTAAATTTTTAAAAACTTGGGATGTAAAAGTTATAACCAGTTTTATTTTTTAAGGTTATGTACTAGAGTACCAATGTAGATTGTTATATATATGCACATAAACATTGTTTTGGTGATAAAGTAAATGTTCTTGATTGCTTGTCGTGTTTTACTTACCATTAAGTAGGTAGATTGAGATGAGGATGCAGTCACAAACCACAATCCAAAACAACAGCAATGAACTGAAAAGTGAACTGAACTGAAAGACAGATAATCTTTACCTGTCAATAAATAATTGCCATATGAACAAAAAAATATTGTTGACGAACATCATTCCTATCATTAAATCGTAAACCATTATGATTTTATGCAACAATTATGCATTCTTAGGTACAATATATAAGTGTTTAATTATATATATTGTTATTTATATTTCTAAATAAATAATTATCATTTCGATATTTGTGTTATTTTACATATGGTAACTTCTAAAAACATAAATGCATTTAGTTTACGCTTATATTACGTTTATTTATTAAAATCTTTTTATTGATATTATTAATTAATCCGGAATTCTAAAAATAGAACACTAACATAAAAATAAATGGCTAAGTTGCCTTAATATGTGGTACAAATTCTATAACAAAACAACAAAAAAAGTATGCGGTACAAAATCTGCCGTTCTCCTTTGTCGCCGTATTGTGTTTTTTTTTTATTTACATTTTTAAATTTTGAAAACAGAATAAAAGAGGTTTCAATCTGTATATAAACTTTATAAGGAAACTAAAAGGATTTTAAACTATAAAGTCGTAAATAATTTAGGATTAAGGTATCCCTGGATTCTGTTGATATGTTTATATGATAAAAAAATATAAAATAATCAAATTTATCAAATAAATAAAATTAACTATATATTGGATAAAATTATCATATCCAAGCCATTCTTCACAATCCACGATGTAATATCGTATGGACTACCTTCATTCTAATCAATTTTTGTTCGATAAAATGACTTTACCGATAGAATGAAGTAGACGTCGCCATTACAAAGCAATTTTAGTCGAAAGAAAATATTCTTTTGGTTTAATACACTAAAATTTAGGCTCTGCATATCTAAAAATAAGGATTGTAACATTTATTTGCTTTAAAATTAAACTTTTATCTTATATTTTATACCGCACTTGTGTTTGAATGAAAATAATCAAATTAAATAAATCATTAACCTTGAAATATTTTTGTTTTATATTTCATTTCATTTGAAGATTTCACGTCTGCCGCGTATGAACTGCACACATGCTTTTTTTATTTGACGTCGTAAATATGCGGACAGAATGTTGGTCGTGTAGTGTTACATACACTAAACCATAAAATTAAAAATATTTTCTTGTTTTGTATATTTTGTTGCTGTTGTTTATGCCATTTTTGAAAATTATCTGCGAGATTTTGACTATAGTTTAACCTAACATACAGTCGGTGACGATAGCAGCTAAATTCCCAAAAAGAATCAAAATAGTTTATTTATTTTATTCATCTTTCTACTAATACTTTATATTATGCGCATACATTTAAAAAGAACAATAATATTGGATTTTTACGTGTTAAAAAAATCACAATCCACTTCTAACCATTTGAACGAATTTTGAAAGAAAATTCAGGAGCAACAATTTTCGAATGAGTCAATTTTCCGGCAAAGTTCCTATTAGAATCCTATTGGAATTTTTATTATGTTGAATAAAATAACCAGTCCAGCTAGAGTAACGGTAAATACAAGTAAAGTTACTGTCGGATATATCCCACAACTGGACCTCGTGCCCTTCTTTTCTAAGAGGGTTATGGAGCAGTTAGTTCGCTGCGCTGCTCCATTGCATATTGGCGTACCTACTAAATCTTTCCACTAATACTTTGTACTATACTGGTATTAGTTATAAAGTATCAAACATCAAAATCCACTTCTAACCATTATTTGAACGAAAATGTAGGAGCAACAATTTTCGAACGTCTCAATTTTCCGTCAAAGCTCATATTAAAACCCGAATCCCATTAGAATATTTATTATATTGAATAAAATAACCAGACGGGCTAGAGTAACGGTAAATTCAAGTAAAGTTACGGTCTGTATACATCCCACTTCTCTTATTTCTATGTATTATATCGTACCTTGAGAAGAACAAAAGCATAAGTGTAAAAAGTACATTTTACAGTAGAGCGAAAAAACTAGTTATTTCTTAATATCTTTTTATTGAAGAATCTGGCAATTTCGCCTTATCAATGAAAAATTGCGTCAAAAAATACTCTTTTCATTAATTAAACAATCTAAAAGTAGGAGTATATATTTAATTAGTTATTAACGTTTATTTAAATTACGCTACTCTTTATTAGCCCCTTTTTTTTAAAGAGAAATGTATGAAGAGATACAACAATGTTCTTTAGAAAATTAATAATTTTAGAAAAAATATTCGTGAATACATCACCATGGAATGGAATCAGTCTGCAAAGGAAGTAATAATATGCCTTTTTCACTTAACTAATTTGTTGAATAATAAAAATGAGTACTCTTTATGCCTTTTCTCTATTTGAAAAATATGAGAAGTATATGTGGTTCATCAAACATCTTTTCTCTTTAGATAATATATTCTTATGACGTAAGTATACTTTGTTATGGGAAAATTAGTAAATTATTTAATGAAATAATAAAAAGCGTATTATTTTTAAATCCATAATTTTATTAAAATAAAACCAGACCATGGCGCTATGTTTAATTGGCAATATAAACTTAACTTTATTAAAACAGTAATAAAAAATCTCCCACCTAAAATAAAATAAAAACATTAACGTTATCTTACGTATGAAATGAGATCATAGGATTCAAAATTATTTAATAATTGTGCTACATCATTATTTAGGGACTTTCCATGTGGAAACAACTTATTCGTATAAAAACTAAAACCAGCATCTCACGTACATAACAAAAATAATACCTATGAAGTTTAATAATTAAATTACATTTTAGTATTTGAAAACTGCTGACATGAAAACCACTTATACTCATAAAAATTAAAGACAGCATCTGACATGGACTAGGATATTCGCGGTTAAGAATATCCACTACCCCATATCTTTCCGTGGGTGTCGTAAGAGGCGACAGTGGGAAACAGCCTGTGTGAGATTCCTGATAACAGCAATATTACAATAAAAAAACTGCGGTTGTCAACCCGCTCGCCAAGCGTGGCAACTATAGCAAATATCCCCCTGATGAACGTTACGAAGAGACGGCCCCAAGCCCCCGGCGGCCTCGCTATTCCTGGCTACGGTGGCGACCATGGTAACGGTGCGACAGTGGTGCTAAAAACTAAAAAGGATTATCCGAGTTCCAAAGAGAGGGAAGGACACGGTAATCCTCGAATCCGGCAACTTGTTCTATCACCGGGAGGGTGACCATCTGTCCCAAGGAGGTGTCTGATTTATCGTCCACAAGTTTCTCGTTAACAACGTTGTAAAAATTGGGAGTGTGTCGACGAGGGTTGCGTACCTTATACTCAGAATCACCAAACGGTATTCGCTGAAGGTCATACAGGTTTATGCACCAACCTCGGCACATCCTGATGAGGAGGTGGATGGTGAGGATATATTCTAGAGCATGCATCCTCCAAAACTCACTATACGGTGTTAATGGGAGACTTCAACGCAAAACTAGGCACAAGAGAGAACGGTGAGCTGAAGGTAGGGAAATTCGAATAGGGTGGAACCAGGCCAGCACCTGGCAGACTTCATGGTGAAAGAGGGACTCTTTGTGATGAACTCTTTTCCACAAGCGGTTCGACAAAATGAGATTGACTTCATTATGACGACCAGACGACAACTATTCAGTGATCTCTCAGTTATCGCGAGGGTGAAAACTAGTAGCGATCACCGAATAGCTAATTATTCGGTGATCGCTACCTACGCTAGAGACACACTGAACCTAAACGTTAAGTTGGAGAGGTCTCGTCTAATGAAGTCAACGCTCTATCTCCCTCGTGCTCTAATCCAAAGTCCCGAAGCCTTTCAGCTCGATTTACAAAACCATTTTCAGTGCCTAGAAGACTGCAATTCAGTGGACGATATGAATGACAAGCATACGGCAACTGAACAGACATATCTCCAAATGCATGCGGCGGGACTTACGACACTTCAATACAGCTTGTATTGAAGAAGCGATCGAGTGGAACCAAGGCTCCAAAGTCTTTGCCAGATATCTGTTTGCCAGAAAGAGAGAAATGTCAAAGCTGTAGACGAAAAAGATTGAGAGGTTCTATGGGCAGCTGTACACGTCAACGTTGAAGTCACACGCAAGTGTGAGTAACGACCCAAGAGCAAGCCTTAGCCGATACTATTCCGATGATATTACGGACGTCAGTCTGAGCGAGATTAGAATGGCTCTCAAGCACCTTAAAAACGGCAAGATTCCAGGCGAGGATGAAATCACACCAGAACTTCTGAAAGAGGGTGGAAACCCGGTACTTGAAGTCCTTCAGAAGCTCTTTAATTCCGTCCTCCATGGTGATACTACTCCGAAGGTGTGGTGCAGAAGTGCGGTGGTCTTGTTTTTCAAGAAAGGCGACAACGCTCTCTTGAGAACTACAGACCAATTTCCCTTTTGAGCTGTTTTAGAGAGTCATTACGAATTGTCTCGCACTCAGACTTGACGACTTCCAGCCTCCGGAACAAGCCGGTTTCCGAAAAGGCTTTAGTACCATAGTTTCGGAAAATTGTACAGAAAACCGAAGAGTACAATCTGCCCCTTTGCCTTGCGTATATATATGGACTATGAGAAAGCCTTTGATTCCGTCGAAATTTGAGCGGTGCTACAGTCCTTTCAACAGTGCTAAGTTGACTGTCGGTATATTGAAGTGCTGAAGTGTTTGTAAAGTAGGGCTACGATGGTTATCCGAGTACAGAATTAGAGTACGAATGCTATCCAACCGCAGAGAGGTTAAAGACAGGGTGATATTATATCCCTGAAACTCTGCATCGCTGCATTGGAAGACGTTTTCAAGCTACTGAACTGGAAAGTATACGGTATTAACATCAATGGCGAGTACATCACACACCGTCGATTTGCCGATGATATAGTCCTTATGGCAGAATCGCTGGAGGACCACAATCGCGGATTCTGATCTTTTAGGAAAATTCTACACATGCAAACTTCAAGGAGCGATATTCTCTATAGTTTCTGAGATTAATATTCATTACTGGTAAAATAATAGTCATGGCACGGTTTCGGATCATCCCATTACGTTTCTACATATTTTTAATCGCCGCGCCGTGTAGTGGCGGCGCAAGAGCCTCCAGCCCGCTTCTGCCCCTCCAGTGTAAGAGTATCCACTACCTATCCCATATCATTCCGTGGGTGTTGTAAGAGGCGACAAAGGAAACGTGAAACATGAGATGAACAGCAGCATTTTCATGTTAAGAGGTCAAAAACTCGCAATAATAAGGTGCGTATTAGCTTCGACGCGCGATTGGAGTTTACTGCTCAAGAAGCTGTGAAACCATTTTGAATTAATTAAGTATTTACAATTTAGTGTTGTTTATTATTTTATTATTAACTAGATAACAGATTATATCTTTATCAAATATGCTAAATAATAATATAACTTGACATTTTTGTAAGTAATATAATAGTATTTTAATTGTTTTATATAAGTATAAATATTTGCATGCCTATTAAAGGCAGAATATAGCTTGAACTGTGCACCACTGTTAAATCTGGTACCACCTGTATTCTGTGCAAATAAATGTTTCTTTCTTTCTTTCTTTCTTATCGAATAGGGTTATGTTAATGTTTTTTTTTATATTAAACAGTTTATGTTAAAGAAAATAAATTATTCAAATCGTTTAAACTAACACGAATATAACAATATTAACTTAGTATCCTTGTGTTTAAATAAAAAATGAACTAATTCTTTTATACATTTAAATTATCAGTAATTTTTAACTAATAAATTTTAACTATTAAGTAAATATAACTACTATCGCCATCAGTCTATACATGCGTTGCGTGGAGCAGCAACATAACGACTCCAGTTTTTGTTATCACTTGATTTGACTCCCTATCTAATTTGTGTACCCCAGGCCATATAAGAAAATCGTTTCTAAAGGAGTAAACTCCAAAGCATTACGATTGCCAGCCCGTATGCCAAGCATGGCAACTATGATTAATACCCACCCTATGAGTGAAACTATATGTTGAGCAGTTGACTTTGATAGGCATGTTGCAAAAACATTTAAAGTTATCTTTTATACACATATTTAAAAGATTGTATCCTGTAAGTACTAAGTGAATTGAACAATTTAAAGTTTTTAAGACTAACTGATATACGTTCCTGCTACAATTTGATTAAATTCACGAACATTGTTAAAGCCGTTCCTAGCGAATTTAACTTCGTGCCACTACGTTATGACCTGTGATATTGCGAAACGAGTTGTGGCGGTGGGAAATGAGTGAATGCATAACGGATCAAGTTTCCTCAAAATTTTAGTCGAAAATAAAACAGCGATTAATAAGGTTTCACAAACTTGTACAAAAAAGTTTTTTTTAGTTAGCCTATTCCATTGTAGACATCATAGACTCCAATAGATGGCGAATCTTGTATAATATCTTGAATAATATGCCCGATGTAAAATAACCAGGGCGGCGACGGAAAGTAGCCTCAAAAGAGCAAGAAATCTGCTTATCAAGCGTACAGTGGCGGATTATTCTTAAGGAAAACTAGGCACGAGCATAGGAGCGCAAGGTTAAAATAGGAGCCACGCGCGGAAGTTTCAAATGACAAAAAATTGGCTTTGATTAGTCCTACATCGCCCTTACTCTCTCATCACATTTTACATTCACGTCCACATTTTAAGGGTACTCGTATCCTAATTATTTTGTAACTTTATTATAAATTACAATATATATTTTATTTGCAATATTATTAAATTATAATTTATATATTTAAAATTAAGACGTATTTATATAAAAGCAGTGTAGAGAAATGGCAAATCCAGTTTATTTCGCTAGTCCTTGAGGATTTATGCGCGACGAGTATGGCGTAAAAATTTAATTTTGGTGACAATAGTGAGCGTTCTCTGGCTCTTACTGGGAAAATGACCATCGTAAAAAATTCACACTCGTGCATAAATTGGGCACTACTTGACGATTTATATAAGTCTGGTGATGCAATTAAAGCGTATAAGATAAACATTTTTTAAAGCTTCAAAATAAGAAATAATAAATGACGCCGCAAACAGTTCATATATTTTAAAATAATATGCTGCCGGATAACTAAGCTTGATGAACGTGGGTGGAAAATTCGGTGAGAGTTTTGAGTGCTGGGCTATTATGGTGGGGTTATTATGAATTTTCAGTTCATATACTCGTGTAGTGGCAGTGTTAGACTATCCACTACCTCATTTCGTCCCGTGAGTGTTGTAAGTGGTGACAGAGAGAAACAAACCAGAAGATAAGTAGCAGCATCTTTCTTGTAACATCTAGAAAATAAAAAACTGCGGTTGGCAACCCGCCTGCTAAGTGTGGCAAGTGTGGAAAATATTCCCATAGGAGGCAATCTATGGGACGGCCTATGTTCAGCAGTGAACTTATGATAGGCTGTAATGATGATAAAAATGATAATACTAGTAGGTAGTAGTTAAAGGCACGGTTGCGTGGAAAATGGAAAAGCAAATGATGTCAATGAATAGCAAATACTTTTAGCTCAATAACGAAGAGGATCTGAAGTGCAACAAATATCGATATATCCAACTGAAATGTTTTCTGAACTATAACACTACCTATGAGCAAAATTTTATTGTGTATAGTTGAAAGGGGTGCACACAGGGGTCAACCAGTCAGTGACTTTCTATCCCAGGAAACTGATATCACACCACGTTGGGTTCGGGAACAACGAGGTGGATGTGACCCCTGAGAAGGTGTGCCACTCAAAGACGTCTGTCCCCCTTGAAGGTGTAGTAGGAAATGAAACATTAATTTATCTTCATAATTTCCCCATAAGAGTGCAACGTTGAAACTTTCGCTACTTTTCCTATCACTTTCCCTACTATCTTCTGTCTTGATTTAAACTGGAAAACTGGTAGCTGGTCCCGAAAGAATTTCCAGCAGTCTCCTGTCGTCTGCATGTGTGCTATTTATACACACACAGCAGGTCTCGGGCCTCGGGCATCTCCCCTTTACCCGGAATCTCCTCGCGGTGCATCACTATGCAACGGTCGTGGGAGCTGTTATGGCATTGTTGGTAATTTTTTCAGTGGTCCGGGGTTCGATTCCTCGGTCACTTTTTATTCGTATAAAATTTTTGTAAAAATATAACGGTCATCTTGTATGGCCTACATAGGCGACTAAGTCGGCCTATACGAACGGTTAAGTCGGCCTATTCAGGCGGCTAAGTCGGTCTACAGGCGGCTAAGTTGGCCTATGGGCGTCGTTGGCCTGTCTGCGGCATTGCGGTTATTACCTGACTCTCTAATCGCTATAGAGAGGAGTTCTTCTAGAGGTCGCCCGTCCGGTGGCCGAGCATGTAGGGTGCGAAATTATGGTTCGTGTGGCCCGTTATCGGCGCGTCAAACATGCCACGCGCTAATCGGGCCACAAATTGCTCAATAGTCTCCATCTTCAAGTCGGCCGCGATGACGTCGTTCCGGATGTAGCGACCTGCACCGACGATGGTCCGTAGTGATGTGTTCTGCTGACCTGTAATCGCCGCTTCTGACGATCGCTCAGGAGCGCGTACCAACCGGCGTAGCGTATGTTAATCTAGATCTTATGCAATTTTGTATAGTTTCAGCTTTGTTTTTAACGGTAGCTTGGACGCCAGGACGGGACGGAGCGCCGCCCGCGCACATCTGGCGTTGCGGACGACGATATCGACGTGCGCGGTCATGCGCAGCATCCGATCTATCCGGCATCCGCTGTAGGTTGCGGCCTCTCGTACTTGATCTCCTGGCCCCTGAGCATCAAAGGTGGTGAAGTTCCTGAAGCGGCGAGTGAGCAGAGCTGTCGTCTTGCCAACATTGACGGCCATCTTCCACTCGTCCAGCCCGTGGCAGCAGGTCTAGCAGGCGCTGCATCCTGGCAGTGGCTATGTGGGCTCTTCAGACGATGTGAGGTAGGCACTATCGTCCGCGTATAACGCCAGTTCAACATCGTCTTCCCATTCGCGCAGGTGGTCTGCCAGGGTAGGATGTCATTAGTATAGTTCCGCGCACAGGATCAGCGATAGACAGCTGCCCTGGCGCCGGCTCTATTGGTCTCGCTGCGGACTCGGCGTCCTCACACAGACGTAGAACTTCATCTCTAAGGAATGACGCCACTAGCCGCAACATAGCAGGAGGGGTACTTGTTTGTGTTTCTAGTTTATAAAGTAATCCAGAGTACCATACTTCTGTCGAACGCCTTCTATGTCGAGAAGACGCCCAACGATGTGCGGCCACGGTTGTACTCGGCCGCAAGGTAGTGCAAGCACCCTGGTCAGCTGCGTTGCTGTTGAGTGGCCCTCCTGAATCCGCGCTGTTCCCCGAAGTACGCACGGGCGGAAGCTTAGTAGCAATCTTTCACACAGTTTAGCTAAGGCGGTAGTAGCGTGATCGGCTATAACTGGCTGCTCTACGCCTGTCCTTCCCGGGTTTCGCGGCACGATCACGATTTTCCAGTCCTCTGGGAAGTGGGATGTCCGCAGTATACCATTGTAGAGTCGACCAGCTCTACAAGTATTCTGTTGGGCAGCTGCCGAGTGCTGCGTTGGTTATCACGTCGTGTCCCGCGCCTTCCAGTTGCAAGGGCTACTGTCCTACGCAGTTCGGCGATATACCACCTCCTGCAAGCGGTGGCGCGGGCGTCGACAGGAACTCCTGTACGCGCTCTCTTCCGGCGAAGTTCCATGAACTCGCACTTGCTGGGTTCGGCAATTGCTCCTCAGTGCTCTGCTAGGATATCCGCTCTACCTGGCCTGGTCAACGTTCGCCCGCGTTGTTGGTCAGCGGGCAAACGGGGGATCTGGTTTTGTTAACTGTCGGTTCAGTTTGTAGAGCGACGCATCTTCCTCCTCTGCTTTTGATAGCGCCGCCCCAGGCCTCCTCCTCTGTGGGCCCGGACTGCAACCGGCAGTTCATCCATTAAGGTGTTCAATTTGTTTTACTCTGGGACAGCGAGTACGCGCCCAGAGTTTTAGTGCTCTTACGTTTGAGCTGCACGCATATCTCTCGCGGCAGCTCTTCCTTTCTTCCTGTGGTTGGG
Organism: Parnassius orleans; assembly: GCA_029286625.1. Lineage (NCBI taxonomy): Eukaryota > Metazoa > Arthropoda > Insecta > Lepidoptera > Papilionidae > Parnassius > Parnassius orleans. The sequence continues at coordinate 650,087 of JAGSMP010000006.1, read as the reverse complement.
ACGATCGTAGAGGCCGCAGGGCCTCCCTGTATCGCCTTTATAATTCTTCTTGCAGCGGCTCTACGTCGTCCGCTGTATTAATTGAGTATAGGAGATCCTTTAGAGTTCCAATTAATTTTCCTTCTAAGAGCTCCGCAGCATAGTCACCTGCCCTTGAGGCCAAGGGTGATTAGAATCCGGAGGTGCTGCAGTTCAGGTCGTACAGCACCTCTACCACTATTGGGCAGTTGACGTTCTGTAGAGCACGATATCCAATACATCCGGATTTCTTCGTGAGTCCAGGGACGCGCGGCCTCGGGACCTAAAACGTCGTAGCTGTTTCTCTCAGCGTCTTTCATAGTTTACGACCCGGCGGGTGATCACCCTGGACCCCACGCTGGTGCCGTTTAGGTCCCCGCGACGATGTAGGTACTACGCCTTCCATCACCGTCCGGATGTCTAGGAGCAGAATGGAATCCTGGCGGGCGGTGGTGCTGCATAGATCCCAGTTCCTCGCCCGCCGCCCATTTTTATGCCGATAGAGCGCATCGTTACATGTTGGTAAGTCCAGTTTTGGTGGACGACTCTCACCAGAACCGCCGTGCCTCTGTAGCGGTCCCTTGAGGATTGACCTCGTCCCTTCTGTAAATATGGTAGTTTGGCAGCTTAAGATGCGTTGATGGATTTAATTTTGTCTCCCAGCAATATCACCTGTATGTCCTGTTGCTGGGCGACTGTGCGGAGTTCATGGATCTTATGTTGTATCCCGTCTGATTCCAGTATAATAGGCGCAGGTTACTTCGCTCCGTAATGCCGGAGCCAGTAGCTGCGCCAATGCCCTCATTATGGCTAATTGGGTCGGTCCCGGCCGGATGTCGGCCAGACTCAAAGGACCTCTATGGCTATGCCAACCAACCTGTGTATGGCGTCGGCACTTTCCACATCGCTGATGGTATTCTGTTTGATTTGTATGGCTCTGGTCTCGGCTGGTTTGGTCTCTTTCTGTAGAGCGCGCTCTAATCGTGAGAGCAGGCTTATGTTCGAAGAGTTTCTGGTGCTCTACCCACGGTGATTTTCGATTCCTTAGCGGTAACCTGCGCCTTGAGGTATCGTGACCGCTGGAGTAGGGGAGGTAACGGTTTGAGGAGGTTGTGTTTTGCTCTTCTTCCTTCTCCCCGCTTTTCTTTTTGGTACTAGACGCTCTGTAGCGTCATCAGCGGGGCTGGAGTCTCCGGTGGTTGCTTTAGTATCGACTTCAACAACTTCCATCGTTGCTGTTGTTGTGGTTGCGGTTGCGGTTGCGGAGGGTGGTAGGGGCTGTTTGCCCCTCCCTCTTATGGTTGCCCACCCTCTCGTTTATTTCGACGGTCCCGGGCGACTTCTAGGTCCGCTTGGAGCTTCCGGAAGCAGACCCGGAAGTGTAATCCTTGCTTCCGGGCAATCCTCCTCGAAACCGGACATCGGCGGTCGTTAGCCGTATGATTTTTGCACAATTTGCGCATGTAGGTATTCGCCCTACCTCGGGCATTGGCTTGCGGCGTGTCTCCCGCGCAACGGACGACGATTGGACGAAAACAGTTGTATGAGCGTGTCCAGAAGCCTGGCAGCAGTGGCAAAGGCCCACTGTCCTTGCCAGGTTTCTATCGTGACCTTTCTTATATAAAGGAGATCGTTTATGTTATACAGGTCTTTGAGCCTTTCTTGGCTTAGGTGGTCCAGTTTGCGAAGTACAGGCACCCCGGCCTGCCTCTGCGGGGGATTGCCTTCACGTAGCGGATAGGAAATCCTAATGCCTGGATAGCCTCCCTATTGTCTTAGTGTCCGTCGATCGACTGGCCCCCAATGCCCATTTTTGGGCTTCTCCTCTGGGGTGTAGCAGTACCAGGACATGGCTGGTATTTCTTTGGTTATTCCATCAAGTATTTTGTATGGCCTGAATTCTTCCATCTGGGAGAAGGCGACCTTCCCGAACGGACGAGCATTCGGAGGGTGTCCTAACTACTACCTAACTAACACCTCGAAGTGCTTCGTCCAGTTGGGGAGGCATTCTGCGACTATGGTAGGATATCTGCCTTTCTCGGCCTCCTCGGTTGGTTTGGGCGCTGCAGCCACCTTCCTTGGTACTGTCGGGGCTGCTGCCAGTTGCGCTTAGCTAGTTGATGGTCGTTGGCCATCATCCAATGGTAATCCAGACGGGTTTTGTATGGTTGTCAATTTCTTCGCCCGCTGCGGTAAGGGCGACGGTTCGCGTTCGCTTGTGCACTCAGACGCGGTTCCTAATTGTTTTTGGTATCTGGCTAAACGAGCTCACGGTCCTTGATCGCTAGGGATTCGCGAGATCCCTAACCATTAACGGCCTATCCAATATCCCCGGGCGATCCAGGGGTTTCCTAACGCGAGGGGGGGTCCCCTCCCTGCCGGTCATTATAGTTTACTACCTGTGAGTGTGTCCTGTCTATGACCCTACCTAACGTGGCTGAGAGCAATAAGCGACGCGCGACGTTCGGAACGGTGGGAGTGATGGTCGCAACACTTGGGGCACTGCCTACCACTTCTTTATGAAAATGGGGAAGTGTTTAGCACTGCGCACGCGACTTATTCACAAGGCACGGAACGCGCTTGAGTGCCAGAATCTGCCGCAGGCCGGTGACCTCGACGCCTCGCGGAGTATACGGACTCGACGCTTAGCGGAGTATGTCGTACCGGCGGTTGCTTGGGACCACTGCTAATCCACAAACAACACACACTTAGGAGATTCTTAACGAATTTCTAAATTACCAGCCTCCTATCCTTATACGCGAGCTATACGCGAAAGAGAACCGCGCGCCGCGCGCCATTTCGACATATTCTAACATTAAGTTTCATCATCGCACCCTTGTATTTTACCCCATATCTTTATTCCTTTAAAACATATGGTTACATAATTTTATTTATAAGAAACACAAAGTCTTACTATTATGATATATATTACATCGTAATCACATATGGACATATTAAGTTATTCCACAAAATACACTGATTTTACAGAACATTTTCAAAGTTTTAAACCTTAAATATCTATCACACATGTTTAAAACTTTAGATTATTTATTTTTAGTTAGTTAAGATATTCATATTTATTAATAAATATGAATATCTTAACTAATGCAGTAGTTTAATTCACAAATTAAAACCTTTAAACAGCATTAATACACTTTAATTTAACTTTAATTTTCTTATATAAATCTATTATTATTTGAGTATTTTAGGCACAAATTTAGGCACTTTTAACACAGCGCTTATCTTATTATTACACACAATAATTCTGAACCACTTATTACTTATTTCTACACATATTACTGAAATTTTCATAAATTGACAAAGTATAATAAACAGTTTATTTTTATTTTTATAGTACATCATTAAGACACTGTTCAAATCCCATACAACATGAACAACCAATCTGTGCATGACCCTCATCGACTCAGTAGGAGGCTACTTTTTTTTCCCCCATTCCGCTTGCGCCGTCGCCCCCGTACTGTCGTGCGCTAGCGGAGTCCGCCAGCTGACCGAGCACCCGTCCCCGTACGGGTCTTCTCCCTCAGTCACTACAGTTTCGAGGAATTGAACGTCAGTCCCGTCCTGTCCCCCTCAGCTAGCGCCGCCGCCCCCGTGCGGTTGTGTTAGCTGACCACGCTCCCGTCCCCGTACGGTTGAGAGTGCCCTCCCACGCTCCCGTCCCCGTACGGTTGAGTGCCCTCGCGCCTCGGCTAGCACAGCCGTCCCCGTGCGGTTGTGCTAGCTGTCTCACCGTCCCCGTACGGTGGGAACCCCTCCTCTCCGCTAACCGCCCCCGTGCGGTTATGTTGTGCGCCCGCGCTCACCGTCCCGGAACGGTGAGTGCCTTCCCTTCCCTTCCCGCCTCCTCTAGCGCCGCCGCCCCCGTGCGGTTGTGTTAGAGGGCAGTGCTCGCCGTCCCCGTACGGTGGGTGCATTCTCGCTCATGCGACTCCCACTCCATCACTCCAGCACCGCCGTCCTTTGCGGCTGTGTTGGTGACCTGCGCTTTCGTCCCGGACGGTTGTGCCCCACGCCTCCCTCTCCCCGAGGGAGGTCGTCCCCGATTCGGCGGAAAGGCCTTCGCGCTAAAGCCGTTTCCAGGTGGTGTTTAGTGGGTAAGGAACTTCTTCAAAGTGACTCCCACATAACCACGCAGCCGGCTGCGTGATATGCTATGAGCATTCACCACCTCCCTCCACCGCTTCCGGAGGGTGCTTTGCATTGGGAGCAAAAAAAATTGAGGCTAGTCATTCCGCTTGCGCCGTCGCCCTCGGAGTCCGCTCGCTGACCTAGCACCCGTCCCCGTACGGGCATTCTCCCTCAGTCAGTTTAGTCGAGGAATTGAAACATCAGTCTCGTCCCGTCCCGCCTGAGCTAGCGCCGCCGCCCCCGTGCGGTAGTGTTAGCTGACCACGCTCCGGTCTCCGTACGGTTGAGTGCCCTCCCGCCCCTGCTGGCGCCACCGCCCTCATGCGGTTGTGCTAGCTGATGAGCTCACCGTCCCCGTACGGTGAGCGTTTTAGTGGGTAAGGCACTTCTTCAAAGTGAGTTCCGCAGCAATGCTCATAGCATACAACGCTGTGGGACTGGCTCTGGCCTGTATGGCCTCTTCGCCGCATCGAAGACGACCCCCCTTAGGGAAGGGGGGCGTGGGGCACAACCATCCGGGGACGGAAGCGCTGGTCAACCAACACAGCCGCAAAGGGCGGCGGTGCTGGAGTGATGGAGTGGGAGTCGCATGAGCGAGAATGCACCCACCGTACGGGGACGGCGAGCACTGCCTGCTAACACAACCGCACGGGGGCGGCGGCGCTAGAGGAGGCGGGAAGGGAAGGGAAGGCACTCACCGTTCCGGGACGGTGAGCGCGGGCGCACAACATAACCGCACGGGGGCGGTTAGCGGAGAGGAGGGGTTCCCACCGTACGGGGACGGTGAGACAGCTAGCACAACCGCACGGATAGAAGGTGTGGGAGTCGCATGAGCGAGAATGCACTCACCGTACGGGGACGGTGAGTGATGCTATGAGCATTCACCGTCCCCGTACGGTCAATGCTCATAGCATACCACGCAGCCGGCAGCGTTGTATGCTATGAGCATTCACCACCTCCCTCCCCCGCTTCCGGAGGGTGTCCTTGCATTAGGCGCAAAAAAGGAGGATAGTGCTTTCTTTGTCTAAATTACAGCTATCTCTGTTCATTATAAAATATTATTTGTTTACATATGCTATTCTTATCTAGCCATTATGTATCTTATCTCTTATCACAAGAACAAAATATATTTTTATCTGAAATAAGTATCTAATTTAATGTAAGACATTTATTCGTATTGCATAGCCGATTACTATGTAACACATGACTCTGAGTTAATCTATAAACAAACTTTTGTGGAATTAACTCTCGACCGGGGAATCGAACCCCGAACTTTTGCTTGACGATCGAATGTTCTTATCATTATATTGAATCTATTTACTTCCAACGTGGAATGCCTTGTAATTTGGAATGCCTTTCATAATTTAATAGCAAATAATTATAAGTTTGAATTTACTTATTTTTATGAAATGAAAATTTATAAAACTGATTTTTTAAGCGCGTCGCCAACAATAATTTTAGAGAAAATCGCTTGTGACTGACCGATCCGACTATCCGTTTCCATAAATTCAGACTTTTTTAAATTTTTTAACCGTGCATATGTCACGCTGTTTTACACATCTAAAAAACGCTTAATTTTTACCTACATATTTGTTTTTCTTTTATCAGGCCTCTGTCACTCTTGCTACCTGCGTGAAATAATTAGCTACAATATGATAATACGAGCTGCCCCAGGGGTAGATCGCAGTCGGGGCTAGCGCATTCTAGGCGATTGAATGTTTAAGTTTTTTTAACGCTGTTTACGTAAATAATTTTTTGTAAATACTTGTTGAAATATTCGTCGAAATAGTTTTTGTTTAGTGTTTAGTATAGGAGGTTAATATAGAGTAGCGGAGCGTTCTCTCTATATTAACCTCCGCAATCTCTCTAGTGGCTCCAAGAAGGTGTTGTCACAGCGGCCACACCCCGGGCAACCACGTCAGTGGGCTAAACCTACAGAAGGGGACTATATCTACGAACATCTGTAGATTAGTGAACGGATGATTCCCGTAAAAAGGTCTGCATCGATATGGTACACGCTATTGACTATCGATATAGCAGGGTAGTGCGAAAAACCTCAAGGGCGTTCGTCAGAATCTATGTAGTGACTTATGGTCTTTTCGCTGCATCTCAACCTCTGCCGATCGTACCGGTTTACCGGTCTATTGGGCCACAGAGGAAGGGACGAGTGAAGTGGACTTGTACCAGCGCAAGTGCATGTCCACTATAAATAAACTCACGCGCAGATGACCCTAGCTATTCTTTTCGGATTTGAGCTTCCTAGAGAAGTCCTGCGGCGATGGGTTGAAGGTGGTGGGGCTGAAGTATCGATGTACCAAGGCTTTAGCTGACACAGGGTGTCTCTTCTGAGAGTGGTCGCTCCAGGAGTCGATTGAGGCGGGACTCTGGGTTCGACAGCACTACTGGCGACAAAGCAGCCCTATTTAGGATCACTCTGCTTCTCTCTGATAGAGGAGGGGCCTAGGTGGCCCAAACATAGTCCGTCCTGTTCTTCATCTAGGTGCTTAACCACGGGCACTTATCGACAAATGCGGTCGAAAGATTTCTAATAATAAGCAAAAGCTAAAAACCAAACAACAACTTTGCATAGCCACCTGGAACGTACGAACCTTATTAGACAGTGATGGCAACTTATGTCCAGAGAGAAAACTGCTCATAGCAAGAGAACTGGCACGATACAAAATTGATATTGCTGCAATTAGTGAAACCCACCTGAGTGACTGTGGAGAGCTTTTGAACAACTTGGCGGCCCACATACTACTGGAGTGGACGTCCTACCGGTGTAAGCAGGTAGCGGCGTAGGTTTTGCTATTCGCAGTGGTCTGACGAGAGATCTGAGTGATCTACCGTGTCAATGACCGCCTGATGACTCTGCGCTTACCAATAGCTCACAAGAAATACATTCATCTCATTAGTGCCTATGCGCCCACTCTTCTCTCACCGGAGGAAAATAAAGAGGCATTTTACCAACAACTCTGCCAAACGCTCAAAGGTGTTCCAAGTCACGATAAGATCATTTTGTTGGGGGACTTTAACGCTCGTATCGGCAACGACCATGATCTCTGGAGTGGTGTCATTGGCAAACATGGCGTTGGTAAGTGTAACGACAACGGATTGCGTCTTTTATCGTTATGTGCGCAGTTCGATCTTAGTATCACCAATACGTTTTTCCGTCTTGCCGATAAGTATAAGACCTCGTGGATGCACCCTAGATCTAAGCAATGGCATCTTTCAGACTACGTCATCATCCGCCGTAAGGACTTACGCGATGTTCTTATAACGAGAGCGATGCGTGGAGCGCTGGGCAGGACTGATTATCGTTTCATTAGATCGAAGATGAAACTAGAGCTTAAAGCTCCACGGCGAGCACCTCACAAAATTCTAGCTAAACTGGCATTTTCAAGACTTATTACCTCCCCAGAGTTGGGTAATAAGTTAGACTCAAAATTTGCTGCTTGTGTTCCACAAACTGAATTTTCCACAACAAATGACGAGTGGCGATCGTTTGCTAAGCACCTTCATGTCTGTGCTGTTGATACTATTGGCAAACCACAGAAAAAAACCAAGATTGGTTTGATGCATCACATAACAACATCAGAATACTTGTTGAAAAGTACAGACATGAACTCAACTCCAAGTCAACGGATGCCAACAGAAAAAAGGAAGCTCAACACCAACTTAGATCTAAGATTCGTGAACTAAAGGATAAGTGGTGGAAGGAAAAAGCTGCTGAATTAAAGCACTACGCCGATACTCTACAAATTGGCAAATTCTTCGAAGGCATACAAGCGATTTACGTTCCGCGAGTCAGAAAATCAGCCCCACTGTACTCAAGGGACAAGCAAAATCGAGTTACAGATAAAAATGACGTAATAAAACGTTGGGCAGAACATTTTAATGATGTTTTGAATCCCAGTGCGCTCGATGCTAACCTGTCCTATATAAACTCGCTTGAAGAACTGCCGGTATATCAACATCTAGATGATCCACCAAATTTCGATGAGTTCGTAAAGGCAGTCAAGCGTCTCAAAAACTTAAACACCCGGAATGGACCAACTTCCAGCCGAAATATATAAATACAGCGGAAAAATGTTCTTAACAGGCTTTATCATCTTGCCTTGAGAGTGTGGATAGTGAAGAGGTGCCCAGGACTGGAAGGATGCGGTTATTTGTAAGCTGCGTTAGGGAAGGGGATGTCTCCGATTGCAGCTCACGAGGTATATCGCTTCTTTCCAGCGCCGGTAAAATTCTTGCGCACATAATTAACGCCCGCTAAGTGAGGTAGCAACAACACCTACCAGAGAGTCAATGAGGTTTCCGTCCAAGCAGAGGCACTATTGACGCTATTGCTGTCGTAAGACAACTCCAGGAGAAAAGCCTTGAACATCAACGGCCCCTCTACATGTGCTTTGTCGATTGGAGAAAGCATTTGATAGAGTTCCACGAGGCACTTTGGCTTGTTCTTAAAAAATTTGGATATACAAAGAAATTCGTCAACCTAATTTGCCAACGAATACGAACTTTCTGAGGAAATCCAAATCACAAGTGGAGTAAAGCAAGGATGCGTCATGGCGCCAACACTCTTCGCCATATATATTTTCGGCTGTTATGAGACGCACAAAGTGTTGTAGCAACCAAATCCAGCTTAATGTCAGAACTGAAAAGGTGTGTTTGACATCTCAAGATTCAGAGTAAAATCTAAAGCCCAAAGACTTCCATATTAGGAGATTTTACGCTGACGACGTGTGCCTCTTGTCAAATAGTACAGCATCTCCAAAGCACGTTGACGCATTATATCGATCTTGTCAACAATTTGGCCTAGTAATAAGCGCTTCTAAGACTCAAGTCCTAAAACAACCACCCAGGGGTGGTAAAGATGATCCAATAGCGCTAAATCTAGATGGAAAACCACTAGATGAGGTCGCTCACTTTAAATATCTTGGTAGCAATATCCGGCGTGACAACACCTTAGCATCGGAGATACCATCTATCACTGATCGTGTCTGGAAGTCCCATGATCTAAAGCTGGAGATAAAGATTAGTGTCTACAAGGCACTTATCATTCCTGTCCTTTTACATAGCGCAGAGACATGGTGCCTTTACAAATTAGACATAAAGAAACTTGACTCTTTCCACCTAAGGTGTCTAAGAACTCTATTAAAGATCAAGTGGCAGGACCATGTTCCTAACTCTGAGGTTCTGCGTCGCTCTGGGATGTACGGTATGGAAGCTCTTTTAATGCTACGTCAGCTCAGATGGTGTGCCATGTCCTTCGCATGGATGACCGACGTTTACCAAAAGCTGTTTTCTACTCAGAGATGGCGGAAGGTAAACGAAAACACGGTGGTCAGCATTTGCGCTACAAGGATGTGTTCAAAAGACACCTTAACGCTTGCGCTATCGACCCCGCGTGTTGGGAGGAGCTTGCAGCAGAAAGGTCATCTTGGCGGTCGGCCATCTTCAAAAGTATAAAATCATTCGAAGAAAGTCGCCTCAAGACTTTAGACGCAAAACGCTAACTGCGCAAATAGAAACCTACGCCCTCCTACACATACACCTACAACTCAGCTGGAGAACTCTACTGCCACGCATGTCAAAGAGCTTTTAAGACCAAGTTCGGCCTAGCAAGCCATATCGGGGCTCATGATAGGAAAATATCCTAATTCCTAGGGTCGCCGTCGTCGAAATCGATGAGGAGGAGGATGAGGAGGATGTATATTTAATTGTAGGATAAAATAGTTGAAAAAGTTTTAATGTAATTTAAGAATAATATACATGTATATTACCTATCTATCTATTTCTGTCGTTCCTACTATAATTGTTGCGGGGATGGATGCTTAATGAGAAAGGATTCAGATATATCATTTTTAAGTTACCGAAGGACAATGAAAGGTAAATTTATTTAATTTTTTTGTTAGATAGGTACTTATAGCGAAAACGTAATTAAGTAATAATTTAACTACAGAAGTAATACCTAAGTACTTTGTTACAAAACTTAGTTGAAATTTACTTCACTACCCAAGTACCTACTTACATACCTATACTCGTCTTTGTAATTAAAATATTTTAAGTTATAATAGCACAAAATACTGAAATTAAAACTTTGTTTACAAGATTACCAACTATGTAGATTACGATCATATTTCTGTTAGGAATCGTGTTTCGGGTTTATTTGTTGTTTACGCTATCTACCTATACGAACCAAGCATAGCGATTCCCGACAAATGGCCTTGCAAGTTGCATGCGTAGGGCATCACAGAACTCACATAGTAGATAATATGGTCGATTATAGTCAGCATAAGTACTTTGCCTAAGTAACTTACCATTTCACAATGTATTTTTTTACTCTTTATTAACAGCCCTTAGCAACCACGGAAAGTCCGTTGTGACGTAGTAAGGAGAAAAGATGCAAAGTAATAGGGACACTCGCGCGCAGCGATAACGTTTTATTTAGCTTGCGTGCGCGATTTATCTGATTAATAATAACTATGTAGGCTACAAAAACGTCGGAAAGCAGTCAACATCAAAAGAGTGCAACTTCTGTACGTAGTACTATTATTTATTCCGTGCTTTTATATAGTCGTATAAAAATTAAAAGTTTAAAGAATGGTAATTCCTCTTTTCATCTTGTAAAGTAATAACTAGAATCTAAGTTAAATAAGCAGATTAAGCAGTGGCAGTGAACGATGAAAATAAATCTAGCAGTAAGAGCCGCGTCAAATATAGGCGGTTTGTGTCCTTTGATGTTTTATGTACGATGTTTCAACAGAAAATATTTGAATAGGACCCTCAGCACCCGTTATTTGAGACTAGTCCGTAATTTCAAACGTTATATTATTTATTATAATATTTAGATTATAATATTTTCTAATGTTCTTCAAAGTTGTTTTATTGTAAGTACTTTTTAGTGTCTGTGCTAATATTAGCACTACTGATCAGAACTTATGAAATCGCATAGTTGGATCGGTCTGTCCCAAGAGATTTTTCCTAGAACTATCTACAATAAAATTTTGCGCATAAGTAGTGTGTTGATCAAAAAAACGTTGTAGGGAGGATAAACTTTAATCACGTTTGGCAGGCGGATTGACAATCGTAGTAGCACACATCTCGTAGTTTTGACGCTGCTACCGTCGCCGGTATGTTACGTCTGACATAAACGTGATGGCTATACCGCTATCCATAGTAAGCTGTTCTTCAGATCTATCTGGCATTTTTCATTGTCGCCTCTTACAACACCTGCAGGGTGATGGATTCGCTTACGCCACCATCACAATAAAAATAACGGTTCGTTTATGTTTTTTTTAAATTGAACAAATCTACTTAAAAATGAATGTATCTTACCACTCAGTTGAACTGAAATTATAAACTATCAGGATTAAAATATTGATATGTTGCGTCTTTTACTTTTTATTATGTAATTTTTTATAATGTCTAAATATAATAGTTGCATTAAAACTTCATCCCCTAATGTCCCGCCCTGAGGGTAAATTGAGAAGTTAACTACAAGAGAGGTATTTTTTCCCAAATTGATTTATATGTGACCACACCTGTAGCATATGCATTACCCTCAAGCAAGCTTACTTGTTACTTGTAGTGGATAACCGAAGTTTTATTTTCTAGATGGTATTAAGAAGACGCTGCGGCCCATCTCCATCAGTTTGTTGACATCAGTCATCAGTTTGTTTCTCTTGGTCGCCTCTTACGACATCTATGGGACGATATGCGGGGTAGTGGATATTCTTTCACCGTCACTACACGATTTACAAACCCAGCAGTGGACTTTGAATAGGATGTTATGATGATGATGATGTGGTTAATGTGAGAGAAAATGTTTAACTTGCTCTCTCGCTTACGTAATTAATCATTGTTAGCAATAAAACAGCATAACGCACATTCAGCGTAACGTTATTACATTTCGACCATACCGTAATACGCACCGGTTAGAATTATAGATGTATTGTAATATTGATGGACGTCATTACATATTTACGCTAAAATGGACTTAGTATGTGAACGAATAGCAATATTTGCTTATCACGATGTAACTGTGATCAGCTTAATCGCAGAATACTCTTCTTTATTTCTTCTAGCGGCATAACAACAAAAGGTAGAAACACAACAAACAAAATACCCGACTGAATGTCTCTTTAGCGATATGGCCCTGTGATATTGAAGGTGCCAATTAATAGCCTCGTTTGTACGAGAAATCAAACTTAAAAAAGGGACTCCAAAACCACTTTGTAGTGGAGGGAGAGGGCTAGTAGACGACGACGACTACGTCGATATGATATGATAGCGTTCATGTTCGCGACGGCGAAGTGTTTAAAACATAGTGGTTAAAAACAATATTAAAAGTGTAATTAGGAAAAATATTAGTGACAAACCTAAGTGGAAGGTGAAATAGTGTAATGTTTACAACCTTAATATTATAGTATAGAACATTCTGGGCGTTATTAATTAACTGCGTAATATTATGACCCGAAAATTATGGAAATATTTTTATGCTCTAGAAGAATTTTAAACATAGTATTTAATTAGATTAAGGTTTATAGATTAAGGAAATAAAAGAATATTTAGCGTGATGAAAGTTATTTCCTACTTATAGTAAAATTAAAGAATTAATGTACCCAAATATTGTGAAAGTTTGGGATATTTTTGTTAATAACTTTTTACATTCTTAATATATTAAGAAACCTTTATACTGTGCAAATAGACAACTGAATTACCGATTTAAAAATATATAGTACATTAGCGTAAGAATTAATCGTGTATAGAAAAAATTGTAATTTAAGACAATTGTATAGTGAAAAGCAACAATAAAGAGGCAAAACGAATAATGGAGCGCCTCACTTTAAGGTAAAGCTCGAGTCTACCTTAGGGCCTCGGGGCCCAGTAACATTGTAGTACCTGAAGTGACTATTAGCAGAACCAAGTAGTAGCTGAGTAAAGAACATAGTGAATAGTAACTAGTAGCATAGTAGCTGATAATAGCAGCTAGTAACCAGTGATAGTAATAGCTAGTTGTACAACATACGAGTAGTAGCTGATAATAGCAGCTAGCAAACAGTGGTAATAAAAGCAAATAGTACTAGTAGTAGTAAGTTACTACAGAACAACTTGAGGAAATAGTCAACTGAAGAAATCATCTGAAGAATAAAGTGACCAACCGATAGTGAACAACCGATATAGAATAACCGTAGTTGAACAACCATATTCAACAACCGTGGTCAATAACCAATAGTCAGAAGATTTCCGCCGAACAGTTGAGCAGTCGAACCGCTGGCCACTGCCTTGCAATTTGTATTCTACAGTTCGTGCATTTTGATTGGACGTCAGTCCACGGTAACCTAGCCGCACCCACAAAGACGGCAGTAGAAGTATCCACCGGAACCTATAGGTGTAGGACGTGAGCGACTCGCGGAGTATCTTCGACAACATTTACTTCCGAGTTTCGCCCGTCCGGCACAGTTCATGTAAATTCACATTATTAATAAATGTAAATGTTTTTGATAGTAAATAAAAACAGATTGTTTCCATTTAAAGTGAAACTAGGTACCTACGTTGTACAATTTTGTAACACTTTTATGTATCATGTATGTTACATTGTGCTTGGTAGCCTCGTTACCTATAAACTATCAACCATAATATGGTTTAGAGCGGTAAGCTGTTAAAATAAAAAAGTAGTGAAATTCTTATTTTAAAAGCATTTGCACAATATTACAGCGATAACATACATTTAAAGGCAGGGAGGGAATGTTATTTCCATTGCGTTGCTAAAGAAGTTAATAGTTCGTTCACAGCTAGCGTATGCCTGTATTGTCTGGGATACTTTATATTAATATAAAGCCAATGAAAATGTACAAAATAGTTTTTTAAAACGTTAAGGTGTTAGTCAGAGTAAGATTAGAAGGGCTCAACAGTCATTCCCTGTTCCCCATCAATCTGTTCAATCCCTTCGGAGTGGTGGCGCAGAAGTGCGGTACTCTCGTTCTTCAAGAAAGGCGATAGATAATGCGCTATTGATGAACTATAGTATTTGCGTTATAGCATGGTGCGGGTGACAGCTTACACTTTTGGCATGTCTAGAGATGGAACGATACACAAAGCAAAGCAAAAAATATCGATTAGCTATCGATATAAAAATTAAAACCTAAACATATATTTCTTTATAAACTACAATGCATGTAAAATTAAGTTAAATTTTTATACAAATTATAACATAATAGTTACATAATAGCTGTTCCCGGACCTCGCCCGCTTGGTATTTATTACGATTGGATTTCATGGGTTTTAATTTTTTTGCGCGGAATCCTTAATATTTTTTTTCTAAAATAAAATTAGCCTGTATTACTCTTTATAACATCAGCTAGTGCCAGCTATGAGCCGGAACAAACAGACTGTAAGACAAACGTTTTAAAAATTGTTTTTATCTTTTTGTTAAAAATACCGTATATACTTTCATATGTATTTAGTAAAAGGCTGTTATTTTGATATTACAAACGGACACTTCAATGTATAGATTATACTATGTATTAATTTGAAATTAAAAATCATCTTCTATGTCATGTTGATTGCAACATTCATATTGACATTTAAAGAAATAAAATGGCTGCCAGCATCTGTAATTTTCAGTATGGCGTAGACTGCACCGGCAGCTTTTCAAGTTACGAGTGCTAGCGCCTTTTGCTATATATGTATTAGTTTTATCAGGTCCAATGGGCCAAATATCGGGACGGAAGGTAAAATAATCGAGAATTTGGTTTATAAATCTAATGAAATAAAAATAAAAAATAGGTTTTTTGTAGCCATTTTGACAGCAATGAGTTATGATAAAGTCTTTTTGACACAATGCGTAATTTGCTTTATAATTATTTTTTTTTTTGCCTGAGCTGACAAACCAATAATTTATCGTCCATGCATCAGAAACACTGTATATTCGTCTATTTGAGTTTTGTTTCCGTAAATCAAAATTTTTTGAACGATTAGTTCCAATTCCAATACATATTTACGTGATTTTTATATATTCGATTTATTTCAAAACCGATTTTTGATAGTCTGTGGCTGTTCGTTATGGCATGGCATAGTTTAGCGCGGCTGTTGTAAGTGGGCGGTACCCATCCATGAAGTGCAACAATATCTGTATGACAGTTTGTCTAAAAAAATACGAAACTTCATAAGCGTGAGCTGTCACCCGCACCATGCTATAACGCAAAGACTATAAAGATCGAGTTTGCTTCAGAACCACGTTTATGTAGTGTTTTCGAGAGTCATTACTAATAGTCTCGACTTCCTGCCTCCCAAACATGCCGGTTTTCGAAAGGTCGTTGAATAGAATACATAATACCTTTAGCAAATTTAGAGAAGAATAATCAATTCAAAGAAGAGTATTTTATGCCACTATGTCTTGCCTTTGTTTCCGTCAAATTTAGGCGATGACGCAGCCCCTTCAGCGTCACAGAAGTGCGTATTAGCGAAAGATCCGCGACTTTTGACGTTGCTTCTCGTAACCAATCTGGGCATTTTACTTCTACGGAAAACATGAGATATTTCTGGTTCCCATCCCATTATAGCCATTTTTGGTATCCAAGGGTCGAAATGGAGTGATAGAGTCTCTTATGATACAGCCATATGTCAACATTTGGTTTTACGTATTAAATTATTTTGAGCATGCTGAACAAATGTACTTATAAACGCCTAAACATATTTTTCATACTTTAATTACACAGCTCGTATCAAAAGAACTCGTTATCAAACTCGTAATAAAATTACTAATCTACGTGCAATATGTAATAATTATCTTTCATCTATACTACGAGTATTTAATATTATTAATATTATAAAGAGGAAAGATTTTTTTGTTTGTTTGTTTGTACCGAATAAGCTCCGAAACTACTGGACCGATTTTAACCATTTTTTCACCAATATAAAGCTAAATTATCAAGAAGTAATATAGGCTATAATATATTTCCAAAAATTTTGAGATCCTTAAGAAAATTGCAATAATTTAACTCAAAGTAGCAAAATTTTGCCTATAAAATTCATTATTTGGCGTGCGCTGAGAAAACTGTTGATGATACATAAAAATTATGTACTACATGATTAATGTACTCATTATTGCCTACAAAAAGTCCGCAAGGGATTATATCTAACTATCATAGTTAAGTCACAATAGTAGCTTTTGTGTTCTAAAATTGAATTAGCTCGCCGGTAGAAAAAAAAAATTGGTTACATTTGTATCGTACTATTAATTCTTATTCAAGTAAATAGTTTTATTATCAAGGGTATGTAGCAGTAAAATACTTTTTAATTAATTCGAATCGGACATTTAATTTCGAAGTAATCACGAGTATAAGAATGTAATACGCGAACCTTTCGACGTCGCGCCGCCGCCGCGTCTATCCCTACTCTATAGAGTGGGCGATAGCCCTACGAGTTGCTCTACGAGTATGTTAAATTGTAGCTTTCATTTCAAAATATATTTTTTCAGTATTAATGGCACTAAGGGTCCTTATACTTTAGTACCAATAGTTCATGATGGAGCTTGCTTATTTAGGGCAACCTCTTATCTGTTGTATGGGAACCAATTGTTGGCTAGATAAATTCGGAATCAAATTGTGGATTTCGTTATTGTGATTTATTTGTTGTTTATTTACATATACATCTATGATATATGATACACTAACGTACAGTTTGCTCATACTGTTGCTTGATTAGTTTGTGGATCCGTTCGTTGGTTCGTTCGTTAGTTTATCTGATTTTTTATCCAAATATAAGGTAAAGGTACATTACGACTTTATGAGTATTTTTATATATAACGGCTAAGCAGTACACTTTAAGTGTAAGCTTGTCAAACTTTCGGCCGATTCTACTTCGCCAACAACATCACATATTTTCGAAATTCAAGCTGCTGGTGGCTTCAGAAAATAAAGGGCCTATGGTAGGCGCTTACACATCTATATTCATCTATCTCGATTTACCGAGCTCGATCTAATGTTTATGTTGAGGAAAGTAACAACTAAAGAAAAGCTACATATCTATTATATATATATACTATTTTACAAGTTACTATATATTATTTTACAAGTGAAAGCACATTATTTAAATTTTATCTATATTTTAAATTGTTTTCTCATAGTAGATGCGAGTACTTCCATCCATAAAGCCGTCAGTAAACTATAATCTCGCAGCTGCAAGCGTAATAAAAGAAAGCGTCTTATCTCATCCGCGTTAACTACTTTCTTACGACTGTCTACTATTTATGATACAAGGACTCTTGTAGGATACTGGCATACATTAAAAATACAAAATCTGTATTAACTAGAAAAATATTATACGTCGTTGTTCAATATCTCACATGCAATGACATACATACATACAAATTAAATGTGCAAAGTATAGAATTGTTGTGTCTATTATTCGGATGCTTTGTGTGAATATTTTTACATGGTAGAGCCATGCTGCAGCTATATAATAGTTGTAGCACGAAGGGCTCGGTTCGACCAGGGAAGGACGACGCTCCCATAGAATACCAGCGTAAAATAGCAGCTTATTGCTGCTGTGTTTCGTATGGTGAGTGTAGAGAACCGGTGATTATTTTCACTGGAAACGACACATTCGATCTTAGTCCTCGAAATATCGTCCCATCGGGCTATGAGAGTGAGGGAATAGAGAGTGCACCTGTGCTTGCGCATACACTCTCTCACTATAATCCTGTCTTGCACAAATGGCTAGTCTCAGTTGAGACTGGCCGCTGTGACCGAAATTCGGTCTGGAGGATGTTATTATTATTACATTATGTCTTAGCTTTATCTTATCTAAGTATCTTTTTAGCTATATTTTTTCTATAGTGTTTTTAAATACTAGCAATGGTATTAACATTACTAATATTCTCTTTAACCACTCCTGGTAAGCTTAAAATGCTAGTGTTGAGTGGTTCAAGACGGTAATCGAGTGGCGTATTTAAATCCACGACTTTGAGTCCGCACCGTGCCACCGTCACTAGTGATTAAGTGACGTTTTTGATAAAATATATCTATACATATAATAAATCTGTAGAAAAGTCGTGACTGTAATTCTAATATATTCTTGAAAAAACAAGTCCAGGGGACTAAATGAATCTATTCTATACATATAATAAATCTGTAGAAAAGTCGTGTCTGTAATCCTAATATATTCTTGAAAAAACAAGTCCAGGGAACTAAGTGAAGGGTTCTGAAGCCAAATCAGTGGTTTTTAGAACTTTTGTCTGTTTATATGTCTGTCTGTCTGTCTGTCTGTCTATCTGTCTGTGTATTCCGGATTCACGCAAACACGACTGGACCGATTTACATGAAATTTTGTATGTAGGCAACTTATAGCCTACTTTTTATCCGATTATGGAACTTAATAAGAAGTAGGTTACGTATTTTCCTTCCTTTAGATGAATTTTCTATTATATTATCTTAGTTATTATAGGCGGGATGACGGATATTTTTCGAATAAATACCATATTTTAAATAATTTATAAATAAAGTTTAAAATATAGTTATAATCTTGGTAAAATAATTTGAAACTACACCGATTTAGTTATCAAAAGAGCGCCATCTATCATCAAATGGAAAAAGTAGTATATTTTGCCTTCAGTTACTAATAAATTAAATGATATAAATAACTCACATTTATATGTTTAAATAATTAGATTTTTAAAATTATTTAAAAATTCTAACGTTTAGTTTTTTAGTATTTTTGTAAAACCGGTCTGTTTGCAATTATTGTAAAATTTTCATTATGATTATAGTTTTATTAAAGAGATTTTTATATATGTCGTGGTCAGATCGTAAATTGATCATATATCATAAAGTAGTCTATCATTTCGTAAAATGATGTGGTCATTTCATGATATTTAACACTGTTTATTGACCATCTCATGATATAGTTTGACCAAATCAATAACTAGAAATCGTTTGAAGATATTAATAACTAAACACAACGTTGCTATTTCATGATATGGTCATATGACGATATCATTAAATCGTTTTTCACCGCTAGTGGTGCTGATAGCGTATTATTTACAGAAACAGAACTTTTAACAGAATTGACATCACTTTATGCCTTATTTATATAGTAAATAAATGTTCGCTTCTATCGCTGATATTACTAGATAGTATAGTTTTGGATTTCATTATTTCATCTAATAATAACGCCATCTACTTACTACTAAATAAAAAGTAAGTCACTGATAAAATTAAAAAACTGTTGGTAAATCCAATTGTGCATGTCTTAAGTGCATTAAAAAATTACGTATAACATGATTATACTTAATTTTTTTAAGTAGTTTAAATACACACAAGTTTTCACTAATAACCTTATAACTATACTTCCAATTTTCTGATATTTTTATGTCAAACTTCAATAAAAAAAAAGTTTGGAAAATCTAAAAGTGCACGACTCATAATGCCCATATGATAGTGATAAATTTTTTCCAGTAGCAGTCACCGAAGTACACCTTGAAGTCAGTCCGTCAAGTACGGAGGTAAGGTCTATTTTATATATCTATTCTATTCTATTCTATAACTAACAAAACGAGGCCAAACTCGGCACATCTAGTTCTCCTCGTCAAGGAGTTCCAGTAGCAGTCATCAAAGTGCACTTTCAAGTCACTCTATCAAGTCCGGAGGTAAGGTTTCATCATAACTAACAAAACGATTCCAAACTTGGCACATCTAGTTCTCCTTGTCAAGGAGTTCCAGTGGCAGTCATCAAAGTACACTTTAAAGTCACTCTATCAACTCCGGAGGTAAGGTCTATTCATAACTAACAAAACGAGCCCAAACTCGGCACATCTAGATCTCCTCGTCGAGGAGTTCAAGTAGCAGTCATCAAAGTACACTTTTAAGTCACTCTATCAAGTCCGCAGGTAAGGTCTCATCATAACTAACAAAACGAGCCCAAACTCCGCACATCTAGTTCTCCTCGTCGAGGAGTTCCAGTAGCAGTCATCAAAAAACACTTTCAAGTCACTCTATCAAGTCCGGAGGTAAGGTCTATTCATAACTAACAAAACGAGCCCAAACTCGGCACATCTAGTTCTCCTCGTCGAGGAGTTCCAGTAGCAGTCATCAAAATACACTTTCAAGTCACTCTATCAAGTCCGGAGGTAAGGTCTCATCATAACTAACAAAACGAGCCCCAACTCGGCACATCTAGTTCTCCTCGTCGAGGAGTTCCAGTAGCAGATACCGACACACCTTCAGATCTATAAAGTCCAAGACGTATAAGTATATTTATATATAAATCCTGCGTGCTTTTAGCGGAACAAAATATTGTAATAAAAATCTGTGATTATAAAAGTAATAATAATATCTTAGCTTGGTCAAGAATGTATCAAATTTGGTTTTTGGAATATTTTGTATTTCTACGGCGATCGATATTTTTCAGCACGACCCGCTGTAACAAACGACCACTCACGACGGCATCTGAGTTCGGAGTAAATAAAATACTCTATGGCTGTGGAAAAAAAATTAATTATAACTAAACAAAACAAAATTAAACTGTCATTTACATTCCATGGCTTCCCACATGATAGATAAAGAGTTTTAAAAATAGATTGAGTTGAACAATTGATATTTTCAAAAGTTATCGTGTTTACGCCGCCATGCAGACTTGATAAATCCACACCATAAGCCACTAAAACCCCTTTTTTATGTAAAAATAGCAATTAATCGATTTAAAAATATATTAATAAGTTCATCAATAATTTATCTTTCTGACAATGTGCTTTTTATATCATTTATATGTATAATATGATTGCTAGATACGATTTCATGCAACAAAACGTTGGAATCTTAATTTTTAGGCCCTAGCAGAACATACCTGCGCGCTTCGCGCTTAAGGTATACAATAATAGAATGGTACTGAATATACGATGTAAATAATTGAAAACTCGTTCGTGGCATCGTTGGATGTGGGATTACTAGGTAAATGTGGTCAACAATCATGCAAAAGCTTGGTTTCAGTTTTTATGAATTGTGTTTAAACAAATACGGGGCCGTGTAGCTTGCCGTGAGATTTCATCTTGGCACGGGTGCAAAACGTGTACGATTCCCTCGAGGATGAATATGTAATAGAAAATTTTACGTGTTGACTGACTTAACACGTGTCCGTTAAAGTGGTGAAGAATAACTTCGTGGGGAAACCTACATGTCTGAGTAATTAAAATAGTCGTGGAGATGTGAAAACCGTTGATATGCATTGAAGCATTGCAGCATATTCTATTTTTATGCCCACAAAACACTATAGGTAATGAGGAGCCCTGTGTACAGTAGTGAGACGTATATTAGCTGCTACTTTACTTTTTTACCTTTAATGAGACTTATAAATCTAATATATTTTAAGATAGCTTTCATATTTTCAGAGATATTAAGATATTTTGTGACAGTCCTGGTTTCATATCTCATAATATGAGTATATGTAAATGTATAGGCTCTTGCGGAAAAATACTTTAATTAAAGAAGGCAGATTTTACTTAAACAAAGGTTCATTTTATTTTACTTGTCAAAGGCGGTAATTAAACTGATTAAAACTTGAATTTCATGGTACGTAAGCATTATTATATGTTTTAGCATATATTTGAAGTGTCGATTTACCACCTTCTCGGCGGTGAAGGAAAACCTGCATATCTGAGAAGTTTCCCAGTTGAGGTCATCCCGCGTTGGAATCAGCGCAGCGAACACTTTTTTTGGCCAAAAACAGTAGTAACATGTACGTAAGCTGCTACTTTTTTTACTTTCCATGGGGCAATATATGCCGTTTTTATTTTATTAATATTTTCGGGTATGTTACTTTTTTGTTTTCACTCTACCGTAAATATTAAGGGTTGCAAAGATGAGTAGAACTCATTATCGTCAGCCTATCAAAAGTCCACTGAAATGAACATAGGCCTCTTCCATAAATTGTCACGCAGCTGGATATTTGCTAAAGTTGCCACGCTTGGTAGGTGGGTTGGCAACCGCAGCTATTATTATTTTGATCTGTTGTCAGAAAGATGATGCTGCCCATCTCCTGTTTGTTTTCCTATGACGCCTCTTACGACGGGACGATATGAGGTTGCAGATTCTCTTTCACCGCCACAACAAGGCGAACATTTTTCTACTCCTTTTCATGAGTGTAGTGCTTCCCACGTTCACTGTGAATAAAATTTATAAGGAACAAAACTAATTTTAAGGATTTTATCGCGTTTAATTTTAACTTTTTTAATTCCTGATGTTTTAGACACTTTACAGCACCCGTGGTCATGGGAGTAAAATCTGTTCTGTGGATTTACCTTTCTTATAGATACATCGGAAGATACGCACGATATAAAAAATTGTAGGTGTTTCTAGACATATATATTCACGTATTCCTGTAGCATATTATATCTATGCCAAATACCTAATCTACGTCTAATAGTCTATTAGAATTAAAAAAAAATATTTGACAGACATAGAGACAGACACCGAGGTGACTCTAAAAGTGATCGAATTTTGTTAAATTTGTCACGAAACAGCATTTAATGATGTTCCTAAATTCAAACTCACGCGAGCGAAGCCGCAGGTAAAAAGCTAGTAGTTTATATAAAGCTACAAAAAGAGCAAAAAGTTATTTAAATAAAAATACATGGAATAATATAATATCCGTGAAATAGTTTTCGATAACAAAAGAAATCATATACGTGTATAAGATATAATAAAGACACGTCTTTGTAAATGTTATTACGGTTCATGATATCACTATAATGATCAATAAGTAAAATGTTATTGTATTTTAACGACACTGCGTGCGAAATATTACAAAATAGTTTCTGCTAGCGGCTTCGCCCTCGTGGTGACATACACGCCTCTCCTGTCAATTTACTCGCGATACATTTTATTTTTCTGTGGTAAATTTTATGATAAAAATCTTACGTGATAATGCAAATCCGTTTCATCTTAATCTATTCAGCCGTTTATGCATGAGTACCAGTAATGAACATCCAAACATCTAATAGAGCGTCAAATAATCAACTTTTAACAAAGAAAAAAAACCAATACTAAATTCAAAGAACTATAAAGAATAAAATAATTTTAACATGAAAGCTTCTGAAGTAGGTGCTTATACATAGCTCACTTCAGAAGCTATTATTACTATTTTATTCTTTTGCAAGAGCTATAATTAGAATGTCGTCCAAATAGTTACATAAAAAATTTCATCTCCTATTTACCCAACCTGGTAGTAGGGGTGAAATTTTTTTCTTCAAAATTATGGGGGCCACTCCTGAAATATTACCTATTTAATAAAAAAAATATTTAATTCGGTTTAAAATAACTATTTATGTAATATGTATTATGTAAAATAACTGACGAATTTGTTACATAAAGTGGTGATTATTTACTCTTTTTTTATTTTTCGACGCAAAAATTTTACTTGTCAATCGTCAACATGTTTTATAATCTACCACCGTTTCAAACTAAGGTTTCTCTGTCCGGAGAAGTACCGGCGAAAGAAACACCGCAGGAATCTTCCTAATCAAAGTTAAAAAGGAATAGGTAATCAAAGCATGGTCTATAAAAAAATTACACACCAAAAATATATATAATTGTGTACACAGGTATAAAGTGAAAATTCTTTACGACATATATCATTCATCTTTTATTTTATATTTTACATAAGTAGGTTAAATAATAGTATACTCATGCCTCAAAACGTGACTTTTTTTGCAATACCGCACTAAATTTCTCGTCTACGTCGATAAAAAAGTTACACTTCAAAATTAGAGTTAAAAATGTGTTGCAAACCCGATCGGAAGAACCCACCGAACCTACAAGTAGCACCTGTTCACAAGTATGACGCACATGGCAGTTGTCGCCGTCCTCAACCACTTTAAAGGGAGGTCGACGATCTGCCACACGACGCCGCCGCAAGGAAAGACCTTTAATCGAGCCCGATATACCCAAATTTACCATACACTATGATGTTACAATAAATAATAATTAATAAACATTTAGCATACTTGTGATTTTCCATGGGACCATTTTACAACATGTTCTTATAGTATTAGAGTCATGGTAGCTCAGGAGCTAAGCGCTCGCTGTAAACTTCACAGTATGCGAGCTACCCGGGTTCGATCCCCACTGGCACTAATGAAATTGTTAATTGCAATTTTAAGTGCTGATTTATCACGTGCTCAGCGGTGAAAGAAATCCTCGTGAGGAAACCTGCATGTCTGAGAAATAATAAAAATTTTTTTTGAAGACATGTAATGTTCGCTAACGCGCATTGGGGCAGCGCCCGGACATTTCCTTGCCCTAAAACCCTCTCAGAAATGAGAGGAGACCTGTGTCCAGCAGTGGGACGTATATAGCCTGTAAATTTAGCTTGAACTTTCTTAGAGTAATAACTAGTAAATAATATGTATGTATTCACATAACAGTATCAAACAAACGGGAGAAAAACCGGCGACGAGGTTCGCCACCCATCACGTCCTGTCTCCCGGAGGGGTGAAAAGTAGATTGCGGAAGCCCGTCTGGCTACGCTGAATGTATGTAGAGCAATGAATGATAAGACGGATGAAGTATGCGATATGATGTATGATAGAGGAATAGATGTGTTATGTGTACATGACATGTATACAACCAGACGTCTCGTACGGTCTCGTCTACACCAGACCAGTACGGTCTGGTGTAGACGAGACCGAGCGGGCATGCCAGGGAGTCGGTATCATCCTTTCAGAAAGAATGGGTCAGGTCAATGTGTGAAATAGTATGAATGTGTAAGCCTGAGACTGATATGGATACGAATAAAAGTAGGCTTAAAGAAGTTGTTGGTTCTAGGGGTCTATGCCCCAGACATGTCTAAGCCCACTTATATCCGAGAGCAGTTTTGGGAGATGATAAGGATGGTGTTAATGGAATGTAAGGAAAATGAAAATATTGTTATATTAGGAGATTTTAATGGAAGGGTTGGTAATGAAAGTATAAATGAGAATGGTGAAAGCCTCCTCACCGTATCTGTGGAAAAGAATATTTTTGCGACGAACACTTTATTTTGTCATAAGAGGATTCACATGTATACATGGGAAAGAGGTGATGATAGAAGCATGATAGATTTCATAATTGTGAATGAAAGAATGAGGAGCGCAGTAGTAGATACAAGGGTTTACCGGGGGTATAACGTAGGGTCGGATCATTATGTCGAATGAATGGTCTATTCAGACGTTGGCGGCATCGGACATCTGTGTCTTCCACTACGTTACAGCGTATAAGAACAGAGAGGTTACAAGATGAAGGTGTAAAAAAGAAGTACAAATGTAGACTAAGAGAAAATATAAGTGGTTTGGATGAATTGTGTATGAATGATTTAGACTTGAAAACTGTGTGGCATAATGTTAACAAAAGGTTTGGTGGATGCAGCTACCTATGTGGTATAAGTAAGAGAAAGAATGAAAAGAAAAATAATACGTTATGGTGGGATGATGAGGTACGGGTGGAAGTTGAAGCAAAGAAGAGAGCACGGCTAGATTTACTAGCAACCAAGACTAGTAATTCTGGCGGTATGATTGATGATGTTAAAAGAAAACAAGCAGTCTTTAGACGTCTAAATATGAGAGTAAAAGAAGTAGTTGAAAGTAAAAAGCAAGAAAAAACGGAATGATAGAAGAATATCGAATAACTTCCAGGCAAATATTAAAATGTTCTAGAAAGTCGTAAGAACTGCCAGGGGACATTCAAAACAGCCTAGAATGAATGCTGTACGAGACCAGAATGGCTGTATGCTGAATAACGAAGTTTCGAGTTTAAAAAGATGGAAGGGATACTTTGAAAACGTGGTCATGATTGAGTAGACGTTTTGAATTAAATGAGATAGAAATTCCGAAAAGAGAAAGAGATAGGGAGATAAGTAAAGATGAAATAATGAAAGCAACGAAAAGCATGAAAGTAGGTAAGGAAGCCGGATATGATAGAGTATCACCCGACATGCCAAGGGCTAGTGAGAAAGTGGTGGCAGGACTGCTGTATACCTTGTTTAATTAATGTAGGGAACTGAAGCGGGTACCGGGAGACTGGTGCAAAGTCGTGATTGTCCTAATATACGAGGGTGGATTGAAAAGTACTCGGCTAACACAGATCCATTCAATTCTAAAATCAAATCTACCCACATTATTTAGTTCAGTTCAGACTAGTTCATTGTGTGAAGTTCGAAACGTGTGCGATAATTAGTTGTGATTTTATAAATTTATTAACAAAGTAATCGGACATAATTTCCGCGAATGGAGCAAATCGAGCAGCGTGCCGTCATTAAGTACCTCCATAAGAATGGGCTATCATCAAAGCCATCCATGATGACATGGTCAGTACATTAGGCGATTGTGCTCTGTCATATTCGTCCGTCAAAAATGGATAGCAGAATTTAAGCGTGGTAGAGAGTGTGAAAGATGAACCCCGCTCTGGAGGCCTTCGACGTCAACTACTGACGAAAATATTAAAAAGTACTTGATTTAATAATGGGAGACCGCAGATTAAAAATTAGAGATAGCCGAGATTATAGGCATCTCTTATGAACGAACTCAAAACATCATTGTCAACGAGTTGGGTTTCCACAAGGTGTCTGCGAGGTGGGTTCGCGACTGCTTTCAGTTGAACAAAAAGGACGCGATTGACTATTTCACGCGACTGTTTGGAGTTATTTGAAGCCGATGCAGATGATTTTTGAATCGTTTTGTTACTATGGACGAAACATGGGTTCATTACTGTACACGGAAACAAAACAACAATCAAAACAGTGGAAGACCTGGTTCACCACCCCTAAAAAGCTAAGTCGATTTTATCGGCAAATAAGGTAATGGCTTCAGTATTCTGAGACTCGAAAGGTGTGATTATGATTGATTATCTTGAAAGGGTCAGACTATAAACTCTGATTACTACTGCACCTTACTACGTCGTTTACGAGGAAAATAAAAGAAAACGTCGAGGAATGCTCAGAAGAAAAGTCCTGTTTCATCAAGATAACGCCCGTGTTCACACGTCAGTACAGTCAATGGCTGAAATTCACAACTGTGGCTTTGAACTGTTACCGCATCCGCCGTATTCACCTGATCTGGCACCATCAGACTTCTTTCTGTTCCCTAACCTAAAAAGCACTTGGGAGGTCAAGATTTTCGACAAACGACGAGGTCAAAGCAGCTGTAGACGCATATTTTGACTCTAAGGAAGAATCATTTTTTCAACGGTCTAAATGCTTGGAAGGAGGTGGCAAAAGTGTATTGAACTTGATGGTGATTATGTAGAAAAATAAAAATATTACTGATTTAGTATGTGTTTATTTTCTTGGTTAGGCCGAGTACTTTTCAATCCACCCTCGTATAAAGGTAAAGGGTCGCAGCAGGACTGTAAAAACTACCGTGGTATCAGCCTTCTTAGCTTTGTGAAAACTGTATGCTAAGGTACTAATTGAAAAAGTTATGAAAGAAACTGACGGAAAAATTTGGGATATACAAGCAGGATTAAGAAAGGGAATGGGGTGTACGGATCAGGTCTTTTCCATGCGCATAATAGCAGAGAAGTTTTTGGCCAAAAATCAAAAAGCTTTTTATGCGTTCGTGGACTTTGAGAAGGCTTATGACAGAGTGGACAGGGATGTGTTATGGCAAACACTGAACTCATTTGGGTTGAGTGCTGGGTTGATATAGGCATTAAAGTCTCTTTATAGGGACTGTTTGTGTCAGGACCAACAGGGCCTAATCGGACTGGTTTGGCATCCATAAAGGTGTCAGCTAGGGCAGTGTGGCTTCCCCGCCATCAACCTATTTATGGACATTTCTTTATAAAATTTGAAAGTTGAAGAATGCAGGTTAAAATGGGTGAGTTAACCGTCAAATGCCTTTTGTACGCCGATGATCAAGTCATATTGGCGTTGTCGGCGACCGAGCTGCAAATGATGGTTACATTAATGAACAGGTCATTAAAAGAAAGGCGAATGAAAGTGAACGTAAGTAAGACGAAAGTTATGGTTTTGAAAGAAGAAAGTAAAACGATATGTGAAATAAGAATAGAAGGGGAGTTGGTCGAACAAGTAGATGAGTTTGTGTATTTGAGATGTGTATTTAGCAGGGATGGTAGATATGATAAGCATATAGAACGACGAGTGAACGCAGGAAATAGTACAGTAAATGGGGCTCTATAGTCTATTGTGAAAAATCAGAATGTGTCAAAAAGGCACGTATGGCAATTCACAATGCTGTGTTAGTCTCTACTTTAATGTATGGTAGTGAAAGTTGGGTGTGGCAGAAGAAGCACGACAGTAGAATAAATGCTGTAGAAATGCGGTCATTAAGGAGTATGTTAGGATTAATCTGAATGACAGGGCGAGAAATTGTGTGATAAGAGAAGAGTGTGGTTTGCAAGATAATGTTGTGACCAGAAATAAGAAAGGAATACTTCGGTGGTTTGGTCATGTATAAAGAATGAACGAGGAAAGAGTGTCAAAGCAAATTTATGTTGCAGAAATGAACGGCAGAGTCGGGAAGAGAAGCCCTAGGCGAAGTTTTATCGACCAAATTGGTGATATATTGAAAATGGGCCAAATTAAGTGTACCCTTAACCGACGAGCATGTATGCGTAGTATATGGATATGGAGGAGGCGAGAGAGGTGTGTCGGGATCGTACCCAATGGAAGTCCGTAGTCTCTGCCTACCCCTGTGACAGGCGTGAGTGTTTATGTATGTATGTATGTAGTATCAAACAAAAATAAATATTAATATTCTTCCAAGCCTCCGTGAAATCAAAATAATCATTCAAAGTATTGTAGGCCTTGGAGAACAAACACCTTTTATATAATTTATAAACTTTGTTTCCGAAAAGCTTAACACTTGCGTGTACGTACATAGGCCCAAATATAATTATTAATTTTTTACTTTGCCTAAATTTCGGATTATCTATTTTGTTACCATTTCTCAATTCACGATGATGTCTGTTATTGTTACCCGTTAATCAAGATTCACGTTTTCGTAAGTAAACAATGTTAAAATATTATATAAAATGGATTTGCGCTTAAAATACATTAACAAAATATAGTCGAATTGTGAACTCTTTTAAGAAGGCAATTATTTTTATTAAAAGATTTTATTTCACTTTCAATGTTTGTATGGTTGTTGGGGTCAAATTTTACAACTGAATTTTAAAGCAGCTATCCTCAACCGATTGAGCTTAAATTTTGCAAACATATTTAGTTTGGATGACAATAGAATGACCGCCCAAGATGGTGGACTAGTTATTTTCTATGCGCCCCCATGTTATGGGTATCAAATGAAAAGATTTGTTGAGAAGAATACGAAAATAAAAAGACGTCACTCTAAATCCAATATGGTGGATACCCAAAGATGCCAGACTGTGTTTTTATGCACCCCCATGATATGCATATGAAATGAAACGATTTGCTGAGAAGAATACGAATAAAATGACGTCCGCGTTTAGCTCTTCGAGGAGATCAACAATTTATATAACAAAAGCTTATCGCGAGGTTTACCTGTAAACATAAACAAGAATACAATATGTAACTTGATATTGACATACGTAGGTAATTCTAAGAAAAAAATAATATTTTTATAAAATAGGTAAGTCTTGCGACAAGCATTTATATCATATAAACTGTGTAATGTAATAAATTTATGGGTTTGATTTAATTTAAAGTTTATTTTCTTTTTTTAGAGCTTTTTTTAAAATAAAAGCTTATTTTAAAAAATATTTTATTTTACTATTAATTTATTTTTATATATTCATTTCACTACCTGCTGTTGTCCTTTTGTACAGCAGCTGTTTGTGAAATAGGAAATAATAATTGGGCTAATTGAGCGAATTCGATTTTGATTGTAACTTATATTTTTTTGGTCGATACAAGTTGTCTTGTTTACTTTTTTTCTAAATTACAACCGCCAGCCAGATTATAAAAATACACATTTAAAGAAATTTTAGAATGAGTGACAAGTAGTTTACTTTTTCTATGTAAATAAATAAAAAGAAATAGAGTTTTACTAAGAGACGAGACTCGCAAGTATGAACTAAAATCAAATTAATAAACTAAAATAAAGCAAGAATCTGACCTAAAAATAGTGTGCGATATGTAGGCATGAATATTTTCTGAAAGCCCCAGTTTTCACCGCCGTGACAGATCGTTCTCAACGTCACAAAATTAAATTTTCAAACAACTATTCTCCAAGCATAAATCCGTGTAGACCGGTGACACAGTCATTAACAATGTGCTGCCACAAACACAAAATAAACTAGACAGTTACGTAACAAAGTAAAATTTGCTTTTATTTCACAAAAAGTGGTTGGTTGATATTTGGATCTATTATAAAAAAGTATAAAAGATCAAATATTTGTAAAAGGTTCAAAAGTTCCATGTTCGTTATAACTATCGATAAACTAAAATCTGAATATGCCCGTCCTGGGTTTGAATCTAAAGTTTTTTTAGTTTAGTTTTATTTAAAGCATTTTACGTCAAAATGTATTAAAATCCCTATTGTATGAAATCAACATCTGTGCTAAAAAAGTCAGTTTTTGGATTTCAATGTACTCGTATTGTCTATGTATGTAATTGCTCAAGATTGTGATTGTTTCTGTACTGCATCTGAAGCTATTATATCCCTAATCTTATTACAAAAACGTAAGATCGGAAAAGGGTATGTCTTTATAGGCTTCTCCTAGAGTACCAAGCAGGGATGAGTACCGGATGTCTCTATCCTTTGACGCTACTGAGATTCCATATTAAACATGTTGAGATTACACTGCAAGCTATCGCAGGTGTGAAGATTTTCCAGATTTTTCCTTTAATCATCATCATCATCACACCTATGAAAAGTCTATGGTGTGATGATGGAAATATAAAATTAGAGGATTCAGAATACGAAGTCATAAAGCTAAGCTATAGTTAAGGCAGCCTAACGAGAAACTTGAATTACGAACGGACGTGGTGACGCAGTATGTTTCGATGTGCACGTAGATAATCCAAGCACCGCAATAACAGGATCATACAAGACACGCACTGAATGAAATCTTAAGCTGCCTTTAAACTAACCTTGAAACAATTAAAGATTTATTGTCCACAACTCCTGCTATTATAGAATTCAATACTGCGAGCGTAATGTAATTCTTTTACAATAATGGTACAATAATGGTGGACCGTAATTTAGCACCAAAGACTAAATTTGCCTGCAAGCATTTTCAAAATTCTAAAGCAGCGTGAATTGAGGCCTGTTTGAATTATGCTTCAAAAAATCTTTATAAAGAGTTTCGTAATTGTTCAACAAGCATGCTTTTGTACCCCGCGATTATAGTATAAAGAAAAAATCGTTCTCTTTTTAAAACGTATGCTAGAATTATTTTCTTACAGCATTGATTAAACGCTCATTTCAATATTTTAATGGAGAGGCCGAGATTAATTTTAAGGTCGCTTGAAATTTTACTTAAATTCGGAGTTGACATTAGGACATTAAATAATATTCTGTACTTGTGCGACCGAGCATTGCTTGACGTTAGTAGACTTTTGGAACGAAGTTCCTTATCGGACGGTACGGATTTGGCGGATGGGGGCTAGGCGACAAAAAGTGTAAGATTTTTCCGTCACGACCCTTTCTATAGTGTTTTATTTTAAATGAAGCTTCATTTTAATAGCCGCTAGCAATTCATTTATTTGTATTTGTTAATTGATTAACCCCCGCGATTATAATATAATACATGTTTATTTTTTCTTCGGGATGCCCTTTTTGAGGTACGTTTTCGGCCGCCACTATGTGACCTCTCTTGCAATCTGTACAAAGACCGTGATGCCAAGATAAAGTCTTGGTACGATGTTTGTCAAGCATTAATACCCAATTATGATGGTAATATGCACATATTAAAGAGTTAAATGGATTCATTTTTATTCGCAATTGTACACGTCCGATCAAGTTTACCGTGAGCTGAGCACTAAATACACCACTGTCAGCGCGTATTATCAGCGCTGAAGGTACGCGCTTACCGTCGGTCGAGCACTAAATCCAGCCTAATATTTAGAGTTTCCCAAACAACAGCAATACTGTACATAAACATACTTCTTAGAAAGTTATAATGCAATGCTGGTTTTACCAATATGCATTAGTTTGCCTTAAAGGTGATTTGTTATATCCTTAGCATTAAATCAAGATCCGATAGTTTGACAAACCAAATTTTCATTTATTACAACAACAAAGAAATAAAAATACTTATTTCATTATTTCAGTGCTAAAAATGCATAAGAAATATTGGTGTGGTCCAAATATGTCGTTTTTGTAATCGAATTCATTCTACCCAATGAAAAGCTACTTTAAACCTACTGGACTGGATCATAATTTCATTTAATTAAGTGGTAATGTGCTTTCACTAGTCACTAAAATCGTACAGCGAAAATGCGCCACACACTACGCGCCAAAAATTTAAGGTAAGAATTTTAGTAATCAAACGATTTTTCTTACGTACAGGGCGTTATAAAAAGGTTTTTACAAAATTGTGCACTAAAAACTTTTTTATAAAACTACAAAACTGTAGAAATAACACTGCTTTCTAAGCTGAACTTTTTTTTTATAGAATAAGGGTGACAAACGAGCACACAGTCCACCTGATGGTAAGTGGTTGCTGTGCCCATAGACACCTACATCTATCTTCGTTTGCGAATTTAAATGCAGATGCGTTGTCAGCCGTGAGGACTAAGATAGAATGCCTCTTTTCCAGTAAAAAGAGTCTCCGGTTCCGGTTGCTTCGAACAGGGAAGGTCCACGCAGAATACCAGCGTTAAATAGCAGTTTAATGCTGCGTGTAGAGAATCGGAAACCCTCTTTACTGGAAACGAGGCATTCCATCTCACGGATGACAACGCATCTGTATTTTGATTCTTAATCAAAGATAGATGTAGATGTCTATGAGCCACAGCATCCACTTACCATTAGCTAGACTGTGTGCTCGTTTGTCACGCTTATACTATATAAAAGAATAACAATTTGCCAGCGTCTCTATCTTTTGATCTGATTACAGTATGGGTGTCTTCAATGCACGAGTGGTTCTCCGAACTCCGAGTATTTGGGGGAACGGTGCGTCACTTAGCAGAGGGTGCACGCATCGTGTCGGTGCGTATGCTCGGCCATACGTCGAGATTCGTCTCCGTTAGGCTTGAGATCGCCCCGACGGCCCCCAGGCGGATCTTTCCCTAAGCGTGAAGAACGCAAAATTTAACATCAAGCTGCACTTAAGCTACATCCCACGAAGTGAGCTCCTAGGGAATGGTGTAGCACTTAACAGTGGGTGCACATCTGTCGGTTCGACACTCGGTCTTACGTTGAGAGTCGTCTCTTCGTAAGGCGTCGGGGTCACCGACCCCTAGGCAGATCCTTCCGAAGGCTGAAGAAAAGGAACATCTCTACAGTAAGCTCCAGCTTCAGCATACAGGACCGAGAGTACCGTGCCCCCTATGATGACGCCCGGGTAATGAGGGTTGCCTCGATACCCCAAGACCTCTTGTCCCCAGAAGGGGCACAAGAAGAAGAGCATCACTGAGCATTTTCGAGAGATTATAACTAATAAGCTAATTCTTCCACGAGGACGAACGATCTTAATTTTATTATCACTATCTACTGTTTATTGTTCGGAATCATAATTACCATAGACCATAAGCTAAAAAATTGATTATACTTATATAATAGTTTAATGTCTGTCTTTCCGGTTCGGTCCGTCCGTGTTAACTTTCGAAATGGCTTAACCGATTGTAATGAATTTTACGAACAGATTGAAAGCAATGCCAGAAGTAATGTAGGCTATAATTTTAATCGAAATACTTGACAAAATAAGTGGTCTTTGATGATAATCTTAAATCTAAATAATGCCACATTAATTGAACTACCCAGTTGAAGCAGGGGCGGGTCGCTAGTTTTTTATAAATTTATTATAGCTTACTTTCAATTATAATAAATTATTTTATATTATGTTTGAGATTTTTATTATTTTTTAAATTTGAGCGGTGCTGCAGTCCTTTTAGCCAAGGTGCCAGCTGACTGCCGAAATCGAAATGCTAAAGAATTTGTACAGTAGGGCTACAGTTGCAATCCGAGTACAGAACTAAAGTACAAAACTTATTCAACTGCAGAGAGGTGTATAAGTAGAAGAATGTGATAATGTGATAGGCCCTGAAACTCTTCATTGTTGCATTGTATGACGTTTTTAAGCTAATGGACCGAAAAAGATACCGTATCAACATCAATCGCGTGTACATTACTCACCTTTGATTTGCTGACGATGTATTCATTATGACAGAATCACTGAAGGACCTCATCACTATGTTCGGATCAGAAGTTGAAGTGGTAAATATAGCCCGAAGAACTTAGAAATCGAAGATTCATGAAGTCGATGGATACAGGTCCGTGCTCTGCGGCGGCATTCCTTGGGGGAGACCCATGTTCGGCAGTGGGCTGCAATGATGATCATTGAGATTTCGCTTTAATAATGGAAATTATTACTTTTAGAGCATACATACTTTAAAGTTGCGAAAAACAGCGATAGATATTAGAAAGTTCCTTTTCGAAATATATTTTTTGTATGTCCCGTTTGCATAGTCACTTATTAGGCGCTAAAAGAAATCTCAGGGATTTGAAAATAATAAAATGGTTCACTGTGTAGTTTGAATGTATGTATATAATTTTATTTATTTATATAACTTTAAATACTTTTTCTTTTACAGAAGAAAGATTGACAAACGAGCACACAGCCCACCTGAAGTTTAGCGAATGCTGTGGCCCATAGACATCTACATCTATCCTCGATTAAGATTCAAAATGCAGATTCATTGTCACACCTGAGGACTAAGACGGAATACCTCATTTCCTGTAAAAAAGTCTCCGAATCTCTACACTTACCATGAGAAAAAAAAACAGTATACATATGCATATATATCACGTTGGTATCCTGTGACAGCGTGTCCGTGAGCTGATCCATTCGTGCTACAACCGTAATATAGCTGCAGCATGGCTCTACCACGCATACTCACGTAAACATAATATATTGTGATCTAATAACAAAAGGGATTTTTAACTTACTTTTATAAAATAGAATCTATCTGTGTTACCAATCGTAAAGTAAGAAAGTAGAAAGTTTAACATTTAAAATGTCCATCCCTCCAAAACACTGCGACAGTATATTTTAGTCCCTCAGCTTTTAGCTAAGGTTTTCGTGAAAATGTTATTGAAAGTTTTTTTTGTAGAATTTAACACGTGTTGGAAGCGAAGCTGCTATGGTTAGGGAAAGAGATGGCAAACGTCGTCTTGTCCGTCGTCGGGAGGCTTCGTGAAAATCAGGCAGTGTAGAGCGCTACAGGCAACGGGAGAGACGTGCGCTGTCATTGAAAATTTTCCGTATCATGTTTTCGTAATTCTTGACTCGAGTGTTCGCGTGTGTTACGTGCCGATTTAATAATATTTTAGGTGTTTGTGGATATTCTAAAAATTACTACATAGATGTTCTCGTAAATTCCTAGCAATTAAGCTGTACATATATGAATGTGTTTTAGACGTAATTATAGCAATTAATCTTTAGCAACAAACGTGAAGTTTCCCTATTAAGTGTTTGTGTGATAAAGACTTGTGTGACTTTCTCTAATTACAGCTACGAAGGGTGAGTTTCAAATTCACTTTGTATTACATTTTAAAATTATCAAGACGTACCAACATAATTTAGTGTTGTTTTTATTTTACGCTAAATAATTGTGAAACTAGATAGATACGTCCATTATTAAAACGTATCATATTTTTGTCGTATGTATTAATATTGATCTTAGAGTAAAGATTATTATTTGAGCACACTTTGGAAAATTATGTCTTAATAATTTACGAGCTTTATCTTAAATATTTAAATTAGTAGTTTTTTAGTGGATAGGATAAAATTACATAAGTTGTATATTTAAATCCAAATAAAGAGTAGCCTTTTGTGTACAGAAAAAAATTTACACAGATATGGTTCCACCATTACCGTTTAATTTATACAACAACAAGGCAGCCATTGTCGAAATACTCAAAAAAACAATTTTATAGTCAAGCTTTCAGCGTAGAGAGTGCCTCGTTATAATTTTATTAGGTAACGCGACATGCCGTGAAATGTCGCCCATGATTTATTTTATGGTTTACATATACTGGCTGGTTTTTCGGAAAGTGCTTGCTTACGTGCTTCCAATTGTGAGCCTGAATAATACTGACTGTTTGCGTTTTGAAATTTTATGTTGTAGAGATCGCCTGATTTAAAATTGCACGCACCTCCCGTGTATTTTTGGTAGATTTTATCATTTTATCACATGAAATACACGGCATTTTAATACTTATTGAATATAGTAAAATTTGTTTGCAAATTTAAACTAATATTAAATTCGTTGGTTTTCATTTTGTTGTATATCTAAGTGATAAATTATTAAGATAATATAATAGCGTGTTTCAATTTGATTGAAAAATCAATTACAAATTATGAATCAACTATCAAAATCGTAATGTGTTATAAATTATAATTATTTATCATTATTTATTATAATTATTATCATTATAATTTATAACAATAAAATTAATTATATAAATCATATCGTAACAATTGTATTTTAATGTTAAAAAAGAGTACTCCTGTCTGAGTATTCTATCAGTCGTATCTTTCTTTATTCATGAAGTTGTATTCGTATAACATTGTACAGTTGTTGTCGTTAATTAAACTAACGAGATTTTCCGGTTTGTTAAGTCAAAATCGTTGATTGTTTATTAACAATTGTTATTCGAAACACTTCTTTTAATAGGATGGGAAAGGTTGTAATTCAAATATCAAAAAATATACCAGAGAAAATATATATTATATAGAAGATTCGAATGAATTGTGCGCCATCTTCATGTATTGCACGTTCATCATCATCATTACAACTTATGAAAAGTCCACTGCTGAACATAGGCCTCCCCCACAGATCGTGTCATAGAAGGACTTTTGCCATAGCTGCCACGCTTGGCAGACGGGTTCGTATCCGTAGTTTTTTAATTTCTTGATGTTATTAGAAAGTCTCCTGGTTTGTTTCCCTTTGTCGCCTCTTCCGACACCCACGGGACGATATGCGGTAGTGGATTTTTTTTAATTAAATTAAAAAGAAAGAAAGTGAATACTATGGCCCATAGAAATTTACATTTATCCTCCATTAAAAATTAAATTGCCGATGCGTTGTCAACCTTGAGGACTAAGATGGAATGCCTCGTATCCAGTAAAAGGGGTCTCTAGTTTTCTACACTCACCTTACAAAACAGCAGCATTAAGCTGCTATTTTACGCTGGTATTCTGTGAGAGCGTGCTCCTTTCCCGGTCGAGCCGACCCATTCATGCTACAACTATACTACTAATATAGCTGCAGCATGGCTCTACCACGTAAATAATTATGTATATTCTTACACTGCCACTAAAATTTGTAAAATTGTGCAATACTTGTTACACGATACAATTTTACACATTGAAGTGAGGTAAATAATAGTTCGTTTTATTTATAATAATGCAGTAGTTACTGCACATGGGCCTCTCCTATTAGGTTATATTATAATATTTGACTGCATCGTTGTATCCGCCTAGTGGTTGTAAGCGCGAATGCTGATCATGAAGTGTTCGAATCGGGTCGGGCTAAAATTAATTATTGGGTTATGGTTTAAAAATTCTCAGTAGCAGCCCGGAGTCAAGAAGTTGGCGGAGTTTCACCACCGTGCTTCGGAAAGCACGTAAAGCCGTTGGTCCTGCGCCTTGATATCTCTCCGGTCGTGTCGGATTGCTGTCACATTGGACTATGAGTGTAAAAGAATAGAGAGTGCACCTGTGAGATGACTAGTCTTCGTTAAAACTGACCGCTGTGACCAAAAATCAGTCTGGAGGACATTATTATTACTTTTAGAGATTCCCTTATATCATTTTACATGTTAAAGATAAGATTTGATTGCCTCAATATTGATAACTGATGATTATTGTTACTGATTTATGTTTTACTCTATAAGACTGTGAAAGAACTCATTCTGTTTTACGAAAAATACAACTAGACTTTTTCTAAATGCCGGGAATGGAATTACGCCGTCGTAATAAGCCGAGTTCCTTTCTCACCCTGGCATTCTTGTTAAATTTTTAAAGGTAAAATAGAAGGGCTCTAAGAGAGAATCCGACTGTAATGAAATTTGTATTGCTTATTTTCATTCGACAGAAAATTTGTAGCAGGATTAAATCTCGTTAAAAGTTATAATGCCTAATGATATTTCATTAGTACGTAATAATATTAAAGTATTTTATTTAATCTTGGGGTCAAACTGCATGACAATTGATTCACGAAAACGTTTCTTTATTGCATTAAAACCCTTTTTAGTCCACTTTTGGAAAATGCCCCAGCAGCCATAAAATTCAAAGAAGATTAGCCCATACAGATCAAGCTGGGTAGACGCGGTGAGCTTATATTCAGTCCACATACTGGTAACGCGGCTCTTATTACCAGTGGAATTTTAGGTTCGGTGTTTTGGGATGGTTTTGTTGCCAGTAATCTGTTGTCGACTGATTGATATATCATGGACAATATTATATTATACCTTATAAACGCCTTTATGCGAATATAATAGTTATACCGTGCAGTATGGTGTAAGAATATCCACTATTCCATATAGTCCCTTGTGTGTTGTAAGAGGCGATTGAGGGAAACAAACCAACAGAAGGTAGCAGCGTCTTCTTATAATAACTAAAAATAATAAAAAAACTGTGGTTGTTGCCTGCCTGCCAAGCGTGGCAACTATGGCAAAAATCTCCCCCCTCCACCTATGAATCAATCTATGGGAAGGCCGATGTTTAGCAGTGGACTTTCCATAGACTGTAATGGTAACGGTAACGAATAGTTATCAGACCACCAGAGGGTGGAAATCATTTGCCGGTGGGAATCACTCCGCAACTAAGTTATGTTTTTTTTATTCTAGTGAAAAAGACATCGTCATATAATTGATACTGATTCATGAACGCAATAAAAAGAAACCAAACAAGAGTTACACAATTGCACTTCTTTTTTTATCATCCCGTGAAAATTTACTGCTGGTCATGGGCCTCTCCCGTTGTAAGGAGGATTTGCCTTAAGCGTCAAGCTGTAATCCGCTAGCCAAGGATTGACAATCGTAGTACCAAACATCTTGTACGCTTTGACACTGTACTCCATTATGGCATGAGAATTTTACGCTTAGCATAAACAAGTGGATGTACTACCGTTTATAAGATTTCGAGATACCGTTTATGTGAGACGTTTAGAAGTCATAAGATTTTTCTGACATTTCCCATCGTCACCTCTTTCAACAACCAAGGGACAAATTGCACTACTAATTTGGGCATTTTATGATGGTCAAGTAGGTTTTATCACATGCTTGAGCGTCGAGCACAGGCGTAGAGTAGTCAGTCTCTCGGTATTCTATAGGATGCATTTCGGTGAGTGTGCGCAGGAATCACACGCTTTAATTCCTCCCTCTTCTTTCCACCATCGGACAACCAGACAGTCGGCGGGTCTTCACCCCTTTGTTGTCGATATTCCACGCATTAGAACCAAACGGTTTGCTTCGTCTTTTGTAATGCGTACAGCAAAGGAGTGGAATAATTTGCCGGCGTCTATCTTTCCGTCCGAATACAATCTGGGCGTCTTCAAAGCAAGAGTGAATAGGCTTTTGTTACGCTAAGTCAGTGCGATTTACCATCTAAGGCTGCCATCACCACTTACCACCAGGTGGGATTGTGGTCAAGCACTGGCTTATAATAAGTAAAAAAAAGATCATGCAAGGGAAGGGATTCTGTATTTGCTTCACACTTGTGGCACAATAATTTAAGTCCTGGTTAGTTGGAAACTTTTAAGAGTATTCAGAACTTATTATTGTGTTTCGAATAATAAAGATAACACCATTATAAAATTATGCACATAATCTATAACAAATAAATTGAAAAACTACTATATAGTTTATTTTAAGTGGTTTTTATATTATATAAGCCAGTGCTAGACCTGGGTCTGTCTCATATCAGGGGTTGGTCGATATTGTGACGTAAAATAATCTATTCGGAGATGAGTACGAGCAAGAGTCGATTAAGGGATTTAGTAAGATGTTGTGGCTTCTGATAAACGGTCCAGATGTAAAATACGTAGACCTGGACGTGGGCAGAATCAAAAGTACGAAGCATAGCGTTACAATGGCCAATTCTTCTAAAAATCGTAGTGATTGTGACAAATCATCTCTGCTTATTTTATATATTACCGAAATAATGTAACTTAAAATAATCAGTGTTTGTACGATCGATTATTCTTTAATCGAATTCACAAAAAAAAAGATCCGAACCAAACTCGGGTCAAAACAAGTGGTAACGTTAAAAATTTTGTACAACCAACTTCAATATAAATAAAATGACAACATCATCAATGTAGTCGAAGTCAATTAAATATGCATTATTAAAAATAACTCAAAAACTACTAGTCAGATCTTGATCAAATTTATATGGGACTACATGAAGAGCACCAGCTTTCAAATGAAAAAGAATCATCAAAATCAGTTCACCTAGAAAAAAGTAACACACTTAAAAAAATACAGTTGAATTGAGTACCTCCTCCTTTTTTTGAAGTCGGTTAATGAGTTACGTATGCCAAATTAATCTTTAGTGTATATACTAACATGCTAAATTTACCAGCATAGTGTATACTGCGATGCTTTACTGTATACAGTAAAAATATTTTTACAGCAAAAGTGACTGTAGATAAAAAGTAAATTACAAACAAATTCAAGCAAACTATTATCAGCATAGAATACTATAATACACAATATAGTATTCTATGATTCTCAGCGTATATTGACACTAACTTGAAACGAAATGGATAGAACGATATCTTAAAAGTAGCTTTTTGTGTGCATCGCCATACTTTTTTTCCCCACGATTGCCATTGGTTGTGGCGGGTAAGGTGGGAGAACAAAACTCCTGCCGCAGTTCACCACAGCTGGAATTGCCTCGCCAAGCCCACTCAGAATAGCCACTTCAACCCAGCTATTTGGATCCTTCTTTGTTCATTGCCCGCCACGCCAAGGTGGGGATCTGTTCCGGGGGACCATAGACTCCCATGTACATCTATTCTCGATCTAGCGTCGCGTTGTCATTCCTGAAGACTAAGATCAATTTGATGTCCATTTAGAATCATAATCTAGATGCGATGTTCATTGTTTATGTTCAATTTAACTTTTGTAGAAACAAAATCTTCTTGTCTACAGTTTTTATTAAAAAATATATAATCATTTTTAGAATTTATTCACCCCACCTTTCACTACATCACTACGTTAGCATGTGCTATGTGGCTTTTCGTGTAGCATATGCACATAAGTGTTTTTCCTCCAAAACAGTGACTTATGTTAATTAATTATCCACACACGCAAATAACTGCATGTTTTTAAGTACAGTAACAGTGGTTTAATAATAATCATTATGTTCTTTTGCCTTCCCTATTAAGATATGATAATATATTATTTTTAGGACTACGTTCTTACAACAAATAATACTAAAGTTTAATTATTTTGCTCTTAGTTAATTATTTTACTTGTGTTTTTTTACCTTTGCATGTTTTATTATTAATAACGCGACAGTAGCCAAATGGATAAGATTACGGACCTCAAAGTCTGAAAGTTATGGGTTCGAATACACCATACGAATATTGATAAATAACGAAATCGAATCGAAATCGAATGAAATTCTGATGCAATCACTAGTATTTGAAGAGAAATGTGGCGATTATGAAATATGATCCCTACTGTGAGAAAGGCCTAATTTCCAGCACTGGGCTTTACGGAATGATGATGATGTTGATGACATTATTAACAAAACTATCATTTAATAAGGTAACATAACAGAACATGTTGAAACATAATAAACATAAATTTGTTGAAACTGTGTTCCGTTAAAAGTGAAACATATTCCGTACAGGCCATTATTTCATATTATATAGTCCGAAATAACAACATCGATTTCAATCAATTTCAATCCACGTATAAATTTCGGAATTTTTCCCTTCGCTAACGAAGGGCTGTCTTCGTAAATCGTATCGAGTATCGAATAGAAGTGCCTAATTGAATTACTTATACCTAGTTTACGTTGCGGAAACCTTACCTCTGGAAGCTGGGGAAGCGTTTGAGTGAGAAAGTTCGTTAATAATTCACAAAATTATAGTCATCTGGGACGTGATAATTCTCTAATTTCTTTATTGTGCACAACACCGTTATTGCAGATTAGGGACGTATGGGTTAGAGGTAAAGTTTGTTTGTTTATACGTTGTAGCATTACTAAGTGAATGTTTACGGAGCTTCTTATTAAACAAATTTTTATAAAGTAGGGTGTTATATGTGAATAAAAGAAGATTTTGGAAACAACTTTCCGTGTGTAGTTGTTTCTCAGCTAACGTGTTTCTAATGGCGGACGTGATTAGCCGTTCACGAAAAAAAAAAAACATTTAAAACATGTTCTTTAGCGTCCAAATAATCGGCAGGTATTTTATTTGGAAGCGGTAGTAAAGGTTATTAGTAAATTAAAACAAAATCCTTGTTTCCAACATTTGGAGCTGATTTATCGCGTGAATGGAACGAACAATTTTAATTCACTTTCAATACTCAGTGTTTATTCATTTATAACTTGAATCGCATACAATATAACGCAAAAAGTTATTAATATTTGAGAATAATATAGGTATAAATAATATTTTATATGTATGGAATGTAATTATAATATATGCGCATGTTTATTATGTGTTTGTTATTATTATATAAAATACAAACATACATTATATATACATAGAACTATATAATATGTGTTATATCTATATAAATTTATTATATTTAGTTATTACTAATTTCTCACCACGCCATGGGTTGACTGGCAGAGAATGCTAATATATGTAATGTTTGTCGCTCTAAAGAAATATATACGAGCAATATACGGGCTCCCACCATATGAATTACCATTACAGCCATATGAATTATGTAATCCATTATTTTGACGAATTGGTTTGTT
Source organism: Parnassius orleans (assembly GCA_029286625.1). Classification (NCBI taxonomy): domain Eukaryota; kingdom Metazoa; phylum Arthropoda; class Insecta; order Lepidoptera; family Papilionidae; genus Parnassius; species Parnassius orleans. The sequence goes on along the minus strand of JAGSMP010000006.1, from coordinate 606,834 downwards.
ACCGCCGCAACTACTCCATGTATATGAAGTATTTTTGTAAAGGCCAATTTCCAAATTCTATTCAAAAATAATGTTATATTAATACATGGAACGAACTAAATTAAATACGAAATTCTTGATGGCATTCTAAAATAAAAAAATAGGTGAAACTCGGGAGGTCTACATAAGCAGTTATTTTGTTATCTATGACAAATGACAAGTGTGTAAGTAAAGCGTTCCTCGTAGAGGTGAAAACATGGTGATCGGCGGAGGTAGTAGAGTCCGGGGGAGGCGTTGGCCGTTAGTTTGGAGATAGCGAAGGCCTTCGATCGGGTTTGGCACAAAGCGCTTCTTTCGAAGCTCCCTTCCTATGGGCTTCCCGAGAAATTGTGCAATTGAATCACCAGCTTTCTTGCAGATCGGAGCATCAAGGTCGTAGTAGACGGTACATGCTCCGATTACAAGCCCATTAATGCTGGTGTTCCACAAGTGCTATCACCAACGCTGTTTCTTCTGCATATCAATGATATGTTGCAAACCGGTAACATACATTGCTATGCAGACGACAGCACTGGTGATGCTTTATACACAGGCCGTGCCAATATTTATCGGGAAAACGTCGCTAAGTACTGGAACAAACTTGTGTTTGAAGTCGAGACTTTGTTGAACAAAGTCTCAGACTGGGGGCGACTAAATCTAGTCCAGTTCAATCCCCAGACGACACAAGTTTGCGCGTTTACCGCCTAAATGAACCCCTTTGTCGTATCTCCTCAGTTTCAAGGCATTCCCCTTGTTGCCTCAGCCAGTATCGGAATCCTGGGTGTCGACATATCGAGTGATGTGCAGTTTCGTGGTCACTTGGAAGAGAAGGCCAAATTGGCCTCTAAAAAGCTTGGCGTGCTCAGCAGAGCGGGACAGTATTCCATGCCGGCTCCCCGCTTGCAACTTTACAAGGCGCAGTTTCGGCCCCATATGGAATACTGTTCCCATCTCTGGGCAGGGTCTCCCCAGTGCCAGCTCCTTCCACTTGACCGCATCCAGTGCAGAGCGGCACGAATCGTCGACGACAGAGTTCTTTCCGATCGGCTGGACTCACTGCCACTGCGTAGAGATGTTGCATCTCTTTGCGTATTCTATCGCATCTATCACGGGGAGTGCTCTGAGGAATTTTGTTCGGACTAATTCCAGCCGCTCAATTTCACCATCGCACATCGCGACAAAACTCGCGATACCATCCATATCATCTGGAGTATTGGCGGTCCACCACTGTGGGATTTAGAAGACGTTTTCTTCATCGCACAACTTCCTTGTGGAATCGATTACCACCAGCGATTTTTCCGGACCGATACGACTTAGGGAGCTTCAGGAAAAGAGTCTACTCCTTTTTAAAAGGTCGGCAACGCATCTGCAATTCCCCTGGCGTTGCAGTTGTTCATGGGCGGCGGTAGTCACTTACCATCAGGTGAGCCGCATGCTCGCTTGCCCCTCTCCTATAAAAAAGAACTTAGCTGTTACTCATAACTCTAAATGTAACTTTGTATGTGGTGAGGAAATAAACATTGTTATTATTATTAATAGGGGTATTTATAGAGTATTATCATCTGGTTTGGCTGAATAAATATATAAAAGGAAATGATAAATATACATTATTATGTACTGACATAAATAAATAATACATAAATAAATAAAAGACCAAGAAGATGAAAGCCCTCGGCAGGGGAGACCAAACGGCAGAGGGTTAGGGGGAAAGGGAAAGAAATCGGCGGACGATGTGGGCGGTATCGAGGAGCACCGCCCTCTGCACTTGAGCCCGGAGCGGTCCGACACGGAGTCTCAGTCGCCTCAGATGATCCGAGAGGCTGACCGGGATTAGCCCGTTCGCAGAAACAACTACAGGAATAATTTCGGTCGGCATACCATCCCACATATCGGTCACCTCGTGCGCCAGGTCCAGATATTTTGTTTGCTTCTCTGTTTCGGCTTTCAGGGGGTTCTCGTCATACGGAATGGTAATGTCGATCAAAAATATCCATGACTGTGCCCGGTCCATTAGCACAGTACGAGTATCAGGCTTATTCGCAAGAATATTCCTGTCTGTGATAATGGTCCGCTCCTAGTAGAACCTGGCGCGGTCATTTTCGAGCACGGCTTCGGGTAAGTACTTGTAATAAGGCAATTTTCGATGTACGAGACCGCATTTCAGAGCAAGCCCCTGGTGTAGAGTCCTAGCTACTAGGTTGTGTCTGTGCAAATAATCAGAGTTAGAAAGCGCCGAATAACCGGAGATGACATGCCTAAGTGACAAGCCGGAATGGCAAAAAGCTCGACAGATGTCGACGGTGCCATCCCTTAGGATGTATCTCCGATAGTTGTTGGTCTTAATAACCTGATTTTGTATCGCACAGACAAAACCCTCGGTTTCACCAAAGAAGTCAACGAAACGTAGCCGGTGGAGGGAGGCAACTATATTTACAAAAGGTTCATGTAAAGCCTTGTAGAACCTCCCGTAGAGCTCCTTCTCTTTCCACACGGTCTGTCGGTTGGAAAAGCTCTGTACTGCCGGGTCTTGCCATTGCTCGTTGGCTAAGGATAGCGGGGTAAGCCCTTTTTCACAAGAAATGACGTCCTTATAGAATGGATCATCTGATCTCGTCAGGAAGTAATTACGGAGGCTGCACACTTAACAATTATGTATGGTGAGCGCGCTTAAAAAGCCACGCCTTCCATGCTTCCGCGGCAAGTACATCCTCATTACCAACGATCTCGGATGGTGCATCCTATGGGACGTCATGGTAGTGCGAACTTTTCTATTCAGGGCGTTAAGTTCAGTTTGAGTCCACCTGAGTATGCCAAAATTATACATGAAGACAGGCATGACCCTACAGTTATATGCGTGTGTCTTCTTCACGCCCGACAAAAGGCTGATAAGCACTTTGGTCAATCGTGCATAAAACAGATGGCAAACTGATTGTTTCATGTCCGCCTCATCAATACCTATATTTTGTGACATTACCCAGGTATCGGTATGTTTCAGCCTCGAAAAGGGTCATTGTTAGTGGACATAGATAATTCTATGCCCTAAGAGTTAAAAAACTCTACCCCTCTCAACATGGAGAACCGGCACACTTATCCGTCCCCAGCTTCATTCTAGAATTGCTAAAATCACAAGTGATGTTTCGCAATTCCATAAGATGAGAGCGACTGGAGACGAATAATTTGAGATCATCTATATAGAAAAGGTGGGTCACTTTTGTACCTCCTTCCCGAAGTTGAAATCCGATCACGGAGACCTCCAGTAAGATACTCAGAGGGTTCAGAGAGAGGCAGAACCAGATTGGACTCAAACAATTACCCTGAAAGAATGTCGTCTTAATAATTTCTCCGCAGCTGTCATCCGCTCGTCTAGATGATAAAGGATTGTACTTCACTTCCCCTTACACTGCCGAGGAAGTCAATAACAGTCAACCTTTTACAACTCGAGGACCCTCTTAAGCCATGTATAAGGTACCGAGTCGAATGACTTTCTGTAGTCTATCCAGGTGGCGGAGAAGTTCCGACAGTTACGACCGCGTCAATGAGGAGTGGTTTCTTGGTTCCACGACCACCGCCACGACATCCATTTTGAGCGCGCGATATCATTTGATTAGAGTCCAGGTGACGAGTGATTTTCGCGCTCAAAATGGATGTTAGTGTCTTGTATGTGGTGGGTTGACATGTGATGGGGCGGCATTTGCTCGGGTCTGTGGTATCTTGGTCCCAGTAGTGAAAATGCTCGGGAGCGATTTCTGGTCGAGAGCCTCTTAAAACTGTTGGGCGAGCACAGCGTGACACACCATGAACTCCCTCAGCCAGTAGTGATGCAGCCCGTCGAGTCCTGGTCTTTTCCAGTTCGGTGTCCTACGGACTGCCTCAGCTACGTCTTCCGGCGTTATTATGACGGGATTCGTAGGCGTAACACTCGCACACTGACTTGCCACAACTTCTGTCTAAGGACCCTCGCTGTGGTTTACGGGTTCTGACCTCAGGCCGCGCAAGAATGCGACAGTGTCGGCCTGATTCGGTGCTGGGCTCGTTCCTCGTAATATTGGTCGCTCCAATTATTTATTGAGCCTCTTCTAATCATTCTAGAAGAAACTATTCTGGTTGAACCGCGTCGACCTCTCGGTATATTACCGAATACGCTTCCCCCAAGCAGCGATTCTATGCTTTAGATCGTCTATGCGCTCCGTCAGTTTTTGCGTTATATCCGGCTGGGTATATATTTACGTGGTATAATTTTTTACGTGGTAGAGCCAAGCTGCAGCTATATTTATAGTATAGTTGTAGCACGAATGGGTCGGCTCGACCGGGGAAGGACCAAGCTCTCACAGAATACCAGCGTAAAATAGCAGCTTAATGCCGCTGTGTTTCGTATGGTGAGTGTAGAGAACCGAAGACCCATTTTACTAGAAAAGAGGCATTCTATCTTAGTTCTTAAGGCTGACAACGCATCTGCATTTTGATTCTTAATTGAGGATAAATGTAGATGTCTATGGGCCTCAGCATCCACTTACTATCAGGTGGACTGTGTGCTTGTTTGTCAGTCTATTTCTATAAAAAAAATATTGCCCAACCTGAAACTTATCAGTCTGCCAATGAGGGCCCTAGCCTTCCAATACGATCCTCAAATCTCCATGCTGGGATGGCACTATTTTTTCTAGTGGCACGTCCAGCCGTGGAGCGCTTGGCGCCAATAACACGGCATACTGCCAGTGCGGTGCCAAAAAGAATTGAGTCCATCTCGAAAAGGTACCGGTTAGCTTCCAAATAGGTCACCAGCATTGGGTTTAGAGCCTCACGATAGCCCCATGCCGCTTGCTTAGGGGTATGCGAGGAAGTCGCGGTCGATTCTCGAGAGGCGTAGTGCGCGTTTCCATAATCGCCTCTTCCTATATGCTCCTCATTTGCTCCAATTCCTGGGTGACTATTCCATCCTCGTCCACATCAACCACAATCGGGGGATCTACGGCAGCAGCCAGAGCCGCATCCCTAGTCATAGTCGGTTAATTCGATGACGGAATAGCCTCACGTTGTAGTCGTTCGAGTTCGGCATCATCAAATATTTTTGAGTGCATGATATACCGAACTTGCTCCTTGATGGGTCCAGCTCAGCAAATAAGCGGTGCATCTGAGTCCGATACGATAGCCCTCCAGTTTCTTCCCCTTTTGCCCGAAAGTACGCCCTCAATGCGGTTGTGTTCATATTCTTTGTCGCATGCGGCGTACTCCACCAGTGGCGGATGCCGCTTGCCGAGTCCGAAAGGACCCTGCCGACACCAATCCATCTGGTGGGGATGATGGATGCGAGGGGCTGCAAGAGCATCTAGCAGCTCGCGCTCGGCTGGCGGCCCGCATGCTGTCGCGTCCAACGCCAGCTCCAGGCGCACCCCGGTGACCCCAGGCAGCGGCCCTATGCGCGTTCTATTTTTTTCCCTCATCCATATGGGCGTCAATTAACGGGAGACGTCCAGGCCCGGCACCGTTTCATGGAGCGGCCGTAAGCACAAACGGGCCCCTGCACCCTCAATACTGCCGAGGCACGGTGCTCACACCTGCGATTTGTCGGTATGCAAATATTACGTCGACATGCAATTGAATAATTAAAATTAGAAAATTATAAAATTACAATAACATTTCATATCAAATTTAATAAAACGGTATAATGTCAATAAATTTAGGGTGTAAAAAAGAGAAAAAAATAAAAAATATTGAGGCATGGTCATGTCATAATGCATAATGTCAAACTAGTATAATGTCAACCTTACAAATTCTAATTCATTTATCAATTTAAAATTTCAACCATCAACAACAATTCGCTTGAGGTGACCATCACGGCAGAATTTGATAAATTCATTTATGTCGTAAAAACAGTTTTCAATCAGAATCCCGAAAAAAATTTTTTTTTAAAGATTAAATGTCAAGTTTTGAATGTGGTTCGGAATTAAATTAAATAGTCGAACGCACATGCTATAACTATTTCTAGCAAAACAAGTTGTGACTGCCTGGGGCACAGATAATTTCCACGGATACCTTCTTGTACCACCACGATCATTATGTTGTTTTGTGAAGAGGTGAGCATTTTTTTGGTCAATATTAAAATTTCATATATATAGGGAAGGTAATGTATAAGCTTAATACACTAAAGGGGTTTCTATATTTATCACGCAGCAAAACTCCGAGCATAGCCCTCTCCATAGCTAGTGCCCTACCTCATTACATACATAAACATCTATCTGTCTTCTCTTTATTCTTTTTTGGCCCGTAAAAGTCTACTGCTGGGAATTGGCATTTCTCGTTAAGAAGGGTTTGCCTTAATCGTCACGCTTGGCAGATGTCTCTCGCACTTTGGACTCTGCAGTCTGTATCCAGTCTGGGTATTTTATTAATTCATTCATTACAGTCTATCAAAATCCACTGTTGAACATAAGGCTTCCCATAGATCGCCTCACAATTGGGATATTTGCCACAGTTGCACCGCTTGGCAGGCGTGTTGGCAACCGCAGTTTTTATTTTCAACTTTTTAAAGAGAGGTCTACATGATTCCATTTGACCGACACCGCATATAGATCGTATACATCTCTTCTGTAGTATAAAGACACGAGAAATTTGTGTCGAATTTCCCCACAGAATTAGTCCATACCTCAGTATAGAACCAACGTATCCATGGTATGCCATTAGAGCTGTCTTAAGGTTAGCTAATTTTGACAGACGATACAGAGCGAACACAAACCTGTTAATCCTTTGGCATACAGTTTCAACGTGATTTTGCCATGTGAGTTCGGAATCAATCATAATACCGAGAGAGGTCGCTGATGCGGTCATGGCAATGGGATCGTTACCATGGTGTATGGATAGTTGTTGGGGTTTACCATTTTTGTTGTAAAATTGTATGTACTTTGTTTTACTTGTACTAATTTTCAAATCATTATATTTTAGCCAATTTGTTATATTTCTTATTTCATTATGTATTTCATCATTATAGTCAGTGTTAGGTTTTTTATGTATAGTTATAGAAATATCGTCAGCATAGAGTGTAACAGGATATTGCGTACACTTTGGAAGGTCATTAATGTAAAGAGTAATGGTCCCAATATACTGCCCTGTGGGATGCCTGAGTTATTTGCCCTAATCTCCGAACTGTACGCCACACTCCGACACCCATCATCCAGCCTCAGTACTTCCACAAACTGAGTCCTTTCATTGAGATAGCTCCTTATCCAATCATAGGTCGGTCCTCGCACACCATAACGCTCAAGCTTATTCAGGAGAGTCTTATGATTGACAAAGTCAAAGGCCTTACTCATATCGAAAAGAATGGTAGATATGGAACCCTGTTGGCCATATGGATCGATATGTTCTTAATAAGGGAGCAACAGGCCAGTGCTGTTGACCTTTCCTTGCGAAACCCAAATTGTTCCTCCCTAATTATGCAGTGTTTTGTGAAAAAAGAAATTAATCTGACCTGCATGATCTTTTCGAATATCTTTGACAAAACTGGGATAAGTGCAATGGGTCTGTATTTGTTTAAATTATGCCTCTCTTCGCCTTTAAATAGTGGCTTGACAATGGACATCTTAAGAGTGCTCGGAAATATACCCTCTTCAAAGCAACGATTCACAAAATGTGCCAGCAAAGGTGCCAACTCATTTGCGCAAGCCCTAACTATTTTCGTACATATTTCATCATGACCTGTGGACTTTGTGTTGTTCAGAGTGTTTATAATTTTGATTATTTCATTTTCGTCGGTAGGGTTTAAAAATATAGATGCGGAAGTACTTTCGATAAACTTCAGTTAACTTAAGTTACATCGATAGTTATCAGGTACATTTGTCGAGTCTATAAACTAATCATTAAATGCGTTTGCAATATCTGAAAGACTATTTATAATTTTGTCATTTATTTTTAGGTAATCAATATTATGTTTGTCATTTACTTCGTCTTTGTTATTTATTATATTCCAAGTGGCTTTGCATTTATTCCTGGCTGTATTAACATATTTCTCATTAGTAATTTTTTGGGACAGTAGTATACATTTCCTAAGTATTTTAGAGTACTGTCGGTATTTATTTTTAGTATTATATGTGTGATTTTTATAATAAGACAAACGTAATTTTCTTTTAATTTGACATAATATTTTTAAACCCTTAGTTAGCCATCTTGATAATGTGTTAACTTTATTGAAAATCTTAATTTTGTATTTAGGAAAACATAAATTATATAAGAGAATAAATTCATTATGAAATAGTGTTAAATCATCATCTAAATTTTCGAAGTCAATAAGGTTTCGCCATGGGTAGCTCATCAAAACATATTTGAATTTGTTCAAGTTGTCAATACTATAATCACGTCTCATTTCAAATCAAGTATTAAGCGGTGCTTTACGCAATTTAACCGGTACAGGCAATAGTTGAGCTGTATTATGGTCTGATAAGCACACGGCTTTAGTATAACCTACTGTTTCCTCTATATTGCTCGCGAAATGATCTATACAAGACTCACATCGTGTAGGTGTTTTAATATGCAAGTCCAGATTGTAGCTAGTTAGTATTTCTATTAATTCGTCCGATGTATTACTTTTCCTTAGGGTGTCAATATTCCAGTCCCCTGTAATAATTATATGTTTTTTAAATGATTTTAATTTGTCAAGAAGAAGATGTAGTTTATTAAAAAATATTTTTACGTTCGCTGTTGGAATATGATAAATACACACAAGGATTATTTTACATTCTACTATTTCTAATCCACAACATTCGAAAGTCAGTTCTGATGCGAATTCCTTTAGAAAAGGCAGTTCCTTAGTCGTTATTGAATTACAGTGTAAAATACAAGAACCACCATGCCTTTGCTTTGACCTGCAAAATGATGCGCTCAATTTGTAGCCTTTGAGGTTTATGTTTAACTCACAATGTTTCCTGACAAACGTTTCAGTTAGACACGTCTGTTACGTCTGATAGGTCAGCGGGCGATGGGGTCGTCACTTCCCTATGCCTAGTTAGTTATTATTATTATAGTGGGGTATTTATAGAGTATTCACATCTGGTTGGGCTGAATAAATATATGTATAAAAGGAAATAATAAATATACATAAATATGTATTTAATATACTAACATAAATAAATAAATAAAAGCCCAACCAGATGGAAGCCCTCGGCAGAGAAGACCAAACGGCCGAGGGTTAGGAGGAAAGGGAAGAAATCGGCGGACGATGCGGGCGGTATCAAGGAACACCACCCTCTGCATTTGAGCCCGGAGCGGTCCTTCACGGAGTCCCAGTCGCCTCAGATGACCCGAGAGGCTGACTGGGATTAGCCCGTTCGCAGAAACGACTACAGGAATAATTTCGGTCGGCCGTCCACCCCACAAGTCAGTCACCTCGTGCGCCATGTCCAGATATTTTTTTTTGCTTCTCTGTTTCGGCTTTCACGAGGTTCTCGTCATTAAGAATGGTAATGTTGACTTATATTATTATTATTATGTGGGGTATCTATATAGTTTTCTCATCTGGTTGGGCTGTATAAATATATAATTGTAAATGAAAATGATAAAAATACATAAATATCAATAAAATAAAATAAAGACATAAAAAATTACATAAATAAATAAAAACCCAACCAGATGGAAGCCCTCGGCAGGGGAGACCAAACGGCCGAGGGTTAGGAGGAAAGGAAAAGAAACCGGCGAACGATGCAGGCGGTATCGAGGAGCACCGCCTTCTGCATTTGAGCTTGAAGCGGTCCGTCACGGAGTCCCAGTCGCCTCAGATGACTCGAGAAGCTGACTGGGATTAACCCGTTCGCAGAAACGACTACAGGTATAATTTCGGTCGGCAGCCCACCCCACATGTCGGTCACCTCGTGAGCCAGGTTCAGATATTTTGTTCGCTTATCTGTTTCGGCTTTCACGAGGTTCTCGTCATACGGAATGGTAATGTCGACCAAAAATATCCTTGACTGTGCCCGGCCCATCAGCACAATATCAGGTTTATTCGCAAGAATGATCCTATCTGTGATGATTGCCCGGTCCCAGTAAACCTAGCGCGGTCATTTTCGAGCACGACTTCCGGTATGTACTTATAATAAGGCAGTTTCCGATCCACGAGACTGTATTTCAGAGCGAGCTCCTGGTGTAGAATCCTGGCTACTAGGTTGTGCCTATGCAAGTACTCAGAGTTAGAAAGCGCCGAACAACCAGAGATGACATGCCTAAGTGATTCACCGGGATGGCGACAAGCTCGACAAATGTCGACGGTGTCATCCCAGGATGTATCTCCGATAGTTGTTGGTCTTAAAACCTGATTCTGTATTGCACAGACAAAACCCTCGGTTTCCCCGAAGAGGTCACCAAAACGTAGCCAGTGGAGGAGGCAACTGTGTCTGAAAGGCTCATGTAGAGCCTTGTAGAACCTCCCGTGGAGCTCCTTCTCCTTCCATACGGTCTCCCGGTCGGAAATGCTCTGTACTGGCGGGTCTTGCCATTGCTCGTTGGCTAAAGATAGAGGGGTAAGTCCTTTATCACAAAAAATCAATATTATAATTATTATTATAAGCTCCCCTGTAGGACAAAATATAGGAAACCTGGAATAAGAAATAGAAAGACAATAATTTTTTTATATTATATTAAAATAATCCGACATCAATACCATTATTTATTCTCGAGATAATGCGGGCCAAAAATTAACCACGAATGTACATATGTACATACGTGCATCCTTAACGTGCATCGCAACAAAAATAAAAACCATAGCATCCGACTTTATTCACTTTGAAATGTGGAGATTGTTTATATGCTTGGACTGTATTGGATCCAATTTTCCAAAAATTGGATCCAATGCAATAACTTTCTACAGGGAATTTATAAAATGTACCAAAAGCTATATTCTGTGAACGCAAATATTACGGTTTATTTGCGTTCACTGGCGGTATTACAATGTTTGTTAAATTATAAAACTAGCGGGCCCGGCAAACGTTGTCCTGTCCTGAAAAAAAAACTGATAACTTGTATGCAGCGCCACCTAAAAATTGTGAATCTAAACCATCCAGGGACCACTCAAACCCACACAAAAATTTCATCAAAATTGGTCCAGCCGCTTAGGATGAGTTCAGTGACAAACACACGTACAGAATAATTATATATTATATAAAGAAAGATACCTCTGATAGTGCCCGCTAGCGTTGGAGGGAGTGAAGTGCTCTTTAAATGGGTAAGATATACCATTTTTTCCACGGATCCGAGCTTAATAATATTCATATATTTAATTAAACTTTTAAGAAATATTAATAGCATGATAACTAGACATATTGCCACCAGCTAATGAAGAAAAATTTATATTTTTTATTTTATTTATCATTTTAAAGGGTATCTAGAAAAATAATAAAATATTAAAAATTTATTAAGTTTACGATGTCACCTTGAAACGTCTTGCGGTCTTTTATATGAGTATTTTATGAGTTTACCTGGCTTTGTTAGGGTTAAGAGGTACTGCTGTTGTGAAGGAAATTTCGGTGGAAACATTTGTGAAAACTTTTCTAAAAGAAGTCGAATTTTAACAAACCTCCTCTCGAACATGTAAATACCAGTGTGTTTTTAAATCATGAGGAACTGAATCTTGTTGAATCCAATGTTTTTCTCGGACCCTGCCCTGCTGAATATAGGCCTTCATATAGGCCCTCCTTCATAGATTGTCCCAAAGCACGGTTCCGATACATGATTGCATCGACTACCTGCGTATTACATCAGGTCGTCACTTCACCTAGTGGTGAGTCGCCTATACTGCGCTTGTCAGATGAATTTACGATCGCGATACCAGATATGCTACAGTTCTATGCAAGTTTACCCATTGTAGTGACGGTGACAAAATAGGGAACAAACTTTTTAATATACCTGTTTAGACGACCGGCAAAAAGACTTATATTCTGGAAATGGCGCCATTATCCCGGATTGTTTAAAAGACACGATTTCTATTTAGTATTTTGCAAAACTTTCAAGAAGTATTGCTGGAAGTGGACAATTGCAATTTGTTCACCTCCAACAATACTTCTTGACCACGTAATTGAGAAGCCCATGTACAGCCATGGACTTTTACGGGCTGATGATAATGATGATGATAGAGATTAACGATAATCGTCAGTCATATGGAATACTAAAAAAAGTTACTACAATTTTCGATGTTCGCGTATTAACATAATGATGTTCTTTTGGCAGAGAAACTCAAATTCACTGTGAATACAACATTTTTGTATTTATTCATGTGAAATGCTTCTTGTTAATATGAAAGTAACTAAAAATTACAATGTATTCACAACTTTTTTATTTGTACGGCGTTCTTCTACGTAATACGCCTAAAACACGCACACATTTAAACGAAATTAGTTGTGTATGTTACAAACGCACACATGTCAACTTAATAATTTCGGTAAATTACTCACCTGCGAACATATATTTTCCTGAGTGTCCAATGAGGGGAGTAAGTACATATTTTCAGGGGTTGGCTCCGGAATAATGGGTCCACCCTACTTTGAGAGTAAAGTTATTTTGTTAAATGAAAGTTAAATTTGTAACTCACTTAAAATATGTCAACCTTAATATTCTTTATGAATGAATACAGAATATCAATTTAATTTCAAGTGAATTAGAGGCCTTTTTTAACAAAATTTCTTGTTTTAATTAAATTTACCTGTGTTTTAAATAAAACTACCAGGAATTAAAATTTTTGGTAATTTAATTTTTAAATAAAAATTTGTTCGATTTTAAAACGTGGGTCTGAAATGGTCACTATAAAATATTTAGTGGTAACTTTTGCCCGTGGCCGCATCTACTTGAAGGTCGGAAAACGACAGCATAAAGTAGTAATTATAGAATTAGGCTTGAGATCTATTCTACAGAAACCATACATTTTTCCGTGATAGAAAAGTAGCCGATGTCACTTTTCTCCCTATAAATTATCTACATGCAAAAATCATGTCGATTCGTTGTCCCGTTGCCTCGTTGCTGCTTAAAAGAAATGCAAACAGAAAAAATAAATAAAACTGCAAGCTGCCAAGCGTGACAACTATGGCAAATATCCCCCCTATCCCCTACTATGAGGCAATCTATGGGGAAGGCCTATATGTTCAGCAGTGGATTATAATAGGCTATAACGGTAACGGTAAAGACAAAGTTATAACAAGCAATTTCAATCAGACTTTGACAAGATATAGAATGAGAGTGACAAACGAGCACACAGTCCACCTGATAGTAAGTGGATGCTGTTGCCCATAGACATTTACATCTATTTTCGATTAAAAATAAAAGTGCAGATGAGTAATCACCTCTGAGGACTAAGATGGTATGCCTCTTTTCCAATAAAAAGGGTCTCCAATTCTCTACACGATTACTTTACGAAAGACAGAAACATTAAGCTGCTATTTTACGCTGGTATTCTATGAGAGCGTGGTTCTTTTCCGGTCCCGACCGACCCATTCGTATTCGTTCTGGCTTGAGTATTAGGCGTGCATAGCTGCAGCGTGGCTTTACCACGTAAACATGCTTATTACGGACATGTGATAGAGTCAAACATTTTTAAGGTATACCTATATTTCATTAAAACATATAATATATATAAACTATACCATTTTTTGAATTGAGTTTGTTACTCTGTTAGGTAAATAATTACGAATGTTATATTCTAAGCTCTGTTATATAAAAAAATTGCATTACAGTATAAATATATTTACATCGTTTATATTAAAATAATTGATTAAGAAATGTCTAATTAAAAATAAAAAAAAAACAAATATTGACTAAATAGATTGCTTCATTAAAAAAAAAAGTTTTGTTTATGATTGTATTAAAGATAATTTCGTAAAGATAGAGATTCGTTCGTCAGGTAAGTTTATAAAAGTATTTTTCTAGACGTTACTAACCTGATTTATTAAGTAGTCTCTTAAATGTTCCTAAATCCAATAAACACTTAGCTGTAGCTATTAATATTACTGTCCTTATTTTTTTAATGATGACGTAATAGTTAAAAATGAATGTATGAGAGTACTTAGATGTTCATACTTTGCCTCTTACGAAGAGGACTATATTAATTAGCTCTAGGTATGCTATTGATATTCCATTAATCGGAAGTTATTTTTATGCTTACAAATGTATTATTATCTTTTAAAAAAAATATGTTACTAACATTTGGCGCAAACAGTCATTAATATTAAGCATGATAACATACTTTGGCTCATAATAAACAGACTTTTGAGTGCCCAAAAGTTATTAAATTCATAATAAAGTGCGCGTTAAAATGAACCTGTGGGATTAAAGTAACTAATGATGCTTTCAAAAAATTGACCCGTTTTAAACAGATGATGATTACAATCAAAAATACAACCTTATAATCTGCGTGCGTGCGTGCGTGCGTGCGTGCGTGTGTGCGTTTGTGAGTGCGTGCGTGCGTGTATGAGTTGTGTGAACACGTATCCCGCGACATGTTGGTGTATCCAAAAACTGTACTGCCACACTTCCAGGTTTTTCCGATGCCAGCGAGCACGCATACGGTGCCGTAGTTTACATATATCTAAAGAGCGTCAATGGTAACACCGTCCAGTTGGTTTGTGCAAAGACTAAAGTCATAGCACTGGAATGCGTGCGTGCGTGCGTGCGTGCGTGCTTTTGATGCGCGCGCACGCGCGTTTGTGTGTTTAATATTTTAAATTGCGCTTTTTTAATACGCTATAGAAGCGTAATATTATGCTATTTTTTATATAACGTGTAACAAAAACACCGTGGTTCCCTTTAAGTGCGTTATCAGAGTCAGTATTCAAACGTAAAGAAATAACTTTTTTCAAAAAACTTGAACATTAAAAAATTAATTTTCATAAAAGAAATTACAAATTGTATGTGGTTTTATTACCTCTAAATGACACGAGCATCGGTAAAGGGGGGTCTTTGACAATCCTCTTATTCCCCGGATAATGCAGAGCTAATAAAACCACATACAATTCGCAAATTATTTTTTTTAATTAAAATTAAATTTTTTAATGTTTAATTTTTTTTCCAAAAAGTTATTTCTTTACGTTCGAATACTGACTCTGATAACGCACTTAACGGGGACCACAGGGTTTTTGTTACATGTTGCATAAAATATTGCGGTGTATCGTCTTTTTTAAACAAAAAGGGTGACAAAAGTGCAATCGAGGAAGTGATGTCTTAGCACCGACTTCAGAAGCTATTGTGTGGAAATAATTTTATTCTTTTTAGTTTTTGAAGTCGGTTTTTTCTTTTATTAAGGCCCTATTGTAGCTGTAGTGTACAGTATGTAGGTATGAAAACGTTACCTCACTCCGCAAAATTAGTACTAAAGCCGGTAAATTTTAGAAAAAACAACGTGCTGGACGCACCTTGCCTTCTGCCTCGTCCTTACGTTGCCTTGAAAGTTTTTTTTAAATCCTATTTATTATAGAATAAAATAGAATAATTTTATTCAATAATTATGTAGGTTATTCCATAATACTTATTGAAAGTCAATATTTTTTATTTACCAGCACGAAAGCCAGCGGGTTTATTTTTTTACATAAAATAAACACAAAGCAAGAGTGAATAAGCTTTTGTTACGCATAAACAGTGCGATTAGCCATCTGTTAAGAAAAAAAAAACACCGTCTCTTTCGAGTTCTAGAATTCAGTTGTAGAATATTCGTATCATAAAGAAAGGTCTGTTTCGTATGTACATTCTCGATAGAAATCCTGTAGAAGCAGAATTGAAGTACCCGATGGAATTATTTATTTACAATTTACAGCATAGACACCATCGGAACTTACGAGTTGGTATTTGAACAGAAAAGATATTTTAAATAATTCTACTGACTTCTAGTATTTCTGTATCGAAAAGTGTTTTTTCTTTTTCTTTAATCATTGAAACTAAATATAAAATTAATGACAACGTTAGGTGTACTGAATATAGAAAGTATTAAAGCTACAGAAACATTTATTGAGTGAGCTATTGAAAAAGATGTGAGGTTTCATAATCAAAAATATATAAAAGTAAAGTTAGAGCCTATTCACATCTGATTGCTGGGCACAATCCTGCTCTCATTTCTGATAGAGTTATGGAGTAATTAATCTGCCACGTTTATTCAGTGCATGTTGACGAAGTTTGTATGTCCTCAAAATATGTTTTTCCTAGAATATTACTGCATATCTTCGAAATAAAATATTTCATCATGGTATTTTCGTCACTGCCGAGAACGTGGCAAATCAGCACTTAATGTTGCTATAATAAAATTGTTGTCGTCGTAGATCAAACTCGGGTTGCTCGCGTATTGTGAAATTTATGCCAAGCGCCTTAGTTCCTAAGCTACCCCAGCTTAATAAAGTAGGTATGTAATATCTACATTTTGACATTATTAATCTTGAATGGTTTGCTTTGTACTAGTTTGCTTGAATGGCACTATTATACACTAAACTGAACCTTTACTATTGATTTACTTTACTTCAAGGTTGTAAAAGTTTTAGTGTAAGCGTAGTAGTTAATTTCATCTACCTTAGTGCTTTCTAAAAAAGGTATGAGGCCTTTTGAAAGATAAACTTATGTGTATCGCTGTATGCAGTGGTGTATCATTACATATTTAGAGGCAGTTCGCCATTCGCTAGACTCGAATATGTATTAACTTTTCATAGCTAGCCGCACCAGGCTAACCTCTATGATGTTATGGTTATTACTTTATTATTTTTAAGATTAATTTGGCATTTAAAGGTTGGGAATTCACAAGTTTCGATTCAATTTTATTTGTGTGCTATAAAATTCTTAGAATTATGCAAAATCCTTGGAAGTGTACCATTACAGCCTATCAAAAGTCCACTGCTGAACATAGGCCACTCCTCTAAGATTGCCTTATACGGGGATATTCGCCGTAGTTGCCATGCTTAGCAGGCGGGTTGGCAACCGTAGTATTTTAATTTTCTGTTTGAATTAGAAAGTCACTGCTGCCCATCTCCAGGTTTGTTTCCCTCTGTCGCCACTTACGACACACACGGGATGATATAGGGTAGTGATAATACTTACACCGCAACTACAAGGTATGTGTTATATGGTTGGCAGTATAATGACACAAAATCAATGAGACTAAATTCACCTTACCCGTTACTATATTTACCATACGATTTTGCAATTGTTAATACGGTTGCAGAGAGTCGATTACATAAATCTTCCTTATATTTGAATAGTTTAAAGTTTGAAATAGTTTATAGTTCACGTGATGATGATGTTGATCTCTCATTAGAAGCCCGTCACTATTCATTGACGGACTTCAAAAAAGGGATAGGTTACCATTTTCGACTTTTACTTAAATAAGCCAATTATTCCGCTTAATGCCAGTCTCAGACGCATTAGTCAGAGGGCTTGCACTCACAGGGTTTCCCTTTCAGACTGGATTGGACTTCGACTGGCTTGAGTATTAGGCTGGTATTTCTTCAAAACTTTTCTGTCGTCTGCATGCCCATTGGATGAATATGCAGGAGGAAGAGCGGATAGAACGAACCTTTAAGGAACTCCGGCGTTAGACGACATAGCAAGAGTCCTCGACGACAACTTGCATAGACTGTTCACTTAGAAAATCCTTAACTTATTTAATCATATTGGGAATGAAACCTTGTATGTAATATAATGTTTAAAATATACTTACATTATTAAAAAGGTAGTAAAATAAGAAAAATATTTATCATCGTCTATGGAAAGGCGGAGCATTCTAAGCTGCAAATAAAGATAAGTTCAAACTTTATTTGCCAATGTTCGCGAGTAAAAAGAGTTCCAAGCAGAAATGGAATATTTTTTGCAATATGGCAGGAGAGCAATGTAGTGACTGATAGTTTTGTTCGTGTGAACTTTGTTTTAATTAAGATATAACAATAGCCATGTTAAATATAATTTATTAAAATACACTACATTCATGATGCGTTAAACGTATTCAGGACATTAATTGAAGAGACACTTTACGTGCACTATGCATTTTAATAATTAAAGTAAAAGTAAAAAATCTATTCAGCGTATTTAGAGCTCCCATGAACGTCAAAATCTTTCACCGATTCCAAGAGAGAGATATTTACAGAAAAAAGCCAACAAGAAACTCTGGGGTCATTATTTCTTACCTGTTTAAAAACAAATACAAAAAATATATAACTTTTTATAATATTTTTTTATAGAATGAGGGTGAGAATGAGGAATGAGGGTGAGAAAAAAAAACATAGCACACAGTCTGTGCCTATGGAGTATAGGTGCCTATGGAACACAGTGAGTGCTGTGCTCCATAGGCACCTATATCTATCCTGTTGATCATCCGTCAAATCAAACTTTGGGATGTATTGTCATATTTGAGGGCTAAGATCCAAGTATAAGAATATCTCGTCATCATTGAAAAGTAAAATACGAAACACAGCAGCATTAGACTGCTATTATATACACTGGTAATTTGTGAGAGTGTTTTCTCTCCTGAGGAACCGACTTATTCGTGCTGCATCCATAACATAGCTTCGGCGTGGCTCTACATTTCATTTAACATTTATCTTGTAATTCCCAGCATCTCATTACAGCCACTCATAATGTCTACTACTGCTCATAATGTCTCATAATGTCTACTACTACTTACACACGATCTTGACCCACTTGCATTCTTTGATTTTCTGCATGTCTTACTAGACTATAACTCCATCTAGTGGGGGGCGGGACTCAACACTCTGCATGCCGCTACGATACTGTCGTCGTCGAAAATCTTTTCTCCCCATCGATTGTCGTATCATCTAACTATATGCTTGCCTTATTTGACCCATTGAACTATGTCGGTTATTATGGTTCTACTGCAAGATGCTTTCGTTACAGATTCGTTTATAATAACTGACCGAAATTTATTTATTTAATCTTTATTCAGTTCCTTACAAAAACAGTACAGGGTCAAAGGCGGACTTATTGCTCAAGGCATTTTCTATTTGTCGACCGACAGCACACGACGAAATCGATTAAAGAAAATACAAAAACGAAGAATTAAGGATATATAAACACATATCTAAATAGTACTTAAAAGATTAAGATAAAGATAATATATGCATAAATATTTTTATTATAGGCATTAAAAACTATTTCAAGATAAATATTAATCATTAGTGATCCGAGGCATCGCACAGATTATTTCTGGATCTCGACAACAGCTCCACCTACCGGGTGCAATTGTGAATCTAAACCATCCAGAAACCCACTCAAACACACACAGAACATTCATCAGAATCGGTCGAGCCAGTTTCGAGTTTTAGCGAGACTAATAAAGACTTTGAATATTGATATACATAACAGCTATATAATAAGCAAACGAATACACATATCTTTATATCTGGTATAAATATAATTAAGTTACGTATTATATAATAAAAACGTAAATAGAGACTCTCTTTTAATTGGGTTATTCTAGATTTTAATTGAGCTATATTTTAACTTACCCAATTTATGATCATCCACTCCCACTTAAACTGCACGTGTGATACGGGGTGTTAATTAGTGCCTTTGCGTTTTCATATTATACATACTTATATATATTTACTTTCATATACATACTTTAACCGCTCATATAGTAGCCAAAAGTTTGCATTCGTAAACGTACTTCAGTGCGACCTTAATAAAAGTATATGATATAATAAAATATGATGTAATGCATTTGATGTTTTTCTTGCTTGCATTTCATTTCGTTAATAAGTCATCGAAAAGAAACACCTGCTGTGTGGATTGCCTTTTAGGGTTCCGCTTTACAACAATATATTCAGCTCTTAACACCATGTGAACATGTCAAATACAGTATCCAATTCAGATCCGTCGTACATTTGAAGTATTTCGCGGTATCATTCCATACGATGGCGTTTT
Organism: Parnassius orleans; assembly: GCA_029286625.1. Lineage (NCBI taxonomy): Eukaryota > Metazoa > Arthropoda > Insecta > Lepidoptera > Papilionidae > Parnassius > Parnassius orleans. The sequence continues at coordinate 586,944 of JAGSMP010000006.1, read as the reverse complement.
TAATTTTAATTACTGTTTTTCCTAGTTAGCATTAATAATGCCCTAATCTCTTAGTAGATGACTAGATACTATCTTATCAACTTCTACCATGCGGCGCATTCGTCAGTTATTACTGTTGAATGATGATCCTTAAGCATGTTATCAGTGGAATAGTTATGACTCCGAAACTCGTTGAATCAGCAACAGTGCCACGGGTTTAAGTTTCATCATGAAATGGGGAACGTTCAAGTTTTTTGTAATTTTGTTTTTGATTAAAATCGAATGTATCCGGGAATCATGGCGAAATATAATTATCTCGAGCTAAACTCATTTTGATGCCCGACGTTCTTCAAATTATATCCAATTAACTTTAAACACAAGTGACAAATGAATTTAACGTCAAGCTACCAAGGAGATTTAAAATTCAAATTATTTTTTCAGTGGGAGTGTTATTTTAGCTAAAAGTTTTTTAAAATTTTTCAATTTAGGAGCTTTCGTGCAAAAAGTATTATAATATGATAGTGACATGATGCAATATATTAGTTGCTTAGAACTTTAACTTAATCACTTGTTTTACTAGTTAGTATCAAAATCAGAAGACGTGTAAAATTTTTGAACGATGTTTGAGATAATTTAATATGAAATCATCTTCGTCATCATTACAGCCCTTCACAAATCTACTGCTACACATAGGCCTCCACCAAGAAACGCCATAAAACATGGTTCTGAGCCACTTGCACCCATTAAACTCATCTAGAGTGAAGAAATGTATGTCTTAACATTTCTTCACTCTATCTAATTGTGGACCATCTTATACTTATGTATATTTATTTCTTACGCCGAAGTTTTGAAAAAAATTAAAGGAATCAGTCTCCAAAATTCTTCACTGATATGTCTTTACTTTACATATTTCATAAAAATTTAAAAAAAGTTTCATAAAGAAAAGACTTTTTGTCTTCATTACCAGTCCGTAACAGTCCAATCAGGGACAGGCGCTGCAAGGACAGTAGCCTTCGACCTAATGTTTAAGTATACAAACCGCGAAACTCAAAAATCGTGGGGTCGTACACGCCATTTGACTGCTATAGTTATCCACTCCTGGAACAAGAATTTAAAGCTTAGATGGAGTGGTAAAACAGAGTATTAGTTAACAACACTGTTATTAATTTTTATTAAAGATAAGGAGATAAGGACTGCCGAAGAAGCAAAAACCCAATTATATATGCGTATACATGTAAGGCATAAGATTTTTCTGACATTTACTATAGTAGCCCATTACTCTAGTTACTACCTACACCCACGGGATGAAATGAGGTGATAGATTCTCTTCACCACCGGTATACATGGTAAATATTATGGTTATTTCGCTATTTATCATCATCATCTATTTAATTTTTTTTTGGTAATTAGTTAAAAGCATTACCTAATTTGGTGATGGTTTGCTTTTTGGTAAAATCCACTTTAACATCAAAGAGAATTTGATCATGAAAATTTGTGGTACTGGACAAACTCTGTGCTCGAAAGTTACAGGCTTCTCCGTATCTAAATCAAAAATTACGTTTTAGGGACTATTTTATCAAGTGAGTCGATCCATCTCGGTATTAGTTTATTTAAGAGCATTTGTGCCCTAACAGTAAGCATAGTTCTATTTATTAGTGTGTATTACATACAATAAAACGGAATAGAATGTATTTTATTCGACATTGAACAATTTTGTTATATTTCTACACACGAAAAATTATTTACCATTAAAATTCAGCTAGATCAGCTAAAAATTATATTTTTAATTTTTTCGACGCTTTCATAACTTTATAACATCTTTTAGAATTTCATTAAGTTGGGGAAGGACCTACTCAGGTATAAATTTGTGTGAAAATTGAAAACACATATTGTTAGTTTGCGTATCGGGTTGTATCGAGATTGATCCTATTTCTCTAGTACCGTATTGTTGCCTATCTCTAATCTTATTATCACTATAAGTGTTACGTCAGGCGACAAAAAGGTCTGGGCCGCCGTTAGTCTCTTTATTCTCTACATGCGAAACTATCGCAACTATACCTTCACCCTTATCGTTATATTCTTTTTGCTTGATTATTGAACATCATCATCATCATCATCATCATCATCATCACCACCATAACAGCCCTTCACAAGTCCACTGCTGAACATAGGCTTCCCCCAAGGAATGCCACAAAGCACGATCCTGAGCCACCTGCATCCATCGACTTCCTGCATGTCTTACCAGGTCGTCACCCCTTCTATTGGGGGGGTCACCCTACACTTCGCCTACCGGTACGAGGCTGCCACTCGAGAACCTTTTGTCCCCATCGGTTGTCGGTTCTTCGAGCTATATGGCCGGCTCCTTGCCACTTCAGCTTATTAATCCGTTGGGCTATGTCGGTCACTCTGGTCGTAATTTCCCGAATGCTGCCCAGCCGAGTTGAATCCGTCGATTGACCTCTCGATCGAAGTTGGACTTACCTAGTCGGACTATTTGTCCCAGGCAAACATACTCATCAACAACTTCGAGCTTAGTGCTCCCAACAACTACCGGCATAGGTGTGACATGGACATTACACATGATCTTTGTTTTGTCCATGTTCATCTTAAGACCTATCCGTGGGGAGACACTATTGAGGTAATTGACCATAGTGCTTAGGTTCTCCACCGATCCTGCCATAAGGACTATATTTGCCATTGATGTTAATACAGTATCCTTTCCAGTACCGTAGGTTGAAAACGTCTTCCAATGCAGCGGTGAAGAGTTTCGGGGATATAACGTCACCCTATTCTACACCTCTCTGCAGTTATAGGTTTAGTACTCTAGATCTGTACTCAGATAGCCATCTTAACCCTACTGTAGAAACACTTCAGTACTTTGATATACCGACATTCAACTTGGCACCTCTAAAGTGACTGTAGCACCGCCCAAATTTCGACGGAATCAAAGGCTTTCTCATAGTTATTGTAAAATGTCGCGGGGATTCCCCTTGACCTGACATTCGCTTCGGCTTACTGATTTTAATTACAAATTAAAGTAATCAATTCACAGTTTTTTTTAATAAATCCTGGCTCTAATAAATAAACCGTTGTCACGCTTCTCTTCATCGTCAGTCTAAAGTCTAGATTGTATATGTGGTATAAAATTCCATCTACCTATCGAAAGACATAAAAACTTCTTTGTTTTTCCTAAGTCGCCTCTAACGACATCCATAAAATGAGGTGGGGTAGTGATTTCCTGTGTGCATGCTGTACAAAACAGTATTTGCAAAACTAAACGTGTTTACTAATTTATCAGGCACTCATTGCCATGCGAATTAGTTTTAATTAATTAAAATTTTAACCTTATTTAGGTTAAGCCTGTTGAGTTATTAGCAAACGTGTGGCAGATATTTTTCTTTGTATGAAATATCAACAAATAAAACTTAACGAAGTTACCTCTTTTATAGAACAAGGGTGACAAACTAGCACCGATCTACCTGATGGTAAGTGGGTGCTGAGGCCCATAGACGTTTACTAGTACGTCTAACCTAGATTAAGAATCAAAATGAAGATGCGTTGTCGGCCCTAAGTAGAATGCCTCGTTTCCAATAAAAAGGATCTCCAGTTCTCAACACTAACTGTATGAAACACAGCAGCATACTTTTATGTTTTTATCTACTTAAATTACATTTTCGTACACTTGCTAATTTTCGCATAGAATACAAGCGAGAACAGCATAATGCTGCTTTGTTTAGTGCAGAGAAACGGATACCCTTTATTATGGTAATGAGTCATTCCATCATAGTTCTCAGGAGTGACAACCATCTCTCTATTTTGATTAGTAATCAAAGATACACGTAGGCGTCTATGGGCCATAAAATTTGCTTACGATCAGGTGGGCCGTTTGTGTGTGTTGTGCATGTTTGTCATTTTACTTCATTAAAAATATTGAGGTTAAATTTTATTCTTGTTTTTTTTTAATTTTCTCTAATGAACTTTAGGATTTGGGGTATAAATTGCTATTATAGTCTTCTGTGTAATCCAACACAGTTACGGTATCAGTAGCGTTTTCTCGTTTCAAAATTCCTTACGACATTATGGTATCAAATTAACTTAAATAAACTCATCTCTAGTTGTTTCAGTACCAGAGAGATCACTAAGCTTCTTAACATTATATGCTGAACTATATATCTACGCTTACTTGGTGATTAAGATATTTGGGGAACGTACTGAATTTCGCGTCAATGGTTATTATAAGAATAACACTAAAATTATGAAGAGCAATCAAACCTGTGATTCGCAGTGCCGCAGAGCAACACATTAACCATGCAGTACTGAGGTGGACTTGTGTGAAGGACTTGATTTTGAATCTAAAGTCAAGTCAAGTAAAATTAAATTTACTGTTACAACATATTAAATTTCTCTGCCTAACACAGGCCTGCTCCATAGATTTCTTCAAAGGGGTGATATTTGCCATAGTTGCAACCGGGTTGGTAACCGTAGTATTTTCTATGGAGGAAGCAAACGAGCATGTGGCTCACCTGATGGTAAGTGATCACCGTAGAACGTGAAAATCCGCAATACCAGGGGAATTGCAGGTGCGTTTTAGGAAGGAGTAGGCTTTTTCTTGAAGATTCCTAAGTCGTATCGGTCCATAAAACCGCTAGCAACTATATATTCCACAGTTTGGTCGTGCGAGGCAGAAAATTCCGTGTAAATCGCACAGTAGTGGACCGCTAGCCATCGAGATAATGAGAATGGAATTTCGAGTTCTGTCGCAGTGTACGATGGTGGAATTCAATTGCTGGAATTAATCCGAACAAATCTTCTGAGTACTCCTCGTGATATATGCAGTCACTTCGCAAGGCCAGTGGATCAAGACGGTCGGAGAGAACTTGGTGGTCGACGATTCGGGCCGCTCTCCGTTGAATACAGTCAAGTGCAAGGAGCTGATACTGTGGTGCGCCAGGCCAGAGATGAGAAGAGTATTCCGTATGTGGCTGAACCCGCGCTTTATAAAGCTGCAAGCGGTGGGCCGGCATGAAATACCGTCTCGTTCTTCTAAGCACACCAAGCTTTTTGATGCCAGTTTAGCCTACACTTCCAGTCTCTCAAAATGTCAACGCCAAGAATTTCGATTCAGGTTGAGGCAATGAAAGGAGCGCCCTAGAATCAAGGAGATTCGACAAAGAGGTTCTTTTTGCGGAAAATGCGCAAAAATTTGTCTTTTGGGGGTTAACTGGACTAGATTTAATCGCCCCCAATCCGAGACCTTTTCAACAAAGACTCGACATCAGACACAAGTTTGTTCCGGCACTCGACGACCTGTTCCCGATAAATAGAAGCACAGCTGGTGTATAAAGCATCTCCAGGGCTGTCGTCTGCACATCAATGAATGTTACTGTATGCAACATATCATTGATATGTAGAAGGAACGGGGTAGCCGATAGCACGCAGCCTTTTGGAACACAAGCATTCACAGGCTTGGATTCGGGCCGTCGACTACGACCCTAATACTCCGATCTGTAAAAAACTGGTGACCCAATTGCATAGTTTCTCGGGAAGCCCATAAGAGGGAAGTTTTAAAAGAAGCGCTTTGTGTCAAACCCGATTGAAGGACTGTGCTATATCCAAACTAATCACCATGGCCTCCCCCTTAGTCTCAACTGCCTCCGCCTATCGGTGATTCAGGTCGACAAGAATAACACCAGCTGAGCGATCTTGACGAAAACCGTATTGTCGGTCATTAATCAGCTCTTAGCTGGCAATTAATAATGGATTCCATTATTTTGGAGAACAAGGAGGTGATGGCAATAGGCCTGTAGTTGAACGGGTCCGAGCGGTCACCTTTTTTAGGGATTGGGTGCACTAAGGCTATCTTCCATGAACCTGGAATGACGTCTGAAGAGTAAGAGAACCGGAAAAGACGCGTAAGAACCGGTGCCAACTCTGGAGCAAACGTCTTCAGCAGAATTAGGGGGATTCCATCAGGCCCACTCGACTTGTTGACGTCCAGGGATAGGAGTGATCCCTCAAATCAAAAGTCCGATCGTTCAAATATTGATTCCTCTTAAGAACCGTGTTGTTCGGGTCGATTCGAGTTCAAATGGATCATTTCGAGTTTCAGTACTTTGTTATCTGTGCGACCGATTATATGAGTCATCGGAAATTACTATACTCTGGTCGTAGGTCCTGTCAATCGTTTGATCCGGAACGTTCAAAAAATGTAATTGCAATCATCAATACTTTGATGCGACCTGTAAACGAGTGTGTACGCAAGCAAAAGAGCACCCTCTGTTCCCTCATTCTTATAGTCCGATAGGACTGTAGTCTGACACTACCAGAGAGAGATTTACATGCTTTCCGTGGCACGACGGTGAGACAACGTCAACATTCTGACACCGGGTTCCTACTTAGAATTTCCTGAGACTAAAATCCAATAAATGATTTTAGCTCGACCCGGGAATCGAACCACGTACCACATCATCGACAGTCGCACTTGCGACTACTAGACTAACGAGGTAGGATATTGAACAACTGTGTTATAGAGGTCAACTTAAAGCTTGTTTTTAATGGCTAGTAACGAAAAACAAATTAGTTGTGTAAGAAGATAACTGTAAACATTGGAAATGGTTTTCCACCTCGTAATTGCTACAAATATAAATCAATGATAAAGGTTATTTCAACGGTTTTATCGTTGTGTTTGTAATTGTCTGCTTAAAATAAACAAATAATGACTGAATTATTTTAGGTTTTTTATCAAGAGCATAAGAATCAAATTATATTTTGAGCGATAATTTCTTTTGCTTTAACTACATGCTTTGAGGCATATCATCTTTGAACTCAGGTGATAATGTATCTGTAGCCTTCTTCGTTTTAAAAAGGCCGCAGATGTCCAAGGACTGTAGTAGCCACTTGCAATCAGGTTGACTGTAAGTTCGTTTGTCATATAAGTTTTATAAAAAAATATAATAAACTCTGCGTATCTGTGCAATTGTTACAAAAATCACCCTGTTTTCATGAATATTGTAAACACAATTTTGCTAACAAACCATATAACTGTTATTGCCTTTTTTGTGTAAATTTTATCCCTGCGCTTCGAAACTGGCCGTTGAACTATGTGCTAGATTCAACTGTGTGTTTAAATATTATTTCGACTAGGTTATAATTATGTTTAGCTCAGCTTATTTAAATATCGGTAACTAGATTAGAAAATCTTTATAGATCTATGGCTGATGTTGAACAAGAAGATATTTTACTGAATATTGATATATTAAAATACGCATTAAATGTTTACGTTTTTAACGGTCGTTGCCTTCGTTCCACTGTCGAACTCTCTCATGATCTTCCTTAAGTTAAAAGGAAATAAATATATATATATGTGTGTGTGTGTGTGTGTGTGTCGGCGCGTCTATAAAATACCGATTAGATTGAGAGTGTGCGAGAGGTTGTTTCACTCTAGCGGAGCGTAATATCGATGGTGGCGAGGTAAAACTGAGGGTATATCGAGAAAAAGCCCAACTCGTCTAGCCCAAGTCTCAGCTCTCACACTATTATTATTTTTAAATATTAACCTTCTAATATTTTCCCATTGTTTCCGATATATATATATATATTAAAAAAACAAACGTTAGTTTTTGAAAATCGGATTATAATTATATTTATTTTACATATACCTATCAAGTATAACATGGTATTTAATAAGATATTTTATTTTTCTGATTTATATACTTTTATTGTTTAAAATATAGACAGACTTTTCATTATCTTCTAAGTTTTACTACTAGTAAAACTTAGTTAAAAGTTTCTTCTTAGGAAGCTTGGTCATTAATCAAAGTCTCCCAGAATCGCAAAACTTGTTTATAAAAGAAAGCTGTCAGGTAAAGTCACTATCAATTATGCTTAATTAAGTCAACTATTTACATCAGGGACCATCAGGGAAACTGATTTTGGGGGTCGACGGGGTCTAAAATCGGCCCCTATTTATTAACGTTACTTCTTATTTGACACTTTTAAGATACTGTATAAGTTGTGTTACTAATATTTTAGTAGGAAGTATGTGGCTTTACGGACTGATGATGATGTTGATGACATTATTTACCAAACTAACATTTAATAAGGTAACATAACAGAATCTTGTTGAAACATAATAAACATAAACTTGTTGAAACTGTGTTCCGTTAAAAGTGAAACATATTCCGTATCGGCCATTATTTCAAATTATTTGGTCCGTAATAACAACATCGATTTCAATCCATTTCAATCCACGTAAAAATATCGGAATTTTTCCCTTCACTAACGAAGGGCTGTCTTCGTAAATCGTATCGAGTATCGAATAGGAGTGCCTAATTGAATTACTTATCCCCAGTTTACGTAGCGGGAACCTTACCTCTGGAAGCTAGGGAGGCGTTTGAGTGAGAAAGTTCGTTAATAATTCACAAAATTATGGTAATCTGGGACGTGATAATTCTCTAATTTCTTTATTGTGTACAACACCGTTATTGCAGATTTGGGACTTTTGGGTTAGAGGTAAAGTTTGCTTGATTATACGTTGTAGCAATACTTAGTGGACGTTTACGGAGCTTCTTAATAAACTAATTATTATAAAATAGTGTGTGATTTGTGAATAAAAGAAGATTTTGGAAACAATTTTGCGTGTGTAGTTGTTTTTCAGCTAACGTGTTTCTAATGGCGGACGTGATTAGCCGTTCTCGAAAAAAAATATATTAAAAAACATGTTATTTAGCGTCCAAATAATAGGCAGGTATTTTATTTGGAAGCGGTAGTATAGATTATTACTATATTAAAACGAAATCATTGTTTTCAACATTTGGAGCTGATTTATCGCGTGAATGGAACGAAAAATTTTAATTTACTTTCCGTACTCAGTGTTTATTCATTTATAACTTTAATTGCATACAATATAACGCACAAAGTTATTAATATTTGAGAATAATATAGGTATAAATAATATTTTATATGTATCGAATGTAATTATAATATTTGCGCGTGTTTATTATGTATCATGTAAAATACAAACATACATTATGAATACATAACACTGTATAATATGTGTTATTTTAATATGTGTTATATCTATATATATATTTATTATATTTAGTTATTTAAGTCACCTGCCACTAATTTCTCACCACGCCATGGTTTGAATGGCAGATAATGCTAACTGGTATTAAGTCAGCCCTTTGTAACCTTTATGGTTAGAACAATAAAGTTTTTAAATAAATAAATAAATGGGATGGTAGCTACGCTATGCAACACAAGTATTTTATTTATTTGATAGATACTCATTATACGTAATGTTTGTCGCCCAAAAGAAATGTATACGAGCAATATACGGGCTTCCAACATATGAATTACCATTACAGCCATATGAATTATGTAATCCATTATTTTGACGAACTGGTTTGTTACCGCCGCAACTAATCCATGTTTATGAAGTATCTTTGTATAAGGACAATTTCCAAATTCTATTCAAAAAGCATGTTAGAGTAATACATGGAACGAACTAAATTAAACACCAAATTCTTGATGGCATTCTAAAATTAAAAATATAGGTGAAACTCAGGAGGTCTGGTCTACATAAACAGTTATTTTATTATCTATGACAAATGACAAATGTGTAAATTGCCCCCCGCCCCGGCGACCCCCAGGCAGCGGCCCTATGCGCGTTCTATTTTTTCCATCATCCATATGGGCGCCAATTAACGGGAGACGTCCAGGCCCGGCACCGTTTCATGGTGCGGCCGTAAGCACAAACGGGCCTCTGCACCCTGAATTCTGTCGAGGCACGGCGCTCACACCTCTTGGCAAGGTGCTGACTGACTGCGCCAACGTAGCAGTTTTATCACTTAACTGTTACGTCAGCGGGTGATGGGGTCGTCACTTCTCTATGCCTAGTTAGTTATTATTATTATAGTGGGATATTTATAGCCCAAAATAATGCAGAAACGATGTCGGTCACCTCGTGCGCCAGGTCCAGATATTTTTTTTGCTTCTCTGTTTCGGCTTTTCACGAGGTTCTCGTCATTAGGAATGGTAATGTTGACTTATATTATTATTATTATTATTATATACTCCCATGTAGGACAAAATATAGGAAACCTGGAATATGAAATAGAAAGACAATTAATTTTTTATACTATATTAAAATAATCCGACATCAATATCATTATTTATTCTCGAGATAATGCGGGCCAAAAATTAACCACGAACATACTTATGTACATACGTGCATCAAAAATAAAAACCATAGCATCCGACTTTAGTCACTTTGAAATGTGGAGATTGTTTATATGTTTGGACTGTATTGGATCCAATATAATAACTTTCTACAGGGAAGTTATAAAATGTACCAAAAGCTGTTTTCTGTGAGCGCAAATATTACGGTTTATTTGCGTTCACTGGCGGTATTACAACGTTTGTTAAATTATAAACACTAGCGGGCCCGGCACACGTTATCCTGTCCTGAAAAAAAACTGATAACTTGTTTGCAGCGCCACCTACCGGGTCTATTTGTGAATCTAAACCATCCAGGGACCACTCAAACACACACAAAATTTTTATCAAAATCGGTCTAGTCGTTTAGGATGAGATCAGTGACAAATACACGTACAGAAGAATTATATATATAAAGAAAGATACCTAATTATTAACAATGATACGAGTAGTGTCCGCTAACGTGGCAGGGAGTGAAGTACTCTTAAAAAAGGTAAGATATACCATTTTTCCACGGATCTGAGCTGAATAATATTCATATATTTAATTAAACTTTTTAGAAATATTAATAGCATGATAACTAGACATATTGCCATCAGTTTATGAAGAAAAATTTATATTTTTTAATATATTTATCATTTTAAAGTGTATCTAGAAAAATAATAAAATATCCAAAATTTATTAAGTTTACGATGTCACCTTGAAACGTCTTGCGGTCTTTTATATGAGTATTTTATGAGTTTACCTGGCTTTGTTAGGGTTAAGAGGTACTGCTGTTGTAAAGGAAATTTCGGTGGAAACATTTATGAAAACTTTTCTAAAAGAAGTCGAATTTTAACAAACCTCCTCGCGAACATGTAAATACAAGTATGCTTTTAAATTATGAGGAACTGAATATTGTTGAATCCAATGATTTTCTCGGAATTACTATCAGCCTGCCCTGCTGAATATAGGCCTCCTATAATCTGTGAGATTGTCACAAAGTACGGTCCCGAGACATGAATGCATCGACTGCTTGCGTATTAACATCAGGTCGTCACTTCACCTTGTGGTGAAGTGACGACCTGATGTTAATACGCGTACTGCGCTTGTCAGATGAACTTACGATCGCGATACCAGACATGCTACAGCTCTATCTATGCTCGTCTACCCATTGTAGTGAAGGTGACGGAATAGGAACAATTTTTTTAATATACCTATTTAGACGACATTTTAGTATAGTTACAGCGTTTTTGAGTTTAATGATTTGATAACCTTCCTACTGTAAGTAGCCAAACTACTACTTTAAACGACTTTGGATAAAATGTTTTGAAAGTAAAGTATGACCGGCATAAAAACTTACGTTCTGAAAATGGGGCCATTATCCCGAATTGTTTAAAAGATACGAACAAGGTGATTTTACCACTATTTATCACAAGGCATAAGATTTTTCTGACATTTCCTAGAGTAGCCTTTTATTTCAGTTACTACTTACACTCATGGGACGAAATGAGGTGATGGGTTCTTTTCACCTCACGGTATACATGCTTCATATTACGGTTATTCAGCCATTCATCATCATCACCTATTTCAATTTTTTTTGGTAATGAGTTAAAAGCTTTTCCTAATTTGGTCATGGTTTGGTTTTTGGTAAAGTCCACTCCAACATCGAAGAGCATTTGAACATGAAAAATATCAAGTACTGGACAAATTCTGTGCTCGAATTTCAAAAGCTTCTCCGTATCTTAACCAAAAATAACTATTTAGGGACTATGTTATCAAGTGGGTCGATCCATCTCGGTATTAGTTTATTTAAGAGCATTTGTGCCCAAACAGTAAGCATAGTTCTATTTGATAGTATGTATTACGTACAAGTACAATCAAATGGAATGAATACAAAGTATTATATTCCACATTGAAAAAATTCGTTATATTTTTACACACAAAAAATTATTTACGATTATAATTCAGCTAGATCAGCTTAACATAATTTTTTTTAATTTTTTGGACTCTTTCGTAACTTTATTACATATTGTAGAATTTCATTAAATTGTACGTACGACAACTCATGTCTAAAGAAGATTTATGAAATTGGGTGCTTGACATCGTTAGTAACAGTTATACAAAAATATGTAGGTAATAAAACGATAAATTATAAGCATAAATAAATGGTTTTTATTTCTGTAATACATGGGAAAATCATAAAAACATTTTTTAAAACTGAAAAACGAAAGCTAATGCTTTTACTATAGCAGAAACGAAACGTTTTAAAAAAAATCTGTATTATGTCTATGGCAATAGATAGTTAAGGCTATTTTTATAATAAAATAGCCATCATTATCAAAAAAATCATAATATTGAAACATTGAGGCGAATATGTAGAGATTAATATTGAATAAAAGAAATATATTTAGAAAAACCATTGAATAGGCTATATCATTAAACTAAATAATCATTTGAATATTATCTGACACGACTGAATAGTGCTGAGATCACCTGTGGCTGCGTGCGGGACGGAACGAGTGTGAGCCGTTATCGTTCGTGCTCGAGACGAAAATGTCCGATCACCACGCGATTGGAATAGTGGTAAATTTAAGTGATAACTGCAATATAACGGCTCAAACTAGTAGGGACTATAGTGTGCGGAAATTACTTAATGAAAATTTTATAAAACAAAGGCTAGACTCGTATAACTGGGCGCAATTATCGGATATAACATGTCCACTTGTGTTATTTCAAACATTATGTACTGTGTTTGATAGGATATATAGGGAAAGTACAACTGTAGTAACAACTTGTAATAAAAGTTTAATAAGACAACCATGGATAGATAGATATTTATATAAAATGATATTAAGACGAGACTATTTGTTTAGAGTCTGAAATGTGAACCAAAAATATGAATAAGCGATTAGAATATACAAAATTTAGAAATAAAGTAAATAAAATTATAATTAAGGCTAAAAATAAATATAGACAGATGGAAATAAAAAAATGTAATGGGGACTTTAAGAAAATATGGGCAAAAATAAACCAGTGGCTGGGGCGAAATAAAGTAGGTCTGGATGATGTAATATTGCGGCATTTAGGTAAGACAGAAAATATGATACAAATATGTACAAATTTTTCTAAAACATTTACTGAAGAAATTAAGGGAATAAAGCATAAATGTAAAATTAAATTTTTAAATAGAAGACAATATGTGAATCCGAGTGTGGTGAGTTTTAGATATATGATGGTGTGCTCTTTAGATGTAGAAAGGTTATTAATAATTTATCATGAAATAGCCCCGGATTAGATGGAATTAGGATAAAAGACATCAAATATATACGGAAAGAATTAAGTCCTGTTATAGCAAATTTTATGAATATGTGTATGTTGAAAAGTATTTATCGATCAGTTAAAACATGCTATCATACGCCCTATATATAAGTCAGAAACCACTTAGAATATGTTAATTATAGACCTATAGCCATATTATCTATTATTGATAAAATTTTTGAAAAAATTATTGTAAGCCAAATTTCTAAATTCTTGGAATGTCATAATATTTTGTCAGACGCTCAGCACGGTTTCCGCCCGGGCTGGTACAGTTTCAGCACTAACGGAATTGCCGATTACATAAACGAGTCTTTGGATGCTGGTAAACAAATTATAACACTTTTATAGATTACAAAAGGCGTTTGACACCTGGATCATGACATTCTGCTACAGGCGATGGATGAATGTGGAATACGAGGCCCTACGAATAAATGGTTTCGGAACTACCTGAGTAATAGGAAAATGCGTACGTTGATAGCTGGTGTGACAGGTGAGGATATGCATGTGGATCTGGGGGTGCCGACTGGATCAGTATTTGGTCCATTAGGATATGTGATGCATGTGAATAGTGTGTCAAATGTCGTAAACAAGTGCCGCGTTTTTATGTATGCCGATGATATGTGTATTGTTTATGCTTCAAGGATATATCTGAGATACAAAGCTATGTACAAGAAGATTTTGAAAGTATAACTAAGTGGGCACACGATAATGGAATTATATTGAATATGTCGAAAACCAAGTGCATGCATATACACTCACCATACAATCGACAAGTTAAAATCATTAGTAAAGAACAGATACATATAATTGGCCACTCATATGAATGCCTACATGCTAATAAAATAGACTGCAGGTGTGATAAATTAGATTATGTCAATACATTTAAATATTGAAGCAACTATTGATCAAAGTTTTAGCTGGAAAACGCACGTTAATGACATATGTAATAAATTAAGATCCATGGTATGTAAGTTTTATCATTTAAATGCAGTTGTAGACAAGCACACGTTACGCATTGTGTATTATGCGCTTGCTGACTCACTGATTAGCTATGGACTTATTGTATATGGGCGGACGTTTGCACCTATTTAAAAATATTAAAATTTACAAATAAGGCTGATTAAGTACCTAGTGACCAAAAAGTTAAAGATAATTGTGGACAGGACTATAATAACTTATTTCCAATTTGTAAAATACTGCCTGTAGACAAAAAATCGAATACTTAATAGGCATACGTTACTACTATATATAACGATTATAAAAGATATGTTAATAATAAATATGTTACAAGAAGTGTAAAATGTAAAATGCTTGTTAAACCGAGAATGAATAATTATTATGGGGAAAGATTATCAAAATTTCTAATACCTAAGATATTTAATAAATTTGAACTTTTGAGAGGAGTCCGCAACTCAGTAAAATGTGTTGAAATCAAAACTTAAACAGTTGTTTCTTGATGAATTATCAATGGAGTAGCAGTTTATTTATAACAGAAGTATATCATGGTTTTAATTAGTGCCTGTGTTGGTTATAATTATAGTGTAAAAAATACTTAATAAATGTGTGTAATCAATATTATAAGTAAATTAGTAGTATACTTAGAAGATATTATGTTGAAAATCGAGCGTGTCTCGCCATCAAACGTAAAAGTTTGGCGAGAATAGCTATGTAAGCCTATTCTTTGTATATTTTTGTGATTAATAAATAAAAAAAAAGGCTATATGGTCATTGATCATTGCCTGTTCCAAAGGAGACTTAACTTTGAGTTTCAACTTGTCATGCGCAATTTGCATTGTGGCTGTGTTTTTATTTATTTTTAAAAACGTTACCCCACACTAGGATTTTCTCCTGTATCGTGGAGGCAGTTATAATAATAATATAATATATAATAATAATAATAATAATAATCTTTATTCATTACCAAAGGCAACCTTATAATTAATAGTGATCGATGCCTCCTTTTAAGCTTATAGAAGCCTGTGCCAGGAGACATCGCTCTTCCTTGGAATAGTATAAATCTGTGCTAAATACAATACTACAAAAACAAAAACAAGCACTAATACTAATAAATACCAACTTTATTAAGCTATGTTATACTCTTTGTTTTCACATCTGTAGTAACTAAGTAGTGATGCACGCGCGTGAGTGAGTGAATGTATGTGTGAGTCAATAGGTGTATGTCTAAGTGGTGAGTGTACATATGTGGTGAGTGAGTGAGTGTATGTGTGAGTGTGTGTGTGTATGTGTGAGTGTGTATGTGTGAGTGTGTATGTGTGAGTGAGTGAGTGTAGGTGTGAGTGAGTGAGTGTAAGTGTGAGTGTGTGTATGTTTATGTGTAGTATTTTTTGGAATTTAGCTTAAAATTGTCTTGCTGGTTAAGATATTTGGGGATCCTACTGAATTTCGCGTCAATGGTTATTCTAATTTCCATATGAGGAAGCTCAAGGTCGCTCAGCGAGCTATGGAGAAGGCTATGCTCGGGGTTTCTTTGCGTGATAAACTTAGAAATAAGGATATCCGCAGTAGAACCAGAGTGACCGATTTAGCCCAACGGATAAGTAAGCTGATGTGGCAATGGGCCGACCATATAGCTCGTAGAACCCACAACCGATGGGGAAAAAAGTTTCTCGAGTGGCAGCCTCGTATCGCTAGGCGAAGTGCAGGGCGACCCCAGACTAGATGGAATGACGACCTGGTAAGACTTACACAATGCTCGTTTACATGCGGCTCACCTGATGGTAAGTCATCACCGTCGAACAGGAACATCCGCAATACCAGAGGAATTGCAGGTGCGTTGCCGGCCCTTTAGGAATGAGTGGGCTCTTTTCTTGAGTCCGGAAAAACCGCTGGTGACAATATATGACACAGTTTGGTCGTGCGAGGCTGAAAATAATCGCACTGTGGTGGACCGCCAGCCATCGAGGTGCTCCGGCCCAGAGATGAGAACAGTATTCTATATGGGGCCAAACCTGCGCTTTGTAAAGTTGCAAGCGGTGGGCCAGCATGAAATACCGTCTCCATCTACTGAGGGAAGCTTCGAAAAAATCGCTTTATGCCAAACCCGATCGAAGGCCTTCGGTATGTCCAAACTAACCGCCAGGGCCTCCCCCTTTATCTCGACTACCTCCACCCATCGGTAAGTCAAGTAGACAAGAAGATTACCAGCTGAGCATCCTCGAGGGTAACCGTATTGACGGTCACTAATCAGCTGATGCTCTTCAAGATACCGCATCATCTGGCATTTAATAATGGATTCCATTATTTTGGAGAACAAGAAGGTGATGGCGATAGGCCTGTAGTTGGACGGGTTCAAGCGGTCACTTTTTAAGGATCGGGTGCACTAAGGCTGTCTTCCATGAGCCTTGAACGACGCCGGAAGAGTAAGAAAACCAGCAAATATGTGTAAGAACTTCCAGAGAGATTCCATCAGGCCCACTCGACCTGTTGACGTCCAGGGACAGGAGTGCTTTGCGCACCGAGAGCTGTGTAAACAGCACATCTGGCATGGTCGGCTGTATGTTTAAACGCTCCGGAGTCTAAATCGCGCTATCAAAGTTCCAAACTACCGCGCTATATATAGAACAGCTCCGATATAACACATGGAGCTTTGGCCGCTCCCCGGGCTGAACACCTTGCTCGGCGGGAGATCTCCCCTTTTCTTTTCTACGGTCAAATTGGTGACCAACCGATGTGATCTGAACACGCAACCAACAACCTTCAGAAAAACCTCAATTTCAAGCTTTCGTCATCGTGCTCAAGTACCCCCATCTATTCGCTTCCGAGCAGATATTGTCTGCAGTCTTCAGATCCTGCATGCCATCTAGCTTTACAAGGTTTATCGCAGCACAGGAATAATGCTTCCTGTTCCTTCAAGCTACTCTCTGCGGTACAGTGTTAGGCACGGAGCCTCTGAGCCTTACTGCTCTCGCCTCTGCCTCACGGCGCTCTCGCAGATTGCTTGACTTGACAGACTTGCCTTCTTCTCAACTCACCGCAGACTACAAGGCAATCCCTGGCACTTGCACATTCGTCGACAACTAGACTGCACCATCAACCTCCGGTCTGAACAGGGGGTGACGTGGCGGCGCTGTTGTTGCGCCGTAAGCGACACGCACCAAAGCCTAAATCGCGCTATAAAAGTTCTGAAGTTAACGCGCTATATATGGAACAGCTCCGAACTACCACTCGGGCGTCGGCCGCTCCGTGCCTTGCCCGGCGGGAGATCTCCCTTTCCTTCAACGGCAAAACATTCGTCGAACACTAACTCATAGTGCGCTCATATTACCTTTTTTAATTAGTATTAAAATTTGTAAATAAAATTTAATAAGCAAACACGGCGAATTCGGAAGCCAAAAAAATGCAGAAAATATAAGTGAAAGTTTAGCTCAATGTAAAAAATAAAGGTCTAATTTTATCGTAACGACATAAAATATTCTCATCTTAGCGGTCAGCCACCGCAGCGTCTACTTCACCTGAGAATGCCTCGTGTAGCGGCGAAAAACGTGTCGCATTATCGACGGTGGCGTGTCTTTCCTAGTGTAGTGGTGTTAGGGTAGTGGTGCTGGGATAAGTGGTGACGGGTGTAGTGTACGCAATTGAAGGAGTGCGGGAGGTGCTCTTCAAACTAGTTAAGACTAAAACTAGTTAAGTATTTTGAAACGCTCCCGAAAAACTTAACTAAAACTAGATAAGTATTTTTGAAACGCTCCCGAAAACGAAGACAGACGACAGTACTAACTATACCTTTGATGATTGGTGATGGGTGAAATATAAAATCGATACTGATGAAAAAAAAATCATCTTTTCACAACGTTTTATTAGATTTATTCATGCTCGATCATGTTAGTACAGCTAATAAAACGATAATTTCATAAAAAAAATCATGAAAATACTGAAACATAAAACCAGCAGAGGAATTACTGAATTACAATCAGCTGACTAGGGGTCATCGTACGCGCGAACGCCAAATTCTCGCGGCCCGCAACTAGCGATGGTACCACAATACCTAATAATTTACAACACTTGTCTAAATGCCTAACTTATCTACTTAACCTACTATTTTGCAACTGTGCTTGTCTCCACGTAGCCACTTTAATTTGAATTCACAGGTTAAATAAACCAAATAAGTGTTTCGATTCCCCGCTAATGAAAAAATACTTAAATAAAATGTTAACAAGGTTAGAGTCATGCTTTTTTTATCCATTGTGTAGGTATGTTTATTATTCTGATGTATTCAGTTATGTACCTATTCAGATCAGTTCAGTACTAAGTTATTTAAAAAAAATTAGGTATGAAACAGCTTACCGATCCTCCGTGGCCTTATGAGATTCTCCAAGGCACATTAACAGAAACAGAAACAGAAACAGAAACTTTTTTACTCAATATAGATTATAAATAATACTTATTGAAAGTCATGCTTTGGTTTAATTACCATACATAACATACATAAACACTCACGCCTGCCACCCAGAGGGCTAGGCAGAGATTATGGACTTCCATTTGGCACGATCCTGACACACCTCTCTCGCCTCCTCCACATCCATATACCTACGCATACACGCTCGTCGGTTAAGGGTACTCTTAATTTGGCCCATTTTCAATATATCGCCAATTCGGTCAATAAACCTTCGTCTAGGGCGTCCCTTCCCACTCTGCCGTTCACCTCTGCCACATAAATTTGCTTTGTCACTCTTTCCTCATTCATTCTTTCTACATGACCAAACCACCGAAGCATTCCTTTCTTAATTCTGGTCACAACATCATCTTGCAAACCACACTCTTCTCTTATCACACAATTTCTCACTCTGTCATTCAGATTCAGCCCTAACATACTCCTTAATGACCGCATTTCTACAGCATTTATTCTACTCTCGTGCTTCTTCTGCCACACCCAACTTTCACTACCATACATTAAAGAAGGGACTAACACAGCATTGTTAATTACCACTGGTTCGAAAAAAATCTCTGTCCTGGGAAGAACCAGCAAGAAACCCAGCGGGACTTTTTTTTTAAATAACAGCTTACAATCATGTATGTTACACAATTAACCACACAAAACAAATTAGAAATAGCTTAGTAGCGACATTAAAATTTGCGGGTATAGACTTGAGAGAAAATTGTTTTTCACACGGGTAATTCTATGTGGCTTGCTCACGCGTAAGCTCGCCCAGTAGTCTGATAATTTTGGCACACAGTAATAGATTAGCAAAAAATGTGGTGTATTAAGAAGTTTTGTAGTTTACTAGCTTTTGCCCGCGACATCCACTTATAATTGTGGCTTGTAACAGCAGACTTTTTTTCACACATGGGTGCGATATAACCGAACTACACACGGACGAAGTCGCGGGCAAAAGCTAGTCTTTTACAATTTTAACATAAAGTTTGCCTTTTTTATTTCTTAATAGATATTGCTTCTTTTGTTTAATAAATTTTGTACGTGCAATAGTTCTCAGAACTGTAAGCTTTCACACACTAAGGAAATATCTATTTGTTTTTTTTGGAAGCTTGGTCATTAATCAAAGTCTCCCAGAATCGCTAGACGTGTTTATAAAAGAAAGCTGTCAGTTAAAGTCACTATCAATTATGCTTGATTAAGTCAACTATTTACATTTAACTGAACACATGAATAGAAATAAGCCAAGTGTAGGCTTTAAAATAAAAGCGTGCCGCGGGGCTCGATTCGAAATATTTAAAAAAACCTATTGGTAAATCCAATTGTGCATGCCTTAAGCGCATTAACAATTAGATTAGATTATACGTAAAATTTTAAAGTAGTTTATTATATATATATTACTATATTTCCAATTTTCCGATAATTTTTAAAACATGAAAAACATGTAAATTGTAGTTCTATTCGTCAAAGAGTTCCAGTAGCAGTCACCGAAGTACACCTTCAAGTCACTCCATCAAGTCCGGGTGTAAGATATATTCATAACTAACAAAACGAGCCAACACTGGGACAACTAGTTCTCCTCGTCGAGGAGTTCCAGTAGATCATCAAAGTACACCTTCAGGTCACTCTATCAAGTCCGGAGGAAAGGTCTCATCATAACTAACAAAACGAGGCCAAACTCGGCACAACTAGTTCTACTCTATTAGGAGTTCCAGTAGCATTCACCGAAGTTCACCTTCAGGTCACTCTATCAAGTCCGGAGGTAAGGTCTCATCATAACATATTATCTTATGTTAAATGGTGTTCCAGAAAAAGCAGACGAAGATGTGCCCAATGTTGTTGTAAGCATCCTTCCGAAACATTTGAGTATGACGAATCTCTCATCATCTTCTATCCGGATGGCTTATAGACTCGGTATGGCCAAAACGGATTACAACCAACCGATACTTTTCCGTTTTGTTTTTGCTATGCTAAATGTCGAAGGGTTCCAAGATGATGCTTCGCTTTTAGACTGGAGCGATACATTTAACGCTGAGAGTATTGATGACAAGATTACGACGTTTAATTTTAATATTCATAAGCTGTTTGACAAACACGCACCTATTCGTGACGTTAGGTTAAAATGTTCGCCTGCACCATGGATTACTGAAAATATCCGTAAGGCTATGTCTAAGCGCGATCAGATGTTTAGGAAATTCAAGCAGTACCGTTGTGAACTCAACTGGACAAAATTCAAAGCTGCGAAATCGATGTAATCAGATGGTACGAGCCGCTAAACGCCGCTATATTCACGATAATATCATGAACTCTTCTATGGCTGATACATGGAAATTTATCCGGACGATCGAGATCGATAAACCTACATGTAACGTGGACCCTGCAATTATTTCTATAAGTGATCTCAATTTACATTTTTCTTCAACTACCCAAATGCAGGCTTCTGTTAAATCAAGTACCATTTCTTATTTGCATTCCATGCCACAATCTCATAACTGCACATTTAACTTTTCTCCCGTTGCTGATGAGGATATAAAAAAGACCATTTATTGTATTAAGTCTATGGCAGTTGGTTTCCATGATGTGAATAGACTTATGATCACCTTAATTCTAGACTATGTTTTTCCTATTATTACTCACATCATTAATCATTCACTGTTGACTGGGGATTTTCCTCCACTTTGTAGAAAAGCATTTGTCATCCCGCTGCCCAAAATAAATAACCCCAGTTTTTTCTCTCACTTTCGCCCAATATCCATTGTCCCTTTTTTATCTAAAGTTCTTAAAGCTATTGTCCACAAACAAATTTCTAGTTATATTTTCAAAAATAAATTTCTTATCACATATCAATCTGGTTTTAGGCCTGGGCACTTTTGCAAGTTACGAAAGATTTGCGTACTGGAATGGAGAACTCAAAATTTACTGTGTTAGTGCTAATAGATTTCTCTAATGCTTTTAACGCTGTCGATCATGATATTATCCTAGCTATACTTTGTCACCTGGTTTTCTTTTCGTCAGCGCGGGATTGGTTCTGCTCATATCTTCGTGGTCGTCAGCAGGCAATTCGAGTAGGTCAGATTATCTCTGATTGGTGCTAGTTGTCTGCTGGCGTTCCTCAAGGCGGAATTCTCTCTTCTCTCCTGTTCTCAGTCTTTATAAATCTCATTACATCCTACATTTGCTGTTCGTACCATCTGTATGTATGACTTACAATTTTATGCTCAAGCAGAGGTGACATGTATCGATGATGTGATTGAGAAGGTCAAGTGTGATCTCAATTGTATTTCTAATTGTTCAAACAGATTTGGTATTAGGGTTAATCCATCAAAATGTCAGGCTATTGTGGTTGGTAGTTCTCGTAGACTGACTAAAATTGATATGAAGGCGCTACCTCACATAATCTTTAATAAAGTTGTTATTCCTTACTCAAAAACTGCTAAAGTTCTTTGTTTAATTATAGACAACACCCTCAGTTGGCGACCGCATATATATGAAGTGAGCAAAAAGGTCACTAACACTTTTTTTTTTTATATAGAATAAGAGTGACAAACGAGCACACAGTCCACCTGATGGTAAGTGGTTGCTGTGGCCCATAGACATCTACATCTATCTTCGTTTACGAATTTAAATGCAGATGCGTTGTCAGCCGTGAGGACTAAGATAGAATGCCTCTTTTCCGGTAAAAATGGTCTCCGGTTCTCTACACTCACCATACGAAACAGTATGCTGCATTAAGCGGCAGCATTACGCTGCTATTTTACGCTGGTATTCTGTGAGCGTGGTCCTTCCCGGTCGAGCCGACCCATTCGTGCTACAACTATACTATTAATACAGCTGCAGCATGGCTCTACCACGTATAAAACTCTGCGTTATCTGTATCATCTCAAGAATTTTTTACCGTTAGGGACTAAGGCAATGCTAATATAGACTCTAGTGTTGCCTATTCTAGATTATGCAGATGTTTGCTATGCTGATGCCTCACAAGAACTTCTACATAAACTGGATCGACTCCTCAATAATTGTATACGCTTCATTTTCGGTTTACGTAAATACGACCACATTTCCTCTTATCGTTCTCAGCTTAAATGGCTACCTCTGCGTTATCGCAAATATTGCAGAATACTGTACACATTATTTTCAGTTTTACACGATCCGTTTGTCCCTGAATATCTGAAATGCAAATTTCAGTATCAGCGTGATTCCCATAATCGTTGTCTCCGTTCTATGGAAATATCTAACCTCCATGTTCCTCTCTGTGACACTAGCTTTTTACACAAATCTTTTACTTCTCATGCGGTAAGATTATGGAACGAGTTACCGGGCAGTGTACGAATTTTTTGCTCGAATTGTTTGCTTTGAAGCTTAATAATATGACGTTAAGGTTTATACACCAGCAGCATCAATCATTCTTTAATTTGAAATTCAAACTTAAAAAAATATTATACACTAAACTGAACCTTTACTGTTGTGGGGTTGTAAAAGTTTTAGTATAAGCGTAGTAGTTAATTTCATCTATCTTAGTGCTTTATTTGAAAGGTATGAGGCCTTTTGAAAGATAATCTTATGTGTATCGCTGTATGCAGCGGTGTATCATTACATATTTAGAGGCCGTTCGCCATTCGCCAGACTAGACTATGTACTAACTATTCATAGCTAGCCGCGCCAGGCTGACCTCTATGATGTTATGGTTATTACTTTATTATTTTTAAGATTAATTTGGCATTTAAAGGTTGGGAATTCACAAGTTTCGATTCAATTTTATTTGTGTGCTATCAAATTCTTAGAATTATACAAAATCCTAGAAATGTACCGTTACAGCCTTTCAAATGTCCACTGCTGAACATAGGCCACTCCTAAGATTGCCTTATAGGGGATATTCGCCATAGTTGCCATGCTTCGCAGACGGCTTGCAAACGGAATATTTTAATTTTCTGTTTGTATTAGAAAGCCACTGCTGCCTATCTCTAGGTTTGTTTCCTCTGTCACCTCTTACGACACCCACGGGATGATATGGGGTAATGGATAATCTTACACCGCAACTACATGGTATGTGTTGGCAGTATAATGACACAAAATCAATGAGACCAAATTCACCTTACCAGTTACTAGATTTACCATACGATTTTGCGATTGTACATTTAAGGAACTCCGGC
Source organism: Parnassius orleans (assembly GCA_029286625.1). Classification (NCBI taxonomy): domain Eukaryota; kingdom Metazoa; phylum Arthropoda; class Insecta; order Lepidoptera; family Papilionidae; genus Parnassius; species Parnassius orleans. The sequence goes on along the minus strand of JAGSMP010000006.1, from coordinate 562,905 downwards.
GTTAAACGACACAGCAAGAGTCCTCGACGGACAACTTGCATAGACCATTCACTTCCTTAACATCCTTAACTTAGTTAATCATACTAGAGAATGAAAGCTTGTTTGTAATATAATGTTTAAAATATACTTACATTATTAAAAGGTAATAAAAAAATATCATCTTCTATGGAAGGCGAAGCATTCAAGCTGCAAATAAAGATAAGTTTAAACTTTATTTCCAATGGTAATGAATCATTCCATCATAGTTCTCAGGAATGACAACCATCTATATTTTGATTAGTAATCGAGGATACATGTAGGTATCTATGGGCCATAGAATTTGTTTCGGTGTCTGTCGCGTTTGCTCGTAGTAAGATTCCTTACGACATCATGGTATCAATTTAACTTAAATAAACTCATCTCTAGTTGTTTCAGTACCAGAGAGATTACTAAGCGTCTTAACATTATATGTTGAACTATATATTTACGCTTGCTTGCTGGTTAAGATATTTGGGGATCCTACTGAATTTCGCGTCAATGGTTATTCTAATTTCCATATGAGGAAGCTCAAGGTCGCTCAGCGAGCTATGGAGAAGGCTATGCTCGGGGTTTCTTTGCGTGATAAACTTAGAAATAAGGATATCCGCAGTAGAACCAGAGTGACCGATTTAGCCCAACGGATAAGTAAGCTGATGTGGCAATGGGCCGACCATATAGCTCGTAGAACCCACAACCGATGGGGAAAAAAGTTTCTCGAGTGGCAGCCTCGTATCGCTAGGCGAAGTGCAGGGCGACCCCAGACTAGATGGAATGACGACCTGGTAAGACTTACACAATGCTCGTTTACATGCGGCTCACCTGATGGTAAGTCATCACCGTCGAACAGGAACATCCGCAATACCAGAGGAATTGCAGGTGCGTTGCCGGCCCTTTAGGAATGAGTGGGCTCTTTTCTTGAGTCCGGAAAAACCGCTGGTGACAATATATGACACAGTTTGGTCGTGCGAGGCTGAAAATAATCGCACTGTGGTGGACCGCCAGCCATCGAGGTGCTCCGGCCCAGAGATGAGAACAGTATTCTATATGGGGCCAAACCTGCGCTTTGTAAAGTTGCAAGCGGTGGGCCAGCATGAAATACCGTCTCCATCTACTGAGGGAAGCTTCGAAAAAATCGCTTTATGCCAAACCCGATCGAAGGCCTTCGGTATGTCCAAACTAACCGCCAGGGCCTCCCCCTTTATCTCGACTACCTCCACCCATCGGTAAGTCAAGTAGACAAGAAGATTACCAGCTGAGCATCCTCGAGGGTAACCGTATTGACGGTCACTAATCAGCTGATGCTCTTCAAGATACCGCATCATCTGGCATTTAATAATGGATTCCATTATTTTGGAGAACAAGAAGGTGATGGCGATAGGCCTGTAGTTGGACGGGTTCAAGCGGTCACTTTTTAAGGATCGGGTGCACTAAGGCTGTCTTCCATGAGCCTTGAACGACGCCGGAAGAGTAAGAAAACCAGCAAATATGTGTAAGAACTTCCAGAGAGATTCCATCAGGCCCACTCGACCTGTTGACGTCCAGGGACAGGAGTGCTTTGCGCACCGAGAGCTGTGTAAACAGCACATCTGGCATGGTCGGCTGTATGTTTAAACGCTCCGGAGTCTAAATCGCGCTATCAAAGTTCCAAACTACCGCGCTATATATAGAACAGCTCCGATATAACACATGGAGCTTTGGCCGCTCCCCGGGCTGAACACCTTGCTCGGCGGGAGATCTCCCCTTTTCTTTTCTACGGTCAAATTGGTGACCAACCGATGTGATCTGAACACGCAACCAACAACCTTCAGAAAAACCTCAATTTCAAGCTTTCGTCATCGTGCTCAAGTACCCCCATCTATTCGCTTCCGAGCAGATATTGTCTGCAGTCTTCAGATCCTGCATGCCATCTAGCTTTACAAGGTTTATCGCAGCACAGGAATAATGCTTCCTGTTCCTTCAAGCTACTCTCTGCGGTACAGTGTTAGGCACGGAGCCTCTGAGCCTTACTGCTCTCGCCTCTGCCTCACGGCGCTCTCGCAGATTGCTTGACTTGACAGACTTGCCTTCTTCTCAACTCACCGCAGACTACAAGGCAATCCCTGGCACTTGCACATTCGTCGACAACTAGACTGCACCATCAACCTCCGGTCTGAACAGGGGGTGACGTGGCGGCGCTGTTGTTGCGCCGTAAGCGACACGCACCAAAGCCTAAATCGCGCTATAAAAGTTCTGAAGTTAACGCGCTATATATGGAACAGCTCCGAACTACCACTCGGAGCGTCGGCCGCTCCCCGTGCCTTGCCCGGCGGGAGATCTCCCCTTTTCCTTCAACGGCAAAACATTCGTCGAACACTAACTCATAGTGCGCTCATATTACCTTTTTTAATTAGTATTAAAATTTGTAAATAAAATTTAATAAGCAAACACGGCGAATTCGGAAGCCAAAAAAATGCAGAAAATATAAGTGAAAGTTTAGCTCAATGTAAAAAATAAAGGTCTAATTTTATCGTAACGACATAAAATATTCTCATCTTAGCGGTCAGCCACCGCAGCGTCTACTTCACCTGAGAATGCCTCGTGTAGCGGCGAAAAACGTGTCGCATTATCGACGGTGGCGTGTCTTTCCTAGTGTAGTGGTGTTAGGGTAGTGGTGCTGGGATAAGTGGTGACGGGTGTAGTGTACGCAATTGAAGGAGTGCGGGAGGTGCTCTTCAAACTAGTTAAGACTAAAAACTAGTTAAGTATTTTTGAAACGCTCCCGAAAAACTTAACTAAAACTAGATAAGTATTTTTGAAACGCTCCCGAAAACGAAGACAGACGACAGTACTAACTATACCTTTGATGATTGGTGATGGGTGAAATATAAAATCGATACTGATGAAAAAAAAATCATCTTTTCACAACGTTTTATTAGATTTATTCATGCTCGATCATGTTAGTACAGCTAATAAAACGATAATTTCATAAAAAAAATCATGAAAATACTGAAACATAAAACCAGCAGAGGAATTACTGAATTACAATCAGCTGACTAGGGGTCAATGTACGCGCGAACGCCGAATTCTCGCGGCCCGCAACTAGCGATGGTACCACAATACCTAATAATTTACAACACTTGTCTAAATGCCTAACTTATCTACTTAACCTACTATTTTGCAACTGTGCTTGTCTCCACGTAGCCACTTTAATTTGAATTCACAGGTTAAATAAACCAAATAAGTGTTTCGATTCCCCGCTAATGAAAAAAATACTTAAATAAAATGTTAACAAGGTTAGAGTCATGTTTTTTTATACATTGTGTAGGTATGTTTATTATTCTGATGTATTCAGTTATGTACCTATTCAGATCAGTTCAGTACTAAGTTATTTAAAAAAAATTAGGTATGAAACAGCTTACCGATCCTCCGTGGCCTTATGAGATTCTCCAAGGCACATTAACAGAAACAGAAACAGAAACAGAAACTTTTTTACTCAATATAGATTATAAATAATACTTATTGAAAGTCATGCTTTGGTTTAATTACCATACATAACATACATAAACACTCACGCCTGCCACCCAGAGGGCTAGGCAGAGATTATGGACTTCCATTTGGCACGATCCTGACACACCTCTCTCGCCTCCTCCACATCCATATACCTACGCATACACGCTCGTCGGTTAAGGGTACTCTTAATTTGGCCCATTTTCAATATATCGCCAATTCGGTCAATAAACCTTCGTCTAGGGCGTCCCTTCCCACTCTGCCGTTCACCTCTGCCACATAAATTTGCTTTGTCACTCTTTCCTCATTCATTCTTTCTACATGACCAAACCACCGAAGCATTTCTTTCTTAATTCTGGTCACAACATCATCTTGCAAACCACACTCTTCTCTTATCACACAATTTCTCACTCTGTCATTCAGATTCAGCCCTAACATACTCCTTAATGACCGCATTTCTACAGCATTTATTCTACTCTCGTGCTTCTTCTGCCACACCCAACTTTCACTACCATACATTAAAGAAGGGACTAACACAGCATTGTTAATTACCACTGGTTCGAAAAAAATCTCTGTCCTGGGAAGAACCAGCAAGAAACCCAGCGGGACTTTTTTTTTAAATAACAGCTTACAATCATGTATGTTACACAATTAACCACACAAAACAAATTAGAAATAGCTTAGTAGCGACATTAAAATTTGCGGGTATAGACTTGAGAGAAAATTGTTTTTCACACGGGTAATTCTATGTGGCTTGCTCACGCGTAAGCTCGCCCAGTAGTCTGATAATTTTGGCACACAGTAATAGATTAGCAAAAATGTGGTGTATTAAGAAGTTTTGTAGCTTTTGCCCGCGACATCCACTTATAATTGTGGCTTGTAACAGCTTTTTTTTTCACACATGGGTGCGATATAACCGAACTACACACGGACGAAGTCGCGGGCAAAAGCTAGTCTTTACAATTTTAACATAAAGTTTGCCTTTTTTATTTCTTAATAGATATTGCTTCTTTTGTTTAAAAATTTTGTACGTGCAATAGTTCTCAGAACTGTGCTTTCACACACTAAGGAAATATCTATTTGTTTTTGGAAGCTTGGTCATTAATCAAAGTCTCCCAGAATCGCTAGACGTGTTTATAAAAAGCTGTCAGCTAAAGTCACTATCAATTATGCTTGATTAAGTCAACTATTTACATTTAACTGAACACATGAATAGAAATAAGCCAAGTGTAGGCTTTAAAATAAAAGCGTGCCGCGGGGCTCGATTCGAAATATTTAAAAAAACCTATTGGTAAATCCAATTGTGCATGCCTTAAGCGCATTAACAATTAGATTAGATTATACGTAAAATTTTAAAGTAGTTTATTATATATATATTACTATATTTCCAATTTTCCGATAATTTTTAAAACATGAAAAACATGTAAATTGTAGTTCTATTCGTCAAAGAGTTCCAGTAGCAGTCACCGAAGTACACCTTCAAGTCACTCCATCAAGTCCGGGTGTAAGATATATTCATAACTAACAAAACGAGCCAACACTCGGGACAACTAGTTCTCCTCGTCGAGGAGTTCCAGTAGCAGTCATCAAAGTACACCTTCAGGTCACTCTATCAAGTCCGGAGGAAAGGTCTCATCATAACTAACAAAACGAGGCCAAACTCGGCACAACTAGTTCTACTCTATTAGGAGTTCCAGTAGCATTCACCGAAGTTCACCTTCAGGTCACTCTATCAAGTCCGGAGGTAAGGTCTCATCATAACATATTATCTTATGTTAAATGGTGTTCCAGAAAAAGCAGACGAAGATGTGCCCAATGTTGTTGTAAGCATCCTTCCGAAACATTTGAGTATGACGAATCTCTCATCATCTTCTATCCGGATGGCTTATAGACTCGGTATGGCCAAAACGGATTACAACCAACCGATACTTTTCCGTTTTGTTTTTGCTATGCTAAATGTCGAAGGGTTCCAAGATGATGCTTCGCTTTTAGACTGGAGCGATACATTTAACGCTGAGAGTATTGATGACAAGATTACGACGTTTAATTTTAATATTCATAAGCTGTTTGACAAACACGCACCTATTCGTGACGTTAGGTTAAAATGTTCGCCTGCACCATGGATTACTGAAAATATCCGTAAGGCTATGTCTAAGCGCGATCAGATGTTTAGGAAATTCAAGCAGTACCGTTGTGAACTCAACTGGACAAAATTCAAAGCTGCGAGAAATCGATGTAATCAGATGGTACGAGCCGCTAAACGCCGCTATATTCACGATAATATCATGAACTCTTCTATGGCTGATACATGGAAATTTATCCGGACGATCGAGATCGATAAACCTACATGTAACGTGGACCCTGCAATTATTTCTATAAGTGATCTCAATTTACATTTTTCTTCAACTACCCAAATGCAGGCTTCTGTTAAATCAAGTACCATTTCTTATTTGCATTCCATGCCACAATCTCATAACTGCACATTTAACTTTTCTCCCGTTGCTGATGAGGATATAAAAAAGACCATTTATTGTATTAAGTCTATGGCAGTTGGTTTCCATGATGTGAATAGACTTATGATCACCTTAATTCTAGACTATGTTTTTCCTATTATTACTCACATCATTAATCATTCACTGTTGACTGGGGATTTTCCTCCACTTTGTAGAAAAGCATTTGTCATCCCGCTGCCCAAAATAAATAACCCCAGTTTTTCTCTCACTTTCCTTAATATCCATTGTCCCTTTTTTATCTAAAGTTCTTAAAGCTATTGTGCACAAACAAATTTCTAGTTATATTTTCAAAAATAAATTTCTTATCACATATCAATCTGGTTTTAGGCCTGGGCACTTTTGCAAGTTACGAAAGATTTGCGTACTGGAATGGAGAACTCAAAATTTACTGTGTTAGTGCTAATAGATTTCTCTAATGCTTTTAACGCTGTCGATCATGATATTCTCCTAGCTATACTTTGTCACCTGGTTTTCTTTTCGTCAGCGCGGGATTGGTTCTGCTCATATCTTCGTGGTCGTCAGCAGGCAATTCGAGTAGGTCAGATTATCTCTGATTGGTGCTAGTTGTCTGCTGGCGTTCCTCAAGGCGGAATTCTCTCTTCTCTCCTGTTCTCAGTCTTTATAAATCTCATTACATCCTACATTTGCTGTTCGTACCATCTGTATGTATGACTTACAATTTTATGCTCAAGCAGAGGTGACATGTATCGATGATGTGATTGAGAAGGTCAAGTGTGATCTCAATTGTATTTCTAATTGTTCAAACAGATTTGGTATTAGGGTTAATCCATCAAAATGTCAGGCTATTGTGGTTGGTAGTTCTCGTAGACTGACTAAAATTGATATGAAGGCTACCTCACATAATCTTTAATAAAGTTGTTATTCCTTACTCAAAACTGCTAAAGTTCTTTGTTTAATTATAGACAACACCCTCAGTTGGCGACCGCATATATATGAAGTGAGCAAAAAGGTCACTAACACTTTTTTTTTTTATATAGAATAAGAGTGACAAACGAGCACACAGTCCACCTGATGGTAAGTGGTTGCTGTGGCCCATAGACATCTACATCTATCTTCGTTTACGAATTTAAATGCAGATGCGTTGTCAGCCGTGAGGACTAAGATAGAATGCCTCTTTTCCGGTAAAAATGGTCTCCGGTTCTCTACACTCACCATACGAAACAGTATGCTGCATTAAGCGGCAGCATTACGCTGCTATTTTACGCTGGTATTCTGTGAGAGCGTGGTCCTTCCCCGGTCGAGCCGACCCATTCGTGCTACAACTATACTATTAATACAGCTGCAGCATGGCTCTACCACGTATAAAACTCTGCGTTATCTGTATCATCTCAAGAATTTTTTACCGTTAGGGACTAAGGCAATGCTAATATAGACTCTAGTGTTGCCTATTCTAGATTATGCAGATGTTTGCTATGCTGATGCCTCACAAGAACTTCTACATAAACTGGATCGACTCCTCAATAATTGTATACGCTTCATTTTCGGTTTACGTAAATACGACCACATTTCCTCTTATCGTTCTCAGCTTAAATGGCTACCTCTGCGTTATCGCAAATATTGCAGAATACTGTACACATTATTTTCAGTTTTACACGATCCGTTTGTCCCTGAATATCTGAAATGCAAATTTCAGTATCAGCGTGATTCCCATAATCGTTGTCTCCGTTCTATGGAAATATCTAACCTCCATGTTCCTCTCTGTGACACTAGCTTTTTACACAAATCTTTTACTTCTCATGCGGTAAGATTATGGAACGAGTTACCGGGCAGTGTACGAATTTTTTGCTCGAATTGTTTGCTTTGAAGCTTAATAATATGACGTTAAGGTTTATACACCAGCAGCATCAATCATTCTTTAATTTGAAATTCAAACTTTAAAAAAAATATTATACACTAAACTGAACCTTTACTGTTGTGGGGTTGTAAAAGTTTTAGTATAAGCGTAGTAGTTAATTTCATCTATCTTAGTGCTTTATTTGAAAGGTATGAGGCCTTTTGAAAGATAATCTTATGTGTATCGCTGTATGCAGCGGTGTATCATTACATATTTAGAGGCCGTTCGCCATTCGCCAGACTAGACTATGTACTAACTATTCATAGCTAGCCGCGCCAGGCTGACCTCTATGATGTTATGGTTATTACTTTATTATTTTTAAGATTAATTTGGCATTTAAAGGTTGGGAATTCACAAGTTTCGATTCAATTTTATTTGTGTGCTATCAAATTCTTAGAATTATACAAAATCCTTAGAAATGTACCGTTACAGCCTTTCAAATGTCCACTGCTGAACATAGGCCACTCCCCTAAGATTGCCTTATAGGGGGATATTCGCCATAGTTGCCATGCTTCGCAGACGGCTTGGCAAACGGAATATTTTAATTTTCTGTTTGTATTAGAAAGCCACTGCTGCCTATCTCTAGGTTTGTTTCCCTCTGTCACCTCTTACGACACCCACGGGATGATATGGGGTAATGGATAATCTTACACCGCAACTACATGGTATGTGTTGGCAGTATAATGACACAAAATCAATGAGACCAAATTCACCTTACCAGTTACTAGATTTACCATACGATTTTGCGATTGTACATTTAAGGAACTCCGGCGTTAAACGACACAGCAAGAGTCCTCGACGGACAACTTGCATAGACCATTCACTTCCTTAACATCCTTAACTTAGTTAATCATACTAGAGAATGAAAGCTTGTTTGTAATATAATGTTTAAAATATACTTACATTATTAAAAAGGTAATAAAAAAAAAATCATCTTCTATGGAAAGGCGAAGCATTCGAAGCTGCAAATAAAGATAAGTTCAAACTTTATTTGCCAATGTTCGCGAGTAAAAAGAGTTCCAAGCAGAAATGGAATATTTTTTGCAATATGGCCGCACTGGAGAGCAATGTAGTGACTGAAACTTTTGTTCGTCTAAACTTTGTTTTAATTAAGTTATAACAATAGTCACGTTAAATATAATTTATTCAAATACACTACATTCATGATGCGTCAAACGTATTCAGGACGTTAATTAAAGAGTCACTTGACATGCACTATGCACTTTAGGAATTAAAGTAAAAGTAAAAAAAAATTGGTTGCCTGTAAAGTCGGTATATGGGCGAAAGTTTTACGTGACAACGACTTTGAGTGGTAAAATAATTTTATTATGTCTGTCTCTCTCGCTCTTATGCGGGCTAACCATGCCCGAGTGGAAGGGACGCGTGCCTCTCACTCGCTCTCATTGTGAGCGCATAACGTGAGCGGAGCGTAACGCAGTTTCTTGAAGTGTCACCCGGCAAACCAATTTATAAGACGTTGTCACGTCAAAACAAACCTATTTAGAATAGTTGCCTAACTAGAGCTCCTATGACCGTCAAAATCTTTCACCGGTTCCAAGAGCGAGAAATTTACAGAAAAAAATCCTACAAAAACTCTGGGGTCATGATTTCTTTCCTGTTAAAAAAATTATAAAATATATTCCTTTTATATTTTTTATAGAATAAGGTGGACAAATTGCACACATTCCACCTGTTAGTAATTGACTGTGTTCCATAGAAACCTATATTTATCCTGTTGATCATCCGTTGAATCATATTTGTTGAGATACATTGTCGTACTTGAGAACTATAAGTATAAGAATATATCGTTATCATTGAAAAGTAAAATATGAAACAGCAGCATTAGGCTGCTATTTTACGCTGGTATCTGTGAAAGTGTTTTCCTTTTCGGTATAGCCTACTAATTCGTGCTGCGGCCATAACATATCTGTGGCGTGACTCTTTATTTCATTTTACATTTATAGTTCCCAGCATCTCCTTAGAGCCGCTCATAATGTCTACTTCTGAACATAGGTCTGAACAAATGAATGTCACAATTATACACTACGCTACGATTACGGCTACGGCTACGATTAGTTTCACTTCAGTTTATTGACCCATTAAACTTTGTCGGTTATAATGGTTCTACTGCAGATAACTACATTCGTTACGGATTCGTTTATAATAATTGAACGAAACTTATTTATTTAATCTTTATTAAACCTTACATCTTACAAAAACAGTACAGGTTCAAAGGGCGGACTTATTGCTAAAGGCATTTTCTGTTTGTCGACCTTCACTTAGGACAGTGATAAAACGATGAAATCGGTTAAGGAAAATACAAAAAAAAAAATAAGGATATATAACACATCTAAATAGTACTTAAAATAATACTAGATAACTTAAATTGAAAATTTTAAAAACTCCCGATAACAACCCTAGCTACCGCAGCTAACAAAACAGCTGATGACCTTGAAACGATGACATAAACACGTCTAAATAAATAAAAATAACTTTTAATAATTTCTAGACACATCTCAACAGATATTTCGTTTATAAATGGCTATCAACGTGTTAATAGTGAAGCATTATTTTATATTTAGCATTCATGTAACACAAAAAACTGATTAGAATACATTTTAAACAACATATAATCAATAAACGATGATCGCGAATAGTGATTAAAATTTCGAGCTAAATTATTATATGTAAACGTTTTGGAATTGTCGTAATGATACATATTTCCTAAAGAAAATATCTTCACAATTAATTCGATTTACAATAACATTAGAAATAACGTATAAAAACAGAAAACTTATCACATTTTTGATCGAGTTCCTCACACTTTAACAGTACACAAACAAAGATGGCGAAATGTCATTTTCACTTTTTTTTCTAATTATTTTGTTACTATTACACGATAAAATTCACTCTCACAGATGACAAATTTCAAATAGCACCATCTCTAATTTTTTACTGTATTATTAACAGCTGTCTTTAACGCTGTACACGTTTAAACGGAACGATGTCGTTTGGTGACTATAGTCACCATGGACAGGTAAGACAAGTATTTTTTGGGGACTACAGTCACCGTGGACGGTTGAATAGCTAAGAACCACCGCTAGAAAACCTGCTTTAAAAAAAATCGCACCCAAATCGGTTCACTCGTTTAAGAGCTACGGTTTCACAGACAGATACACAGACAGACAGACAGACACCCCTCTTTTTGCGTCGGGGTTTAAAATAAAAATACTCGTTATATATACATAAATATTACATAAATATTGCACACATACATATAAGCATTGGCATTACAATTTATTTTATAATGATAAATATTAATAACTATTGCTTTTTCGAGCTTGTCATTGCTAATATCATCTGGCTATGGTTTGTTTAATTGTGATTTTTGAATATTGATATGTTACATCACAGCTAGAAACAGGAACAGAAACAGAAACTTTTTTACTCAATATAGATTATAAATAATACTTATTGAAAGTCATGCTTTGGTTTAATTACCACTGGTTCGAAAAAAAAATCTCTGTCCTGGGAAGAACCAGCAAGAAACCCAGCGGGACTTTTTTTTTAAATAACAGCTTACAATTATGTATGTTACACAATTAACCACACACAAAACAAATTAGAAATAGCTTGGTAGCGATCACCTCATTCCCCGGGGTTATTATGATCCATAAATTCCTTAATAATATAATAACCCTTTTTATACAAACTTTGTTTAATAAAGTTTTTGAACTTTGAGCAAGTCAAATTTTGTATATTTTCTGGGATTTTGTTGTAAAAGCGTATACCCCCAAAGCACATCGCCCTAAGAATGAATTACTGACTCGGTGGAGTAGAGTAACGGGTACTACTAGCTTGTGTCTGTTCCTAGTATTTACAGAATGAATATCACTTATTTTTGTATAACTACTTTTATTATTGTGTACGTACATTACATTTTCATAAATGTATTAAGAGGCCAAAGTTAATATATTAATTTCCTTAAATATTTGTCGGAGCGACTCTTTAGGTTTCAAATCATAGATTGCTCTTATGGCCCTCTTCTGTAAAACAAATATAATTTCAGTATCAGTCACGTGTTCCCATAGCAAAATACCATACGACATTATGCTATGGAAATAGCTAAGGTAAACAAGTCTAGCTGTTTCCACACTGGTAAGATTTCTAATCTTTTTTACAGCATATGCTGCTGAACTAAGTCTGCTTGCTAATTTTGATATATGGGGGCTCATTGAAGATTCGCGCCTAGTGTTATTCCAAGAAAAATGGTGGTATCGACAAGACTCAGTTCCTCCCCATTTAATATTACATTATTATTTAAATGTTTGACATTTGGAGCCATGAATTTCATACATTTCGTTTTAGTGCCATTTAAATGCAAGTTATTAACATTAAACCAATATACATAATAAATATACTAATAGACATAGATTTATATCTGATATGAATATAATCAAGAAGTTACGTATTATATATTATATAATTAAAATGCAGATAAAGATTCTCTTTTAATTGGGTTACTCTAGATTTTAATAGGGTTATATTTTAACTTACCGAATTTATGATCCTCCACTCCCATTTAAACTGCACGTGTGATACAGGGTGTTAATTAGTGCCTTTGCGTTTTCATATTATACATACTTACATATATTTACTTTTACATACATAATTTAAGCGCTCATATAGTAGTCAAAAGTTTGCATTCGTAAAAGTACTTCAGTGCGACCTTAATAAAAGTATATAATATGCATTTGATGTTTTTCTTGCTTGCATTTAATTTCGTTAATAAGTCATCAAAAAGAAAATGCCGCTGTGTGGATTGCCTTTTTGGGTTCCGGTTTACAACAATGTATTCAGCTTTAACACCATGTGAATATGTCAAATACAGTATCCGATTCAAATCCGTCGTGCATTTGAAGTATTTCGCGGTAACATTCTATACGATGGCGTTTTTAATTTTAATTATTGTTTGCTTCAGTTTGCCCTAATCTCTTAGTAGATGACTAGGTACTATCTTATTACATTCTACCATGTGGCGCATTCGTCAGTTATTACTGTTGAAGGTTGATCCTTACGCATGTTATCAGTGGAATAGTTATGACTCCGAAACTCGTTGAAACAGGTGTCAACAGTGGCACGGGTTTAAGTTTCATCATGAAATGGGAAACGTTCAAGTTTGTAGTAATTTTGTTTTTGATTAAAATCGAATGTGTCCGGGAGTCATGGAGAAATAGAATTTTCTCGAGCTAAATTCATCTTGACGCGCGACATTCTTCAAATTATTACAAATTAACTTTAAACACAAGTGACAAATGAAGTTAACGTCAAGCTACCAAGGATATTTAAAATTAAAATTATTTTTTCAGTGGCAGTGTTATTTTAGCTAAAAGTTTTTTTAATCCATTTTCAATTTAGGAGCTTTCGTGCAAAAAGTATAATAATATAATAGTGACATGATGCAATATATTAGTTGCTTAGAACTTTAAATTAATCACTTGCTTTACATATTAATATCCAAGTTAGATACGTGTAACATTTTTGAACGATGTATGAGATAATTTAATATAAAATTATCATCGCCATCATTACAGCCTTTTACAAATCTACTGTTACACATAGGCCTCCACCAAGACATGCCATAAAATATGATTCTGAGCCACTAGCACCTATCGAATTCATGTACGTCTTACCATTTCTTCACTCTATCTAGTTGGGGACCGTCTTATACTTATGTGTATTCATTTCATAAACCGATGTTTTGAAAAAAGTTAAAGGAATCAGTCTCCAAAACTTCTTCACTGATACTATGTCTTTATTACTTTACATATTTCATAAAAAATTTAAAAGAGTTTCATAAATAAAATATTCTTTGTCTTCATTACCAGTCCGTAACAGTCCACTCATGTACAGGTCAGGACAGGACGGACATTACACCTGGCATATTTTCTTCGCCAGCCCTTAAAAGTATAATGCTGGACATGAGTCTCTAACGTTGTAGAAATAATTTGCCTTATCATCACGCTTAGCACGCAGGCGGATTGGTGATCGTAGTAGATGTCGCGCCCTTTTGACTCTGTTGTGCATTGTCGGTCTTGGTACTTTACACCTGTAATAAACAAGGTGATTATACCACTATTTATCACAAGGCATAAGATTTTTCTGACATTTTCTATAGTAGCCTTTTATTTCAGTTACTACTTACACCCATGGGACGAAATGAGGTGATGGGTTCTCTTTACCTCACGGTATACATGCTTCATATTACGGTTATCAGCCATTCATCATCACCTCTTTCATTTTTTGACAAGGAGTTAAAAACTTTTCCTAATTTGGTCATGGTTTGGTTTTTTTGGTAAAGTCCACTTCAACATCAAAGAGCATTTGAACATGTAAAATGTCCAGTACTGGACCATATTCCGTGCTTAAATGTCAAAGGCTTCTCCGTATCTTACCAAAAATAACGTTTTAGGTACTATGTTAGCAAGTAGGTAGATCTATCTCGGTACTAGTTTATTTAAGAGCATTTGCGACCGACCAGTAAGCATAGTTATATTTGTTAGTGTGTATTACATACAATAAAACGGAATAGAATGTATATTATTCAAAATTGAATAATTTCCTTATATTTCTACACAGAAAAGTTATTTACCATTAACATTCAGCTAGATCAGCTTAATATAATTTTGTATTTTTTGGACCCTCTCGTAACTTCATCACACATTGTAGAATTTAATTAAACTGTACGGAAAGTACCACAAAATCAGTTATAAATTTGTTTAAAAATTGAAAACACATTGTTAGTTTTCGTATGGGGTTGTGCCGTGATTGATCCTATTACTATAGTACCGTATTGCTGCCTATCTCTAATTTTATTATCACTATAATGTTACATTAGGCGACAAGTAGGTCTGGGCAGCTATGGGCCATAGAATTTGTTTCGGTGTCGGTCGCGTTTGCTCGTAGTAAAATTCCTTACGACATTATGGTATCAAATTAACTTAAATAAACACATCTCTAGTTGTTTCAGTACCATAGAGATTACTAAGCGTCTTAACATTATATGTTGAACTATATATTTACGCCTGCTTGCTGGTTAAGATATTTGGGGATCCTACTGAATTTAGCGTCAATGGTTATTCTAATTTCCGTATGATGAAGCTCAAGGTCGCTCAGCGATCTATGAAGAGGGCTATAATCGGGGTTTCTTTGCGTGATAAACTTAGAAATGAAGATATCCGCAGTAAAACCAGAGTGACCGACATAGCCTGAAGTGGCAATGGGCCAGCTATATAGAACCGACAACCAATGGGGAAAAAAGGTTCTCGAGTGGTAGTCTCGTATCGGTAGGCGAAGTGTAGGGCGACCCCCCCACTAGATGGAATGACGACCTGGTAAGACGTGCAGGAAGTCGATGGATGCAGGAGGCTCAGGACCGTGCTTTGTGGCATTCCTTGGGGGAGGCCTATGTTCAGCAGTGGACTTGTGAAGGGCTGTAATGATGATGATGATGATGATGGATATTCTAAGATTAACACTAAAATTACGAGGACGAATCGAACCTGTGACTCGCAGTACCGCAGAGCAACACATTGACTCTGCAGTACTGAGGTGGACTTGCGTGAGAGAGTTGCTTTTGAATCTAAAGTCAATTAATAAAATAAAATAAAATTTATCGTTACAACATATCGAACTTCTCTGCCTAACACAGGTCTGTTCCATAGATTGCTTCATAAGGGAGATATTTGCCATAGTTACAACTGGGTTGGTAATCGTAGTTTTTTTATGGAGGGCAATTTAGGACGAGGCCACTTACGCACCACTTACATAATGCTCGTTTGCATGCGGCTCACCTGATGGTAAGTGATCACCGTCGTATATGAACATCCGCAATACCAGGGGAAATGAACAAAAATTAGAAATAAACACATAATAGACCAGCATGTAACTACCACTTTGTAATGATTACATTTATGTTTTTAGAAGAACATAACAAAATTAGAGAAATAACTTTTTATTCAATTGATAAGTAGCACGCAAAATCCTGGATCTATAGTAACGCAACTTAGTTAAGAAAAATCAATTTTGTTGTTAAGTCGTAAAAATTGGTGTTTTCTTTGGGACTCGCTCGAAGCCGGGACAGCCGTTAGTATAAATATCATGTAAAAAATTTCGACCTTTTTGTATATTATAACTCTATATAGATATTTTAGTATAGCAAAAAGGTTAGTCGACGTCACAGGAGACCGCAGAGCTGGCAGCTACCTCGGACAAGAATTAGTCTAGCTATTCAAAGGGGGAACGCTGCCAGTATCTTCGGAACCTTGCCTAAAGGGCCTCCTTTTTAATAATATATTTTAGTTATTGTATATAATAAAATATTGTATATTATGTTATGAAAATAAATAACCAATTGTAAATAAAAAAATTATAAATATTATACTAAGACGTATTGAACATAAATTGGGTTAAAATTTGCGATTTTATAAAAGCGTTAAGACTGTTGATGACATCGATTAATTTATTTAATTATCGACTATGATATTTTAGTATATGAATGTTTACATGTCTTATAAAACGTATGTAAACGTTAAACGTGACCGATAAAAACGACAATATTTACATAATCGAACATATTTTTGATTTTTGACAGAAATCGAATTTGTTCATTGGAAATAGAAGATCACTGACCTGTATGATGTAAAGCTTTGGGTTCATAGACAAAAGCCTCAATAAATATTAACCGTGCCTAACGAATTTCCTTTTAGGTACAACTATAAAAGCGTACCGCGGGACTCGATTCGCAATATAAAATTATACTGAAATATTTTGTACAAATTGTTCTGTTTTGTATATTTATTATAAAAGATTTATACAAATTAACATTTTTAACTCTAGCACACCTCGGGAGAATAGAGCCACGCTGACCGTTTTATAAATATTATGTCGCAGCACGAATGGGTCGACTGACGGGAGAAGAACGCTCGCACAGAATACCAGAGTGAAAAAGTAGCAGCTGTGTTTCGTATGGTGAGTGACGAGAAATGGAGACCCTTTTAATGGTAATAATGGGTCATTCCATCTTAGTCCTCAGGGTAACAATTAAAATGCAATTTCTAATTGAGAATAGATTTAGCTTTCTGTTGGCTTTAATATTGGCTTATCGTCTGGTAACTGTGTCAATCCGACATATCACGGGGTTCCCAGCTCAAGACCTGACATTCGCTTCGGTTTACTGCTTTTAATAACAAATTAATCAGTTCACAGTTTTTTTATTTTAATGCAGCCTGGCTCTACAAAGTACCAAACAGCATTTGCAAAACTAAACGTGTTTACTAATTTATCCGGCAGTCATTGGTATGCGCATGCACAGTCATTAGTTTAATTAAAATTTTAACAGCATTTAGATTAAGCCTGTTGAGTTATTAGCAAACGTGTTGCAAATTTTTTTTTTGTATGAACTATCAACAAATAACACTTAACTAAGTGACCTTTTTTATAGAATAAGGGTGACAAACTAGCGATCCACCTGAAGGTAAGTGGATGCTGAGGCCCATAGACATCTACGAGTACGTCTAACCTCAATTAAGAATCAAAATGAAGATGTGTTGTCGGCCCTGAGTACTAAGATAGAATGTCTCAATTCCAATAAAAAAGGTCTCCAGTTCTCAACACTAACCATATGAAACACAGCAGCATACCTTTATGTTTTAATGTACTTAAATTACAATTTTGTAAACTTTAGCAAGTTTCGCTTAGAATACAAGGAGAACAGCTAATAATGCTGCTGTGTTTCGTATGGTGACACGTAGTGCAGAGAAACGGATACCCTTTTTAATGGTAGTCATTCCATCATAGTTCTCAGGAGTGACTACCATCTCTCTATTTTGATTAGTAATCGAGGATACATGTAGGCATCTATGGGCCATAAAATTTGCTTACGATCAGGTGGACCGTGTGCATGTTTGTCATTTTACTTCATTAAAAATATTGAGGTTAAAGTTTTATTCATGTTTTTTAAATTTTCTCTAATGAACTTTAGGATTTGGGGTATAAATTGCTATTATAGCCTTATGTGTAATCCATTACAGTTTCTTTGTCAGTAGCGTTTGCTCGTAGCAGAATTTCTTACGACTTTATGGTTTCAAATTAACTTAAATAAACGTATCTCTGGTTGTTTCAGTACCAGAGACATTACTAAGTGTCTTAACATTATATGCTAAACTAAATATTTACGCCTGCTTGCTGGTTAAGATATCTGGGGATCCTACTGAACTTCGCATCAATGGTTATTTTATGAATAATAGTAAAATTACGAAGACGAATTGAATCTGTGACACGGTGCCGCAGAGCAACACATTGGACTCTGCAGTACTGAGGTGAACTTGCGTGAGGACTTGCTTTTGAATCTATAGTGAATTAATTAAATTAAATTAAATTTACAGTTACAACCTATCAAAAGCCACTGCCGAACACCATAGATTGCTTCATAGGGGGAATATTTGCCATAGTTGTTTTTAATTTTTTAGTTGTTATTGGGAAGACGATGCTGGCCATCTCCTGGTTTATTTCCCCCTATTGCCTCTTACGACATCCACGTGACGAGATGGGGTAGCGGATTCTTACACCGCCACTACACTTTATAATGTAATGTACAAAAACACTATTACACTGTATAATGTACAAAAAATCATCACAAGTATGCCAAATTAAAGCTCTTAAAATTAATTACAAATTTTAAACCTGAAAGAGGAAGTTAACAAAATCTTTTTATTTTGTTAACATAAAAAAAGTTTTGCAAAAAATACTTAGCGTTGTTTCCACAAAACTATTTAATTTCTACCACAGGTGATACTAGTTATCATTAAAACACACTGTTTATATCATAGCATAATCCATTGTATTAATATTATAGATTACATTATCAAAAACACTGATTCGTTTGATGAATGTGGATAATTAAATTAAATAGATAGATAATTCTAAAAGGATTAGCAGAACCATGTTAAATCCCCAAATAAGCTGCTACAGTAAAACAGTACAGACAGCGATCCATATTTCGTTTAACATATTATGTAAACATATTTTGCCAGACAGCATTCTCATTTCGTGAATAATGAAATTATAAGGCGACGGCTTATAAAAACTTTGCTTACTTTAGTTTGCTGTTAAACTTTATTTGAACTGTTTACGCAATATATTTGTTATAATTTATAAACGCAAATTTAATTGGTAAATGGCGGAAAGTCCATCTAAACGCTTAACTCAAACTTAACAGACTAGTATAATAAGCCAGTGCTTGACTACATTCCCATGGGATGAAAAGTGGAGAACTAATACCTCTTGACCGCAAAGCGCACTAGCTAAGTTTATCAAAAGCATATTCACGCTTACCATATTCTATTAAGCATTATGTTTATGATATTAGACTCAGATGTTTTTGAAAAGCAATAAATGAAGTAATAACGTTCTCATATTTTAATGTATTCGTATTTAATTTACTGATAAAATTTTGATTATAAATCACTGTAAAATATTAGAAACTATGAGCATAAAATCATGTACCTATATAAGGAGACGGAATAAAATATTATATTACCAGTTCAAAGTATGTAGATTCACAATCGAACCCGGTAGGTGGCGCTTATGTCAAGATCCAAAAATCACTCGTGCGAAGCCGGGCGGATCGCTAGTATATTGAATGAAATTATAATTTTATTAGTTAATTCGGTCTGTGTTAACCGTGATAATCGAATACTGGCAGTGTTAGAATATCCTTATCCCATATCGCCCCGTGGGTATCGTAAGCGGTGAAAGATGGTAATGAAACAGGAGATGGGCAGCAGTATCTTCCTTATAACAACTCAAAATAATAAAAAACTGCGGTTGCCAACCCGTTGCCAAACGAGGCAGCTACGGCAAATATGGCATGCGGCAACCTATGAGGCAATTTATGACTGTAATAGTAGGGGTGTTCGTTCTGGAAAATATTTCTATAATAACATAATTATATGATAATAATATTCTCCAGATTGAACTTCATAAACGGCGGCCTGTCTCAACGGAGTCTATTAGCCTTCTGAGTAGGACAAGACTATAGTGCACGATAGTCATATGTCATTTATTCATTTCTAGTGACCCGATCATTTAAGTATTGATTCGTCTTACGAACCGGGTCATTCGGGTCGATTATTCAAATGGATCTTTTTGGGTTTCAGTACTATGAAATCTGTGCGACCGATAATATTAGCCGTCGGATATTACTATACTCTTTGGTCGTAGTTCCTGTCAATCGTTTGATCCGGTACGTTCAAAAATGTAATTGCAATCATCAATACTTTGATGCGACTTAGGTCAAATGAACGAATCATTCACGATTAAAACATGTGAACGTGTATGCGCAAGCAAAGGTGCACCCTCTATTCCCTCATTCTCAAAGTGCGATATGACGGTAATCCGACACAACCAGAGAGAGATCAGATGCAGGACCAACGTCTTTACATGCTTTCCGAAGCACGACGGTGAGACAAAGTTCTGACACCGGGTTAATACTGAGAATATCATGATATTAAAACCCAATACATGATTTTAGCTCGACCCGGGAATCGAACCCGGTACCACATCATCGACAGTCGCATTTAGACCATCGAGGTAGGATATTGAACAACTGTTATATTTATTTAATGGCTATGCATTTAATGGCTAATAAAGTAAAACATATTAGTTGTGTAAGAAAATAACTGTAAACATTGGAAATGGTTTTCCAATGTTTACAGTTCGTAATTGCTGCAAATGTAAATCAATTATAAAGGCTATTTCAACGGTTTTATCGTTGTGTTTGTAATTATCTGCTTAAAATAAACAATTAATGACTGAATTCTTTAAGGTTTTTTTTTCAAGATGATAAAAATCAAATTATATTTTGAGCGATAATTGCTTTTGCTTTACTATAATTACAGGCTGTGAGGCATACCATCTTTGAACACAGGTGATAATGTATCTGCAGCTTTCTTAGTTTGAAGATGGCCGCAAATGTCCATGGACTGTAGTAGCCACTTGCCATAAGGTTGACTATAAGTTCGTTTGTAAAATAAGTTTTATAAAAAAATGCAATAAACTCTACGTATCTATGCAATTGTTAAAAAATTACCCTGTTTTCCTTGATATTGTAAACTCCATTTTGCTAATTGAAATATCGGTAAGTAAATTAGATAATCTCTATAGATCTATGGCTGATGTTGAACAAGAAAAAGATATTTTACCGATCATTGATATTAAACTACGCATTAAATGTTTACGTTTTTCACGGTCGTTGTCTTCGTGCCACTGTAGAACTCTTTCACGATGTTTCTTTAAGTTAAGAGGAAATAATATAGGTGGTCTGAAAAGTTTCCGACCTAACAAAGATACAAGAATTTTTTTCCTAAAATTTATTTTTATTTTTCTACATAGTCTCCTTGTAACTCTACACACTTCCCCCAGCGATGCTCCCATCTCACTAACCCGTCCAAATAGTACGCGGCATTTTTCTCTGCAAAATAATTGTTCACGTAGGTGATTGCCTCCTCATTTGTTGAAAATCTCTGTCCTCCAAGCGCAATTTTTAGATGATTTTTGTCAGGTAATGATGCGTAATAGTTTTTCCTTTTTGAAGATAATCGATTAAGATAACTCCATGGCTATCCCAAAAAACAGTCGCCATCACTTTCCCAGACAAAAAAACAGATTTTTTTTTGGAGCCGGTTTTCCCTTTGCAGTCCACTGTTTTGACGGTATTTTTGTATCAGGCATATAATGGTGTATCCAAGTTTCATCTACAGTAATTAATCGGCGCCAAAACTCGGATTTATTGCGCCTAAACTGCGCCAAAAGAGCGTTGGCAACGTCCATTTGAACACGTTTTTGGTCTAACGTGAGCAAACGCGACACCCAACGCGCTGACAGCTTTCTCATGCCTAAGTCTTTATTTAATATGTGACAAACACGTTCTTTGGACATTTTTATAGCCTCTGCTATTTCTCTCACTTTAATTCAGCGGTCGTCTAGCACCATTTGGTGAACTTTAGCGATGTTATCGTCAGTAGTTGCAGTTTTTGGACGTTCCGAACGTTCATCGTCTCCCAAGCTCTCACGGCCACGTTTAAATTCAGCTGCCCAAAATTTCACTGTGGTAAATAATGGTGCAGAGTCCCCATACACAGAGTCTCACTCATCTTTGATTTGCGCAGGCGTATTACCTATCAAAAACAAAAAATTTATGACTGCTCGATATTCAATTTTTTCCATTTTCACAAAAACACTAACATCGACTCACTCAAACGACTGTCAAATAACAACTACTCGTCCAAAATGGTTGAAATTTTGGTGCGTAACTGTCAAAAGATGCACAACTACATTTACTGGCTTTTATGGACGAGTCCTGCCATCTTCACGTTGAGGTCGGAAACTTTTCAGACCACCCTAGTATATATATATATATATATATATATATATATAAATACAAAACATCAAACGTTAGTCTTTGAAAATTGGATTATAATTATATTTATTTTACATATACCTTTAAGCATAAACTAGTATTTAACAAAATATTTTATTTAAGTCGTAGTAAAACATAGTTAAAGTTTCTTCTTAGGAAGCTTGGTCATTAATCAAAGTCTCCCAGAATCGCTAGACGTGTTTATAAAAGAAAGCTGTCAGCTAAAATCACTATCAATTATGCTTAATTAAGTCAACTATTTACATCTTACTACTTTTAAATCTCTAGTACTTAATGGGTACCAAAAATATAAGCGCATACATTACAATGAACTGTGTTAGAAATAAGCCCAGCCTTGGCTTTTAAATATTATAATACAGTAACAGATATCAAATAAAATTATATTATTCATAATTACATTTCCTTAAGTAGGGGTTTAGTTTAAACCTGTAAAAGAAATATGATACGAATTATAAAATATGTAGTATCATAGCGCCGTTTTACTGGGATTCCGCTGAACATGGATCTTTTTACTTTTATTCGTTTTGTCTGATATTATGTGTACCTAGCATCATAACGTGGTAGTTGGTAGATAATATAAACATGAATACATTAAAATTAACTTCCCTGCGTCTTTCTGGGTATTCGAAAAAAATTATAACTACTTGATAGGTTTTAATGAGGAGTAAAAAAAAATTTAAATAAATTTAAAAAAAGATATTCACGTTTGATTCATATTTTTATAATATTTTAGAAAAATGCTGACATTTTGTTGTCAAGCCGTAAACATAGTATTTTGGTGTTTTTTTTGGCACCCGCTCAAAGCTGGGACAAATTGTCTGTTTTAAGATATAAAAATATTTCAAAATACTTATGCCATTAGTATAAATAATATATAACATTTTTCAATTTTTTAATTTTATAAACCCTCTCAGAAATTAGAGGAGGCCGGCGCCCAGCGTTGGGACGTAAATAGGCTGTAAATTTAACTTTTAATTTTATAAAGATATTTTAATATATATTTTAGTTTTCTTAAATAAGAGAAACGTGACCGATATAAACGACAATATTTACATAATCTAACATATTATTGATATTTGATAAAAATCGAACAATTTGCCCATTGGAAATAGAAAATCATTGACCTGTATGATGTAAAGCTTTGGGGTCATAGACAGAAGCCTCAATAAATATTAAACGTGCCTAACGAATGTCCTCTTGGGTACAACTATAAAAGCGTGCCGCGGGACTCGATTCGCAATATACAATTATACTGAAATATTTTATACAAATGGTTCTCCTTTGTATAGTTATTATCAAACATTTACATATTATCATATTTAAACTCTAGCACACCTCGGGAGAGTAGAACCACGCTGAACATTTTATAGATATTATGACACAGCACGAATATGTCGGCTGACGAGAGAAGAACCACGTTCGCACAGAATAACAGAGTGAAAAAGTAGCAGCTGCGTTTCGTATGGTGAGTGACGAGAAACGGAGACCCTTTTTAATGGTAATAATATGTCATTTCATCTTAGTCCTCAGGGTTATCAAATCATTTGCAGTTTGGTCTTCAATTGAGCGTAGATTTAGATTTCTGTTGGCTTCAATATTGGTTTATCGTCTATCGCTTTAATTTATTATTTTATTTTTCTTTTTTTAACGGGGGGAACACACCGCCGACCATCCCGCGGTGTGAGTACTCCATGCAGGAAGTGCATTTTACAGAGCGCTCGGTGCGTAAAGCACTCCTATCCCTGGACGTCAACAAGTCGAGTGGGCCTGATGGAGTCCCACCTATTGTGCTGAAGACGTGTGCTCCGGAGTTGGCATCGGTTTTAACGCGTCTTTTCCGGTACTCCTACTCCTTAGGCATGGTCCCGAACTCATGGAAGACAGCTTTGGTGCACCCGATCCCTAAAAAAGGCGACCGCTCAGATCCATCTAACTACAGGCCTATCGCTATCACCTCCTTGTTCTCCAAAGTAATGGAAACTATTATTAACTGCCAGCACATGCGGTACCGAGGATCACCAGCTGATTAGTGACCGCCAGTACGGTTTCCGTCGAGGTCGCTCAGCTGGTGATCTTCTAGGTTACCTAACTCATAGATAGGCGGAGGCAGTAGAGTTCAAGGGGAGGCGTTGGCCGTTAGTTTGAACATGGCGAAGGCCTTCGATCGGGTTTGGCACAGCGCTTCTCAAGCTCCTTCCTATGGGCTTCCCGAGAAATTGTGCAATTGGATCACCAACTTTCTTGCAGATCGGAGCATCAAGGTCGTAGTAGACGGTGCATGCTCCGATTACAAGCCCATTATCGCTGGTGTTCCACAAGGCTGCGTGCTATCACCAACGCTGTTTCTTCTGCATATCAATGTTATGTTGCAAACCGGTAACATTCATTGCTATGCAGACGACAGCACTGGTGATGCTTTATGCACCGGTCGTGCCAATATTTCTCGAGAAAACGTCACCGAGTACCGGAACAAACTTGTGTCTGAAGTCGACACTTTTTTGAACAAAGTCTCAGACTGGGGGCGCCTAAATCTAGTCCAGTTCAATCCCCAGAAGACACAAGTTTGCGCGTTTACCGCTAAAAAGAACCCGTTTTGTCGTATCTCTCAGTTTCAAGGCAAGTGTCGACATATCGATTGATGTGCAGTTTCGTGGTCACTTGGAAGGGAAGGCCAAATTGGCCTCTAAAAAGCTTGGCGTGCTCAGCAGAGCTGGACAGTATTTCATGCCGGCAAACCGATGGCAACTTTACAAGGCGCAGGTTCGGCCCACATTGAATACTGTTCCCATCTTTGGGCAGGGCTCCCCAGTGCCAGCTCCTTCCACTTGACCGCATCCAGCGCAGAGCGGCTCGAATCATCGACGACCGGGTTCTTTCCGATCGGCTGGACTCACTGGCACTGCGTAGAGATGTTGCATCTCTTTGCGTATTCTATCGCATCTATCACGGGGAATGCTCTGAGGAATTGTTCGGACTAATTCCAGCCGCTCAATTTCACCATCGCACATCGCGATAAAACTCGCGATACCATCCATACCATCTGGACGATTGGCGGTCCACCACTGTGTGATTTAGAAGAAGTTTCTTCCTCGCACAACTTCCTTGTGGAATCGGTTACCATCATCGATTTTAATGGTTTTACGGACCAATACGACTTAGGGACCTTCAAGAATAGAGCCCACTACTTTTAAAAGGCCGGCAACGCATCTGCAATTCCCCTGGTGTCGCAGTTATTAATGGGCGGCGGTAGTCACTTACCATCAGGTGAGCCGCATGCTCGTTTGCCCCCTCTCCTATAAAAAAAAGGGACCTGTTTCGCTTCTAATCAAGGCATCATCAGGTGAAATAGACTCTGCGGTGGTTGACCGCTAAGTAAGTCTTACCGGGGATAGTGGACGCAATTGAGGGTGGGCGGGGTGTGCTCCTCAAACAAGGTAAGACATATAATTTTATTTTATTACGCAGACCTTTTTTTAACGTCTTTAATATAATGGATTTCCGCAAAGTAACGCCTGAATCTATTAATTGATATTGGTTCTTTTTGTAAGACTTGACCCAGTTTTGCTTCCGAGATTTAATGGTATTACGATGCTCGCATGACGCTAGAACGTCCTTTTTTTAACGCAATTTCACAAATTTGTGAAATTAAAAGTTAAGAATAGATCACTACTGTTAGATTTTTCAGTTTTAACAAATACATTATTATATGTTTTCAAAACTCTCAGAAATCAGAAGAGAGTTATCCTCAGCAGTGGATCGTTTACAGGCCATTACTTACTTTAATCTATTTTCAAAAATATCATGTTACACATATTTATATTTTTATGATGTTTCATAGCCTTTTATATGCCAGGTGTTTGCGAGGATACGAGATGTTAACATTTAGATTTTCCAAACTTTATTATTTTTTATATTATCTTAAATCTTCAATTCAATATTTTACTTATTTTATTCATATTTTATCGCGCTATTGAAAATATTTACATTCCTATGTTGAAAAATATGTTATTACTCTTTTATTAACCCATAAAAGTCTACTAATGAACATGAGGCTTTCCTGATGTAAGGAAGATTTGCCATAATCACCACGCTTGGCAGGCAGATTGGCAATCACAGTACCAGGCTTCACGCACATTTAAAGCTGCTTTCTGTCGTCGGTCTACGTATTTTACTTATGTGAAGATTTACTTACTTACGTAAAAATTATTAAATTATTCATAATATTAATGCGTTCAGCGTTAATTACGTGACAGATTAGTATAATCGCCTATCTTTTTAAACGTGTCGAATATAGCAACTCTTTAATAATTAAGAGAGTCTCTTGTTTAGGATCTGATGATGATTACTGGTCTTTAACAACTTCTTGTTCGTTTGACGTTAATGTGGCGCGGTGACAGTGCTACCACGAATTGACAGTTGCTAGCGTTTGATAATGAGTGTCAGTGTACCAGATTAGCATATCGATTTTTACCTATTGATATACTGTAGAGTTTCACATGGAGTTGGAACAGATCCTATGTTTTTTGTGTTTAAGTGTATTATATTTAGGGGTTTGTGTTACCTATCTATTTGGAAGAAAATCAAATAGATAGGTAACACAAACATATAGGTAACAAAAATCATATCGTATGTGGATGATATTACTGGTACTTTGATTAATTTATTTTATTTAAAACTCGGCTGAGCAGCATTCGGGAAATTACGACACATTTTCTCGTCAGGTATACCTCAAAACTTGAAAACGGGACTGTACAACCAGTGCGTGTTGCCAGTGATGACCTATGGAACTGAGACGTGGTCCTTCACTGCTGGCCGGATGAGGAAGCTCAAGATCGCTCAGCGAGCTATGAAGAGGGCTATGCTCGGAGTTTCTCTGCGTGATAAACTTAGAAATGAGGATATCCGCATTAGAACCAGAGTGACCGACAAAGCCCAACGGATTAGTAAGCTGAAGTGGCAATGGGCCTGCCATATAGCTCGAATAATCGGTAACCGACGGGGAAAAAGGTACTCCGAGTGGCGGCCTCGTACCGGCGGACGAAGTGTAGGGCGTCCCCCCACTAGATGGTGTGACGACCTGGTAAGACATGCAGGAAGTCGATGGATGCAGGTGGCTCAGGACCGTGCTTTGTGGCATTCCTTGGGGGAGACCTATGTTCAGCAGTGGACTTGTGAAGGGCTGTAATGATGATGATGATGATGATTTAAAACTTTGTTGTATTCACTTTATAATAAAAATATGGACAAAAAATTTTTTTTTGATTTAATTCTAGTCGACGTTCTCTGCCAGTCAACCCATGGTATGGTGAAATGTGGTAAATAAAAGCGGATCCCCTTTAAAATTTTTCTTCACAATAGCTATTATTTTACTAGGCAGTGCTGGTATTATTTTATAATAAAGCGTTAGTTATATAAAATTTATCCATACTTCTGCGGATAGCTTGTTCAGGTGGTTGGTGGTTGTTCACACGTTGCGCGAATCGATGTATGTTTTTTAAGTAAAGCTGAGTTGAGCTGAGTTTAGCGTGGGTCCCCTCATATTGATTGCTTGATCACCACATCACCATCTGGGAGGATAGTAGTCAAGTACAGGCTTACAATAGTTTATGAATATCAAAAATTGAGTGCAAATGAAGGCTTATTCTACAGCCAAGCGATTCGTAAATTCTATTTTGAAAAAATACTCTTTTTAATCGTAGAACAAAACTTAAACGTCAATAATTTAAAATTTGTCAGAATAAACGCGATGAAATCCATAAAAGTAGTTTTATTAAAACTAATTACTTTTGATTAATAATTGGATACAGTACAGTACAAAAAAGTTAAGGCTGAAATCTGATTTTTATCCAAATTTCAAAAAATTTAAAATACAATTTGAACCGACGTTTACTGCAGAACGTACGTGAAACCAGTGGACGTAAATATAACATGAAAGTATTACTTTAACGGCATTAAGCCTACAGCATGGCACAATATTTCAGACAAACTTTCACTCTTACTCAATCACTGATTAATCCATCACTGGCTAACATTTTAATATATTTTACTACAATTCGGGACGCACAGTCAAATTCAAAAGGTGCAATGCAAATTATAATTAATCAGTGTTATAATTGTGACGGTATTCGAACTAATCTCCTGTAATAAGCCACGCTTACCTACAATTTGCGTTGGGTCATTTCTTGGAGCTAGAAATCCTTCCATGTTTTATTTGAGTTCACTGTGTGGATAATATGGTGTATAAATAACACCTTTATTTTTAAATTAATGATTTAACAGCAACCAGTGGATAAAATAAAGATCTATACTAGATTTTTTATTTAAATAAAATTTGTACTGTAGAAATTTCTTAGAGTAAAGACTGGTCAAGACTAACATAGCCAATAGTCTGTCACAGAAGTGACAACTGTTGGAGTAGACGTGTAATGGAGTAGATAGCGCGCTTAAAAAAACCTGGGACACCCTCTGACTAGGAAACGAAGCTATGTAACAGCTAACAACTCGATGTGTTGGGTTCAAGACCAAGCAAACTGTAATTACTGCCTACAGTACTCTTTTATTCATATCATAGGAAAGTAGCCTACGATATTTTAGTCACGTCTTGTGATAAACTACAAATAACTTTGGCCCAAATGCCTTAATATAGAGATAAATAAGAGGCTAGATGTAGACATCTATGGGTTACAGCATTCACATAGCAGCAGGTGTTGCTCGTTTTGTCACCCTTATTCTATAAAAAATATACATGTTTCTGAAATCAGACTTCGATTATAAATTAATAAATTAATGATGAAAAAACAATGGTTGTAATAATGACTGCAAGCCAGTAGGTAGGTTATCAGAAAAAGATGTTCAATTGAATTTCAATCAATTATATTAACTCTATTGAATCTAAATCTAAATCAATCGATACAGCTCATTCGATCAGAATGGGGAAGACCCTGGCTGGCTCTGCCTGGGAAAAATGCATGGACAAGTAGGGAGTAACTATTACACATTTTACATTAGTAATTTATTTAATTAAAAACACAAAGTCAAGCAACTTGTATATTTTTGTGTAAAAACAACTTTATTTCAGTTAAGTCTTAAACCAAACTAAAATTTACGTCGACGTTTAAAAACCTTAATTAAATAGACGTAATAAATTAACCTTTTCTCAGTCAGATGGTTGGAGACAGCTATATAGATACGTAGACGACCGCAGGTCCTCTGTTTCAACCCTTAATACGTCTATCCATCTGAAGTATATAACATTAATTATACTGAGGTAGACAAGTTACATTCAATGTGGTTAGACTCTGCAGCACTCTTGGACTGTTCGACTGATAGTTTGAAAGTAAATATATTTTAATGATAAATATAGATTATACTAACAAGAAAGTCTTATTTTAAATCAAATATTTATTTAAATCAATAACACATACGTGCATTACCTATTTTGCGCTAACTATGTGAACTATTATTGTTTAAGTTAATCATATTTTATGTAATGGACATAACAAAGAGCGATTCGAAAATTTTGGAATATTTTAACGATATCTTGCCTTTGTGTGTTAAAATTTTTGTTGCTTAGCTAGACTAATGAGTATGTAAGGATTCTTTATAGAATTATAGTATATAAAAATATACGTTAGAAACTACAAGTCTCCAGAAATATTACTCGCTTCTGACAAGTACCCTCTGGGGAAACGACCACAAAAGACCGATGCGAGACTGATTTATTGACATGTAAATGCAATAGAAACGTGAAGTACAAATTGCCTTCGTTTGTGTCGTATTTGTCAAGAGAAATCTCAAATATTTCTATTTATATTAAATCACACTGTATTTTTTCTTTTCTACAATGGCTTTAAAATTTTATTGGAGGACCTACTATTTATCAGGCTCGATTAAGTAAATCGATATACACACCTGCATATCGACTTTTTTAGTTCAATATGTGATAATAGTTCATCGCATCTGATGTTACTACGTATTTTTTTTAGAAATCAAAAGTGACTTTGCTAGTTTGTCTCTGCTCTGTTAGTGGAGTTCTATCAACATCAATGAGTTAATCTAATATATTATACTGATTCTTTAATTATCCGACAAAACTTTCATTTAAATCAAACTGGCTGATTAAATATTTTCAAATAAAAACTTCAATCAAATGTTCACCTTTAGGGGCACGTATAAAAGAGGCAGATATATTGTTAACGCGCGCATAGTGAAGACTCGAAAACGTCCTAATTGGGACGTTGTCTTTAGTTCACGTCACGCAGGGAGTCGAGAAAGACGCTGTCTAGAAAATTTTAACAATATAAAAATGCCATCGTGTGTATTTAAAAGGTTTACCAATTATAATTATATTTTTTAATTTTGTATAGTATGCTTTATATATGTTTTATATAATTTTATAAGTATGCAATATAATTCGATTTATTAGTATATTTCAATTATTTTCCTAATTTATTAGTATATTTCAATTATTTTCCTAATATTTTATTTTGTGGAAGTTAGAAAAAAGAGAAAGAGGTAGCAAATAAATTTGACACTAGGACGATAAAGACGTGTGCAATACGGACATGATTGTAAGTGACAAACACTAGCTGTCCTCTTTTTTCTTATTATTGTAACACTATCACTGTCCGATTTTCAGACACAATAGTAAGACAATAGCAATATAGTACTCGCCATCCTTTTTACATTATTCGGCAATGCAGTGGAATGTAAGATTAACGAAATGTGTGTAAATGTGTGCCGTTACTGTGTTTAGGACACTTCTTTCGGTGATTTTGTGAGCATTAATATATCTAGAGTGTATAATATCATTGTTTAGGGGTGCATAACGTGGCAGGATATCAACAGAAAAATTGTGCTCCTACTATTATTTTCACTCATACTATTGTATTTTTAAGTTTTATTTGTAAGGTTGCGTGACTTCTATTTATGTATAAATGAATAAATGTATCTGTGTAACGAATATTAATTATGTATTTTATTTAGACTATACGACTATAATATTGTCAATTGAAGCTTTTGGCCGATAATTGCGTCGTGTTACGACTAACCCTCGATCTACGATGTAGTGGTGGTGTAAGAATATCCACTACCTCACATCGTCTGCCAAGCGTGCAACTATGGCAAATACCCCCTTATGAGACATTTATTTTATATTGTATAGGGAGGCCTATATTCATGTGGACTTTGATAGGTTGTTATGAATAAATGAACGAATGAATGCTATACGAAAATAATATATAGTATTGTCTTTTTTTAAGAAGTTAAAGTAATTTTATGACATAAAGGGAATTAATAAAGTAGTTATGACGTTGGCATAAATATTGTAAAAAGTGTTTTATTGACTGTAACAACAATATTTAAATCGAATATCGACTTAAATATTTAAACCAAATTCAATTCTATATTCGACGCATATGGGCTTTTAATTTATGTCCACCGATATCTCGGAAATAGCTAAACCGAAATAAATGATTTATTTTTTTATTAAATAGAGTGTACTTCAGAGGTATTCCCATAAGTATAAAAGAAAAATTTCATCCGTAAGGGTGGAAAAATAGGGTACGAAAATTTTTATGCAATTACTCGTAATTAGACGAAATTCTAGCTGTTACCTTGAACTGGAGATATTCGTTAGGTTATTCCTTAGGTGATTATCACCCAAAAGGGTAAAATAGTTAAACTTTGAATAAAAATTACAAACCGACTTCAAAACTGAAAAAATATAATTTACACATAATAGCTTCTAAAGTCGTGGTTTTCTTATTCAATACACAATGTCTGAGCACCGATTTCATTGCTATGAAGAAATTTTATTTTTATTTTTTGAAGTAATTTTGTACGGTTTATTATAATTTTAATTATTAGTTATTGTACTCGTATTAATTTAACTAAGTTTTTAAGGAGACTAATTGAGAAGATAATGCATGTAATTTAATTAGCCTTTTTAGGGTTCTGTACCCAAAGGGTATCCAACAGGACCCTTTAACTAAGCCTACGCTGTCCGTCCGTCCGTCCGTCCGTCTGTCTGTCAGCGGGCTGTATCTCATGATCCGTAATAGGTAGACAGTTGAAATTTTCAAAGAATGTGTATTTCTGTTGCTGCTATAACAAAACATAATAAAAATTAAAATGAATTAAAAACTAAAAGGAGCTCCCAAGGGCCTACTACGAACGTGTATTACGATGGTACGGAACCCTTCATGCGCGAGTCCGACTCGTTTGTCGTTTATTTTATCTACTGCTTGACGCTTTATGAAGTATTTCTTGAAAGCTTTGCCCACACTCACAACGATGTTTAGTGAACTTTGAAGGGCCACTCATTTTTGGTATTTATTACCTACGAATAATTGTTCCAGGTTACGATGTTTATTCATGTGCGATTTATGTCCCAAATGACTTAGAGTCCCCTGTTGGTCTAGGATTTATGGATCCCGTGTTTATGCTTGACTTAAAACAAAAACGAATTTGCCAACTGTGTTACTTACCTAGCAGTTGACTATCTCGTTGGTCTGGTGGTCGTTAGTGCGACTGCTAGTCATTGGGTCCGGGGTTTGAATCCAGGTCAGTCTAAAAAATTGTTATTAAAAATTAGTTACTGGGATTTTCTGTCAAGAAAACGAAGAAGTTGGAAAGAAGTTGGTGGTGCCCGTGTTTCGGAAAGCACGTAAAGCCGTTGGTCCTGCACCTGATCTCTCTTCGGTCGTGTAGGAATACCATCCCATCGGACTATGAGAGTAAGAGAATAGAGAGTGCACCTGTGTTTACACTTAAATTTAGGCACTATAATCATGTTCCGCGCAGATGGCTAGCTTGAGACTGGTAACCGTGACCGGAATTCGGTCTGGAGGATATAATTATTATTATTACAGGTGTGATGCTTTATATATTTGACTTAAGAACGAGATTTTAATGATCGAATTATTTCGGAAAAACCTACCAAAATTCTCTTAATAATTTTGATTAAATGAAATCGGTTTTTAATTTCTACATTAACGTTAATCAGCTGTATATTCGTATTTTATTTTTGTTCTAAAAATAAGTTCGAAATCGTTGCGAAACGTACTCGTACAAGAAAATATTTCCATAAGAATAAAATCTATAAAAAGATTTATACAAAAAGTTTTTATGACAAAATTTATTTACCTTGGCTTGCTAATTATATCCCACACGAATACTTATTGCTGACCGGAGCTGAGAGCTTTGAAACGTTGTTGAATTTCCTTTGAGGTGTAGCGTAACAAGTACCACACGGTTAGCATTCCAGGTTTATTATGACTGTGTTGCATTTTCCTTAAATCCGTTGTAACATTATTTAGGTTCCAGTTTGTTCGGTTTCATCTAATGGCTAATAATTTTTTTATTATAAAAGCGGTAATAATTTACTATGTATATAGTCGACATAAAGATGAGTTAAGAGAGTTTGCTAGTATTAAAAATGGGGAAAACAAAAATAAACTTAAATAAAAAAACCGACATCAAGAACTAATAATTTAATTATAGTTTATATATAGTTAAAAAAACTAAAGAAACATGCTAAATATATGTATGCTAAGGGATAATGTGTCAAAGAATTAAAAGCTCAACTTCAAAAGCTAGTGCAAATTATTGTATTCTTTTTGGTTTTGAAGTCGGATTTAATTTTTTTTAAAGTTTAAAGTTTATTTTTTTAACCTTTTGAGTGAATTAAGAAAGGAATATTACATGTTCAAAGTAACAACTATAATATCGTCTAAAAAGTTACAATAAAACTTCTCTATTTTTCCACTATGATTTTTTTTCCTTAAAATTTATATGGGTCATGTCTGAAGTATAAACAATTAAATAATTGAAAATCTTGAAAATCGGTTTATAAAAACAGAATTATGTTCAAACATTCATAAACAATATAATATACAGACGAAATGAGAACTCTTCGTTTTTAAAGTCGGTTCAGTCCAAGAAAGAAACGTGTGCAGTTCACACGCGGTAGATGTGAAACCACCAGAAAGTGGTAAGATGTGAACTACGAGAGAATGATACGAATGCAGAGTATCAGGAGTGGGATAATTGACGGGTTTATTTATTATTATATATTGTTACCAAGTTTGAAGATTATTATACATATATTAAATGAAACAAATGTTACGAATTTTATCGAATTATTTCATTTAATGTGTTGTATCCGCGTAAATATAAGAAATCATAATTATTTTACATTTTATTCTACATATATTATATTACATATTATACAGACTTAAAGTTTTCAATTTAAACAAGAATTTAAGACTAGATTATAAATTATCTACAGATTTGAAATTATCGTTAACCGGAGATCTGCGACCACGTTCGTTAGCTTATCAGGGTCCACCGTATGCACTTAAAAAGAAGTGATGTGTTTTTATTATTCCTTACAACTAAAAACCTTATACTACTTAAGAGATACTGTGAAATCGGAGGTGAGATTTAGATGTGGTGTCAAAAATACGAAGACCAACAAAAACGCTAGAATTAACTTGGCAGTTAAATGCCATTTGCCTAGAAGCCCATCTGGGCTCGTATCATTTTCTAACTTCTAAACTATAGTGCACCTTCTGTTGTAATCGGGTTTGATTACCCACATAATTTCATGTTAAAACGCGATTCATATTAGTCCTCTGAGGTGACAACGCATCTGCAGCCTTTTTTGTTTGAAATTGGTTGCAAGTGTCACTCTGTGATGGTCAGTGGAACTCATCAGATAGTTACATAGCTCTTGTGTTACCGCGCTAGGTTTTTTTTTTATAGGATAGGGTGACAAACGATCACACAGTCCACCCGATGGTAAGTGGTTGCTGTGACCCATAGACATCTACATTTATCCTCAATAAAGAATCAAAATGCAGATGCGTCGTCACCCGTGAGGACCAAGATGGAACGCCTCTTTTCCAGTAAAATGGGTCTCCGGTTCTCTACACTGACCATACGAAACACAGCAGTGTCAAGCTGCCATTTTACGCTGGTATTCTGTGAGAGCGTGGTCCTTCCCCGGTTGAGCCGACCCATTCGTGCTACAACTATAGTACTAATATAGCTGTAGCATGGTTCTACCACGTAAAAGGTAGGTACTTGTAATACCGTGTTAGTGGCGGTGTAAGAATATCCACTTAGCCCTTAAAGTACCGTGAGTCTCGTAAGAGGCCACAGAGGGAAGCAAACCAGGAGATGGGCAACAGCGTCTTTCTAATGACAACAAAAAAATAAAAAATCTGCAGTTGCCAACTCACCTGCGTGACAACTATGGCAAATATGAGGCTATGGGAGAGTCCAATATTCAGCAGTAGACTTTTGATAGGCTGTACAGTTACAGTAATCAGTCACTGTGTTTGGTCTACATATTTGCAACAAATGACCACCGCCTTCCAGTGAGCTGATTTCAACCGTCAAATTGCGACTCAACAGGCAAGTACTTTGACCATTAAGTGGTAACTCTGGTAAAATAGTGATGGCTATTCAGACATCTTAACGTTTTTTTATTTACAGCTAATGTAATTATGGAGTCTTTTTACCTGCGGCCAAAAAGCTTTATTACTTATGAAGTCAAATATTTTCACTGACTTTTTGTAGAAAAAAAAAACGGAAAGTTTAATCAATATTTAGAGCACGTATAAAAGATGCCACCTGAAAATGATTTCTCTTTTGGAGTGCAATCCCTTTGCGACGAGGTTTGCATATTACATTAATTTAATTTTCTTGAAACGTTAATGGAAAGTTCAACGTCGTCTTTAGCAAAGTGTGAATAAATCTTCGTTTCATATTTTCTATCAACTCTTTAAATAAAAAAAATATTTTTACCGGAATTTTAATGCTAATATTAACTACTTATTTTAAAACATGATTTTCACTTATGAAGTCAAGTTTATTTCTGACACATTGAAAGATACATAATATGATAATAGTATTTAAGATGTTACAAGTATGGGTCGGGAGAAAATAATAAAGAATTTTTTTATAGAAGACGGCAATCAATCATGTGGCTTACCTGATGGTAAAATATCGCCGCCACCCATGAATAGTAATGTTACATTAAAGGAATGGCAGGTGAATTGCCGGTTTTTGGAGGAAGTATTATGTATATTCAAAATAAAAATACAACCGCTGCAGATAGCAGACTCAACAAAGTAGTCGTTCGAGGCAGAAACTTCCAGATTGTTTGGACAGTATTCTGCATTTGATTACACCATGCAATGGAAAAACTTGGCAGCCGGAATTAATTAAATTAAAAATAACACTTAATAATTATATGACAATATGGAACATATTGCTTGAGCATATGTGGTTTAGCAATAAAAGAATAGTGACCA
Source organism: Parnassius orleans (assembly GCA_029286625.1). Lineage (NCBI taxonomy): Eukaryota > Metazoa > Arthropoda > Insecta > Lepidoptera > Papilionidae > Parnassius > Parnassius orleans. The sequence goes on along the minus strand of JAGSMP010000006.1, from coordinate 526,212 downwards.
AAATGGACAAAGATTCGTGAGGTAATGTTATGCACTAAAACCATAGCGCACGTAAGGTATATATAGGAAACAGCAACATTGCATTCAGCCTGGGCACGTGTGACAGTAATCCGTTTGTATAAACGCTTCCCTAAGGAAAAAATCGTTTAGTAGCTCTATTTTTTATTTATAATAAGGATGACAAACGATCACACAGTCCACCTGATGTTTAGTGGATGCTGTGCTCAAAAACCTAATTCTGATTTTTATTAAAACAAACAAACAAACTTCTTACTACTTACTACTTACTAAATAATTTGAACTAGTGAAATGTAAAATAAATAATAGGAATTGAGGACCCTATCGTCATCGGATGATATTCTTCCTTTGTTACAATCATGTAAAATCTAGAAATGAAATAAAAGCTGCCAGGTATACGTAGTAGAGCCATGCTGCAGCTATATTAGTGGTATAGTTGTAGCACGAATGGGGTTGGCTCGACCGGGGAAGGACCATGCTCTCACAGAATACCAGCGTAAAATAGCAGCTTAATATTGTTGTGTTTCCTATGGTGAGTGTAGAGAACCGGAGGTCCTTTTTACTGGAAAAGAGGCATTCCATCTTAGTCCTCACGGGTGACAACGCATTTTGACATTTTGATTTTTTATTGAGGATAGATCCATCCATCCATCAGTTGGACTGTGTGCTCGTTTGTCACCATATCCTATAAAAAAAGGATATTCCATTGTTGTAAAAACTTTCTTGGAAGGAAATAGCTCTACCTTTACTGTATGTACCTAATATATCTCATAATAATACAATGTTCCAAAATATGGACATGAATATTAAAAACAAACTCTTTCGCCGTTACCTCAGATATACACCCATTTTTCATGTTGACGTCGATCATTACTCAAAATATTTCATCAATTTATAAGTTTAGCGCGGGTAATAGATGAAAGGAGTATATATCGTTTGCATAACTCGTGCAAGTAACGGAAAGTGAAAACAATATTGAATGTAAAAGATATTTAAATTATGAAAAGTAGCGCACCGTTACCGTTACCGTTACAGCATATTAAAGTCCATTGCTAAACATAGGCCTCCTCCATAGATTGCGTCATTGGCAACAGCAGTTTTTTATTTTTAGTCGATATTTGGAAGACGCTGCTGCAGGAGATAGGCTCCTGACTTGTTTCCCTCTGTCGCCTCTTACGACACCCACGGGATTATATGGGGTAATGGATATTCTTACACCGCCACTACACCGTACTTTTACATTATGAAAAGTAAAGATGTAAAGTAACGCACAATATTTACGAAAATACAGAAATAAGATCCTAACTACTAAATTGCAACGGCCCGGGAGGTCCACAATACAAACTTCCAAGTAGGAAGTGAGATAAACTGGGACATTTGGAATATAGAATCGGAATATACCATTAAATTTACAAATATAAAGGAATATTAACACTGACTCATTACTTAAAGCATTAATATGTGAATCAACGGTCATTATAATGGGTCTCTAAAATTTCGAGCTTGTAATAAATCTGTCTTTCCAACATAACTTGCTTAAAGGTTGCTTGCTGTTATCGCTACACTTGGTAGGCAAACTAACGAGTCCTCGAGATTCCACTTTCTGGTATTAGATCTTTTCCATTTGGAATGTTGTTATCCATCATCAATCAAACTTAAGCTTGGTATTTTGAAACTATGATTCGATCGGAAATTTCCCAAGTAGATTTTTATGATGCCTAAAATATAATTATGGATCCGAGATGCCGAACTCCGAAGATATAAAGTCCACGGATACTTTTATATACTTTAATATTTTAGCAAATGTTGGGTACTTTCGTTTTACTGCGGATATTTCTTTCAAATTCTATAGTGCAGATAAATTCTGAGGCACCCGTATTTATTGTTTCTTGAATTAATTTAATGTTTTTTTTTTCAATAAAAATCTTAATAGAAGATAGGTAAATAGGAATAAATAAGAAAGTACGAGACCTTGTTATTTGTCACGAACGTGCGATTGTTAATTTCTCTTTTTAGGGTTCCGTATATCGAAAGGAAAAAACGGAACCTTTATAAAATTACTTTGTTGTCTTTATGTCATCTGTCAAGAACCTTTTTCTTTGTAATGGTTAAAGGTATCAAGTTAAAATTAATATCAAATACTAACGTAAAAATTCAAGCTTCTAAGACAAAGCATATAAAAGGTACATAGTAGGCCATTTTTGTCATATTATATTATTTTAATACTCGTAATCTCACTCATCCTAACGTAGAGTAGTTCCCATTAAACCAGAATAATAAAATTTAGCAAATAAATTTTCGGATTTAAACTTACATTTGCTGTTGGTTTGTTTCCCTTTGTCAGGTTTTATTAGAAGTTTTTGGTATTTATCCGATATTTGAAAGTGTAAATTTCAACAAATCTCACGTTTTGTTGATAATTTTGTATATGTTCGTAAAAATAAACTTTTTCGTCTCGCACATCTTGAGAAGATATGAAGATATCGTCCTCAAATCAATGTCATTTCACGCTTAATTGCTCAATGAAATATTATTAGGTTTTCATTTAAATCGATTTTGTAATGTAATTTTTTAAACCTAAATATTGAACTTACAATTGACCAACAAATGGAAAGTTGAAAGTGAGGCAGGCCAAAGCGCACCCACACTCACTTTTTAATTTAGTAATTACTTGAAACGTCAAATGAAATAAAATAACGTTCAAAAGTCGTGGAAATTCTTCCACTAAGGTATTATTTATTTATTCCTACAAGTTCTAATTCAATAAAGCGTTGTGTACACATCTTTATATTTATTAGATTTTACTTAAATTACATTAGTAAACCATTAGTTTTATCTATCACAATATGTGTGTTTGTTCATTTCAATTATCTAGTTTTACTTGCATAACATTTTCTGTGTAATGCCAAAATTTGAAGAGATTAACTGAATGAACAGCAGTATGCACATTTAAATGATTATTAACAAATAATAAAATACTACAATTTAAGTTTTTAGTTTTAGGTTTTTCTTTTGGCAATATTGTATATTATAATGTTATGCAAATAAATATTCGAGTGATTTGCAGCACTCTTATACGCGGGTGGATATCCCGTAATATCCGTAGAATCACTTTAACCCAACGAGAAATTGATAAACACCTGACAGCAACTATGAGCGAAGGTGTCACTACGAGAACATTCGGAGTTAAATTCTGCAAGACCCGTCGCAGAAGAAACCAAAAACTTTCTCTTAATCTCACGGCTGTTAGATTCTGGTTGTTAAATGCTGTCCAATACAGCTCGTATTAAAAAAGCGATTGAGCGAAACGAAGGCTCTAAAGTCCTTGCTAGAGATCTGCCTACCGGAAAGAGCTAACTGTCAAAGTTCAAACTAACTGTGGTAGCTTCGTTTCTGGAATATTTGAGATTTTATTGAGATTAACAGGTGCTACGGAAAGCTGTAAACATCATTGTTAAAGCCACGCAAGTGTGAGTAACAATTCAAGAGCAAATCTCATCCGACACAATTCCTATGATATTGATGTATATTCCTAGTGTGAGCGAGATTAGAATGACTCTCCAGCACCTTAAAGAGGGCGAGACCACGGGCGAGAATGGAATTACAGCGAAAGTTCTAAAAGCGGGAGGAAATTTTTACTTAGAGGATTAGTACTTAGACTTCTTTAGAAGCTCTTTAAATTCGTCCTCTATTGTGACACTACTCCGGCGTAGGCGTTGAGCAGAAATTCGGTTGTCTTTCAAGACGACTATGCTCTATTGAAGAATTACAGACCGACTTTCCTTCTGATCTCCGTCTACATGCTGTTTGCGAGAGTCATTACGCCCTGCACGCAGACTTGATGACTTCCAGCCTCTCGTACAAGCCGGATCCCAAAATGCTTTAGTACCATAGACCACATACATACCCTTCGTCAAATTGTACAGAAGACCGATGAGTACAATCTGCCACATTGTCTTGCGTATGTGGATATGAGAAAATCTTAGACTCCGTTGATTCTTTCGAAAGTTGACCGTCGAAATATTCATGCGTTTGTACATTAGAGATACGATGGCTATCGAATACAGAACCAGAGTACGAAACCTATTTAACTGCAGAGTGGTCTAAGGCAGGCGTTGACGCTATATCTACGAAATTACTACTGACTACTGACGTTATAAAATATAACGTGAAGTTATATCCCCGAAACTCTTAACTGCAGATTTAGAACACATTTTCAAGCTACTGGACTGTAAAATATACTGTATTAACATCAAGGGCGAGTACATCACTCACCTTGGATTTGCCGACGATACAGTTCTTATCGGTGGCGGTGTAAGAATATCGGTTTTGCCATATTGTGTCGTAATAGGCGACAGAGGGAAACAAACCAGAAGATGGAATGACAATAAAAAAAAAGTTGCTGTTGCCAACCCACTTGCCAAGCAGTGCAACTATGGCAACGATATTGCATTGGGTGCCGTACAACCTCACCGATATTCAGAAGCAGGCCTACGTGAAATGGTGCTGTGATATGATTACTAATTTTGAAGCAGGCTCGTCTCGACGTGTTTACGACATTATTACAGGTGATCAATCTTGATTTATCAATATTATTTGGAAATAAAGTGCCAGTTGATAGTTTGGCGATTTCAATATGAACGAACGCCTTCTAAAGTGAAGCTATCGAGAAACGCGTCAATTCCTTAACGAAATCGTAATAAGATCAATGCCAAGTGGTATACTACCAAATTATTGCCAGAAGTGGATATGATGAACAATCGCCGTAAAACTAGGCTCCGTGGGCTATTGCTTTACCATGATCACGCGCTCGCACACTCAGCACTCAAAACTAACAATTTCTTCAAAAGTAAAAAAAAATACAACTGAACGGGATACAGTTTTTATCGCTGGAAGATGCGCAGCAGCGTTCGCGTAGGCCAAAAAGTAGCGTTGGAAAAAGTATTTCAAAAATTGGTTCAGAAGCATAAAACTTTCTCCAGATACTGGTGGAGAGTTCTTCGAAAAGATTTAATAATAAAAACTTTAACCATTGAACTTTTTTTAGATTCGCAAATCTTAAAAATATTTTGTAACATTTCTGCACAATTCAAAGTTGTTGAGTTACTTTTACAAGTGTGTTTTGATAATTTAATAAATCTATTGAATTATAGGTTTGCAACTTTCAAACGAAGCGCTCAAGCTTACTGTACAGGCGGAGAATCGAGACGAGTCAATTTAACTTAAATAAATGTAATACTTGTTTATCCGGTGGCTCTTAAACGGGTGTAAATTGAGCCTAATTGACGTTTATTTATTATTAAACTGAATTAAACGCAATGATCAAATATTTTTAAATTGTGGCAAATTAATGGCGGCGTCATTGTTTTTGGACTACAGCGATAACTTCTGAGTAACGAAAAGTTACCAACTCTACTAAAAATATTTTTGTAGGAGGAAATATGCGCAAAAATAGCTTTACTTGCTCCTCCTAGCCTACATGCATCTACATCATACTACACCAATCATCAATCTGTTCAATCCTGAAATAATCGAAATGTAAACAAATCGGTAGGTGGGCGGCTAGTGTCTTTTCTAATTTAACAATTTTATATAACTGACTATATTTCGCTATATTTCGAAGAGAAAAAATAGACTCACTTCCAAGAAAGATTGATTGTTAGAATTAATTTGATGATAGACCATGGTGACAACTTCTGAGTAAAGAAAAGTGAAAAAAAAAGGACGTCCTAAGCTATAGCATACATCATACCACATCAAACATCGACCTGTTCAACCCTGAAATAAGCGCAAATGGACAGTAAAGAAATCGGGAAGGTGGTTGGTTAGTTTCTTTTTTAATTTAACAATTTTATATAACTTGGTCCTATTGTAACTTGGAGCCGTGGTAGCTCAGAGAACCGTGGTAGCTCAGATGGTTAGCGCTCGATGTAAATTTCACAGTACGCGAGCAACCCGAGCTCTATCCCCGCCGGCACCAATGAAATTGTTAATTGCAATTTTAAGTGCTGATATACCACGTGCTCGTCGGTGAAGGAAAACATCGTGAGGAAACCTGCATGTCTAAGAAATAAGAAAAAATAATATATTTCGAAGATATATGACGTTCGCCAACACGCATTGGGGCAGCGTGGCGGACATTTCCTTGCCCTAAAATCCTCTCAGAAATGACAAGAGGCCTGTGCCCAACACTGGGACGTATATAGGCTGTAACTTTAACTGCTCAAACAGCTGGGATGGCTCAACGCCGGACTGTTCAACCGCCGCCGCGGATGTCAATTAATTCACTGTGTTGGCGGTTTCATAACCTGTTCATATTTATGGATAGGCATGTTGATAGACAAAGCTAGATAACAAATAATTTTAATCTGTAATTCGTTGACAAATTTGAAGATATTGCCAGTCGAAAATCGTCATTTCATCTCATTTTTAGTGTCTTATTTTATTTTATAGGAGAAGGCTCACTAGCATGTGACTCACCTGATGGTAAGTGACAACCGCCGCCCATGAACAACTGCAACACCAGGAATCGCAGATGCGTTGCCGGCCTTTAAAGAAGGAGTAGGCTCTTTCTTGAAGGTCCCTAAGTCGTATCGGTCCGGAAAATCGCTGATGGTAATCGATTCCACAAGAAAGTTGTGCGAGGAAGAAAACTTCTTCTAAATCGCACAGTGGTGGACCGCCAATCATCCAGATGGTATGGATGGTATCTCGAGTTCTGTCGCAATGTGCGATGGTGAAATTGAGCGGCTGGGATCAGTCCGAACAATTCCTCAGAGCACTCCCCGTGATAGATGCGATAGAATACGCAAAGAGATGCAACATCTCTACGCAGTGAGTCCAGCTAATTGGAAAGAACTCGGTCATCGACGATTCGAGCCGCCCTGCGCTGGATGCGGTCAAGTGGAAGGAGCTGGCTCTGGGGAGCCCCTGCCCAGAGATGGGAACCGAACCGAAGCCGAACCTGCGCCTTGTAAAGTTGCAAGCGGTGTGCCGGCATGAAATACTGTCCCGCTCTGCTGAGCACGCCAAGCTTTTTAGAGGCTAATTTGGCCTTCATCACCTGGATATGTCGACACCGAGGATTCCAATACTAGCTAAGGCAACAAGGGGAGTGCCTTGAAACTGAGGAGATATGACAAAGGGGTTCTTTTTAGCGGTAAACGCGCAAACTTGTGTCTTCTGGGGATTGAACTGGACTAGATTTAGTCGCCCCAGTCTGAGACTTTGTTCAACAAAGTCTCGACTTCAGACACAAGTTTATTCCGGTACTCGGCGACGTTTTCCCGAGAAATATTGACAAGGCCGGTGTACAAAGCATCACCAGTGCTGTCATCTGCATAGCAATGTATGTTACCGGTTTGCCACATATAATTGATATGCAGAAGAAACAGCGTTGGTGATAGCACGCAGCCTTATGGAACACCAGCGTCAATGGGCTTATAATCGGAGCATGCACCGTCTACTACGCCCTTGATGCTCCGATCTGCAAGAAAGCTGGTGATCCAATTGCACAATTTCTCGGGAAGCCCATAGGAAGGGAGCTTCGAAAGAAGCGCTTTGTGCCAAACCCGATCGAAGGCCTTCGCTACGTCCAAACTAACGACCAACGCCTACCCCTTGGACTCCACTGCCTCCGCCCATCTATGAGATGGGCGGAGGTAGTGGCAGTGGCAGTGGCAGTTCTTGTTTATTATTTGCTGAAAACGAGAAATATAAATTATCTTAAATTTTTGCAGGTAGTTTTGTGGGTTTTCATTCACTTTTGTTGCGAAATTAATATCATAGATGGTCTAGGGTCTGGAGTTTTGCTTCAAAAAGGTATATTTCCTCAATTATTTGAGCTCACCTTCCCAACAAGCCCAATCCCGTCAAATAGTATTTGAAGAAAACCTGCCCAGAGATGAGTAACAGTTCTCTATATGAAACCGGACTTAGTTTGATATAGGTTCGGTGTCCTCGACCGGGGAAGGACCACGCTCTTACAGAATACCAGCGTATAATAGCAGCTCATTGCTGCTGTATTTTGTATGGTGAGTGTAGAGCACCGGAGACCCTTTTTACTGGAAAAGAGGCATTCCATCTTAGTCCTCACGGCTAACAACGCACCTCCATTTTGATTCGCAAACGAGGATAGATGTAGATGTCTATGGGCCACAGCAACCACTTACCATCAGCTGGACTGTGTGCTCGTTTGTCGCCCTTATTCTATAAAAAAAGGTTAAGAAGTTTTTCTTGTGTGAATGTATAGCTACAGAGAATACCCAGTTTCTTTGCTGCAATTTTCTTTTAAGGTCAAGATAACGGACTCAGTTTGTCGGTAGAAAACCATACTTTGGATTCATATTGCCATTAGAGCTCGACTTACAGCTTTATGGAAAATTAAGGTAAGGACAGGTTATTAATATGCTGTAAGAATAAGTAGCAGAAAGTACTGATTCTTGAGGAACAATGGTTCAGTTGATTAGGAAGATTGAGTTCCAGGCCTTTAAGTGAGAGAATATTCTATAGAATGGATGAGTGTTGGTAAGACTAGAGTCAGGTCTATCAAAGAAAAGAAGATGTAGCATAAACTGCGAGATTCATAAATTCAAAAGTAAATAAAATAAATGTGACATTTTATACCAGCATAAATACTATCGAGTTTGCTGGCAGCACGTCTTAATTTGCATTTTACCACGCTAAAAGCGTTATAATTAATAAAATATTCAAATTTTACTTTGAATTTAAGAAAACTGACATTAAATCAGGAATTTTGATTAAAGTAGCTTTTGATCGTCTGATGGAATATAAGTTTTGATGCTTAAAAATGTGACGCCAGGTGCTATATAACGTTTTAAACCTTTTTAACTTGAAATTCGTACTAAAATTTAACTGCAATTTAAATTTTAATAATCTGAAGTTTCTAAATTCAAGGGCTCCTATTCTGCCTAGATTCCATCTGGCTTGATACCACCCTTTTATCTACTTCTGTCAAGCAGCAGTACAGCAGTGCAACATTGGTTGTGGAAGGGTTTTTTATACTAAAGGGGGCAAACAAGCATGTGGCTCACCTGATGTTAAATAACTACCGCCGCCCATGAAGAACTACAACACCAGGAGAATTGTGGGTGCGTTGACGGCCTTTTAAAACGGAGTAGGCTCTTTACTTGACTAAGTCGTATCGGTTCGGAAAAATCGCTAGTTAGACAAAGAAGTCGTGCGAGGAAGACAACTTCTAGTAAATCATATAGTGGATGAATGCCAAGCATCTAGAAGGTGTGGATACTATTGTGAATCTTGTTGTGATGTATGGAGTTGGCAGAGAAGTGCGCATCGGGAGCGACTCAAGCATGGTGTCTTTCTTTGTAAACAATATTATTTTTTTCCACATTGTGTTTAATATTATTGCACACAATCTTTTTTTTTAAAGAATAATTATTGGCGGCTTGGGAGAATCCGTCACCCTATTTCGTCCCGTTTGTGTCGTTAAGAGGTGTTTATAGGAAATGCCAGAAAACCATTGGTGCAATAATTTAGTTTATGCCCATAGAACAACACAACACACAACAAGCGGTCCACCGTGTTGCTCTATGGGCATAAAAATGACAGACAAACAGTTCTGTATCGAGCCACAGTTCGATACAGAACTATATATCATTTTTTGCGGGGGGAAATCTGCGGACACAAAAACAATCGTCTGTCACTACGAAACTCACACATAACTATTAAAGCAATGTACAAAAAACACACATAGATACATTATAATACTATCGCTCGGTGATAGCAACAACTCGGATCAGTCGCTCGACCGATCCGCATATTGTAGAAAGGCGAGCGGCCTGTGTTGGTAAACAAACAAATCTGAAACAATACGACCGTTATTATTGTAATTCAATTCCACCGAGATACACACGGTATCCGTGCTCCATAAACGTTGCCTTAGAATCATCACATTTGCAGCTCCATGAGATTCATGTCGAAGGTTGTTCCCTAGATACAACTTATTAACTGTAACGTGCACATACATTTTTGAATTATGCCGCTTTGTTCGGAAAAATCCTCATTATTTTCAACGAATTGGAGATAGACCTAATCGATACGGCGTCACCGTGGTTATAACCACTTAATACCGTTATACCGTTAAACCGTTATAATATACCGCACATCTCACAATATTTAAAAATGGTCCCTACTACATGGCTATAAGCGTTTACAACCATTTACCTAATACTATAAAAGCCCTTCAGTGTCGTAAATTTGAAGTAGTACTTAAGAAAATGCTTATTGTAAAAACCTATTATAATTTAAATGAATATTTTAATGATAAATTATAAATCAATTTTAATTATTTTGACAAAATTTATTATTTCCATTTACTTATTTGACATCGTTGATATTTTCATCAAAATTTTAAATCTTATTTACATGAATGAAAGATGACCAATATTTGAGAAAAAATATAATTATATTATTGACATTTAATTTTAAAATAAATGTGTGTGTATTATTTAGTTTGACATTTTATAAATTAATTAATAATAATGTAAAGATTATATACTGTAAATATTGTAATTTAATTTGATGCTATATTAATTAACATTTAGACCTGTCTCAATTATAACGGTGGTAGAGCCACGCAGCAGCTTGCTGTTGCATGCATGGGCCGGCTGAGCTGTTAGTACCACGACCTCACAGAATACCGGCGTGAAGTGAAGCTCTGCTTTTGCGTTTCGTCTGGTGAGTGCAGGTGACCGGAGGCTCAACCCCCATCAACATGGTAGCGGAATTAAATAATAGATCACCCCAGGAGGGTACCAGCACCCTGGAGAATCCTCGCTGAGCATCCACGACCATGCTACTCCACCCTGAGCGTGGTGCTCAGGCTGCCCCGCGTATTCTGGGGGCAAATTCCGCTCAGAACAATAACTGCTCGGGGCAACTGAGCAACAACACCATATGACCCAACACCCTGCCACGCTATCCGTGAATTTCTGCAACATCAGGACTGCACTGAACCTAAACGCCGTCCACTACTATCTCGAGACGGCGAAGCCGGCTTGCTCTTCTGACCGAGACGCAGGTGTCCTCTCCGGCTGATACTTCGTATCTCCTACCCAGGGTACAAATTGAACACCTTTGTGCCTCGGGCTGGAGTTTGCGGTACGTCAGAGGACATCTGTTCTCGACGCCTCGGCAGTCTTGAAGGTTCGGACCTGTCCATCCTTTGGCTGCGCGTAGATAGCGACGACCATCCGCGCGTCTTACGGGTGCTCTATAGGTCCCATAGCGGTAATGCCGAAACAGACCGACTCATCGACCACGTCCAAACGGCTACAGATTCCTTGCTAACAGGTCCCATCCGCAGAGATCGTGATCCTTGGCGATTTTAACGCCCACCACGCCGAATGGCTCGGTTCACGTTTAACCGATCATGCGGGAAGATCTGTTTATGACTTTGCCTTGGCATATGGTCTGACACAACTGGTTACTTCGCCTACGTGAATTCCAGATGGAGGATCATATACCTTCCTGTTGGACCTTCTGCTGACCTCTCATCCGGACGGATATCACGTTTCCGTCGATGCCCTCTCGGCTCTTCGGACCATTGTCTGATCCGGAGTGGTGCCACCACGCCCGCTCGCGGTTGCGTTCTGCAGGTTGCCGCCGTGTTTGGCATTACAGGTCGGCGGATTGGGACGGAATGCGGTCTTCTTTGCATCCTACCCATGGGGCGGGTTTGCTTCTCGCCGGATGATCCCAGCGCTGTTGCTGACTCTGTCACTGATGTGGTGCTACAGGAATGGAACTATTTATTCCATCATCTGTGGTACTCATTGGAGGCAGATCTCAGCCTTGGTTTGGTCGCTCCTGTAAGACTGCATTACGCAGTAAGCAGGAGTGCTATCAGGCCTGGGCTGAGGCTTCGGCGGCTCGGGATGTAAACACCAGCATGCTTAAAAGAAGTATAAATTCGCCTCCAGGTCCTTCAAAGAGTTATTGCCAAGGCAAAGTCAGAGCACATAGGCAGAATTATGAGAAACTAGTTCGCCTTCCTTCGGGAACCCGTGCATTCTGGTCTCGCCAAGGCTGTCCAAGGGAATTTCTGTAAGCCATCTCTCACCATCTCTGCACAGGAGGACGACTCACTGGCCCACGCCGCAAAGAGAAAGCCGACCTTTTAGGCCCTTTGCGTCCAACTCGACTCTGATGACGGGAGAACACACCGCCGGCCATCCCGCGGTGTGAGTGCTCCATGCCGGATGTTCGTTCTCACAGCGCTCGGTTCGCAAAGCACCTCTCCTGACATCCACAAGTCGAGTGGGCCTGACGGAACCCCAATTGTGCTGAGGACGTGTGCCCGGAGTTGGCACCGGTCTAACGTCTTTCCAAATCCTACCCTAGGCGTAGTCCCGAAATCATGGAAGACAGCTTTGTCCAACCGATCCCTAAAAAGGCGACCGCTCAGACCGTCCAACTACAGGCCTATCGCCATCACCCTTGTTCTCCAAAATAATGGAATCCATTATAAACTGCCAGCTCATGCGGTACCTTGAGGATCACCAGCTGATTAGTGACCGTCAATACGGTTTTCGTCGGGGTCGATCAGCTGGTGATCTTCTGGTCTACCTGACTCATAGATGGGCGGAGGCAGTAGAGTCCAAGGGGAGGCATTGGCCGTTAGTTTGACATTGCGAAGGCTTTCGATCGGGTTTGGCACAAACTTTTCGAAGCCCTTCCTATGGGCTTCCGAGAAATTGTGCAATTGATCACCAGCTTTCTTGCAGATCGGAGCATTAAGGTCGTTGTAAACGGTGCATGCTCCGACTACAAGCCTATTAACGCTGGTGTTCCACAAGGCTGCGTGCTATCACCAACGCTGTTTCTTCTGCATATCAATGATATGTTGCAAACCGGTAACATTCATGATATGCTGCTGACAGCACTGGTGATGCTCTATACACCGGCCGTGCCAATATTTCTCGGGAAAACGTCGCGAGTACCGGAACAAACTTGTTCGAAGTCGAGTCTTGCTGAACAAAGTCTCGGATTGGGGGCGACTAAATCTAGTCCAGTTTAATCCTCAGAAGACACAAGTTTGCGCGTTTACCGCTAAAAAGAACCCCTTTGTCGTGTCTCCTCAGTTTCAAGGCACTCCCCTTGTTGCCTCAGCCAGTATCGGAATCCTCGGCGTCGACATATCGAGTGACATGCAGTTTCGTGGTCACTTGGAAGAGAAGGCCAAATTGGCCTCTAAAAGCTTGGCGTGCTCAGCAGAGCGGGACAGTATTTCATGCCGGCACACCGCCTGCAACTTTACAAGGCGCAGGTTCGGCCTTACATGGAATACTGTTCCCATCTCTGGCCAGCCCCAGTGCCAGCTCCTTCCACTTGACCGCATCCAGCGCAGAGCGGCTCGAATCGTCGACGACCGAGTCCTTCCGATCGGCTCGATTCATTGGCGCTGCGAAGAGATGTTGCATCTCTTTGCATTTTCTTTCGCATTTACCACGGGAGTGCTCTGAGGAATTGTTCGATTAATCCCAGCCGCCAAATTTCACGATCGCACATCGCGGCAGAACTCCCGATACCATCCACACCATCTGGATGATTGGCGGTCCACCACTGTGCGATTTAGAAGATGTTTTCTTCCTCGCACAACTTCCTTGTGGAATAGTTTACCACCAGGGATTTTTCCGGACCGACACGACTTAGGGACCTTCAAGAAAAGAGCTACTCCTTTTAAAAGGCCGGCAACGCATCTGCAATTCCTCTGGTTCCTGGTGTTGCAGTTGTTCATGGGCGGCGGTAGTCACTACCATCAGGTGAGCGCATGCTCGTTTGCCCCTCCTATAAAAAAAAATATGCTACGCCCGTACAGGATGTCACATGCTATGTCAATATATTGTAACAACTTTATACTTTGTGACATGCAATAAATGAATTATGAATTATAAAAATGTTAATATTTTTATAATTCATAATTGTGATAATAATATAAGAAGTAAATAGCAATAAAGTGATTAAAATAACTTTTATATCTCTCTTTTAGGTCTCTATGAAAAATCTTTTAGTAAATTTGACGTGGCAGATTTTTATGCAGCAAAAAATTTAATAATTCGGGGTTTTTGTAGGACGTCGATTCAGCCACTCAACTAGATTCAGGTTTGTGAGCAGTACGGTTGCAACTAGTTTTATTATACGCACAGGATTGTGTGAACTTTCACAATGCGGAACGCCTGCGTATGGCTACTCCCCTCCGGTCCACCGGTGGCCCGTGTTGCTCTATGTTTAGGCGACAAGCAGCAGTGTCATTGTTAAGATACGTCTGGTGCTGCAATCTTCACTCCGCCTGCTAGGTGTGATTATTAAGGCAAATCAGAGGCCCATGTTCAGTTGCAAACTTTTACAGGCTGATGATATAGAGTAAAAGAATAGAATATACTTTATAAAAGAAGAAGATATAATATTAATATCGCGGGAAATTATAAATGTAATACAACCGTTCAAAACACTTTTACTTAAGAACCCACAGACATTTTACGGTTCTTACTTGGCTGGGCATTCCGGTACTTGAAAAAAGTAATTTCATTTTCAATTTTTATACACAAAAAACAGCGTAAAATAGCTAATGCTGTGTTTCGTACGGTGAGCGAGAGAGCCGAAGAAACTTTTAACTGGTAACCTACTTTTCTTAGTAAAAATTTACTTTCATCCACTATATATTACATTCTAGAGCTAATGGTGTCCTAAAATCAAATTATTGGTTATAGAAAAAAAAAAGATCTATGACCAATAATTTGAATAAAATCAATAAATATCAATAATAATTCTAATGTCAAAGACTAGGCCGACGTTTTTTTACGTGGTAGGAACATGCTGCAGCTATATTATGATTGTAGCACGAATGGGTCGGATCAACCGGGGAAGGACCACACTTTCACAGAATATCAGCGTAAAATAGCTCAATGCTACTGTGTTGTAGAGGTCCGAAGAACCTTTTTACTGGAAACGAGGTATTCCATTTTAATCCTCAGGGGTGGCAACGCATCTGCATTTTAATTCTTAATCGATGATAGAAGTAGATGTATTTGAGCCACAGCATTCCCGTAATATCAGGTGGACTGTATGCTCGTTAGTTATTCAAAGGCCGCTGTAGGAATCCGTAAAAGTAGGGAGTTTTTTTTGTTATTTGTTGATTTAGAATAACAACAGCCTTACATTATTATAAAACAAATTTTACTAATAATTTTAGAAAATTCGGCCAATAAGAGTTATCCACCAGGTATATTTGATAGCGACATGTATTAACAAAAACATTTATGTAAATCAATAATAATTTCATTCGATCGTTCTCATTAAATATCCGACAAAATGATGTTAATGAATTGAATTAAATTAGAAAAATGTAATAGGTACATACATACAATGATAACATCCATACATCAAAAGTAATATAAATTGTACATTTTAGAAGTTCATTCTAGTAACACGGATTGAAGTATAAATTTAACTGGGCACAAAACAGAACCCATAGGATCAATTGTGTATTTTATGTAAGTGTGAGCCTTATCTTTTGTTTAAATCTGTCCTAAGAGCCAATAAAGAGATAAACTCTTGAAAACTTAGTGTGATAAGTTCTGATAAACACAGCATTTTTGTCTGGAGTTTGTAGGGATAAAGGGAACATGGAATAAAGAAGTATGTCTAGCACGGCGCGAAGGAACCCGCAATTTACCTGTTCTAGCATTTCAGGACAATTTAGTCGTCAGCGCAAGATATCGTTACAGACCCAATCAATTTAAGCAGAATAATTAAATATATATATATATATATATATATATATATATATATATATATATATATATATATATATATATATATATATATATAAAATTAATAATATAAAAGTAAAAATTAAAATTATTTTTATAAATAAATATTATAAAATATTTAATTAGAGGCGATTTTTGATCCATAAATAAATAAAACTAATAATCCTCCTAAAAATACTAAAAATAAGACTACTTAAGTATTCCAAAACACTAAGGACGTATGCGTATACAACGTTTAAACTCTGCGTGCAGTTAAAAAGGATAATATTTTCAATTTGTACAAAAAACGAACATACCTTCATAAAAAAATCCAAACATGTCTAAAAAAAAATTATTCAAAATATTGAGTAAGGTAGGTAGAATCCCATCTTCAAATTTACAATAAGTCGCAAAATCCAATGAAAATAATATATAATGTACTCCAGACTAAATTGCGGACAGTCATCTGCGTAGGATAGGATAATAGTGTACGAGTGTGTGCGCAAACATAAGTGTATTCTCTATTCCCTCACCCTCATAGATTGATGTGAGGGTAATCCAACATGACCGGAGGGAGAACAGAACAGACACAGGGCCTTAAAGGCTTTACGTGCTTTACTTAAGGCACGGTGTGAAAACACCTTCAACTTCCTGGCTCGTGGTCCAGTCATGGTCCGTTCTTGTTTCTTATCATCATTAATAATTTACTATAATTAGTAAAGAAGTTCACTAACATAGTATTGTATGCACATGATGCTTCACAGATATTTTAGATTAATCTAAAATGTGAGATCGTGAGTAAAGTTTTCTACTGGCGGTAGGACTCTTATCCTGCCTAGGAGTCTGTCTGGGTTAGTGCTACCCTCTTACCTATTTCTGCAACCAAATAGTAGTACTCGCGCTGCTATGTTCTGGTCATTATATTTACTGTAGTCAGTATAAGGAATTGAATCGGATATAATGATTTTTATTCAATATAGATTATTACATAATACTTATTGAAAGTAATTTTTTTATTTACCACTGGTTTGGGAAAAACCAGCAAGAAATCCAGCGGGACTTTTTTAAAACATATTTCACTTTACGTTAATTTTGTTTGTACAATTTTTAAATGAATTTTAATAGAACCAGCATGGTGGCGATCACCTTATTCCCAGGGGTTATTTTCATTTATGTATTCTGTAATATTTTGAGCAAATAAAGAAATGTTATAACAGTAATTAATAGCTTTTATTTGCAACGTAATGCGTAATATAAAAAGAACGTGCACAGTGCATAGAGAATATATATGATGAAAATAACACAGACTAACTACAAAGATAGTGGCTCCAATAGAGAGGTGACAATAAAAGGAACTAATCAGGTTGAAATTCTGAAAGATGAAATAATGAAAGCAATGAAAAGCATGAAAGCAGGTAAGGCAGCCGCATATGATAGAGTATCACTCGAAATACTAAGGGCTGGAGAGGGAGTGGTGGCAGGCGTGCTGTACACCTTGTTTAATTTATGTTGGGAACTGATGTGGGTACCGGAAGACTGGTGCAAAGTCGTATAGTCCCAATATATTAGGGAAAAGGGTCACAGCAGAACTGTAAAAACTACCGTGGTATCAGCTTACTTAGCATGGTGGGTAAACTGTATGCTAAAGTGTTAATTGAAAGAGTTATGGAAGAAACTGAAGGAAAAATGTGGGATGTGCAAGCTGGATTTAGAAAGGGGATGGGATGTAAGGATCAAGTCTTTTCCATGCGCATGATTGCGGAGAAGTTTTTGGGCAAAAACCAGAAAGTTTTTTGCGCGTTCATGGACTTGGAAAAGGCTTATGACAGAGTGGACAGGAATGTGTTATGGCAAACACTAAACTCATTTGGGTTGAGCGCTGGTTTGATAAAGGCATTAAGGTCTCTTTATAGGGACTCCAGTAAGGATTAACGGGGTCTACTCGGACTGGTTAGGCATCCAAAAAGGTGTCAAACAGGGCTGTGTAGCTTCCCCGTGGCAGTTTAACCTATTTATGGGCAGTTGTTTGCAAACTTTGAAAGTTGAAGAATGTGGGTTGAGAATGGGTGAGTTAACCGTCAAATGCCTGCTGTTTTCGTGAGCACCATAATACAGCGCCACCCTATAACAGAAAAATATAACCCCATAATTCAGTCTGTAGTGTAGTACCCTGTAGGTATCTCAGTCCCCTTTTTACAGCAGCCCAATGCTCAGATTTTGGTTCTTTATTGTCATATCTACTGAGACAGTAAACAGCGAATGAAATGTCTGGTCTTGTTCCTTGACCTATACCTGACCTAACAGAAGACAGCCAATGGCTTGTTGATAAGGACAATCATATGAGTCTTCTTCCATGTTATTGCATTTTAGTCCAACTTCCACAGGTGTCTTTATAGTTTTACAATCTGTCATATTCAACCTTGACAACACTTCCTTTATATACTTCTACTGATCCAACATGATTGTATCTTTACCTCTAGTTATATTCAAGCCCACACATTGTTTGACCTGACCAAGGTCCTTCATATTTAATCTTTTGCATAACTTGTCCTTCAACTTTTTGGTATATCATAATTGAGAGCTAAATATAATTAAGTCATCAAACCACATTGCAATGTAAATTTTCTTTATACTCGTATTATCATAATAAATGCAGGGATCAGTCTTTGATTGCTCAATTCTCAGTTCCTTTAGAACTTTACATAATTTGATATTCCACAGTCTACTTGCCTGTTTGAGCCCATAAATAGATTTGAGCAGATGGCAAACTTGATTCAGGCCCAGGAGGAAAGCGCGCTTTATGTACATGGTGCGCCTTACCTGAGAAGGAAAAGGGGGAAGAGAAATACTTCCCGAGGAGGGCCTGCCATGGGACGGTCGGCACCGGTGGGGCCGCAGATGTGTGAAAAAGCGTTCCCGTGGCCCTGCCAATATGCGGCGAAGGTGGAACACCATGGGGTTTTAGTCGATGCGAGTCCGACATAACACGTCCTTGCCCCCGCTATGCGGGTATGCGTAGTCATTTCCCCATGTAAAAAAAAAGAAGGAACCTCATGCCATAAACATTTTACCGATGTTTCTTTTTTGAGAACAAAATCATTAAATTCTTCTCCTACTATCGCCGAATCATTGCTTAAACATAACGTAAAGCCTTGTTCAAATACTTTTAAATTCCATAGAGTATTGCCAAAAGATATCGTTAAATATTTTAGATTTATTGATGTTAAGAAAACAACAGACTTATTGGGGATTTTCGTTAAAGTTATTGCATCTATAATAGATACTGTAGCACCTTATCTAGCCACAATTTTTAATACAAGCGTCGAATCTGGTGTGTTTCTGATCTAATGAAACATATTAAAGCCATACCTTTATTTAAATCTGGTAGTACATTAGACCCCACCAATTTTATACCAATTTCTGTACCTGTTACCAACATTAAGTAATATTTTTGAAAAAAATATTTTAGATCAGATGTTAAGTTTTTTTATATACTTAAATAAATGCTTCATAAAAATCAATTTGGTTTTACAAGGGTTCGCTCGACTACCGACGCCGGAATCGAACTTATAAAACATATTTTGTGCATGGAAGAATTCAGATGATGCTTTGGGTGTGTTTTGTGACCTTTCCAAGGCCTTCGACTGTTTTCACCATGAGACATTAATCAGAAGTTATAGTACTACGGTGTCAAGAACACAGCGCTTAAACTTATTATTTCATATTTAAGTAATAGAATGCAGAAAATTATTATCAACGGTAAAAGTTCTTCCGGGTCGTCCGTAAAGATGGGTGTTCCTCAGGGCTCGATTCTTGGCCCATTTTTATTTTTAGTGTATATTAATGACTTATCTTCCTTGTAAGGATAATCATAATATAGTATTATTTGCTGCTGATACTTCCTTGATTTTTAAACTTAAACGTCTATCATTTAAATGTGACGAAGTGAATGCTATATCAAAATAGTGCATTGGCTGAATGTTAATAATCTTCATTAAAATTATTAACGTTCAAGGCAATAAAACTAAATGTATTAAATTTACAACAACGAATGTTAAAAATCTGAATACCAATGTGTTTTTAAATGGACCTGAACGGGAGAACTGAAGAAGAACTGAGGAAGAATGGTTAGTACCACGACCTCACAGAATACTGGCGTGAAGTGGAAGCTCTGCTTTTGCGTTTCGTCCAGAGTGCAGTGACCGGAGGTCACTCCTCCCATCAACATGGTAGCGGAATTTAATTTTAGACACCCCAGGAGGGTACCAGCACCCTGAGAACTCCTCGCTGAGCATCCACGACCATGCTACTCCACTCCTGAGCGTGGTGCTCAGGCTGCCCCGCGCCCTGGGGGCAAAATCTGCTCAAAACAATAACTGCTCGAGGCAAACTGAGCAACAAGACTACAGACCCCTGCCACGCTATCCGTGGATTTCTGCAACATCAGGGACTTCACTGAACCCAAACGCCGTCCACTACCATCTCGAGACGCCGAAGCCGGCCTTGCTCTCTGACCGAGACGCAGGTGTCCTTCCGCTGATATTTCGTATCTCCTACCCTGGGTACAAAATGGAACACCTTGTGCCTCAGGCTGGAGTTTGCGTATACGTCAGAGAGGACATCTGTTCTCGACGCCTCAGCAGTCTTGAAGGTTCGGACCTGTCCATCCTTTGCCTACGCGTAGATAGCGACGACCATCCGCGCGTCTACGGGTGCCTCTATAGGTCCTATAGCGGTAATGCCGAAACAGACCGACTCATCGACCACGTCCAAAATGGCTACAGATTCCTTGCTACAACAGGTCCCATCCGCAGAGATCGCGATCCTTGGCAATTTTAACGCCCACCACGCCGAATGGCTTGGTTCACGTTTAACCGATCATGCGGGAGATTTGTTTATGACTTTGCCTTGGCATATGGTCTGACACAGCTGGTTACCGCATACGCGGATTCCAGATGTGAAGGATCATACACCTTCCTGTTGGACCTTCTGCTGACCTCTCATCCGGACGGATATCAGGTTTCCGTCGATGCCCTCTCGGCTCTTCGACCATTGTCTGATCGGGTGTGGTGCCACTCACGCTCCCCTCGCGGTTGCGTTCTGTAGGTTGCCGCCGTGTTTGGCATTACAGGTCGACGAATTGGGACGGAATGCGGTCTTTCTTTGCATCCTACCCATGGGGGCGGGTTTGCTTCTTGCCGGATGATCCCAGCGCTGTTGCGGACTCTCTCACTGATGTCGTGCTACAGGGAATGGAACTATTTATTCCATCATCTGTGGTACACATCGGAGGCAGATCTCAGCTTTGGTTTGGTCGCTCCTGTAAGACTGCATTACGCAGTAAGCAGGAGTGCTATCAGGCCTGGGCTGAGGCTTCGGCGGCTCGGGATGTAAACACCAGCATGCTTAAAAGAAGCGAAACTCGCCCAGGTCCTTCAAAGTGTTATTGCCAAGGCAAAGTCACATAGGCAGAATTATGAGAAACCAGTTCGCCTTCCTTCGGGAACCTGCATTCTGGTCTCTCGCCAAGGCTGTCCAGGGAATTTCTGTAAGCTATCACTACCATCTCTGCACAGGAGGACGACTCAATGGCCCACGCCGCAAAAAGAGAAAGCCGACCTTTAGGCTCACTTTTTGCGTCCAACTGACCTTGATGACGGGGAGAACACACCGCCGGCCATCCCGCGGTGTGAGTGCTCCATGCCGCATCACAGTAACCTATGATTTCACTTTTATCATTCTTGGTATAAGTCAGTCTGTAATGCTTAGTACCCTGTAGGTATCTCAGTCCCCTTTTTACAGCAGCCCAATGCTCAGATTTTGGTTCTTTATTGTCATATCTACTGAGACAGTAAACAGCGAATGAAATGTCTGGTCTTGTTCCTTGACCTATACCTGACCTAACAGAAGACAGCCAATGGCTTGTTGATAAGGACAATCATGTGAGTCTTTATCCATGTTATTGAATTTTAGTCCAACTTCCACAGGTGTCCTTGTAGTTTTGCAATCTGTCATATTGAACCTTGACAACACTTCCTTTATATACTTCTCCTGATCTAACATGATTGTATCTTTACCTTTAGTTATATTCAAGCCCACTCATTGTTTGACATGACCAAGGTCCTTCATATTTAATCTTTTGCATAACTTGTCCTTCAACTTTTTGGTATATCATAATTGAGAGCTAAATATAATTAAGTCATCAACCCACACTGCAATGTAAATTTTCTTTATATTATCATAATAAATGCATGGATCAGTCTTTGATTGCTCAATTCCCAGTTCCTTTAGAACTTTACATAATTTGATATTCCACAGTCTACTTGCCTGTTTGAGCCCATAAATAGATTTGAGCAGATGGCAAACTTGATTCAGGCCCAGGAGGAAAGCGCGCTTTATGTACATGGTGCGCCTTACCTGAGAAGGAAAAGGGGGAAGAGAAATACTTCCCGAGGAGGGCCTGCCATGGGACGGTCGGCACCGGTGGGGCCGCAGATGTGTGAAAAAGCGTTCCCGTGGCCCTGCCAATATGCGGCGAAGGTGGAACACCATGGGGTTTTAGTCGATGCGAGTCCGACATAACACGTCCTTGCCCCCGCTATGCGGGTATGCGTAGTCATTTCCCCATGTAAAAAAAAAGAAGGAACCTCATGCCATAAACATTTTACCGATGTTTCTTTTTTGAGAACAAAATCATTAAATTCTTCTCCTACTATCGCCGAATCATTGCTTAAACATAACGTAAAGCCTTGTTCAAATACTTTTAAATTCCATAGAGTATTGCCAAAAGATATCGTTAAATATTTTAGATTTATTGATGTTAAGAAAACAACAGACTTATTGGGGATTTTCGTTAAAGTTATTGCATCTATAATAGATACTGTAGCACCTTATCTAGCCACAATTTTTAATACAAGCGTCGAATCTGGTGTGTTTCCTGATCTAATGAAACATATTAAAGTCATACCTTTATTTAAATCTGGTAGTACATTAGACCCCGCCAATTTTATACCAATTTCTGTACCTGTTACCAACATTAAGTAATATTTTTGAAAAAAATATTTTAGATCAGATGTTAAGTTTTTTTATATACTTAAATAAATGCTTCATAAAAATCAATTTGGTTTTACAAGGGTTCGCTCGACTACCGACGCCGGAATCGAACTTATAAAACATATTTTTTGTGCATGGAAGAATTCAGATGATGCTTTGGGTGTGTTTTGTGACCTTTCCAAGGCCTTCGACTGTTTTCACCATGAGACATTAATCAGGAAGTTATAGTACTATGGTGTCAAGAACACAGCGCTTAAACTTATTATTTCATATTTAAGTAATAGAATGCAGAAAGTTATTATCAACGGTAAAAGTTCTTCCGGGTCGTCCGTAAAGATGGGTGTTCCTCAGGGCTCGATTCTTGGCCTATTTTTATTTTTAGTGTATATTAATGACTTACCTTCCCTTGTAAGGGATAATCATAATATAGTATTATTTGCTGATGATACTTCCTTGATTTTTAAACTTAAACGTCTATCATTTAAATGTGACGAAGTGAACGCTATATCAAAATTAGTGCATTGGTTGAACGTTAATAATCTTCATTTAAACGGCAATAAAACTAAATGTATTAAATTTACAACAACGAATGTTAAAAATCTGAATACCAATGTGTTTTTAAATGGACCTGAACGGGAGAACTGAAGAAGAACTGAAGAAGAACTGAAGAAGAACTGAGGAAGAACTGAACCCTGTTGAATCCTCAGTTTTTCTTGGCATCAATCTCGATGCAAAACTTCAGTGGGGCTCCAAACTAGCAAGCAGACTCAGCTCTGCAGCTTATGCTGTAAAAAAGATTAGAGATCTCACTAGTGTCGAGACAGCTAGATTAGTTTATTTCAGTTATTTCCATAGCATAATGTCTTATGGGATTTCGCTATGGGGAAATGCGGCTGATTTAGAAACAATTTTTGTTTTGCAGAAGAGGGCCATAAGAGCTATTTACAACCTTAAAACGAGAGAGTTTCTTAGAGAAAAATTTAAGGAAATAAATATATTAACTTTGGCCTCTCAGTATATTTACGAAACACAAAAACAAAGATAGTTATAGTAAAAAAAGTGATATACACTCTGTAAACACTAGGAACAAACACAAGCTAGTGATACTAGTCTCTCGACTCCACAGAGTCAGTAATTCATTCTTGGGGTAATGTAAACGCTATTACAACAAAGTCCCAGAAAATATACAAGGTATCTCTATTACCAAGTTTAAATATTTAATTAAACAAAAACTGTATAAAAAGGGTTATTATAATATGAATGAATACATGGTTGATAATAACCGCTGGGAATGAGGTGGTTGCTTCCAAGCTGTTTCTAAAATAAATTTTGTAAATAGATTGTAATCATTTGTATTTTAAAATCTATTTTCAAAAAAAGTCCCGCTGGGTTTCTTGCTAGTTCTTCCTAGGACAGAGGATTTTTTCAAACCAGTAGTAAACTAAAAAATGACTTTCAATAAGAATTAATTGTAATCAATATTGAATAAAAAAAAATTATTCTATTATATTCTATTCATTTTATGTTCTTTCGTTGAAGAAATTAATAACATAAAATTCATTTCATAACGAGGCATTCCATCGTATATAGTCTTCAGGGGTGACAACGTAAGTGCATGATTATTAATCGAGAATAGTTGTATGAGCTTCCGGCTACCTACCACCTACACTTTGTGCTCGTTTGTCACCTTTACTTGTGTGAAAAATCCGGTAAGGGTATTATATCAAAATTCTAAATCTATTTAGAAAAGAAAGAATGAAGAAGTTTCCAAAATAAATTCTAATAATAGAACGACATATAAAAAAAATCGCTAAAGCAAAACTATGTAAATTGAATGTTCTTGTAAACACTGATCGAACATAACGCGTTACGTTGCTTACAGATGTACGTAACGGAACGAGTACATATACATACGAGTATATATACATATAAAAACAGAGCGCAGATCATAAATTTATTATTTTCAGAATTAATAACGGATTTATTATTTGAACATCTTCCTAAGAGATGTTTATGCTTAAGGGTTGAGATAGCTGAGAGCTGAGAGAGCTGTTTGTGAGTTGTTACTAACTTCTTATGTCAGAATAAATTTAGTGAAAGAAAATTTTTCCTATAAAACAAATGGCGTTTAGTGTATTTGCGTGAAAGTTTTCTTAAGTCTATGTGTAAATCTAGACTAATAATGTATTAATTTATAAAACTGAAGTGACAAACGAACTTACAAGAATTATTTACCTGATGGTAAGTGGGCACTGTAATTTATGGACGTCAGCAGCCGACTTTAAAGAAATAAGGCTACAGGTGCGTTATTATCTCTGAGAACTTAGATGGAATGCCTCGCACGGCCTGTAATTATACTGGCTCTCCATACCCTTCAGACTGGTACCTAGCAGTAACAAATGTACAAGAAATATGATTACCTATGTATGAAGCAGGTGTTAAAATTAATAATATATACGAGTATATACAAACCGGCGATCTGCAACTGACAATCTGTCTGTCAAGCGCGACGGTTATGGCAAATTCTTCATGGTATGAGAGATACCTACCTATGTTCAGAGATGGATTGTTTATGCGGTGATAAGGAGGATGCAAAAACTTAGTTCGAGTTAAACCACTACTAAAATATTATTAATTAAATTATTAGACATTTTTTATTATTGATAGTTTTTAAAGTTCTTTTTAATGGCTTTGCAGCCTTCATTCGCAAAAAAAGACCGCTTTCCTAATCTACAGAATACGGAATAGTCACAAGAGCATCCTCAGAACGTTGGCGTACATATACACATCGCCGTTATGGAAGTGTATTGTGCAACTTTTAAAAAAAACATGCTAGTTGGCTCATGTTTCAAAAGACCTATAAGCAGTAGCCTGACGATGATGATTATTATATCATTATTTCAAAAAAAACGAGAATATACAAAGACAGAAAACCTGTATGTTACTTATAACAAAAATATTATTTTAAACATTTATTCACCATTCATGGCACGCAAAGAACAAGTAACATTGTTATAAAGTTTGAGAACTATACTTGACTTTCTTCAGTCGTTTCTTATAATATTCTCTTTAAATGCGGAATTTACTTTGATTTTTGCCTACATATTTTTATTTCACTCAAACTTTACCTTGAATACTCATAAATTAGGATACCCTTTTTTAGATATTCTTTATATTTGTTATATTTAGTCTATATGTTGATAAGCATCCTCTTCATCGATTGCTTATAATAAATATGTTTTCAGTTACTTTGTTCAATACTTTTATATAATTTTTATACAAAAGACTGCTTATATATATTTTTAATAAAAAGAAAATATGAAATTTTCCGCGTACATATGTTTACAGATTCATGTTTTTGTTTTAAGAAAAAAGGTCAATGAAAAACGGGGTTGCACGTTGAAGTGAGCTTTGTGTCTTTTGACGCACAAAAGCAGCAGGTTCTACTTTTAAACAATATGCAAGATTTGTGAATACGAATTTAGTTTTTTTTTATTATACCTCTATATTCAAACAACGTGCACTATATTGTTTAAATTAGATCACTTATTTCTAAAGAATTATTTACGATAAAGTTTAAAATACCAAAAGGCAATTTTCAACTTAAATATTATCAATATAATTAGAAAGATAAATTTGTGGAACTTACGAGAAACAGGAATTAATATACCTTTAGTTTAATAATACCGATTTAAATTCTGTTTCAAACAAACTAATCCAAATAACTTATGCAAATATTAGTCTAGCTTCGCGTTCACTTTATGAAAATGTGAGCTCAATTCCGAACACGTTCCATGAATTTGGTATTTTCGAACTTAGGAACGGATTTATCACATGCTGGGTGGTAATGTAGGATATCGTGAGGAAAACTTTTGCTTGAATATAGGTATTTGTTCTTTCCGTGCCATTTATTTTGTCTTGAAAAAACTATCGAAATTATCCTTTACTTTAGTTACGTTTTAAAATATACTACTCATTATGAGCCACCAAAAAATATAATTTTAACTACCTTTATGTACACAATCGTTAGGAAGACTGATCGGTGAATTATTTTTATATATTAAATTCTTCTGTCCGTGTGTATGTGACTGAACTCCTCCTAAACGGCTGGACCGATTTTGATGAAATTTTGTGTGTGTAATTAAAGTTGATTCGAGAATAGTTTTGATTTACAATAACACCCGCTAGGTGGCGCTGTTATCGAGATCCAGAAATCACCAGTGCAAAGCCGGGACGGATCGCTAGTAATAGAAGTCTATTAACTACATGAACATAACTAGTAATACTATTAACATTACTAATACTACCGTAAACCATTACAAGTAAGTTTAATATGCTTTTGTTAGTGGTTCACCACAGTAACGAATGGTGGATTTACCATTAGATTACTGCCCCTTTTACATTATTTTGCATCTTATCCCTTGCCTAGACTTGTAAATAGTCCACCTATGATAAAAAGGATTTTGCTGTAATCCCCATGCTTAGTAGCGTATTGGTGATTTCTGCAGCAGGATTATCAAATCTATCGATCCTTTTGACACAGGTTCTTATTGCCGCTCTGAGTGTTTTACATATGGTATAAATATAACTACTACATCAATATCTATCGGAGACCACAAGATCTTACGGGAATTTCACTAAGTGTGTAAATTTAGTGAAGAACGTGCAGCGGGGCGTAGCGTTTGCTGTGCATGACTAACGGCGGCGGCTATTGGAAATGCCAGAGATTATTATGGCTTTCGATAGATGGTGATAAAACATCTCGTTTACGTCAGACGTAAAATACCCAGGACAGCGGCGGGGGTAGCATCAAGGTTTTATTTTAATGAAAGAGGAGGCATGCAAGCATATGGCTCACCTGATGGTAAGTGATCACCATGAACACCAGGGGAATTGCAGGTGCATTGCCGGCATTTTAAAAAGGAGTAGGTTCTTTTCTTGAAGCTCTCTGAGTTGTATTAATCCAGAAAAAAACCGCTAGTGGCAGTAAATTCCATAGTGTGCATGGCAGAAATTCCTCGTAAATTGCATGTTAGTGGACTACCAACCATCAAGATGATAAGGGTGGAATTTCAAGTTCTGTCGCAGTGTGCAATGGTGAAATTCAGCAGCTGGTATTAATCTGGACAGTTCCTCTCTGAGAAGATGTACAGAGATGCGACGTCTCTTCTAAAAGGCCAGTGTTTCAAGCATATCGGAACTTGGTCGTCGACAATTGCCTTCGTTGAATGTGGTCAAGTATCAAGGAGCTGAAACTGAGGTGCTTCGGCCCCCTTTTTTAACCTTTAACTCTGGACATGGGGTCTCGCAGACCTTTCACATTTGCTGATTTCTTAGAATAACATATTTACCACCACCCCCCGCAGGTGGGCATCTCAGTAGTTTCTAGTTTTTTCACCAAACGCTCGATGAGGAAGGAGGTTGTATCGTCCAGTGCCATAAACGTAAGTTACAGGTATTATAAGTTTAAACGGGTTCTGTGAGACCCCATGTCCATATTTCCTTAAGAAACAATATCATACCAACTTTACTTTTGTTTTAGATTTTATTGTTTAAAATGGCCGAAAATAGTCGACCAAATTTTTCCGGGTCAAAACGACCATTATAAAAAGAACGTGCAGTACAAAGACCGTCAAAAATATTCCGTTTAGATGTTCCATCTTCTGGTGATATTTTTTCGAATTCTTGACTTGACTGGTATCAATGCTAGTATATTATATACTCAACATCAAAATAAATAGGAAATAGATCGTGGTATCTTTATAAGTAAATTTGCTCGTTCTCTAGTAGCCCCACATATCCAAAAACGTTATATCTCGACAAAAGAATTACCAAAAGAATTGAGAATCACCATAAAGCGCGTTTTAGGTGGTGACGCGCCCCAAAATGATACCCAAGCTGAACAAGAACAGCAAGGAAGGAAAAATCTTGTAACCTATGTCCACCAAGACTCCACAGAAAGACTACCTACAAACGTGTAGCATGCAAAAATCCAATACGTATGTCTGCAATTCTCAAACCCCCCGTGTAAGGCATGCCAATAATTATAGGGTAATTGACCCTCTGTCAGTTTTTTTTCGTTTGCAGTTCAGAATGAACATTTTTGTTCTTTTAATTGAAAATTTATTGAATTTTAAGAAAAAAATATAATTACGTAGATTTTGAAAAGAAATGATTAGTTAGAACTTTAAGTGATCTCACTGCCAATTAAGACTTAAAAGTGCCTTTTGATCTTTTTGTAATTATTTTTATTTTGTAATAATTGTTTCTCATATTTACTTAAAATCTTATTATTTATAATTCAAGCATCCACTCTTCTTTTTTATTTATTTATTTGCAGAATTAATATTAAATGACCCTAGACAATGTAGGAGTCTGCCAGACCCCATGTCTATGCTAGTGTTACAAAAAATAAGTGTCCATAGTTAAAGGTTAACATGGGGAAATGCCCACGTATACCCGCCTCGCGGGGCCAAGGATAGGTTATGTCGGACTCGCACCGACTAAGCCCCATGGTGTTCCACCTTCGCCGCATATTGGCAGGGCCACGGGAACGCTTTTGCACACATCCGCGGCCCCACCGCCGCCGACCGTCCCATGGCAGGCCCTCCTCGGAAAGAATTTCTCTTCCCCTTTTTCCTTCTCAGGTAAGGTGCACCAGGTACATAAAACGCGCTTTCCTCCTCGGCCTCTTACTCCACCTGCGTAACGGACCCCCCCGATTCCGATACGTGGAGGCCAGAAAAAACGAGCACTCGGAAACACCAGCCCTCCAGACCCCAGTGGTGGATCTGGTCTCTGGCTCCGCCACCAACCAAGTTTCAGCCGCGGAGGGTAGGGTGAGTGGCGCATCGCCATACCAACACTCCTCTTCCCCCGCGATTCAGCCTCGGCTACAGCAGTAGGGGGACACCCCTACACCTCAGGCCAGCCAAGTGTGGGTTCCTCTTCGGTCACCGCGGGTAACCAAGCCACGGCTACTAAGCCCCTCCCCACCCGCCGCGACAAGGCGGGATCCCGTTCGGGGGCGGGGGGGTAGTGCTCAAGTTGCAAACGGTAAGGCATGAAATATCGTCTCGATCCACTGATCACGCCAAGTGACTGCCGAACTGTATAACTGGAGGAGTGCTAAAAAATTCAGAAGATAACTGAAAATAACAAATAGAAATAACCCCTTTGTTAATATGGAAAACATCGTCAGCATAATATTGAATGTTACTATGCAGTTGCAAACTGTCGGAGCATGCATCGTAGACTACGACACTAATGGTCTGATTAGCGAGAAAACTGCAGACCCAATTGCATAATTTCTCGGGAAGCCCATAGGGAAATCTGAAAGAAGCGCTGTGTGTCAAACCCGAACGAAAACCATCGCTATGTCAATTACCAGGGTCTCCTCCTTGGTTTCGACTGCTTCTAGCTGCTTAAAGCTGAGCAAATTCGACGAAAACCATATTGACGGTCACTAATCAGCTGATTCTCTTCAAGTTATCTCGTAAGCTGGCAGTTGTTAATGGATACCATTATTTTGGAGTAAAAGCAGTTGATGGAAATAGGTCTGTAGTTAGACGGATCAGAGCGGTCCCCTTTTTAGGGATCGAGTGCTCGAAGGTTGTCTTCCATGAGCTGGAAATGACGCCTAACGAGTAACTAAACCACACACACACAGCTACTAAACCGGTGCCAGCACGTCTTCAAGGTGCGAAACGTCTGACATTGCGATCTTCAATTCGCTTGCCAAGTGTGACGATTATGACAAACCCCTCCGACAACGCGAGAGACCCATGTCCTCCTGTGACTTTACGGGCTGGTAAAGGAGAAATAATATCTTATTTACGCGCATTTCTTTTTAAGTATTCCATCATCATTACCGACCTTCACAAGCCCACTGCTGAATATAGACTCCCCAAGGAATGCCACAAAGCACGGTCTTTAGCCACCTGCGTCCATCGACTCCCTGCATGTCTTACCAGGTCATCACTCCGTCTAGTGGGGGATTACTATTTTATGAGGCCGCAAGTATTCCATAATCAAACCAAATAAGAAAATAAGAATTGAAATTATAACATGTTCTTCTGACTTATAATAAAATTGCGAGAGGAAATTTTCTCTCGATTCGATCTTGGTTGGAAAGTAATTTTCTGTTACGTCGTTTGCACACACTATCATTTTAGGTCACGGCGCGTCGCATAGTACGATTCGATACTTTGATATAATAAATAATAAGGCAGTTTAAAATTGCTAGTGGTAAAATTAAATAGGTATCTGGTTTTCTCTCGTTTTGAAAATCAAGAAAAGCCCTTATATCATATGTCGCTTTAACTAAAACTAAAATATAACAAGTTGCCGGATTCGAGGATTACCGTGTCCTCCCCCTCTCTTCGGACCTCGGATAATCCTATAATATTCCAGCGCAACTTGTCTATCTCTTCTTCCATCTCCAGGATCTTCTCGTCAGTCCTCAGGGTGCGTGCGTTATATGATGCCAAGTCGAGTCGTCGTAGGTGGCAACCGAACCTCCACCGAAGATTTAGTACCCCCTGCCCCTCCGTTGCCTTGGTCGCCACCGTAACCAGGAATAGCGCGGCCGCCGAGGACTGGGAGCCGTTTATTAGTGTCTTTGCTCATGGGGGGTATATTGCCATAGTTGCCACGCTTGGCGAGCGGGTTGGCAACCGCAGTTTTTATTGCTTTTTGCTGTTATCAGAAAGATGCTGCTGTCCATCTTCTGCGTCAGTTTCCCTCTTTCGCCTCTCACGACACCCACGGGAAGAAATGGGGTAGTGGATATTCTTACCCGCCACTACACGGGGCTGCGCCTATGCTTCCTCTCATTTCGGAGAGTTTTTATTTTTAAAATTGATTTTTAATTTTTATTGAATCTTTAAACGTTATTTTTGATAAGTTAGTAATAAATTATCTTCATAATTATCAAGGGATCGTGGCAGTTCCAAATCAACTAACTTCATATTTTACTACTTTTCATAGTGAACTGCTGAACATAGGTTCTGCGTTAGCCATAATTGCCATAATCACCACGCTAGACATACGAATTGTTAACTACTCGTATACCAGGATCGTTGGGGCTCTGTATGTAGTGATAAATTTTCTTTAGTTGTGAACTATATTACTGGACTGAAAAAAAAAATGGTATAAACATTAATGGAGACTACATCACCCACCTTTGATTTGGTGACGATATAGTCCTTATGGCAGAATTGCAGAAAGACTTAAGTACTATGCTTCTTAACAGTGTCTCCCAACGGATAAGTCTTAAAATGAACATGGACAAAACAAAGTCTAACGTCAATGTTACATCTATGCCCGTAGTTGTTGGGATCACTATGCTGGAAGTTATCGATGAGTATGACATATCTTATCATTATGTATGTTTTCAATCGTTTATAAGTACAACAAATAACGGTGTAGCTGGTACCAATTACGTTTCAGCAGTATTAAAATAAGACATACGTTCTCTTTTCTTTGAGTCTATTGCGATTTTATATTGTACTAGCAAAATACAACTAACTTAAAACAAACTAAACATATAATAACTAGAAAAACATGAAATCGAGCTTAAACTTCCAATAAATCTGTAATTGATTCTTAATTATGAGGCAAACACCTCACAGAAAATAGAAATAATTTTTACCTCCCAGAAGTTAGCTTTGCTATAGTTCTATAGATCGGTCGAATAGCTGTTTTTATTCGTCAGATAATTATGTTAGCCCAAGCTTTTAACAATACTTCAATACTACTAAGAAGGTACCATAAAGTAAAGAAGAAGAAAAAGAAGGCTGACACCCATTCTGTCGAACATCATTTATCATCATCATCATTACAGCCTGTATTTATTGTGGATCTCTTGTCCTTCAAACTAAAATATAAAAGTGGATATGATAAATAGGTGAGAGAGTAACCATCTTAGACGGACTCTTACGCAAAAACGAGCCCTAAATTTCCTGCGCCGCTTTCATGAACGAGTAAAGTATGTATTGAAACTACTTTTAAACTATTTTTATTTAAACTATTGTAAACTATTTATCGTTCGTCCATTTATTTAAAAATATTATAATATTCTAGCATATTCTTACTGATGACCTGTTTAGAATTATCAATAATATTTTATTTATATCTAAGTAGGTCCGATTAAAGCTCTTCCTCCAGGTACGAAAACATCGGATCGATTTTAATTGAATAAACGAATTGAATTCCTTTTATCGAATACAAATGCGATTATCATTTAGGTGTTATGAAAGGTTTAACTTTTCAACACATTTTATACAATACTTAAGTTATTAAAGGATTATGTAGCAACTAGTGCTAGATCACCACTTACAATCTGATGCGACCCTAATCGAAACCATTCGTTTTAAAAAATAAATAAGTTACTGTAAAAAACATTTTTGAAAACTGCGGTTGCCAAACAACCTGTATGCCAAGCGTCATGTCATATTAACCAACTAGTGCTACTTCACATCTACAATCTGATAATACGCTAATTGAAACCACTCGGTTTAAATAATAAGGTAATAGTAAAGTTACAGTAAAAAAAATATTGTCAGCTGCGGTTGCCAATCAACGCATGCAAAGATAAAGAGAGGTAATCTATGAGAGAGGTCTATATTCAGTAGTAGACTTTTGGTAGGCTTTATGAATTTGAATAAATTAATTTTCTTTTGTCCATAAACACGTACATCTAATCTCGATAAGGAATTAAAATTCAGAGGGGTTCTTACCTCTAAAGACTAAGGTGAAATGCCTCGTTACAAATACAAAAGGTTTCCAAGTCACCAGTAAACATTTTGTCAGTAAAAAGCTTTATTAGTATTAATATTTTCAAATCCTGCTCAAAACCAGAATTAATATTGTCTGGGAGTGTTGCGGTTGCTTTCGTGTCCCTGTTTGGATGCAATATTCAAGCTAGCCTCCGATATCAGCTTGTTATTGTTGTTATATCGGATACGTGTATTTAAAGTTGAGCGCCTCTGTATCTCACAATCAATATTACAATATTACAAATAACAATGGACGGGAAATTCAAAAATTTTACATATTTTTGAATTTGCCATCCATTGTTATTGTATGTAGCAAAAAATATGAAACTAAATATAATTTCTAGACGCCAACAATAGGGGGAAACCGTCCGTATGTGTCGTCGGTACACAATATGAATATTATATTATCCATCCATCATCCTTATGGCAGCAAATGGAGTGTATTTTTGTAACGTATGAATTTTATCCGTTACAAATGTTGTTGATATTCGCCATAATTTGAACACACTTAGGGTTTCTCTCCTAAAAAAATGTTATTTTCTCAGATTTGTAGTAATACTTTTATGTATATTTCTTTCTATATTTATTATTATATAGTATAATAACATGAATAAGATTTCCTTTACAAAGAGGTATCTCAACTGATTTTCATTTCCGGTAAAGACTCTTCAAACACGCTTTCTGCGATTTAATCTTATCAGCCTTTTAATACATACTTAGATTTAAAACCTTTTCTAACGTAAACGATATACAATATTAAGAAAGCCGGTTAGTGAACACAGAGCCGTGTGATATATATGTATGTATGTAAATAGAATCTATCAACATATTTCATTGCCTGAGGGCCTGAAGAGGCGACTATGGGAGCTTACTCCTTTCTAAAAGGCCAGCAACGCACCTGCAATTCACCTGGTGTTGCGGTTGTTCATGGGCGGTGGTAGTCACTTACCATCAGGTGAGCCAAATGCTCGTTTGCCCCCTCTTCTATAAAAAAATAATAATAAATTAAACGATCTTATGGCGGCATAGCCGTTAACATAAAATCCAGAACAGCGATTGGGATGATGTTTATACATTTATACGTGGTAAAGCCAAGCTACAGCTATAATATGGTTGTAGCACGAACCAACAACCGATGGGGAAAAAAGGTTCTCGAGTGGCAGCCTCGTACCGGTAGGTGAAGTGTAGGACAACCCCCCACTAGATGGAGTGACGACCTGGTAAGACATGCAGGATGCAGGTGGCTCAAGACCGTGCTTTGTGGCATTTCTTGGGAGAGGCCTATGTTCAGCAGTGGACTTGTGAAGGGCTGTAATGATGGTGATGATGACGAATGGATCGGCTCGACCGGAGAAAGACCACGCTCTTACAGAATACCAGCGTAAAATAGCAAATTAATGCTGTTGTGTTTCGTATGGTGAGTGTAGAAATAGAAACAGAAACAGAAACTTTTTATTCAATATACATTATAAATCATAGTTATTGAAAGCCACTCTTTTGATTATTTTACCACTTGTTCGGAATAAAACCTCTGTCCTGGGAAAACCAGCAAGAAAACCCAGCGGGACTTTTATTTTGAAACAAAATAACAGCTTACAACTTAGAGAACCGGATACCCTTTTAACTGCAAACTTTATTGAGAAGGGCTGATGAAGAAGAACACTCTGTGTTACTCATCACCATTCTGTGGAACGTAAGTCCGATATTTACGAATATTACGAGTATTCTAATCCCTTAATATTGCGGAACATAACAGCATTATACTCATCAGTCATCTGTATAACCTGCCGAAGGTTAAGCATTTGGTATATGGTACTAAAGCCTTTTTGGGTACCGACTTGTTCGAGGGATTGGAAGTCGCATTTAAATTATTTTAAAATTCTAAAGAAACAAATCTGCAAATTTCCAGAAATTTAGAAGACATTAAATTGTTAAAAAAAACTTTTAAACGTGTAATCGGCTCAGCGAGCTTGTATTTCTCTTATTCAAACAATGTTTTTGTCGGTATAATGGGGACGGGAGGGTAAATAAAACAACATTTAATCCGGCATATGTTAATTTACGAGTTAAATTTTGTTCCTATGTTTGTGAAAAGTTGTTTTACGTGGTAGACCCACTCTGCAGCTATACATATGGTTTTAGCACGAATGGGTTGGCTCGACCGGCAAGGACCACGCTCTCGGAGAATACCAGCATAGAATAGGACTTTTTACTGGGAACGACTCATTCCATCTTAGAACTCAGGGGTGACAACGCATCTGCATTTTGATTCTTAATCGAGATTAAGAATTAAAATTATCTATGGGCCATAACATCGATTTACCATCGGGTGGACTGTGCATTCGTCGAATCCTTTATTAAATTTAAAAAAAACTGGCCAAGTGCGTGTCGGGCCACGCACAATGTGCTTCCTTGATAATGAGCATAATAAGCGAGTTCGTGGTTTGACCGCTATAACGACTAAAAATGGGAAGAGCATAACTGAGGGACTTATTTTCAAATCAGCCTTATAGGGAACGGTATTCAAAAAAAATGAAATATAATATTTGAGAGAACTTTTCGATTGTAATCATAATATCCTATCTAGCCCGCAAATGAAAAAGTAAAGCTAATAGCAGTAATGTATATATATGTAAGTCGTTTTCTTCATAAAATGTTTATTTTTAACAGATTACAATAACATTACAAAGTTATTAATGCAGCTAGTTTTAGGTCATTTTCTATGGACTCCTTTGTGCCTCGGGCTGGAGTTTGCGTATAAGTCAGTGAGGACATCTGTTATCGACGCCTCGGCAGTCTTGAAGGTTCGGGACTGTCCATCGTTTGGCTACGCGTAGACAGCGACGACCATCCGCGTCCGACACAACTGGTTACTTGGCCTACGTGCATTCCAGATGTGGAGGATCATGCACCTTCCCTGTTGGATCTTCTGCTGACCTCTCATCTGGACAGATATCAGATCTCCGTCGACGCCCCTCTTGGCTCCTCGGACCATTGTCTTGTCCGGAGTGTGGTGCCACTCACGCTGAAATCACGGTTGCTTTCTGCAGGCTGCCGCCGTGTTTGGTACTATAGGTTGGCCGATTGGGATGGTATACGGTCTTTCTTTGCATCCTACCCTTGGGGGGCGGGTTTGCTTCTCGCCGGACGATCCCAACGTTGTTGCTCATTCTGTTGCTAATGTGGTACTTCAGGGTATGG
Organism: Parnassius orleans; assembly: GCA_029286625.1. Lineage (NCBI taxonomy): Eukaryota > Metazoa > Arthropoda > Insecta > Lepidoptera > Papilionidae > Parnassius > Parnassius orleans. The sequence goes on along the minus strand of JAGSMP010000006.1, from coordinate 489,368 downwards.
AACTTTTTATTCCTTCCTCTGTGGTGCCCATCGGAGGCAGATCTCAGCCATGGTTTAGTCGCTCTTGTAAAATAGCATCACGCTATAAGCAGGAGTGCTACCGGGCCTGGGCTGTCGCATCAACGTCCCGGGATGTAAACACCAGCGCCCTTAAAAAGAAGTATAATTCCTCCAGGTTCAAAAGAGTCATTGCTAAGGCAAAGTCAGAGCACATAGGCAGAATTGGCGAGAAACTAGTTCGCCTTCCTTCGGGAACCCGTGCATTCTGGTCTCTCGCCAAGGCTATCCAAGGGAATTTCTGTCAGTCATCTCATCCATCTCTGCACAGGGAGGACGACTCACTGGCCCATGCCGCAAAGGAGAAAGCCGATCTTCTAAGCTCTTTCTTTGCGTCCAACTCGACTCTCAATGACGGAGGGAACACACCGCTGACCATCCCGCGGTGTCTGTGCTCCATGCCAGATGTCCTGTTCACACAGCGCTCGGTTCGCAAAGCACTCCTCTCCCTGGACATCCACAAGTCGAGTGGGCCTGATGGAATCCCCCCAATTGTGCTGAGGACGTGTGCTCCGGTGTTGGCACCGGTTCTAATGCATCTTTTCCGGTACTCCTACTCCCTGGGCGTAGTCCCGAAATCATGGATGGACCCGATCCCTAAAAACGCAACCGCTCAGACTACAGACCTATCGCCATCACCTAATTGTTCTCCAAAATAATGGAATCCATTATAAACTGCCAGCTCATGCGGTACCTTGAGAATCACCAGCTGATTAGTGACCGCCAATACGGTTTTCGTCGGGGTCGAGCAGCTGGTGATCTTCTGGTCTACCTGACTCATAGATGGACGGAGGCAGTAGAGTCCAAGGGGGAGGCATTGGCCGTTTGTTTGGACATTGCAAATGCCTTCGATCGGGTTTGGCACAAAGCGTTTGTTCTTAGCTCCCTTCATATGGGCTTCCCGAGAAATTGTGCTATTGGATCACCAGCTTTCTTGCAGATTGGAGCATCAAAGACGTTGTAGAGGGTGTATGCTCCGACTACAAGCCTTTCAATGCTTTCAACACATGACTCTAATGAAAAGTACCACTTTAAAGCTAAATATTTCGCAAACGGACCCCTGAATCGAAAAGATATTGTTCCACACCCCCAATGTTTTTGAAAGACGTATCTAACGTGGGGTATACATGATGGAATAGACGGGTAAAAAAAATCATTCCATTTACTTGTATGGGAAGTACCCAAAATAAATTTTATTTCACAATATTCTAGGCGTGATTAATATCTATAACTATGTCAAATTACAGATTTGTAGCACCTAGGGTCTCTGAGCAAAACCGCGGACGGACGGACGGGCGGACGGACGGACGGACGCACATGGCGAAACTATAAGGGTTCCTTGTTGTGTAACCATTGAACATTGAACACACATTATTTTTAGGGTTCCGTACCTAAAAATAATGTGTGTTCAATGTATGGATGATTGAGAATGTATGGATTGAAATGTATGGATGATGATTGAGTCTATGACTAAATATTCTCACTACGATCACCACAGCTCATGATCAATGAGTTACTTATTTTATTTTTACATTAAGTGGTCTTTTTAACAAGACAACAATCATATAAAGCGACAATTTACTAAAAGCAGTCCCCAGAAAACGCTCATTCGAAATTAATATGACCATGTACTTCGTGAAATAAAATGCGACAAATATAAGGTAAAACATTCTGTTATAAGTTTCGATCTTTCACTAAAACAAAAAATAAAAACTAGCTAAACTTTGTCATAGGAAAAAAGTTAGAACCATTATCAAATACAGGGTTATTTTTCAAAGAGTAGCCAAATTTTAAACTTAAGTTCAAATATATGTATAAATAATGATATACCGTTATTACAGTTTTTGAAAATACGAGTAAATAAGGCTTCTACTTTTATTTGAAATTATCCCAAATTGAATGTGATTGGGAACAACGTTTTTGCCTACCGATCGACCCTTACGAATATGTGCGTGCGCAGTAAAATCAGTTAAAATTATGCATTACCACGCATTTTGAATTTAAAAGATAAAAAGGACAGAATGTTTGAGTTTTTTTTAATTAATTTTTCTTCATCGTTTGCCTATATTACTTATTCTGAACCTTCTCTGCAAATTTGGCCGGTTATTGCACAATAATCCTGTATAGAGGCACTTGCATTTGTGATTAGTAATAGCAACATACTCCCCCCTTTGACCAATAGGGAACATCACGAATGGTCTAACTAATAGTTAGCGCCTAGCAGCAATCCTTACGAGGACGACCTCTGCGACGCTTAGGAGCAACCAGCTCCGGACATTCTTCACCACCCCTGTCATGGTATTTACGCAGATCCGACACATGACACTTACCAACGACTTCACCAGCCTTCTTTGAAGTTAGAAGGTAGGTAGTAGGACTCACCTTTTTGGAGATCACATACGGACCATCCTTCTTGCACAATTATTACTCTTTAAAACTTTAATTATGTAATGTTTATAATTTGAAACGTTGTTCAAACATCCAGAGAATTAGATTAAAAGTTAACTTTACATTGGTTACTAATTTGATAGCAATAAAGGATAAGCCTCGAGGGTGCGGTAACCTCGTCTTTGATCGAAAGGGGATTAGGTATAACTTGCTCTAAATTTAGGTCGGAATGCCTTTCATACGGTACTGTAATTTATGTGATTCGAACTATATTTTTAGTTTCTAATGGATCTTTTGCTTTAGGTGCTTATTGTTTAACTCGAAGTAATTTTTATGAGTATTAAATATAATGTTAGAAATTACTCTCCAAATTATTTAAAAAGAGGAATATTATCCAGGTACGATGAATTTATGTTATAAAGACACATAAAAGAAGTAAATAAAAGATATTACTACACTATCTAAAGTATGCAAACCAACAACAACACTGCCTATCACGATGTGACCCAGCAGCCTCTCCGCAACATAATCTGCTTTGTTAATTATCTTCATCATGATACCATCATGATAGTTCACTACTGAACATAGGTCTCCCCCAAGGAATGCTACACAGAGCACGGACCTGAACCATCTGCATCCATCGACTTTTCGTTTCAAATTCTATAATTCAGTTTTTACTTATTTTTGGACGTCCAAATTTTTCTGAAACTGTAATTGTGCAGACGTATCTTAATACTTCTTAAGTTCTTAAACCAATGACAACTCAATGAAATTATTGATTATGACCTAGTATTTTGACTAGGGTCATCATAGCTTATGATCACTGCGTGATGTTTAAGTTTATTTTTAACTATAATATTATTCTTTTGCACACCTCGAACGAGAAGCCAGAGAAAATGAGCTTTTTTGTCAACTTGATAAGGTCACGCTACCCGCTCTCATTAAATTCGTATTTTGATGCCGCACTAATGCGTGAAGAAAAGCACATTTCATTTTCTATTCTCATTCATAACAATAATTTTATGTACACATTTGTTTATGGGCATTGTTGGCGCCATCTAGTTTATTTTTTATAATGCATTTTTTCTAAATTTACCCTCCTTTAAATTCCTATATATCGGGCGTTCGTATCCCCTCACCCACACGCCTAGTATGTATGATATATCGCTGAGAACGCCACGCAAATCAGTCAACTGAAGGAGCAGTAACCGCGCCGCGTATTAATACTTTATAAGACATATATAATCAAATTAGTGATTAGTGAAGTTTTGTGTCCGCAAAAGAGAGGAAGAAGCGTTAGGTCGTCTGTACCTTGGTGAAACCTGTCTCCGGAGCGTGGAAGATCTACGAGGGCGGCGGTGACAAGGTAGGCGTGAAATTTATTTAACGAACGCCCTTTCTCTCAACCAGCATCCTCTTACAGTCCAGGATCGAAGACCACAAGCTTCGCTATTTAAATTCTATCTCCATAACATATTTTTTGGTCCATTTCGAGCCGCATTCTCCACATATTTTGGTTCATTGCGAGCCAGATTTTACCGCATTTCTATACTATATAACTACCTACATTTTTCACCCACGTAGTGGTAACCCTCTATCTTTACTTCACAAGCTGCCTTATAAATTCAATAAGAATTTCGAGCAGTTTCCCATCGCCCTTATAAATAGTGTTGCCTATATTATAACCTATGTACATAAAATATTACATTTACCGCTTAGGCATACTATTAATTGCATTTATATACTTATAACGAATATACCACATATATGCGTATAAACAATACATATATCTCTCATATACATATTATATAAATCATTTATTGGTAGACATTACGTTAACAATTTTATGCTAGTCATTATTAGCGTTTCAACTTAGCGTTACGGTCTACCCTCTTGATTTCATATATTAAGTTCATAATTTTATAAATCTTTTATAGTTATTATTTATTTAAATACGTTGATATGGCAACTTAAGCGCATAGTAATGAAAACAAACAATTGGCCATTCTTTTAGCAAAGCGTAACGTGTTGTTCGAACGTGTTCAAAGTATTTATGAACAAGCTAAGATTGCCCACTTATCTCAAGATAATACAGCTAAATTTATTAGTTCATGCATAACGTTGGACATTATTCGAGTAGATTTCCATTCCATTTTGGACGAGTATAATAAGCAATTATTAATTAGTAAGCCTAATGCTCAACCCAGCTATCAAGCCTATACATCATTCGAGAATCTGTACTGTTCTATTAAAAGCGTTATGATGAAGTTTTCGAATTCATCACCGTCAGATAGCACCAATACCACGGCTCTTAGGTCTAAGCCTAGACTCCCACCTATAGAATTAGTTGCGTTTGACGGAGATATACGGAACTGGCCATTGTTTTATGTCAGTTTTAAATCGACAGTTCATGATAACCATTCACTCACCGATGCAGATAAGCTTTATTATTTATTAGGAAAACTGTCTCCAAAGGCTCAGGCTGTGTTCTCCGGCGTAACTCCTAGCGCTGATAACTATAATATTATATTTCAATCTCTTCTCGATAGATATCAGGACACTCGTATCCTGGCATCGACCTATTTGGATCAAGCTCTTAATCTAAAACTAACAGGTCAAGCTTCCGCTGCCAATTTTGAATTATTCATGGATAAGTTTGTAACGGCGGTAAATTCTTTAAAGAATTTAAATATTGATAACCTGTTAGACTATATCCTTTTACACATAGCTTTAAAGAAATTCGACACCGAAACCGTACACTTCTTTGAGATGTATTCTCGTGAACATAAAATACCTTCATTTGAACAATTTATTAATTTTATTAGAGATCAAAACCGTATATATCGTAATACTCAAACTAACTCTGCTGCGTCTAACTATAATTCTTCTAAACAAAGGTATGAGAAAAAATCTCGCAATTCTGCGATTCCTAATCCACAGACGTATGTCTTATGTTCGCAGTCGGTCAAGTGCCTATGTGATAATATTATTCATGATCAGTTTTACAAGTGTCCCTCCTTTAGTAAAATGACATCTTTTGAACGTTTTAAATGTGTAAAGGATAACAACGCTTGTGTAAATTGTTTAAGTATAAATCATAAGACAGGCGTTTGTTCTTCAAAAATGAAATGTCGATCGTGTAAAATGGACAAGTAATTATAACGACGTTCTCGCGCATATACCTGATTCTCACAAGGCTCCCCAGGAGGTGGAATTTGAGAAGTCTAGATTGTGGGACATAATGGGATTTGTGGCTCCATCCATTTTATACGCCAAACTCTTAATTAAAGAGCTTTGGTTGTTAAAATGTGACTGGGATGACACACCACCATACCATGTGGTCTCTGCGTGGAGTTACTTTTGTTCTGAGCTCTCGGCACTTAATGAGCTTCAACTTCCTCGTCACCTTGGGGTGAAGGGGGGATGTGAAGTTCGCCTCATTAACTTCACTGACGCTAGCGAGCGTGCTTATGGTGGCGTCGTATACATGCAAGTACACAGTGGTTCCGGATACTCAGTGCAACTCGTGTGCGCCAAGTCTAAAGTTGCACCGATAAAAAATATTTCAGTCGCAAGATTGGAACTCTGTGCGGCAGTGCTGTTAGCTTCGTAAGCTTCTAGACAGAATATCTCCGCATTATAATATAAAAGATGTATTCGCCTTCAGCGTTGGCAGACTTTTGTCGCCAATCGGGTCGTAGCACTTACCGAGCTTATACCCGCTAATTGGTTCTATCACGTAGCAGGCTCCGAGAAGCCAGCAGATTGCTTGTCACGTGGTCTTACTCCAGCTAATCTTATCTAACACCATTTATGGTACAACGGTCCTCCATGGGCTTCTCGTAGTCCCTCTGAGTGGCCTATCAATACCTTTGATCGCAATAAGCCCATCGAAGATATACCAGAACAAAGGTCCGCCGTGCTTGAACTTACCACAGACTTGACTGAATCACCACTGTGTGAACTCGTTCAACGCGTATCATCGTGGCCCAAGTTTTTGAGAATAATAGTGTACGTACATCGCTTTATGAAAAAACTTCCTATTTGTAAATTTATTTCGAGTTCCGACTTACAATTTGCCGAAAATAAACTTATATGTCACGTGCAATATTTGCATTTCGCTGAAGATTTGGAGAACTTAAAAAATAATAAACCTTGTTCCTCAGCGCTTGTTAAACTTAGACCTTTCATAGATAAAAATGGTGTTATTCGCGTCGGAGGCCGACTCTCAAACTCTAGCGAGCACTTCGACTACAAATATCCATATATCCTACCTCGTCACGATCGTGTTGTTGAATTGCTTATTGAATATTATCATAAGAAGCATTTACATGCGGGCCCAGAATTGCTTATGTCCTTACTTAGAAATAAATATTGGATACTCGCTGCTAGACGAATAATTCGTCACATCATACACAAGTGCAACACTTGTTTCAAATCTAAACCGCATGTAGTTTTACCGCTCATGTCTGATCTACCTAGTCAGCGTGTAAATCAAGCTGAAAAGGCTTTTTCTCATGTGGGATGTGATTACGCAGGCCCATTGCAGTACACGTCTCTTCGTGCTCGTGGTATAAGAAGCCGCAAAGCATGGCTTTGTGTTTTCACATGCTTGACAACCCGCGCTACACATGTAGAGGTAGCGACAGATTTCAGTACCGTGTCATTTCTGGCCGCCTTGAAACGATTTCTTTATCGTCGGGGACCTATAAAATGCCTTTATACAGATAACGGGACGTGCTTCACGGGCACGCATTCTTATTTACGAGATTTTAATAAATTTATCGATAAGGAGCTTAATCCTCGACTTCATGAAGAGGTGGCTGAAAACCGCATTGAATGAAATTTTATACCACCCGCGTCTCCCCATTTCGGTGGATGTTGGGAGAGTATGATAAAGGTGATCAAGGAGCATCTCTTTAGAGTAATAGGTGAACAAATTCTTTCTTACGAAGAGCTCTTAACGGTTTTAACGCAAATTGAGGCACTCCTCAACTCACGTCCGTTGACGGCTATGAGTAGTGATCTTGCAGAACCATCTGTACTCACGCCTGCTCATTTTCTTAACACATTCCCATTGTCATCTCTTCCCGGTTATCCCACTGACTCTACTAGCTTAATCCAACGACATTCTCTTTTAGGCAGCCTCGTCCAGTCTTTCTGGCAACGATGGCGTAGTGATTACTTGCATAAACTGCAGGTTAGGGCTAAATGGAATTCACCTGCGGCCCTCATACTCGTGGGGACTGTGGTAGTTATTATGACGGATAATGCACCACCTCTATCTTGGCCCCTAGGAGTCGTGGAGAAGGTGCACCCTTCTAAAGATGGGATAGTCCGCGTTGCAACCGTTAAGACTGCTAAAGGCAGTTTCGTACGTCCAGTGGTGCGTTTATGCCCATTACCAAACCAATAATGACTGGCTTGACATTTAAATACATACATATATTATATATATTTTATTACTAATTTATAACGCAAACTTAAAGTAATAATAAATAATTGTTATACCACACAGTCTTTAATATTTATATGATTGTATCATGTATCATAGTTAATAGAGGTGATGTTTATCCTATTTATTTTATAATTATTTATTTTAAAGGTAACCCTTTATGGCCGGGGGGATGTTGGCGCCATCTAGTTTATTTTTTATAATGCATTTTTTCTAAATTTACCCTCCTTTAAATTCCTATATTTCGGGCGTTCGTATCCCCTCGCCCGCACGCCTAGTATGTATGATATATCGCTGAGAACGCCACGCAAATCAGTCAACTGAAGGAGCAGTAACCGCGCCGCGTATTAATACTTTATAAGACATATATAATCAAATTAGTGATTAGTGAAGTTTTGTGTCCGCAAAAGAGAGGAAGAAGCGTTAGTTCGTCTGTACCTTGGTGAAACCTGCCTCCGGAGCGTGGAAGATCTACGACGGTGGCGGTGACAAGGTAGGCGTTAAATTTATTTAACGAACGCCCTTTCTCTCAACTAGCATCCTTTTACAGTCCAGGATCGAAGACCACAAGCTTCGATATTTAAATTCTATCTCCATAACAAGCATAAAATTTATTCTATTTGTTGACTTTTTGGGTTGCAAGGGTGCAAGATCAGTGATGTCACTGACTACCAGATAATAGGCAATGTATGAAAGGAAAGTAGTGATGGATTTTACATGCAAAGTGTCTTATTCTATCTTTCTATTATAGCCTATAAAAGTCCACTGCTGTACATAAGTCTCCCTCATATAATGCCTCAAAGGGGGGATTTTGCCATATTTGCCACGCTTGGCAGGCGGGTTAGCAACCCTAGCCTTTTCTTTTTATTCAGCTGTTATCAGGAAGACGCTGCTGCCCATCCATCTCCTGTTTTAGTTTTCCTCTGTCGCCTCTTACGGCACCCACGGGGCGATATGGAGTAGTGGGTATTCTTACACCGCCACTACACGGTTAAGTGTCATATTCAGTGCGTGTTACTTTACCTGCACTATGATCACATAATATATTAAGGGCCTTAGCCACCAGAAATATCGACTTTCCATATCGCGGCCTATACGGCATATATCGGCCTTGGAAATATCGAACATCTATAATTACATAATGGGAACGGACATTTCATCTTCTATATAAATAAAATGATAGAGGTTTGCAGTTGTGCTACTGGTTAGATTTCAATTAGGTTTTCTAAGTTTTATTTCTTAGACACTTGGCTTTTATCTAAAAAAAAATATTGCGATTTCTTCATTTAATATAAAGTTATTAAGTGATGTGTGTTTTCTTGCCGCGGAGAACACCGCTTGCCCCACGCAGACGGTGTAGTGCGCATGCGTAGGAGAGGGGAAGTCTCTTCTACCTCTGCCTCATGATAAAGTTAGGGCCAGCCGCGCATTATTTGCGCGAGCGACCTGATGCTGTTCAGTTGTACCTTGATCAATTGCCCCCCGTAGTTTCCTATAGTTCTCAGTAATTTTTCGCCATTAAATAACTAATTTTCATATAATTATTTTTCTTACTGTCGTATTTATATATTTATTATTATTACTAACGCGGACGAAGTCCCGGGTATCAGCTAGTCTAACATAAACTTCTAACGATATATAGATCTAATAAGACGAAAATATAGCAAAAAATATTATCTCGTCTTGGAAAATTCCGTAGCAGTTCAGACTTAATCCGCTCATAAATCTTCATTAAGCTTAAGTCCGATCGTGAATGGACTACAGCTGCCATACTTGGGCTAGTGCAACTCGGTATCAATGTACTGCAATGGAATGAGTAAAAAGCCGAATTAAGGCGTTTTTTATATCTGAGATTTGAAGTTATAGCAGGCGCAGACTTACTACCTAGTAATTATACTGAAGGTTCCATTGTGGTGTGTTTAAGCAGAAATTTTTAACCTACAAATAGATTTTCACGTAGTAGAGCTACATCAGTAGTATATTTGTAGTACGAATGGGTCGACTTGACCGGGAAGAGACCACGCTCTCACAGAATACCAGCGTAAAATAGCAGCTCAACGCTGCTGTGTTTCGTATGGTGAGTGTAGAGAACCGGAGACCCTTTTTACTGCAGACGAGGCATTCTATCTTAGTCCTCACAGCTGACAACGCATCTGCATTTTAATTCGGAATCGACGATAGATGTAGATTTCTATGGGCCACAGTAACCACTTACCATCAGGTGGACTGTGTGTTCGTTTGTCACACTTATCCTATATAAAAAAAAATAACCGAATCGAATACAAAAAAGTATTCAAAGTGGTTACTCCAAATTTATCGCTTTTGTCTTTTTAAATTTCCGGCGTTTCGAGAGCTTTGCAGCACACACAAATTATTGATTTTCAGACCTTAATCTATCTCCAATCTAAAATTATAATATGGAATATAGTTAAAGGTAAAGATACTTTCAGTTCTGATGAACTGATAGTATCTTTACGCGTACGCTTATATATATACAAAATAGGATATCCTGAGTGACTGATTCGTCTATCAACGGGGAGATTGATTTGAAACTTACTGAAAGCACTCAGTAAATAAAGTAAACAAGTACGCATTTTGCCGTTTTTTTTTCATAACAAAAGGTCTAAACTTGTTTTGATGTCTAAATTACCCGCACTTCCTGCAACTTTAATGTGTATTTGATTGATTAGATTCACAATTGGACCCGGTAGGTGGGACCCTGTTGTTGAGATCCAGAAACCACCTCTTTATAAAAGAATTGTGAAGATTTGTATTTATTTAAAATTGCTCTAGCCCTTATAGGAGTTGAGTATTAACGGTATTATTAATGATTCAAGTCGGCAAAAAGTTTGCCGCCAAGGTTCTTCCAATATTTATTAGTTAAGTTACTGTAAAAACAAACATTTCTGCGGGAAAAGTCGGGCCAGGTCGCTAGTATAATATATCATCATCATCATCATCATCATTGCAGCCATTCACAGGTCCACTGCTGAACATAGGCCTCCCCCAAGGAATGTCACAAAGCACGGTCCTGAACCACCTGCATACATCGACTTCCTGCATGTTTTACCTGGTCGTCACTCCATCTAGTGGGGGGTCGCCCTACAATTCACCTACCGGTACGAGGCTGCCACTCGAGAACCTTTCTTCCCCATCGGTTGTCGGTTCTTCGAGCTATATGCCCGGCCCATTGCCACTTCAGCATACTAATTCTTTGGGCTATGTCGGTTACTCTGGTTCTACTGTGGATATCCTCGTTTTTAAGTCTATCACGCAGAGAAACGCCGAGCAAAGCCCTATCCATAGCTCGCTGAGCGACCTTGAGCGTCCTCATACGGCCAGCAGTGAAGGACCACGTCTCAGATCCATAAGTCATCACTGGCAACACGCACTGGTTGCACAATCTCGTTTTCAGGTTTTGAGGTATATCTGACGAGAAGATGTGTCGTAGTTTCCCGAACGCTACCCAGCCGAGTTGAATCCGTCGATTGACCTCTCGGTCGAAGTTGGACTTATCTAGTCGGACTATTTGTCCCAAGTAAACATACTCGTCAACAACTTCGATCTTGTGTTGCCAGTACTCCCAATGCCGGTAGCATAGGTGTGACATGGACATTAAACATGATCTTTGTATTATCCATGTTCATCTTAAGACCGATCCGTTGGGAGACACTATTGAGGACATTGAGCATAATGCTTAGGTCCTCCAGCGATTCTGCCATATCTATAATACAATATGGACTATATCGTCGGCAAATCGAAGGTGAGTGATGTACTTGCCATAGATGTTAATACCGTATCATTTCCAGTCCAGTAGCTTGAAAACATCTTCCAATGCAGCGGTGAAGAGTTTCGGGGATATAATGTCACCCTGTCTTACACCTCTCTGCAGTTGGATAGGTTTCGTACTCTGATTCTGTACTCGGATAGCCTTCATAGCCCTACTGTACAAGCACTTCAGCACTTCGATATACTGACAGTCAATTTGGCACCGCTGAAGGGACTGTAGTACCGCCCAAATTTTGACGGAATCAAAGGCTTTCTCATAGTCCACATACGCAAGGTAAAGTGGCAGATTGTACTCTTCTATCTTCTGTACAATTTGCCGAAGGGTGTGTATGTGGTCTATGGTACTAAAGCCTTTTTTGGAAACCGGTTTGTTCGGGAGGCTGGAAGTCTTCGAGTCTAAATGCGAGACGATTCGTAATGACTCTCGAAAACAGCACGTAGACGCGGCTCAGATGGGAAATCGGTCTGTAGTTCTTCAAGAAAGGCGTTCTTGAGGAACAAGACCACCGCACTTCTGCTCCACGCCTCCGGAGTAGTCCCACCATGGAGGACGGAATTAAAGAGCTTCTGAAGGACTTTAAGTACCGATTTTCCACTCGCTTTCAGAAGCTCCGCTGTAATATAATATATAAACTTATTTAAATCCATTTAAATTTGTATTCAATCCAATTGAGTTCTGATCTTCCTTATTAAACTAAAGTTTCTGTGTTAAAATGGGATGAAAAGTAAACAAAACAACAGTTAAGCTGGTTAAACTTTTGTGTGTTGTAGAGAAGCATATATTTGGGGATTAAATTGTAGGGCTTCGGTTATCGCTAATCTAGTAGATACCATAGTAGTTTCAGATTAATTAAACCGATATATAAGTATACAAACATCATAATTCCATTAATCAAGTGGTATATTTTTAGCTAATGATTTATTTTTATATGCAATTGTGATCATTAGATTAGACGCTAAAATTATTATTTTTTACCCGAAAATAGCGATTTTGTTTAAACAGAATAAGGGTTGATTAACGAGCGCAGAGTCCACCTGATGGTAAGTGGATGCTGTGGCCCATAGACGTCCACATTTATTATCGATTAAGAATCAAATTGCAGATGCGTTGACATCCCTGAGGGCTAAGATGGAATGCCTCGTTTCCACAAAAAAGGGTCACCGATTCTCTGCACTCACCATACGAAACACGGCAGCATTAGGCTGCTATTTTGCGCTGGTATTCTGTGAGAGCGTGATCCTACCCCCGTCGAGCCGACCCATTCGTGCTACAACCTTAATATAGCTGCAACATGGCTCTTCCACATTGGTGATGGTAAACGCGTGATGAAACCTGCATGTCTGAGTAATGAAAAGCTTTTCAAAATTACTGGACGGCGGGGCGGCCTATACCTTGCCCTAAAATCCTTTGAGATTAGAGAAGACCTATGTCCAGCAGTGGGACGTGTGTAGGGTAACTTTAGCTCTAAGCTCAAAATTTCTCCGCTGTCGCGAAGGTATTTATATTTACATAAAGCTTCTTGATTCTCCTGATTCCAATTACAGCGAAAACATGAGAATGTTGACGGTAGTTCTCATTTGTGCACCACAAATAATTCTGCCATAAGTTTAAGGACAATAGAGGCACTCACTAACATTTGCCTGATTTAACACATATCCGATAGGTTCAAGGCTAAACAAGTTACATACGGGGATAATCACAGACTTGAAAGAGCCAATATTTGATAATCTGCCAATCAACAAACCAATATTTCAGCCATACACAAATTATTGGCCCCAAAACAAATAATCTAAGTATAGTCACAAATAAAGGATTCGAACCCGGGACCTCATGATCAGGAACCGCGTTTACGACCACAAAACCAATGAGGCATGATTTTATTATATAAATGACTCGGGTATGTTTAAATACTGTTTGTTAATATTTGACCAACACGCAAGATTGTTCATCAAGAGTTTAGATTATATACATATGTATATCATTGTGTCTAAGTGACAGAACACCTGACGTATTTCTGATCGCACAAAGTCATACTTTTGACGAAAAAGTAAGTAATTATAAGTTACTAGTTCTAAGTACCAATTATAATATGTAGAGCAATGTAAAATATGCAACTGTAAAGTACTTACCAAAATTTTTTAGTTAAATGAACTGCTTTGCTAACCATAAACGTCACAGGAAAAGTTCGTGTTAGTTTCGAACAACTTTAGAGTTTCTGTTAAGGCAACTTTTAAGCTGTTGTAAGCTCGGAAGTGAAGTGATTCAAAATGCATTCCCAAAACTTATTGCTGATATGTTTTAGTTACATAAGTTGGTATACGTTTTATTTTTGATATAGTGAAAATTTAGGTCCGTGAAATGATTCGAATAATTTATTCTAGATATTATCTAATTTTAACGTCTTAGAGCCACGTTAAAGCTATTTTAGTAAGCTCAACCGGGGTAGGACCACGCTCTCTCAGAATACCTCATCATACGTTACGCAGCCTAAGGCTGCTGTGTTTCGTATGATGAGTGTAGAGAACCGGCTACCCATTTTACTGGAAACGAGGCATTCCATCTTAGCCCTCAGGAGTGACAACGCATCTGCATTTTTAATTCTTAATCAAGGATAAATGTAGATATCTATGGGCCACAGCATCCACTTACCATCAGGTGGACTGCGTGCTCGTTTGTTACCCTTACTCTATAAAAAAAACAAGCTGCTTTAATTAGCCAAGCTTCGCAAACAAGAAAATTGAATAGGATACAAGAAAGTATCGTTGAAGTTATTAATTTTAGTTTAGAGTACTAATTTATCACGAGCACATCAGTGAAGAAAAAATCGCGAGGAAACCTGTCTAAGAAATTAACTAACAAAAAAATATTTTTCGTGGTTATGTAATGATTTTTTATATTTACGCGAGCACTACACGTTGAATAAAACTATTTTTACGGATTTTATCGCGTTTAATTTACTTATTTTATTTCCCGACGTTTTGAGTGCTTTACAGCACCCATGGTCACGGGGGGGAGGGGGACTGAGGTGTTTGATGTCCCGATGTCATAGTTAGCCCGGCTACCTTCAGTTTTTTGAATATTAATTTTTGGTCCGATCTACGCAGAATGAGCTTACAGTATCTTGAAGTCTTTCTTTAATAGTCTAGTTTAAATATTCAATAGCCTCGCGAATCATCCTTGGTAGGAATCGGTGTTCTTTTGCGAGGTCTTCTTTCGCTTGTCAGGTATATTTACGATCGTAGTACCAGACGTCACACCACACACCTTTGATTCTGTTTCCCGTTGCTGGTCTGGGTATTTATGTCTAATGTAAACGAGAGGTTACACCGCCATCACTCAGGGGACATAATGCGATTTTTTTGGAATTTCCGTAACCAACTCTTTCGACAACCATGAGACAAATAGGGTACTTAATAGATTCTCTTACGCTGCCACCACATAACTAATAGCTCTTAGATATTTTTGAAGTGAAACTTCTTTATCGTCATAGCGAAGAAATTTAGTACGGTATAAAAAAATTAAAAACGTTACGTTTTCTTGTAACGTTTCACGAGTATGCATGAGGCATGTGTATACTATTATTTAACCTACTTATGTAAAATATAAAAATAGAAGAATGATGTCGTAAAGAAGTTTCACTTCGTACGTAAGTACACAATTACACGTACATTTTTTATATTAAACTATTAAAACAAAGTTGTACATTTAAAATTTATTATTACAAATGAGTACATATAAGTTTTTCCTATAATTTAAAATAACATAAATACATAAATACTTCTATTTTCATTTCAGGTACTCGTCATTTCTAAGTTCTGCGGCGATTCAAATTAAATTTGAGGTAGGTTATTATTGAGAATAAGCTATCAGAATTATAATCATTAACAATGATTGTATTTATTTCGCCAATAAAATATAAACAGTTTGGCGGAACAACTAACATAATTATTAAATTTTGTTAAGCTAAGCAACTCTTTATGCCTTTAACAAACTACTTTTAAGCCATTATATATGTAAATACATAATGGCTTAAAAGTAGTAAGTAGTATGTAAATACACAATTAGTTCGTGATTCACATTATTTAATTATTTATTTGTACTTTATTACGTTCCCTTTATCAAAAATGATACCAAAAATGGACTAAATCTCTTTATGCGTTCTTATAAAGACAACCCATGGAGTGATGAGAGTTTGTTGTAGTTGTAACCCAACCATGCAAAAAGAGCAGACAAATATGACTTTAGATTGTAAATAAACGTTAAACAATGTTTGTATTATATAATTTACATTAACATTAATTAATAATAATATATAATATACATTAATATCAAATATATATTACTATAATATATGTTTAGTTTTAATCGTTATTTTTGTTCCATTTTTAGTTTGGAAATGAAAGCTATTGCCTCTATACCTGCCTTCGTATGTTTTAAAACTGTTTGACATAAAATACTTGTATACTTAATGTATTATTTCATTTATCTTCTTATTGCCCCCACACTAGGATTAGCTCCTGTATCGTGAAGGCAGTTTATATACATATATTTCACAAGGACAAATATCTAGACCCGGAACAATTATTTATAGGCCATACAAATAATTGTTCAGTGCGGGATTAGAAGACACGGCCCTCAGCACTGCAACTGATTGCTAAGGCCCTGCGCCACGGAGCCGTCAATTATATCATACTTTTTATACTAATTGTTGATTTTATAAACTACCCTTTTATTTTTGGTTTGCTATATTATTTTTAATAATTTTCAAGAAAAAAGAACTAGTTTAATTAGATTCATTCAGTTATTAATTTTATTCTAACATTATGATACTAAGTGATTTACTGCATCTCTAGATCTTAACATTAATATAATTTAAACTTATATCTCAGTTTGTGGTATCCAGATAAATCATATTACGACTTCCGGCATTTTTGCCGGAAATAACTTTATAGCATTACTTTTGATACGTACATTTCGCTTCCTTATTTACAGCGGTTTTGAGGTCAGTGATTTCGAAACTGTAAGTAGCCAAACTCATACTTTTAGTGACATTGGATAAAAGAAAAAAATATTACAAAGTATGACCGGTAGTCAAAAAATGGCGACATTATTCCGGATAATATAGATTATAGAATATATGAGTATTTTCTCGTATTTTGAAAAGTATTTTTGGCTCTGGCAACTAATTGCAATTTGTGTACTTACAGCAATAACAACAGTATCGCCTTCCGACGTCAATATTTAAATATTTCTCTGTATTTTGGTTTTACTATAATACATTATGTATTCATCATTTACAGCTTATCGAAAGTCCATTGCTGAACATAAGCCTCACCCCTAGGGATTCCCTCATAAGGGAATTTTTGCCATAGATGCCACGCTTGGCAAGTGAATTGGCAACCGCAAATTATGTATGTGTACTAATAGGAGATATTTTGATAATGTATGTACTTATGAACCGTGGTATCTCAGGGGCTAAGCGCTCGCCGTAATTTCACATTATGCGAGCGACTCGATCTCCCCAGGCACCAATTAAAATATTAATTGCAACTTTAAGTTAGTATAGTATTACGTGCTCGGCAACGAAGAAAAACATCGTGTCTGAGGAATAAAATATATTTATATGCATGTGAAGTCGGACAACACGCACTGAAGCAGTGCGGTATACTGACACCTCTATAACCCCTTAGTAACGAGAATAGAATATTATATTTTTATTCAATGTAGATAACAATTAAAACAATAAAAGTAATTTACGCTTTTACCACCAGTTTTAGGAAAGCCTTTGCAGCAAAAAACCAAACGGGATTCTTTTTTTATAACCATCCATTACATATTTATCTACACTATTGAACATAGGCTTCCACTAAGGAATGCCTCAAAAACATCCCAAGTTACCTACTTCCATGGACTTCTTGCATATCATACCAGACTGTCACTGCATCCAGTAGGGGTCGCCTTACACTTCGTTTTCCGTTACGAGGCTGCCATTTGAGAAACTTTCTTCCGCTTCGGTTGTCGGTTTATCGAACTAGCAAGAGCGAGCCCTATTTTAAATAATAAATGTTTTATAAGATTGTGTAATAAACTATGAAAACATTTAGAAACTGAACTTCGCAGGAGTTACTATCAAATATGTATATATTTGAAATTTTTAATAGAATATGCCCTGCATATTTTCTAAGACTTTGTTGTGAATGCGTCATACATTGTCCAATAAAAGAAATACTGAGTCTTTGGAGTCGGTACCTGGTATTACTAGTTTTTGCTTGTTCCTAGTATTTACATAATGTACATCACTGTTTTAAATAAAACTATTTTTGTTGCTGTGTATTTTTTTTATATAGGATAAGGGTGACAAACGAGCACACAGTCCAGTTTTATGTGGTTGCTGTGGCCCATAGACAGCTACATCTATCCTCGATTACGAATTAAAATGCAGACGCGTTGTCACCATACGAAACACAGCAGCGTTAAGCTGCTATTTGACGCTGGTATTCTGTGAGAGTGTGGTCCTTCCCTGGTCGAGCCGACCCATTCGTGCTACAACTATATCAGTAATATAGCTGCAGTATGGCTGTACCACGTATAAAATTACAATTACAAATTACATTGATTATGTTGTATATTGAGAGACTAAAGTTAATATAGGTATTTATTTCTTTAATATTTTCCCTAAGAGATTCCTTTTGACCTAGGTTATAAATTGCTCTTATGTCTCTCTTCTGCTAAACAAAGAAAGCTTCAATATTTGTAGCCTTACCATATAGCAAGATTATGCTATATTTATAACTAAATACGCTAATCTAGCTGTTTCAATGCAAGTAAGACTTTAAATCTTTCTACATCAGAGCTAAGCTAAGTCTGCTAGCTAGTTTCAATATTTTATGGGGACTCTCTTGACGTTTCACGTCAAATTTCTCTGAATTCAAAATTAATCTGAAATAAAATCTATATCGAGGATATACACAGAAGAACAACAGTAGATGACATATAGTATTTAGCCCAGCGGATCAGTATTCTGCTTTATACCAGACTCCTTTTCTGCCTAGGCATCCGCCTGGGTAGGTCCACCCCCTATGATTTTACCTATAATTTGTAACGCTAAATAGCAGTGCGTGCACTATTGTGTTTTAATGTAATAACTACTGTGAGGCACTTTATCTTAGTCCTCAGACGTGATAATGCTTTTGGAGCTTTCTTAGTTTGAAGTTGGCTATAAGTGTCCATAGACGGCTCTGTGGCGCAGTGGCTTAGAAATAAGTTGAGGCGCTGGTAGCCGCGGGTTTGAATCCCGCACGGAACAATAATTGGCCTACAAATAATTGTTCCGCGTTTGGATGTTTGTCCTTGTGAAATTGATGTATGTAAAGTACCCCACGATATAGAAGAAAATCTGAGTGTGGAGGTAACGTTTTTTAAAAGAAAGAAAACGAAAAATGTATCCATACACGGCAGTTGCCACTTACTATCAGATGGATTGTAAGTTCGTTTGTTACTTCAGTTTTATAAATAAAACCAGCCAAATTAAAGTCGGGTTCCGTACCATCGTACAAGATTTAATACTATGTAGGTTAAAAACACGTTTCTAGTAGGGGAGCCCTCTTTAATTTAATTTTTATTATTTGTTGTTATAGCGTCAAGAGAAATACATATTCTGTGAAAACTTCAACTGTCTACCTATTACGGATCACGAGATACAGCCCATTGACAGACAGACAGACAGACGGACGGACGGACGGACGGACGGACGGATGGACGGACGGACAGAGGAGGCTTAGTAATAGGGTCCCGTTGGTTACCCTTCGGGTACAAAACCCTAAAAAAGTATAGATGGGCCGCGGCCATATAGCTCAAAAAACCAAAAATCGATGGAGAAGAAAGGTTTTCGAGTGACAGCCTCGTACTGGCAAGCGCAGCGGTGGATGACCCCCATGAGATGGAGTGACTAACTGATGGAAAAAGCAGGTAGTCGATGGATGTAGGTAGCACAGGACCATACTTTGTTGGAATCTATGGGGGAGACCTAAGTTCGGCAGAGGATTTGTGATGTGGGCTGCAGTGGTAATGAAAGTGATAGTAATTACGAGAAAAACATTGGATTCAATAAGACTCAGTTCCTCCTACTCCTAACTTAAAAGCACACTGGTATTCACGTGTTCAAGAGTAGGTCTGTACACACCATTTATAATTATTATTTTAGGTTTATTTATTTTTAAGCCACGTTAGGTTTACAGCCGTGTGTTTTAAGATTTCAAGTCTTTTTTCTAGTCTAAAGTGTAAAAAATTGTATGTATCTAATCTAAAACTACTTATTTTATCATAAAATTGCTAGATAACAATTTTTTTATCGTATTGATCTCAAAAGCACAAAGGTGAATAATTAGTAATTAATCAAAGTAAATTTAACTCAGTATTAATAACTTTTATTCAATTACCAAGACCAGTTCTAAGAAAGGGGACCTTCTTTGAGAGTAAATTGCCTCTTCTTTCTATATTAATTTCAAGTTTATTCAACCCTGAATGGATACAATTTATAATGAATTTATAATGGACGTCGATCAAATGGCAAGCATTTGGCCTAATTTTTGCCATTAGAAGAGTAGACGTTTAAAAATTGTGGATAAAATGATAAATTACTTCAAAATAACTTTAACATGTTATTTTAATTCCACATTTTCATCAGTCAGTAAATATTCTCCAATAGTATTTTTTTTATAGGGTAGGGTGACAAACGAGCACACAGTCCACCTGATGGTAAATGGTTACTGTGACCCATAGACATCTACATCTATCCTCAATAAAAAATCAAAATGCGGGTGCGTAGTAGGAAGGATTTCTCGCATTTATTAGTCACTTTTTTACGACACCCACGGGATGAGACGGCATAATTAAGATAGTGGATAACTTACGTCATCACCATACGGCGATGTTTACTTATTTACTAGGTATGTCTGGCAGACAAAATTGGGGCGGTGTTACTTATTATAATAAAATTTGTTGGACAATTTCTTTTATTTTAAATATTATAATAATATGGTAAAAGCAACAGTCTTCTGTATTGATGTTCGAAGGCGACAGCAAATCAACGAAATTGAGGCAAAAAAAATCACTGCTTTTTTTCCTCCAGATGAGTCCTATCTGCAAAATCCCACTTAATATGCAAAAAATTGTTAATGCTGAGTAGTACACCAGCATTCGCTTACCACGTGTCTATGAAAGTTAAGAAAACGACCAAGAAGTTGCATTGTATTGCACCATGACAATGCTTTGGGGCATACTGCGAACAAAACAAAGTAATTTTTGGCTTCTGAAAAGATGGAGCTTGTGACCCATCATGCACACAGTTCAGTCCTCGCACCATGCAATTTCTTTATTTTTTCAAAAAATCAAAGATTTGACATTGACGGAGCCGGAAGAGGCCGTGAAAGCTTTCATCCAGCACGTGATAAACATGCCCTTAGACCAATGGTACTTATGTTTCCAAAAATGGTTTGAACGAATGAAAAAGTGCTTAAAATGTAATGGAGAATACTTTTAAAAGCTGTATATATATCGCAGCCAACTAGCTTAATTAGCCTTTCAGTTAACAGCCTAGATATTACATGGCATGGTCACCCTATTAATTTCATTCAATGAGGTGGTCGCTGGTCTGTGCCTAATTAGCGCTATGTGCTATAATAATATTATATATATATGCCGCTTTAGAGTGGCCCAATGGCCATCCCAGCCGCACCTTAACCTACTGTCGCTGATATTACAAGATATGTGCGTATTCTGATACGCTTCGGCTGAATATATTTCAGGCCACTAGTTGAACGGCGTCGTTCAGTAAAAAGGTTAGACTGTTAACTGAAAGGCTAATCAAGCTAGTTGGCTACGACATATACATTACTTTAGACATATTTATTTATTTATTTATGAGTTACGCGAAACTTTCGGTGTACTCCATGTATTTTATCTTATTTATCGTTTTTTTATATAATTAGGTCCAACCAAATGAGAACACTACAAAATATTTTAAAAATAATAATGATAAACCTCACATAAAACTTAAATATTTCTATATATTACATATATAACATAATATAAATAACCATGTTAACTCGAATGAGTTAAACGGAAAGAAGAGAATAAACATAAGAAAATATTAGCACAACTCATATTTTACAAGTAATCGATACACAAGCCTTTGACGTTCAATAACATACCAATCGTAATGACATCTATATTAGGCGATGCTTATACGTTAGTTATATCACAGAGGCAAAGCGTTTGTTGTAAAAAGAAGGCAAAGCGTTTGTTTTAATAAAATTGTTAGTTGCAATTCCAAGTGCTGATTTACCACGTGCTTGGCGGTGAAGGAAAACATCGTAAGGAAAGATATGCAGTATCTAAGAAATAAAAATATTTGGAGGATTCGTGAAATCCGCCAATACGCATTGGAGCAATGCGGCGGACTGATTGCTCCATAAACCTCGCATGAGAGGACGACCTATCCTGTCTCCAGTGACCTGTGCCCAGCAGTGGGAGGAATGATAACTGTAACAGCAGTGGGATGTAGAGGAGATAACAATAAGAATTGCATCGGAGTCGGAAATAATATGGCTACGCTCAGTCCCATTAATTAATTAAACATAAAAAATTGCATCACAGTCAGGGATGAGAATGCTACAGAGAAACTAAATATTGTCCGCTTGTACTTAAGCCTTATTCCTTCGTTCCTCTATCCCTATTTAACAATCAAACGCCTACTATCCTGTACTATTAAGTATTCTGTGCGCCTACGTGACTTTCTTAAGAGGTTAGAATTCTTTATTCGTGTCCCAGATCACTACAACATGTGAATTTTTTATGGTTAAGAGTGTATTGTCATTTTATAGGCGTACAAGCGTATATCAAAGTCTCTTTTACAATTTAAGATCAAGTGGATCTTTGTCAAATGTTGGCTTATTCATAAAAATAGATATTCATAAGTATTATTTATATTTGTAAGTGGAGAATATATGTCAATGTCGAGCAACAGCCGTGCTGCTAAATAGTCGCCTCCGCAACTTTCCGCTTAACCTACATCTTAGATTTCAGAAGATATATTGCGAGACCACAGTAACGTACCTGGAAAGTCAGTTCCACCACTTGCTGCGAATGAACCTGTAAGCTTGTTAGTCTGCCAGTCGAAGGCCACGCACGCCATGATGTGATTGCCGACGTCTACCAACCGGGACAAAGTTAATTGTCTACAAGATATACATAAGTTAAAGAATAACCTGCGCCGCGCCAATCTGATGTGCGCTGACCAGCCAAGCGCGGCAGAAGCAACTGCAAGCCTAACAAAATCTAGACCTTCACAGGATCGTGTGAGCTGGTTGTTATGTCCGTAACATAAAGAGACCTTAAGATCGAATCAATCCAAGAATTGTGTCCGTTGTCGCGCCGTATGTTCGATCTCGCTGACAACGGACCCCATAAACACGTGAGGATCTTTAACCCACGACTCACAAGGCCACTGTACGGACGACTATTTTAACTTCCACATAAAATATTAAGTTTGAGTAGGGACCGACATAAGATACAGACTAGACATACAAAATCGTTGTGAAATATAGCACTGCGTCGGAACATTTTCCAGAAAGCTGAAATGACTGTAGGAAACGACCGGGTGGGCGGTGCCTCACCCAAAAGGACTGTCCAAGCAAAGGAGTTAATCCCAAGGGATGCACCTGCTCTGCCTTGCAAGAAAACGGACAGGCGTAGAAGACCACATAGCAAGTGTAGTTTTGAGTATTGAATACTTTTTACATTAAGGCCATGTTGGATTAAATATCGTATTTAAGACACGATTTTGATGCACGAGAATTGATAAACCTTGAAATAGTATATGCTCGGGAAAATTTTTTTCGATTAAGAATTTAAAGGAAATACTCAATTAATCGTCCGTCGAAAATTGGGCGGTGCTACAGTCCCTTCTGCGGTTCCAAGTTGACTGTCGGTATATCGAAGTGCTTGTACAGTGAAGTATTTGTACAGTAGGGCTACGATGGCTATCTGAGTACAGAACCAGAGTATGAAACCTATCCAACTGCACAGAGGTAATACAGGGTGACGTTATATCGCCGAAACACTTTACACACTTTAAACACTTAGAAAGGTTCTCGAGTAGTAGTAGGTAGCCTCGCACCAGTAGGCGAAGTGTAGGGCAGCCCCCTATTAGTTGGTGTGACGACCTGGTAAGACTAGGGGGAGGCCTATGTTCAGCAGTGGATTTTTGAAGGGCTGTTATTATGATGAAAGATGATGAACTATATTATTTAGGAAGGATAAAAAATGTATTCATGTATGCGTGGGTATATGGATGTAAAGGAGGCCAGAGTGGTGTGTCAGGATCGTGCCAAATGGAAGTCCGCAGTCATTGCCTACCCATCTGGATGACAGGCGTGAGTTTTTTATGATTATGATAAAACAACAGTTCGGCTAGTGGTAGTGTCCAAGGTGCGGAACGACAGGTACTGCGATCCTCAATCCATCTGCCAAAAGTCGCGATTATCTCTTAAACGGGAAAGGCCCCAGCAATAGGCTTTAACGGACTGATTAAGAAATAGAAGATGATCTCATCGACTTAAAAGCATTTGAATTCTATTAAACGAAAATGTCACAATTTTCTAAACCAACGCTTGAAATATATTCCTTTAATTTCAGGTTAAATCATCTAAGAAATGTTTCTGTTTAACAAAATCTGGCAAAATACGACGTTAAATAAAGAATTAGAGAGGTTGCCGAAATTTATTCCCCCGTTTTAGATTTATCTCTAAAGTATTTTATCCATCTTTGGCAATTTTAAGATAAAGCCTATTGAAGTAGATCGTATCGTTGCTTTTATAGGAGATTGTATCAGAGTCAGTGTATTGATGCGGAAAATGAGCTTGCTTAATAATCTGAACTACACCTCCGCGGCGCGTGTAAAATAGGTTAGGTGGAAAATTGTGCTTAAATTGATGAACACTGAGTGGTAGTTAAATATCTAGCAGTACGATTGTGTAACTCTGGTGGAAAACGTTTGCCGTCGGGAATAACTCCGTAACTGCGTTATGTTTTCTAATTTTGATAATATTATGTAACTTAAAAGGAGGTATTAATACCACAAAACCAAATTTCATGGGTCGCCAACAATGATTCTCCACAGAGTTACACAATCATCACATTCGATACAATAAATGAGTTAAGAAAAAACAACATACACTCGTATCGAAAACCTTCTTTGAAGTCGGCTAAAACCAATTCCTCTGTAACTGAAAAAACTTGTTTATATAATTTACCTTATAAATAAAATAATAGGAATTTTAATAACAGGAATAAAAGTTTCAAACCAATAATTTGTATCGACTAAAATTTTGAGGATCCTTATTATTTGGCATTTTTAGTGATGGCTTGCTACAACCAGTAAAAGCTGCTGCTTCCTACGTTTATTGATGAAAACAGGTGTCTTTAAAGTTTACATCTTATATACGTTCCACTGCTGTCATTAAATTATTACATTAAAAACCAAAAATATTAAGTAAAATTAAAACTTAATCAATTGTTCAAGCAAGCAGGATGCTTATGGCTTGTAATAGAATTACTGGGTATTTTGCAAATGTTTACTGTTTCGTCATATTAATTACGAATATTTCATATGGGTATGTCTTAAAAAACATTTTTTCATTTTTATAATGTTATGCTTATTAAATAAATCGTTAAATAAAATTGGCAAGAGGTTTTACAATATGTCGCCTCAATTCATCAAACTGAGCCACACGGTATAAAATTATATCTCACTGAGATTGCGCTTGTGACGTTGCCAGAAAGCTTGCTTTAACTCTTGATGGTATCGTTGCGGGGATTGTATGAAAGTAACGTCATTGCTCGCGGCAACGTTGGCTGGTCTGACCTATTTTGATGATTGCTTGCGTGCTGTTTTCTCAGCATAGTTTAAGGTTTTAAAAATATCAACAACAAGTCGTTTGTTGTTCTTCGTAATTTTGCTTTACTAGGATATGTAATTTTAATTATTATTATGTAACGTATGTATCTTTTATATAGAGTGACAAATGAGCAAAGTGCATTTGATAGCAAGTTGATGCTATGGCCCATAGGCACCTACATCTATACTCGATTAAGTATCATAATCTCATTCACATATTTAAAAAAATTAAAATTGAAGATTCACGTCATTCTATCACCATGGGTGTTGGAACACTGTAAAATGTTATATTCAAACATGCAGAATCTAATTTACATAAAGGATGCTTAAATAAAATTACAACAAAAAATCCTTTGCGTAAAATTAACAAAATAAAATTGACTGGGATAAAAACACGCAGACCCTCCAAATTCGTTCAAATTCGTAAAAATACTGACAATGACTACCTTGCTCTATTTCAATTATTTTCGCAGTTTAGATCGGATTTTGCAATACGCATGCATCGTTTGAATATAGTGGCTTTAATGTAGGTAAATCTCCTTCTGCACACGCTGTTGCTGTGCAATTGCTGTGAATTCCAATCACTATTCTCTTTTTACTTTTTGTAAAGATTAAATATCCAACATTTCAATTATTTTAAGAACTTTCTGGCGGATAAAAATTTAACTTATATAATACTAGCTTTTGCCCGCGACTTCGTCCGCGTGGAGTTCGGTATATCGCGCCCATGTGTGAAAAAGAGTCTGCTAGTACAAGCCACAATTATTATTTAAAAACTGGATGTCGCGGGCAAAAGATAGTAAACTACAAAAATTCTTTATACACCACATTTTTGCTAATCAATTACTGTGTGCCAAAATGATCAGACTACTGGGCGAGCTTACGCGTGAGCAAGCCACATAGAATTGCCCGTGTGAAAAACAATTTTCTCTCAAGTCTATACCCGCAAATTTTAATGTCTGCCCTTGTGATTTGTTTATGGTCATTGCAAAGCAGACTTTGAGGGGAAACTGTATTCGTTTGAATTCAAAGGGAAGATCTCTTGCGCACATCCAGTTATAATTGTGGCTTCCACTACATTGCCATGTAACGCTTTTACTTTTAGTCTGGTTTCTTGGCACAGTTGAGGAGGTTTTAAATGTCGCAACAACATAACAGGAGTGCCCACGCGTAGAATAAGCTTATGATGTGGAAGACCCGATGGTTTCAGTGAATTAAGAAATTCGACATGGTAGTTAATTGCGTCATCTGTGTTGACCACAGAGTCTATTGACGTGTACACCATTTCTTCCCCTCAAAGACGTACACAGTACATCGTTAATTGCCGTTGCTTGGATGTTTTCGGGGTTAGTATGGCACGTTCACACAACCATTCCATTGGCTTATCGTGGATATGAGCAATATCTGGGTAAATTTTGGATATTAACTCCTGTAACGTAAATACAACTGTGCACAAATTATCTGGGATGGTTATCATTCCGTCATTTATCGGGTAACCACCGTTGCCGATTTCAAGTAGGAGATTTGCAAATCCACCAGCAGACTCTTTTTCTCCTAAGTGTACCCGCATATTCTTCGAGAGCTTGAGGATTTTAATTAGAGGCCATAAAGTGGATCTCTAAAGACACGCCTTAACTTCATCTGCTCTAGTTCCTTTTGACACTACTGGTAGAGTCTGTCTAAAATTCCAGCCAGCAAAACCGTTACACGACCCATTAACTTCTTATTTCCTCTTATATCTTGTAGAGTTCTGTTTAAAGCCTCTACGCCACCCTTATGAGCCATGGTTATTTCATCCCACACTATCATTTTCGTATGTTTTAATACTTCAGCAAAATTACTTTATTTCGATATATTACAAATGGGAGTATCAGCTGTTGTTAAATTGAGTGGTAACTTGAAGGTAGCATGAGCAGTTCGTCCACCCTCAAGCAGTGTAGCTGCGATCCTAGAAGAAGCCACGGTCAAAGCAATTCCGCGAGTACTTCTAACTTTGCTAATGGCAAATTTATGAGGAATGTTTTGCCTGTTCCCTCCACCCACCCTCATTTTATTCAATTTTTTTGCTAATTTGATTGTAAGCTGTTCGTCATTCAGTGATCCTTCATTATATTTAACTGTGTTTTCTAATGATACTAAGTCGTAACTTGTCTCTTTAAGAAACTCTCTATTTTCAAATTGTTATTCTTTGCTTGGCTGAGGTAACCCATACTCTTTTAGTAGCCGACCACCCAACGCTAATACGGCATCTTCTACTACCGAAAGGCATTTGTTAAATACCACATCTGTTATGTGCTCTACATCCACATCTCCCTGTCTTTTTAATTGCCTTTTAAAATCTTCAGATAGGTTTTATTTGAATTTCTCCTAAAGGCTTAAAGGGTTTGATACTTGGCAGAACACTAAAATAATCGTAAAAAGATCCCGAATCATTTGCGGTGATTGGCAAAGTGCTGCCTCTTCCATTGCTGCGAACAAATGCCGATCATCTTCAAGTAAGCCGAGAGCTTTGCACGCTGATTGGAACGTGGAATATATATGACCATCTACAGTTTTTAACGCTTCAAACGAAATTGGGCCCTGGATCTCGTGAAGAAGCATGCGAAGGTGAAAGCATTCTGTATTGTTCGGATGCACAGTATATAAACCCTGCCGAGAACGTGCTCTTTTTTGACCCCTGGCCAGCCTTCAACGTTTGCTCCTCTCTTTCTCCTTTGGAACTTTCTTTTATCCCAAACGTTTTATGAAAAATTTATCCAAAGCAATGTTTTCGCAAATTTATCCATTTTAAACAAATCGAAAAAGGAGAGGAGTGTGGTTGTTGGAGGACTATTCACTCTTTTACTCAGATTTTTCTCACTAAAATAAACCCTTTGCCCATTTTCCAAATGAACAGCGAGGTGGACTACGGAAGGGAAACGCTCATGAATGGGAAATTCAAGGATACGCCATACTGCCTCTGACGAACTTATATATCTTCCACTTGTGTAGGTTTTAACTTTATCTTTCTCATTCTCTAAAGCAAGCGATGCCTGGTATTTACAGATGTATTTTATTGATTTCACCAAATGACAATATTCCACATTTAAATGAGCGTTAAATGTTTTTAATAATACTGGATTATAAGGGACTACCCAGCGATTATCTATGATTGTGGCTTTGATATCAACAGAGAACCCACCGTCATCTAGTAAACGTCTCTTGTACTGCGAATAACCGTCTTTACCAGTATGAGTTTCCCTTATGAGGCCCTGGGGTATCGTTTACTGCACATGTTATCTTTCATACATGGTGACTTTCGATTTAAAGTTCCACATGGACCATGTATCATATTACATTTAACGATTTCGTGAAGCTCTGGGTCACGTTTGGGAGCCGGTATTTCAGCACAAATTATATTGTCGATTTGATCCAGAGTAATACGTTTGTGATGCCACAAAAGAATATGAATATGTGGAAGACCTCTCTTTTGCCATTCCGTTGAGTACATATGTTCATGATCTTTTTCACCTTTAGTCGAAACACCCTCGAAATCATATCGTGTCTATCATGAGATTGTTGTCCTTGAAGCAATAACTCTTTTATCTCGTCCCAGCGAGGATTGCATGTGAAAGTGATAAAAAGATCAGGCCGACCGTAATTCCTAACATAGGTCATAGCGTCCTGTGTTATTTCGTGCATATACCTAGGTCCCCCCGTAAAAGATGATGGAAGGACAACCATTTGTCCTAGTTGGTTGGCTTCTGCGTCTTGTCGTCCAATAGCATCTTTTAAATGAATGTAACTATCAGCACGTAATTTGGCTTGATAATTTTTGATATAATTTAATCTCTCTCTTTCTATTTTGGCGTATTCATCTACCAAATATAGACTAAAAAGGGCACTATGTTGACTAAATAGTTATCTTCTCCTTCTTTAATCATTATTCTATACGAATAGAAACTTGCAGAAGAGACAGTTTTATTAAGCGGCAACTTAGTTGTGGGATCGCGTTGTGGTATGTTGATTGAATACCCATCACCCCCCAGCAAAACATCAATGGATACTGTAGCGCATCATATGCTCGATATATCTCACTAATACGCAATAATCTCACTAATTCGATTAAATTGTTGATCTACTAACACTAAAGCCACTTCTTTGTAGTTGGTGCATTGTACCTACCTCTATGTTCTTCTGGTGGTTTTTTATCAGCATGTATGACAACTTTGTATGACTCTGAAGGAGGGGCTTTATCAATGGCACTTTTCAGATCTTTTATATACGGGTTCACTTGATGCAGCATATTCTGCAATTGTTTGATTAAATTTGGCTTTAAGTTAGGAAATTTAGAACATGGAATCTTTGCTTCTCGATCATCTAGACCTACAAAATATATTTTAAGGTACTGAGCGTCATGTTCGGCTTCTGGTAATATACTTCCAATTAAATAAAAGACCTGGCCTTGTACTTTAAAAGTCGGTGAAAAACCATCTGCTGTTACCTGTTTATCACCAAAGGAAGTCATCTGGAAACAGGCATTATATTTACGAATATTACCCATAAAATGGTCATGATCTGGGTGTAGATCATTAATCAAACTAAAGAGTGGTTCAGGCAGTTGTTTCAACCGATCAAGTTGCACTTTTCCAGCGCTGCAACACATACTACGTGTCTCATCCTTCCTTTTCAGCGCATTGCACCACTGACACTTGTATGTCATAGAACCCAAGGCTACACTCCTGTCAGTTCTATTAGCAATATCAGGGTCATACTCCATAGCGGAATGGACCTTGTTATTCCATAAACGCAGTGTAATGTTTTCCTCATACCGTGACTAAATTGCTCTATGCACTTGTGGATTCGCAGTTTGGTAATTTGAAACAGCTTGCCTGTGTACATCGGGATTTTTTTTCTGATAAGCGGACACAGTTTTACGATTTGAATCTGGCTTGTTCTGCCTATATCTTTCTTGTGCACTTTTTAATTGACTTTTTCTCGTGTAATTAGTAAATCTCGACCTTCGTTTATTTTTCTTTTTTCATGTTTTAATGTCGACGATACTGATTGATCTGTTCCGCTGGTTGGAGATGATATTTCACTGTTTACAAAAGATGTAACAGTTAAATGGTCAAGCTCTGAAAAAGGATCACGCTCTTCGACAAGTACCTCCATGCGACGCTGTGTAATTTTCTTCGCAACAATAGGCAGATAGGCGTCAAAATGTCCATTAGATAAATCATGGCTAAATCGTAATCGCCTTACGGGACAGATATCTGTTCCGGATTCTGTGTATAGAAGACGGTTTCGATATACTTCAAACCGAAACGGAAATATGAATTCTGCATCTACCAATTCACAAAGTCCACCGTAAGTTTCATTTTTTAACATATCCGCTGAATATTCATTTGCTGTTGAATAATTATCGCCATTTCTGTCGTGGGTCATAACTGAAAACCTAGGCCAATCATTTACTACAAATCTAACAATTTGTGAACGCACCACCATCGCATTTTATTGGGTTCCGTACATTAAAAATGAAAGAACACGAAACAAACAGGCGCCGTCACCTATAATGGGGACGACAGTATGTTTTTCCATTTTTCCTTTAATATTAAGAGTTTCTGTAGTCATTTTTTCAGTGAGAAAAAATACTTCAATCAACAATACCTAATCACAAAGCAAATCGAATTCCAAGTTTGAACAGTGGTTGTAAGAAAGACAAAATCAAGCAACTAATCCGAAACACGAAGCAAATCTTAGACCGTAAGCAAGCAAACAAAGTTGAAGTCTAGTCAAATATCCGTTAACAGTGAATAGGTACCAAATGTGGTACAGGTTGAAGCGCTCATTCATCATTCACTTTATATTAGTTCGAAAAAACCCAACGTTACCGCGTTCTAAAACGATACCAACGCCATCTATTGGTAGGGATTGGAACTTGAAGATCAATACAAAATAGGTAGGTACCTAAGTATTTCTTTTGGATTTGCCATTTTATAAATCTACACTAATATAATATATAATAATAATAATATAATATATATAAAGATATATAATAATATTATAAAGAGGAAAGATTTATTTGTTTGTTTGAATTGAATAGGCTCCGAAACTACTGAACCGATTTGAAAAATTCTTCCACCATTAGAATCCTACATTATCCCTAATGAACATAGGCTATAGAATATTTTCAAAAATGTTAGGGATCCGTATGAAAACTTCGATAATGTAACCCAAGGTGTGAAAAAAATACCAAAAAGTATCCTTATATCGCGTACGCTGCGGAAACTATTGACAATAGAGCAAATTGATGTGCTTCAGATCTATAGAAGACATCAATATCTACAAAAAGTCTGCAATATCATATGTCTAACTGTTACAGCTATGTCACAATAACTACTTTTCCATGTTAAAGTATGCGATAGTAACGCCGAAAATTACTTATATCGCGTATGCTGCGCTAACTATTGACAATAGAGCAAAATAATGTACTACAGTTTTATAGAAGACATCAATATCTATAGAAAAGTCCGTGGTACCATATGTGTAACTATTACAGTTATGTCACAATAACTACTTTTTTATGTTAAAATATGCAATAGTAATCCCGAAAATTCCTTATATCGCGTATGCTGCGAAAACTATTGACAATAGGGCAAAGTGATGTACTACAGTTTTATAGAAGACATCAATATCTATAGAAAAATCTGCGATACCATATGTCTAACTATTACAGTTATGTCACAATAACTACTTTTTCACGTTAAAATATGCAATAGTAACGCCGGTACAAACTAGGCCACATACGTACGTACCTTGGTATTAATCCTTATATCCTAAGAAATCACTTTGTATTCAAGGTTATATAAGTACCTGTACCATGCATAACCACCAATTACTTTAACCATGTAATTTAAGTAACATTTTTCACTTTTTAAATCTCTCGAAGTTCGCATGTCGCGAGGCGTAGACGTGTGATATACGCGGGTGAAACCGCGGGGCACAGCTAGTTTGTAAAAAATATATATTTGGTTTGGTTGTTTATTTTCATTGTTTTTTAATTTTTAAATTAGTATTTTTTTGTTCAGGTTTAATTTTGTGCAAATTTTTTGTACAAATCTTCTTGTCTATTTTGTTTTATGTTTTTGTGCAATAAAAGTATATTCTATTTTATTCTAATAAATTAAGTTTAAAATATTTATCAATATCATTTACGTTATTTACGACCCAAAAACCTTAAAAATGACACCCAAGTCACCCAACCCATGATGATTTTTACATACAAACATACATCCATCCATCCTTCCATCCATGTTGGTTTCAAACCATAATCGATGCCATTTTCGTAATTAACGTCCCAAAAAACTATAAAACGACACCCATATTGACATTTCAACCACATCGCACCCCCACAGGGGACGATGGTAGGTATTTCCCGTCTGCTACGTTGGAGTTTGAAATAGTTGTTGTTTTCGTAATCAGCGACCCGATAAACCATAAATTTGTCACCCCTTTTCCACCTTTTAGGGATTGAATTCTGAGAGCCTGAAACACTTGTTTACTCATTTATTGAAAGGAGTACTCCTATGAAGTTTCGAATAAAATACTTTAACTAATCTTGTTTCCCCATACAAAATTTCACCCCCTTTTTCACCCCCTTAGGGGTTGAATTTTCAAAAACCCTAGGACACGTAATTGTTTAATTCTAATCGTTAACCTAAAAACAAAGTTTCAGGCTCCTAGCTCTAAAAATAATGGACTTCCATACAAACTTTTAACCCCTTTTTCACCCTCTTAGGGGGCGAATTTTCAAAAATCTTTAAAAATCCTTTCTTAGCGGATGCCTACGTAATTACAACTGTGCCAAATGCCAAATTTCAGTGTCAGTCAGGTTTGCCTTTTATATATTATATAAATAATAAAGATTATTTAAGAAATTTTGCTTCGGAAAATATTTTTGAGTTCTGAAAAGGTCCTATGGCTGCAGTATTACCCAACCACGACAAACTGTCACCTTTTTTATTATACTGCTTAAAACATCTGCAACAGTCGAATTACAACAAATAAATACATGGATTAAGCGGAGCTAGGAGAAGAAGTTTTATTAAGTAACAAGCTGACTCGGCACACCTTATCTACCTCACCCTTTTCGGTTTTTGATCCAGGTTAACTTCATAATTTTTAATGTAAATAAAAAATAATAATAACTCGACCACATCACCAAATACTACGTCCAGTTTACTTGATTTTTTTATTGTATTAAACCAACACATTGTGTATATGAGTCATTTTTGGTCTATAAATGGTAACTTGAAAACAGCGTTACCTGTCCCATCCTGGTTTAGCTATTAGCCATCACGGTTACGAAACAAATATATTGAGTAAATATAACCTCAATTGATATAGTCAATCAGAAGTTACAAGATCACTAACAGATGCACAAACGATTAATAAAATATTTTAAGATTAATAATAATAATGTTCATTTTGATGAGATGACATTTCATTTCGACTTGAAAACTTAATATAACAAAATTTCTATTTGTGAAAAAATAGTAAAGCAAAGTTACAGCTTATATACATCCAACTGCTGGGCCTGTGCCTCAAATCATTACTGAGAGGGTTTTTGTGCGCGTGAGTAGACTTCATATGTCTTCGAGAAATATTTTTTTAATTTCTCAGACATGCAGGTTTTCTCACGGTGTTTTCCTTCACCGCAGAACACTAATACAGCACTAAAATTACAATTAACAATCTCATTGTATACGGAATACGAACAGACATAAGCTTGTAATGCCAGTTACTAGACTCCACAGAATTAGTAATTCATTTATGGGGCAGTGTATACGCTTTTACAAGAAAATTCCAGAAAAAGTGCATAGTTTGTCAATCAACAAGTTAAAAAGTTTTATTAAAGAAAAATTTTACCAAAAACGGTTATTATAATATCAAGAAAAACGTAAATAAAAATAACGCTTTAGAATGAGGTGATCTCCAAGATTCTGGTTCTATTAAAATTCCTATAAAAAAGTGTACATAAATATTGTAAAGTGATATATGTTTAAAAAATATAATCCCGCTGAGTTTCTTGCTGATTCTTCCAAGGACAGAGGTATTTTCCGAACCAGTGGTAAATAAAAAATGACTTTCAATGAGTTTTTTTATTTATGCAATTATGTAATAATCTATATCGAAAAAAAAATCTATTCTATTCTATTTTTGCCTGCCGGGATCATATCCGCGTACTGTGAATGTTTCACAGTACGCGGATATGATCCAGCGAGCGCTTAGCTCTTCAAAACTTGTGGAATCTACCATAACCACAAGTTTTAAGTGATTTGCAGCACCCATAATCATTTCATGATTGTGAAAGGTTTAAATTAAAAATAATTAAACTCGATAAAATATGTAAAATTTAATTTATTTCATTAACAGAATTATGAAAAATAATATCATAAATGCACGTTACATGGTACATTTTACTAACACACATTGCAAAGTGACAGATTTATGGATTATACGTTTCATTGGTTTTTCAAAATGTTTTATAGTAAAATGAACTCTCTAAATAGAAACAGACTACAGCTTTTATGAACAAATGGTATTCAGTTTCACAATTTATAAAACAATATTCACATCTGCATTTTCAATGGATTATTTTATTTTCTAACTAGCTTTTTCCCGTGACTTCGTCCGCGTGGAGTTCGGTTATATCGCGCTCATGTGTGAAAAAGAGTCTGCTGGTACAAGCCACAATTATAATTTAAAAACTGGATGTCACGGGCAAAAGCTAGTAAACTACAAAACTTCTTTAGGAACCACATTTTTTGCTAATCTATTACTGTGTCCCAAAATTATCAGACTACTGGGCGAGGTTACGCGTGAGCAAGCCACATAGAATTGCCCGTGTGAAAAACAATTTTCTCTCAAGTCTATACTCACAAATTTTAATGTCTGCCCTTGTGATATGTTTATGGTCATTGCAAAGCAGACTTTGAGGAAACTGTATTCGTTTGAATTCAAAGGAAGATCTCTGCACACATCCAGTTATAATTGTGGCTTCCACTAGATTGCGATGTAACGCTTTTACTTTTAGTCTGGTTCCGTGGCACAGTTGAGGAGGTTTTAAATGTCGCAACAACATAACAGGAGTGCCCACGCGTAGAATAAGCTTATGATGTGGAAGACCCGATGGTTTCAGTGAATTAAGAAATTCGACATGGTAGTTAATTGCGTCATCTGTGTTGACCACAGGGTATATTGACGTGTACACCATTTCTTCCCCCTCAAAAGACGTTAACAGTATATCGTTAATTGCCGCTGCTTGGATGTTTTTCGGGGTTAGTATGGCACGTTCACACAACCATTCCATTGGCTTATCGTGGATATGAGCAATATCTGGGTAAATTTTGGATATTAACTCCTGTAACGTAAATACAATTGTGCACACATTATCAGAGATGGTTATAATTCCGTCATTTATCAGGTAATCACCGTTGCCGATTTCAAGTAGGAGATTCGCAAATCCACCAGCAGACTCTTTTTCTCCTAAGTGTACCCGCATATTTTCCGAGAGCTTGAGGATTTTAATTAGAGGCCATAAAGTGGATCTCTTAAGACACGCCTTAACTTCATCTGCTCTAGTTTCTTTTGGCACTACTGGTAAAGTCTGTCTATAATCTCCAGCCAGCAAAACTTCTTATATCTTGTAGAGTTCTGTTTAAAGCCTCTACGCCACCCTTATGAGCCATGGTTATTTCATCCCACACTATCATTTTCGTATGTTTTAATAAAGCAAAATTACTTTATTTCGATATATTACAAATGGGAGTATCAGCTGTTGTTAAATTGAGTGGTAACTTGAAGGTAGCATGAGCAGTTCATCCACCCTCAAGCAGTGTAGCTGCGATCCTAGACGAAGCCACAGTCAAAGCAATTCCATGAGTACTTCTAACTTTGCTAATGGCAAATTTATGAGGAATGTTTTGCCTGTTCCTCCTCCCACCCTCATTTTATTCAATTTTTTGCTAATTTGATTTTAAGTTGCTTTTGATCATCATTCAGTGATCCTTCATTATATTTAACTGTGTTTTCTAATGATACTAAGTCGTAACTTGTATCTTTAAGAAACTCTCTATTTTCAAATTATTGTTTTTTGCTTGGCTGATGTAACCCATACTCTTTTAGTAGCCGACCACCCAACGCTAATACGGCATCTTCTATTACCGAAAGGCATTTGTTAAATACAACATCTGTTATGTGCTCTACATCCTCATCTCCTGTCTTTCTACTTGCCTTTTAAAATCTTCAGATAGGTATTCTTTGAATTTTTCCCAAAGGCTTAAAAGTTCTGATACCTGGCAGAACACTAAAATAATCGTAAAAAGATCCCGAATCATTTGCTGTGATTGGCAAAGTGCTGCCTCTTTCATTGCTGTGAACAAATGCTGATCATCTTCAAGCAATCCGAGAGCTTTTCACGCTGATTGGAACGTGGAATATACATGAACATCTACAGTTTTAACGCTTCAAACGAAATTGGGCCCCAAATCTCATGAAGAAGCATGCAAAGGTGATAGCATTCTGTATTGTTTGGATGCACAGTATAAACCTGCCCAGAACGTGCTCTTTTTGACCCTGTCTAGCCTTCAACGTTTGCTCCTCTCTTTCTCCTTTGGAACTTTCTTTTATCCCAAACGTAGTATGCAGGTACTTCTAGGTAGAGCAATGTTTTCGCAAATTTATCCATTTTAAACAAATCGAAAAAGGATAGAAGTGTGGTTGTTGGAGGACTATTTACTCTTTCACTCGGATTTTTCTCATTAAAATAAACCCTTTGCCCATTTTCCAAATGAACAGCGAGGTGCACTAGGGAAGGGAAACGCTCATGAATGGGAAATTCAAGGATTTGCCATACTGCCTCTGATGAACTTACATATCTTCCACTTATGTAGGTTTTAACTTCATTCTTATCATTCTCTAAAGCAAAATATGCCTGGTCTGAACCTTTATTTACGTATTTACAGACGTATTTTATTGATTTCACTGAATGACAATATTCCACATTTAAGTGAGCGTTAAATGTTTTTAATAATACTGGATTATAAGAGACTACCCATTGATTATCTATGGTTGTGCCTTTGATATCAACAGAGAACCCACCGTCATCTAGTAAACGTCACTTCTAATGCGGATAACCGTCTTTAACAGTTTGAGTTTTCCTTATGAGAGCCCTGGGGTATCGTTTACTGCACATGTTATGTTTCATACATGGTGACTTTCGATTTAAAGTTCCACATGGACCATGTATCATATTACATTTAACGATTTCGTGAAGCTCTGGGTCACGTTTGGGAGCCGGTATTTCAGCACAAATTATATTGTCGATTTGATCCAGAGTAATACGTTTGTGACGCCACAAAAGAATATGAATATGTGGAAGACCTCTCTTTTGCCATTTCGTTGAGTACATATAGTATCATACTTTACCAAATATTTTGTCCTTTGTCAATAAGTTCATGATCTTTTCACCTTTAGTCGAAACACCCTCGAAATCATATCGTGTCTATCATGAGATTGTTGTCCTTGAAGCAATTACTCTTTATCTCGTCCCAGCGAGGATTGCATGAAAGTGATAAAAGATCAGGCCGGCCGTAATTTCTAACATAGTTCATAACGTCCTGTGTTCTTTCGTGCATATACCTAGGTCCCCCGTAAAGATGATGGAAGGACAACCATTTGTCCTAGTTGGTTGGCTTCTGCGTCTTGTCGTCCAATAGCATCTTTTAAATGGATGTATTTATCAGCACGTAATTTGGCTTGATTATTTTGATATAATTTAATCACTCTGTGTCTATTTTGGCGTAATCATCCACCAAATATTGACTAAAAAGGCACTATGTTGACTAAATAGTTATGTTCTCCTTCCTTTAATCATTATTCTATACGAATAGAAACTTGCAGAAGAGACAGTTTTATTAAGCACCAACTTAGTTGTGGGATCGCGTTGTGGTATGTTTATTGAATACCCATCACCCCCAGCAAAACATCAATGGATACTGTAGCGCATCATATGCTCGATGTATCTCACTAATACGCTGAAGTGAATTACATCGGCTCTCGATGATGATGTCCTTCGATCAAATTGTTTATCTACTAACACTAAAGCCACTTCATTTGTAGTTGGTGTATTGTACCTACCTCTATGTTCTTCTGGTGGTTTTTATCAGCATGTATGCTTTGTATGACTCTGAAGGAGGGGCTTTATCAATGGCACTTTTCAGATCTTTTATATACGGGTTCACTTGATGCAGCATATTCTGCAATTGTCTGATTAAATTTGGCTTTAACTTAGGAAATTTAGAACATCGAATCTTTGCTTCTCGATCATCTTCACCTACAAAATATATTTGTAGGTACTGTTCATGCACTATAGTGTCATGTTCGGCTTCTGGTAATATACTTCCAATTAAATGGAAGACCTGGCCTTGTACTTTAAAAGTCGCTGAAAAACCATCTGCTGTTACCTGTTTACCACCAAAGGAAGTCATCTGGAAACAGGCATTTTATTTACGAATATTACCCATAAAATGGTCATGATCTGGGTGTAGATCATTAATCAAACTAAAGAGTAGTTCAGGCAGTTCAACCGATCAAGTTGCACTTTTCCAGCGCTGCAACACATACCACGTGTCTCATCCTTCCATTTCAGCGCATTGCACCACTGACACTTGTATGTCATAGAATCCCTGCTGTCAGTTCTATAAGCAATATCAGGGTCATACTCCATAGCGGAATGGACCTTGGTTTTCCATAAACGCAGTGTAATGTTTTCCTCATACCGTGACTGAATTGCTCTATGCACTTGTGGATTCACAGTTTGGTAATTTGCAACAGCTTGCCTGTAGATTTTTTTCTGATAAGCGGACACAGCTTTACATTTTGAATCTAGCTTGTTCTGCCTATATCTTTTTTGTGCACTTTTTAATTGACTTTTTCTTGTGTAATTAGTAAATCTCGACCATCGTTTATTTATTTTTTCATATTTTAATGTCGACGATACAGATTGATCTGTTCCGCTGGTTGGAGATGATATTTCACTGTTTACAAAAGATGTAACAGTTAAATGATCACGCTTTTCGACAGGTACCTCCATGCGACGCTGTGTAATTTTCTTCGCAACAATAGGCAGATAGGCGTCAAAATTTGTCCATTAGATAAATCATGGCTAACTCGTAATCGCCTTACTAGGCAGATCAGTACCTAGTTACTTGCTCCGTAGCGTTCGGTCACGCTTACTGTTTGCTCCGATTGTTGCAACCAGTGCAATTTAGCCAGTGCTTCTCAAACTTTTCAGTATCTAATAAGCTTATTAGTTGTTAATACCTGTCACAATGGATACTCATAATTGTTGTGCATGTGGGGAATTGTTATCAGAAGGTCCTCACTGCACTGTATGTAATCAAGTGCTACATTTTCACTGTGCTGGAATAACTGAAGCTGGCTATCGCAAGCTGGGAGATAGAAAGTCTACCTGGCGATGTGTCAAGTGTAAGCAAACTCACTCAATCCAGCATCTTTTATGCCCAAGGGCTCTCTCTGATATACTGGCGCCATTAGAATGCCCTAGAGATGAAGTTATTGCCTTAGGAACTGAATTTGCTGTGCTTAAATCTTCACCAAATAATACTAACGTGGCGCTAAAATAATTTAATGACAAAATTAAGGACTTCGAACAGTGTATAGTACAGGTCGAGAAAGTACCAAAACATGCCAACCTAATTCAGACTGGGTTAGAAAAACTGGAGCAGGAGTCGAACTCTGCGGAGCAATGGTTAATAATGAATAATGTTGAAATAAAGGGTCTAAGATACAATATCCGATTACAAAAACTCAGGTAAATTTCGTCACAAGAGTACCCGTGAGAAAGAGCATAACAAACCGATAATAATCTATTTCTGCAATCGCTATGTGAAGGAAGATTTTGTGGCAGCAGCCAGATATGCATCGAAGACTAGTCATCTCACATCAGGCAGCATGGGATTTGTGGGCAATAATAGGATTTACATCAATAACCACCTAACTATGCACAATAAGACCTTACTCTCTAAAACAAAAAATGCAGCGGTTGAAATGAATTTCCGTTATGTCTGGGTCAAGCATGCCAAGATACATGTAAAAAAAGCCGATATATCGCATATAATTATGGTGAAGTCAGAAAGAGACCTTACAAAAATAGTGTGATGTTAAACTTATTATATTTTTATTCTATTACTATTATTCATAATTTATTATTCATAATTTGTACTACTCGAAACTTATAAGATTGCAGTTTGAGATCCATACGCTGTCGCGGTTAGTTTATGTATTCATTTTGTTATGCAATTGCGTATTCATTTACATTATAATTTTTAAACATCTTATCAATGTGAATAACCTATTTTTAAATCTTATTACATATAGCTTGGTTCGCTTTTGGTCAATTCATTTGCTATCGAATATGAACGATATTTGTATGTTGATATTTTGTACTTATATCTTTGATTTACTCATTGGTCATTAGTCGTAAGCTTTCGAGACTCGCGTGTTGCATATTACGGCGCATTATTCTACCTTTATGAATTATCTACCCGCTTTTATATGGCATTTTTGTTCTCTGTTTTAAATGTTACTTTTCTTTTACTAGTTAATTTACTTCTATTGAATTGCTGCATTGTGATACGAAATTTTATTGTATCAAGTAGTATACAATAAAATTTCAAGAAATATTATTGTAGCAAGTCACAAACGCGTCGGGGAGGTGTACTAATTGTTGCGAGGAATGATTTTTCGGTAGTGGAGAGGGGTGAATGGCGTAGTTCAGCGGAAGATATTTGGGTCTCTATTTTACTAAAAAGATCCAGGCCGCCAGTGCCATATAATATAAACATTTGTGCGCTTTACCTGTGTATAGAAATTTTCGGTAACTCATATAATACCTAATTGCAGAATTTCACAAAAATATTAATACCATAATTATGTCAAATCCGTGTGATAAATTCATAATCGTAGGTGATTTCAAATTTGGTAGTCAAGTAGATTGGAATGTTTACAGCGACAGTAGTGAGTTGTTACCTACCAATTACTCCTATCAATATATTTCTGATTTCCTCGACTCTGTTAACACCTGTAGCTTATCTCAATATAATTGTATACGTAACTTAAATGGGAGACTTGACTTGGTTTTCTCTAATAACCTTGTAGATGTTAAGGAATGCTATGAACCATTATGCCCGCAGATATGCACCATAAGCCTTTGATTATAAAGGCTGATTTAGTTGAAATACATAAACTAGATGATAAGAAGAAAAACACTTATTTTTTTCAGAAAGGTGATTACGCGGCTATTAGTTCAGCTCTTGACCAGGTAAACTGGTATGACCTTTTGGGGAGTGACTCTCTAGACAATGTAGTTACTCTCTTTTATAATAAATTATATGAACTCAGGGAGCAGTTTATTCTCATAAAGTCCACTAGACGCTCGTCACACCCTCCATGGTATAATTCTGCGCTAATAAAGGTCTTAAAAGAAAAACATAAGTATTATCGCAAGTTTAAGTTATATGGTAATTTATCCGCCTATCAATCTTTTTCATTATTACGTAAAGGGGCTAAACAGTTAGAGCGAGACTGCTTTGAATCCTATATTGATAAAATCGAATCTTCCATAACTAGTAACCCAAAAATTTTCTGGTCTTTTACGAGGAATCTTTTACGAACTCTGGTGAAGGAATTAGTAACTTATTCGCTAAATATTTTAGTAATACTTTCGTTGAACCAGAATTGGAAACTTCCGATTCTAAATTATTTCCTATAACTGATTATAGTATTAACGGTATTAGCTCAATAAACGTCTCAGATAAAGATACCTTGAAGCTATTACAAGGCCTCGACATCTCTAAATCTGGTGGCCCCGACC
The DNA here is from genome assembly GCA_029286625.1 of Parnassius orleans. Classification (NCBI taxonomy): domain Eukaryota; kingdom Metazoa; phylum Arthropoda; class Insecta; order Lepidoptera; family Papilionidae; genus Parnassius; species Parnassius orleans. The sequence continues at coordinate 446,782 of JAGSMP010000006.1, read as the reverse complement.
ATATACCACCAATATTTATAATAAATTGTGCGAAAAGCTTAGTCAAATTCATTAGTATACTATTTAAGTGGTCATTAAAAGAAGGAATAGTTCCACAAGTTTGGAAATCTGCCTTCATAACACTGGTTTTAAAAAAAGGCGACAAGTCGAATGTCGGAAATTATCGTCCCATCTCGAAATTATGCCTGTTTTCTAAAGTTCTTGAAAGAATCGTTTATAATGAAGTCTATTATGCAGTACAAAACTGTTTGGGTGATGAAAAACATGGGTTTCTTCGAAAGCGTTCAACTACTTCTAATCTCATTTCGGCTGATGAGTTCATCACTAAAGGCATGGAGCAGCGTGCACAGTTAGACGTAATTTACACAGATTACAGCAAGTGTTTTGATCGTATTAATCATCGTGTTCTTTTACAAAAGCTGTTAGCTGCGGGAATACACGGTGACTTGTAAAATTTCTCTTATACTACTTTACGCCGATGACATGAAATTTTTTAAAACTATTCATAATCTCACAGATGTTAAATAACTTCAAGAAGACCTAAATAGGTTTTCTGATTACTGTAAACTCAATAAGCTTCAATTGAATATCTCCAAATGTTCTCATATAACATTCACACGACAAAGATCTAGTATTGGGTTCGGTTATACATTCGGTAACACATTGAATATATTGTCAACAAAGCATCCAAGGCTCTTGGTTTCATTTTAAGAACTTCAGCCTGCTTCCGCTCTCTTAAAGCTATTAAGATTTTATATTGCTCATATGTGCGAAGCCATTTAGAATATACGTCCCAAGTATGAAACCCACAATATAAAGTTTACATATCTCGTATTGAAAGTATACAGAAAAAAATTCTGAGATACCTCGACTTCAAGGCACAAAAAAAATCAGCCAATTATCTAGAAAGATGTAAGAGATATAATTTTTTGCCGTTGGAATATAGACGTAAAGTCAATGATATTTGTTTCTTAGTTAACATAGTAAATGGATCTATTGATTCTTCTGAGCTACTTACTCACATAATGATTCGAACCGTTACTTTGCGAAAATCCATTATATTAAATATTGATATTGATTTAATATTGAGCGGATTTACAAAGTAACATTTTTCCAACTTTAATCGAAAATGTATTGTTATTGAGCAATTTAATGCTTCTTACTTACATAAAGTAATTAGAAAAGAATCACCGATAAAAATTTAAATATAAAAGCAAAAATTATACGAGTATATCATTCTACGTATTTCCGTAGTGTTATTGCAACTTTGGTATGTTCGGTGGATTGCTTCAGAGTTTATTACTGAATGTTGTGAAATATCCATTGTATTGATGTTAAATTAAAATTCGCTATGATTGGAGTTTCTCTACGTGATAGACTGCGCAATGAGGATATCTGCATTAGAACTAGAGTAACCGACATAGCGCAATTGATCAGTAAGCTGAAGTAGCAATGGGCCGGCCACATAGCTCGAAGAACCGACAACCGATGAGTAAGAAAGGTTGTCGAGTGGTAGTCTCGTACCGGTTAACGAAGTATAGGGCGACCAGGAAGTGGATGGATGCAGGTGAATTGGGACCGTTCTTTGTGGTATTCCTAGGGGGATGAAACAACCTATGCTATGGTCTATGTTCAAGAGTGAACAAATTATGGGCTATAATGATGATGATGAATGACGATTGATGAAACCAATGTGAGAGCAATTCGGCGTATCTGCAATGCGTTTTACGATTCACGACATTCATGTGATAATTAATTTTTTGATTAATTTTTTGGTTTAGCGATCAAGAAATTATTGCTTGGTAATGTACTTATGATTGCAAATTTGATATTAGATTATTTATTCTACATTGATCATTTGACGTTTTAAAAAGTAAACACGTGCCTTACAATTGTGAGACCACTTTCAGGTTAGTAAGTTTAGTTGACGTAATGAACATTCCTTTATTAACACTATATTTGCTTTACAATACACACACGTAATTAAATTGTTTTTATAGTTGTGAATAATTTCAAGATTTTTGAATTATTATGAAAACTGTAGAGTGGTGTTGTAGAAATATCCCGTGGGTGTTGTCAGAGACAACAGAGTGGGGAAAAAACAGGAAATGGGCAGCATTATATTTCTAATAATAACTAAAAAATAAAAAACAAATTGCGGTTGATAACTCTCCTGCCAAGCATGGCAACTATGGCAAATGAAGCAGTCTATGAGGGAGGTCTATGTTCAGCAGAAGACTTTTGATAGGTTGTAAGGAATTATGATTATTACTAATTACTATCTATCTAAATAAATATAAAATACAAAAGTGATAGTAATAAAGATAAGTGTTTAGTGTGCGATTAGACCTTTACGGCCGATAAGAGAATTAAATTACAAACGTGCCCCCCAATTACGAGCGCGAGCGAGCTTGATGATGGGCCTGGAGTTTTATTGCTGTACCGATAAAGCTAACAAGACTGTACTGTGTTGTGCTATGCTGTAACATATTGGTAGTAAAATAAACTCCACCAGATTTTCTTCTAAATGTTTCTTTTCAAAGCTATTCAAACAAAGCGTTTAATTTTTGTTGTTAATGCATTTTTTATAAATAATGCAATTTTTAAAAATGTGAATACCAAGCTTTAATATTTTGTTAATGCTTGGTATTCACATTTTTATGGTTTATTTATTCCCATTGAAGATAACGAAGATTCTATGGTCATATTACAAGTCTACTGCTGAACATAGAGCTCCACTTGTTCTTTTGTTCGTTCGTCGTCACTAAATCTAGTGAGGAGATGCTCTATACTTCGATTACCTGCACGAGACTTCTACTTGAGAACCTTTCTTCCCCATAGATTGTCGAATAATGCAAAAATATCCGCTGGAATCAAACTTTTCTCAATAGTATATCATGCTTAATATATACTTAGCATTATACATTTTTGAAGTAAAACTTCTCTGAGCGCTTTAACCTTGTAGTGGCGGTGTAAGAATATCCACTATCCATTATGATCGCATAGGTATCGTAAGAGGCGATAGAGGGAAAGTGAAATAGGAGATGGGCATTAGCATCTTCCTGATAACAACTCGAAATTATTAAAAACTGCGGTTACTAACCCGCCTGCCAAGCGTGGCAACTATGGCAAAATCTCTCCGAGAAGGTAGCGTCGGACAATAGTATAACATGGTATAATAATATTATATCACTCGTTAAACCCGATTTAAGGATAAACTATTTTCCTAGGCTTAACTAGGTTTACCTAACAACCACCAACAGGAACAACTGGATGTCCGCGGCTTTTATTACATTATGACATTTTCATTTACTAATTCTATGGTATAATAATGTCCTTTTTTATATATTTTGTAGCCTACCAATATTTGTTACCGGTCCTACAGCCAATAATAGGTTGAGGTGCGGCTTCATCAAAGTCACGGACATAGTTGATCCTGTCGGGCTTAGGAAAAACTAGTTTGTCAAATGTTAGTATTCACAAATAAACAAAATTCAACATTTTATTTATTTGTGAATACAGGTAATGAGACAGAATAGATCTTTAAAAAAAATGATGTTCGCTGCATTCAACCCTTAGGTATACAAATATTATAGCTACAATTATATCTATTACATTTCCACATTTAAATTATTTCATTATATTATTTATATCATAATTATATTAGAATATTCAGCAATGATGTAATTATTAATTACAATAGGATATCCGAACAAAAACAGTTTCACTGTAAAAAATCGCGCCAAGTACACTTTCAAATAAAGATACAAAAATGCTGCTTACATTTTTACAAAAAAAAAAACAATTTCATAACCGTTTTAGATTCGAAAAATAAAAATAAAACAAGTACATAACCGTTTTAGATTTGTAAAGTACACATTTTCCTTTTTTTTTCAAATATAGCACGCCACGTTAAGGTCGAGAAATCTTTTGCTCTTAAATTACTTCTACCACAAAAACTTGCACTTATACGATAACATGAGTGATTTATTTCAAAAAACACTTTAATCGATTTATCTCATATTTTGTATAAATCAACTTTATTTTACTACTTTTTTTATAGGACAGGGGCAAACGAGCATGCGGCTCACCTGATGGTAAGTGACTACCGCCGCCCATGAACAACTGCAACACCAGGGGAACCAGAGGAATTGCAGATGCGTTGCCGGCCTTTAAAAGGTAGGCTCTTTCTTGAAGGTCCCTAAGTCGTATCGGTCCGGAAAAATCGCTGGTGGTAAACTATTCCACAAGGAAGTTGTGCGAGGAAAACATCTTCTAAATCGCACAGTGGTGGACCGCCAATCATCCAGATGGTGTGGATGGTATCGGGAGTTCTGCCGCGATGTGCGTTCGTGAAATGTGGCGGCTGGGATTAATCCGAACAATTCCTCAGAGCACTCCCCGTGGTAAATACGAAAGAAAATGCAAAGAGATGCAACATCTCTTCGCAGCGCCAATGAATCGAGCCGATCGGAAAGGACTCGGTCGTCGACGATTCGAGCCGCTCTGCGCTGGATGCGGTCAAGTGGAAGGAGCTGGCACTGGGAGCCCCAGCCAGAGATGGGAACAGTATTCCATGTGAGGCTGAACCTGCGCCTTGTAAGTTGCAGGCGTTGTGCCGGCATGAAATACTGTCCCGCTCTGCTGAGCACGCCAAGCTTTTAGAGGCCAATTTGGCCTTCTCTTCCAGTGACCGCAAAACTGCACGTCACTCGATATGTCGACGCCGAGGATTCCGATACTGGCTGAGGCAACAAGGGAGTGCCTTGAAACTGAGGAGATACGACAAAGGGTTCTTTTAGCGATAAACGCGCAAACTTGTGTCTTCTGAGGATTAAACTGGACTAGATTTAGTCGCCCCAATCTGAGACTTTGTTCAGCAAAGACTCGACTTCAGACACAAGTTTGTTCCGGTACTCGGCGACGTTTTCCGAGAAATATTCGCACGACCGGCGTATAGAGCATCACCAGTGCTATCATCCGCATAGCAATGAATGCTACCGGTTTGCAACATATCATTGATATGCAGAAGAAACAGCGTTGATGATAGCACGCAGCCTTGTGGAACACCAGCATTAATAGGCTTGTAGTCGGAGCATGCACCGTCTACAACGACCTTGATGCTCCGATATACAAGAAAGCTGGTGATCTAATTGCACAATTTCTCGGGAAGCCCATAGGAATGGATCTTCGAAAGAAGCGCTTTGTGCCAAACCCGATCGAAGGCGTTCTCAATGTCTAAACTAACGGCCAATGCCTCCCCTTGGACTCTGCCTCCGCCCATCTATGAGTCAGGTAGACCAGAAGATCACCAGCTGATCGACCCCGACGAAAACCGTATTGGCTGTCACTAATCAGCTGGTGATCCTCAAGGTACCGCATGAGCTGGCAGTTTATAATGGATTCCATTATTTTGGAGAACAAGGGGGTGATGGCGATAGGCCTGTAGTTGGACGGGTCTGAGCGGTCGCCTTTTTTAGGGATCGGTTGGACAAAAGCTGTCTTCCATGATTTCGGGACTACGCCTGGGAGTAGGAGTACCGGAAAGACGCGTTAGAACCGGTGCCAACCCGGAGCACACGTCCTCAGCACAATTGGGGGGATTCCGTCAGGCCCACTCGACTTGTGGATGTCCAGGGAGAGGAGTGCTTTGCAAACCGAGCGCTGTGAGAACCGAACATCCGACATGGAGCACTCACACCGCGGGATGGCCGGCGGTGTGTTCTCCCGTCATCAAGAGTCGAGTTGGACGCAAAAATGAGCCTAAAGGTCGGCTTTCTCTTTTGCGGCGTGGGCCAGTGAGTCGTCCTCCTGTGCAGAGATGGTAGTGATGGCTTACAGAAATTCCTTGGACAGCCTTGGCGAGAGACCAGAATGCACGGGTTCCCGAAGGAAGGCGAACTATTTCTCGCCAATTCTGCCTATATGCTCTGACTTTGCCTTGGCAATAACTTTTGAAGGACCTGAGGCGAAGTTATACTTCTTTTAAGCATGCTGGTGTTTACATCCCGAGCCGCCGAAGCCTCAGCCCAGGCCTGATAGCACTCCTGCTTACTGCGTAATGCAGTCTTACAGGAGCGACCAAACCAAGGCTGCGATCTGCCTCGATAGGTACCACAGATGATGGAATAAATAGTTTCATTCCTGTAACACCACATCAGTGACAGAGTCAGCAACAGCGCTGGGATCATCCGGCGAGAAGCAAACCCACCCCATGGGTAGGATGCAAGAAAGACCGCATTCCGTCCCAATCCGCCGACCTGTAATGCCAAACACGGCGGCAACCTGCAGAACGCAACCGCGAGGGAGCGTGAGTGGCACCACACTCCGGATCAGACAATGGTCCGAAGAGCCGAGAGGGCATCGACGGAAACCTGATATCCGTCCGGATGAGAGGTCAGCAGAAGATCCAACAGGAAGGTGTACGATCCTTCACATCTGGAATCTCGTAGGCGAAGTAACCAGCTGTGTCAGACCATATACCAAGGCAAAGTCATAAACAGATCTCCCCGCATGATCGGTTAAACGTGATCCGCCATTCGGCGTGGTGGGCGTTAAAATCGCCAAGGATCACGATCTCTGCGGATGGGACCTGTTGTAGCAAGGAATCTGTAGCCATTTGGACGTGGTCGATGAGTCGGTCTGTTTCGGCATTACCGCTATAGGACCTATAGAGGCACCCGTAGACGCGCGGATGGTCGTCGCTATCTACGCGTAGGCAAAGGATGGACAGGTCCGAACCTTCAAGACTGCTGAGGCGTCGAGAACAGATGTCTCTCTGACGTATACGCAAACTCCAGCCCGAGGCACAAAGGAGTGTTCCAATTTGTACCCCGGGTAGGAGAGATACGAAGTATCAGCAGGAGAGGACACCTGCGTCTCGGTCAGAAACAAGGCCGGCTTCGGCGTCTCGAGATGGTAGTGGACGGCGTTTAGGTTCGAGTGAAGTCCCTGATGTTGCAGAAATCCACGGATAGCGTGGCAGGGGTCGCCTGGTCTTGTTGCTCAGTTTGCCTCGAGCAGTTATTGTTTTGAGCGGAATTTTGCCCCAGAATACGCGGGGCAGCCTGAGCACCCACGCTCAGGAGTGGAGTAGCATGGTCGTGGATGCTCAGCGAGGATTCTCCAGGGTGCTGGTACCTCCTGGGGTAGTCTAAAATTAAATTCCGCTACCATGTTGATGGGGAGAATTGGGCCTCCGGTCACCTGCACTCACCAGACGAAACGCAAAAGCAGAGCTTCCACTTCACGCCGGTATTCTGTGAGGTCGTGGTACTAACCCGGCTCGAGCCGGCCCATACGTGCAACAGCAAAGCTGCTGCGTGGCTCTACCACCGTTAACTTTAAAAGGAGCTGAAAATAATTTACGTGGACATCCGGATTTCTTTTACGAGGTGGCCATGATAACTCTCGAAAAAATTGACGTATCGAGACTAGGTTTTGTTTATTATTTTCAGAATTACATTAAATAGGTACATATTTCATAACAATAGTCTAATAGTATAGTCCCGTAGTTTATTAATAAAAAGATTTTTTTATTTAAAAAAATTACTATGTACACATTTATAACAACAAAAAATATAGAACCAACGTAACTCAGCACTAGAAGAGATCACTACTATCAAAAAGCGGTATTTTTAATTAATTTGAATTGATTTGACAAGTTACCTCAAATGAAACTCATAATTTAGGTGAAACATATCATTATAATACAATAATTATTATTTCTTTTTTAGAATTACATCAAGTATAGTATTTGCGTTATAGCATGGTGCGGGTGACAGCTTACTGTTTATTGTGGCTAGAGATGGAACAATGTTAAATCGAAGAAAAAGCGATTAACGATACACAAAGCAAAGCAAAAAGTTACGATTAGCTATCGATAAAAACATTATAACTGAAATATATATATTTTTATAAATAAATTGTGCGTTTTTCTTTTTTGGCAAATCAGAACTTGCTGAACGATTAGTTAACGTTGCAGACTCTGAATTTCCTGAACGACTCAATTTAATGTTATTCTGAAAAACTAATAAAACTTATGAATCCAGAACGCATTCACTTCAAAAAACCCATAAAAACGGCATCATACAATAAAAAATCACACATTCATTCATAATAAAATTATGACATAACACACAGATAAAATCCTTGCATCGCACGCATAATGTCACATTATTTATTGAAAACAACAATACCTACAACCACTTGAAGAAATTGACTAGTGGAAGAACTGACACACAAGACCTTTGCATTTTTTAAGTCAGCAGAATAGAAATTCAATTTTTTCTTCAAGTAGACTTGTCATGCACACTGATAGCCATACACCGTCAAGTTTACCGGACGTTACTTCAAGCGCGCTGCAAACTTGACGGTAAACTGGATCGTGTATGGCATTCATAAACTTCTTTAATTAATTTAATACTTGTTTTCTGTTAAAAATTAATACTTATTCGATAATAATAAATGTGTAAAAATAAATAGTGTAAAACTTCCTAAAATAACATAAACATAATGTTTGATTATTATACTTCTTTGTTTAAATAAATGAAACTAATTTTTACGGATTCTATCGCGTTTGATTTAACTTTTTTAATTCCCGACGTTTCATTTCTCTTCAAAATTGTTATTTATTCGATATAGTATATATTTAAATGGGTATAAAAAACATCTAAAAAATCGATATATCGTTCATATACTTCGATGTTTTTAAAATCGATGTCTCACTTTCGAAAATATCGATGTTCTAATCATCGCTCATAAAAACATCGATATGTTTTTATGAGCGATGACCGCCATACCAATATTCTCAAGATAAGGTGTCTATGTGCTTAGACGCCTTGAGATACTATGGCCAACAGTCTGCTGGCTCAAGTTGCCATCAAAATCGCCCAAGGACTGCGCAATGTGACGCATCAACATATTGTAAAGCAGTGTACTATAAAGTATTATTATCATTTGATATCGAGATAACATGGCTTAAAAGACAAGCATCCAAGCCAAAAATCCTGAAAAAAAATGAAAACATGGCTTATAAGACAAGCATTCAAGCCACAACAACAATCACAATCTTTAAAAAGAAATAAAAATTCGACCGAAATTAGTAAAATCTTTTGTGGAATCGAAAAACGGCGCGAGCGAAAATTTGAAATATTGAAAAGTATTAAATAATTGATAGATCGAAATAATTTTTAGTGTAATATGGAAACAATTGATAAACAAAATGATAAATGGCTGTATAAAGTGTTGACGTTTCGTTAATAATTAAAAATATAAGGTTAAAAATTTGGTGAGGTTATGTTGACATCTGATTCGAGAATATATACACTGTAGTCTCACGCCTACACGTTTACACACATATACATACTATGTTGAACGTATACTTGGCGCGAGACACTACAGTGTCTCCGGATTTACAATAATATATAGTCTAATCGAATGTCAAAAAATTATATTTTATGCAATGCCATTATAATATGCCTACTGATGCGTCGCTTAAATATTCATCGATTTACTAGTAGCATTTCTCAATTAAAAATGTTTTAAATTCTTTTTGAAATTTATGAAATGGATTCATGAAAAATAGATGGAACTTTATTGTAGTTTTTAGATAATATACCGAAAACGCTTTTTCTTAGTAATGCTGTCTTTGATGAAATTGTATGAATTTTATTTTTACGTCGATTGTTTGTTATAAAGTAATCATTAAATATTTCAGGATTAGTTTTTACAAATGTCACAACTTCATAAATATACATTGCGGGAAATGTCAATAACTTAAATTTTTTAAATTGTGATTTACAGCTCTCTGTACTCGGTATAATTGCAATAGCACTAGACGAGACGCACACTTTTACTTAGCGCAAATGTGTCAAAAGGATTCGAATAATTTATATTGCATTCATCAATAATTATTGAAAGATCGGTAACTAATTTCGATTTGTGTTTTCGTAAAGTGATGTTTGTTTTTTCCATTATTATTGTATCTTTCATTGCATTAAAATTACAAATCACTATAATTAACAAACTAATTTCAGACCAGTGATGACATCTGTTATAGTGGGTCATACTAGTATTTTATTGCCTATCAATGTATGTTAGTCAGTAGAAACATTAAAATATGAAAGGTGGCGTTGTTTCCAAGTTTTTTAAGTAAAAAAGCGGTCTGTATTTATATTAAATTTGTTGAAATCGTATTTGGTCCGATTATTCCACAATTCACTATATATTGTTTTGTATCTCAGCACTGTGAGTCTGGATACACGTTCACAATCACTTGAGATGTCTTAAATTTATCTAGATTAGTCACTGTTACAATTATTTATTTAGCAGTATTTTTGTTTATTTTACGACACGAATACCTTGAATAACACTGGTGCCGTTGATTAGTGTGTTTGTTGTCACTTTAATGCACTAATGTGTATAATGTGTATGTTTATAATGAGTGGAACGATAAAAGCGACATGCCGGTGTGGCACAGGCATGCCCCTTTTATCTTGCCTTCGCCTTATGCCGCTTCTGTATAATCTGTGCCTAAGGCATGCCCTGTGATTTTAGGTATGGCGCGGTGTGCATGTTACGTACGCCATTGCGAGTTTAGGTATCTCATTGCAATTTTTAGTATACCGTTTCGACCGTTAATTGTGCTAGCGTTTTTCAGAACAGTTGTAACGTTGCAAGCTACTAAATTAGTTGCATGTGTGTATTTCTCACCTTCGCTTTGCTGACAATATAGTTAATATGGCTGAATCGCTGGAGAACCGTATAGCACGACGATAGGTGGCCCTTAGCCGTTGTCCATACTAAGAAGCTTCAAGTCACTTAGCGACCGATGCTGAGGGCTATGCTCAGAGTTACTCTGTGTGTTAGAATTCGTAATGATAATATCCGCAGTAGTATAATTTACTAACATTCAAATAATACTCAACCTTACTTAATACTATAGTTATTTATACTAACAACAGCTTATTACTTTCGTTCTATTTAATACATTGCAACGGTGGAAATCCATTGTTGGCTTAAACCTATTGAAAGTTAATGTTTCACGTGGAAAACGCTGTGTAATGTTGTCATTAAACCGACTGGAAATACGGTAGAGATTTCTTTTACTACGGAGACAAAGGTGCTTCGTTGCTTGTCGATCGTTTTTTGTTTCGAGTCATAATCAACTAATGTAATTTTTTCAGTTATAAGAGTAGCTAGCTATTATATCATTTATAACACATATATAAACTTTTTTTTAAATAATAAAATAAATAAAATTAGTTGGATACACTTTGGATATCGCTGGCACTACAGAAATTAAGAAACACAATTTTAAGTGCTGATTCATCGTGTTCTCAGTCTTAAATATTAATATCGTGAGGCAGCTTGCATATTAAAAAACTAAACAAGTTCGAGAAAATGTAAAATCTGTCGACACGCTTGGGATAGCGCGCGGCGTATTATTTTCTACTTTAAAATTCTTTGGGAAAAGGATTGTGCACTGCATTAATTTATATTAAAAGTAGTTAATGCCACCCTAATGCGCTAAAGTGTGAATTATTGACGTGCTTACTTTTCACTAATTGTTCGTTTAGGGCTCAGACAGCACACTAGCTACGTGTATGTATTGTTGTCAGTGTTTACAGACCCAAAGGTATCAAGGGTATCATTCAAAGGTATCATACCTTGAACATGGTTCAAGGTATGATACCTTTGAAAAAATTATGGAAGGAGTTTTAGTTAAGCTTAATAAACAGAATAAATCTCTTGTAGTATGCGGAGACTTTAATATCAATCACCAGGAAGCTTCTTCCATCAGTATTAAATTTTGCTCATTGTTTAAAAATCATACAATCTTGATAATTTATTCTTCACGTATTGCAGGGTGTAGTGCAACTTGTATTGATAATATTTTTACAGATGTTGTACCAATCAAGAAATTTATAATTCAAAAACTAAGTTCAGATCACTGTGGACAACTGTTTTTATTACCATATATGCACAAAAAATAGGAAATTGAGAAAATTGTGTTTGTTCCGATTAATGCAAAACGCCTGGAGAGATTTAGAAGTAATATGGTAAAAAAACCTCCCATCGCTTTCTTACAAGAACAATTCAGACTATTTATATGGAGTATTATTTACACATATAAGCAATGAATTTAATTAAATATTTACTTCTAAAATATTCTCCAGTAACAGTCGCAAGGCATTTAATGAGTGGGCGACAGTGGGAATTCATAAGAGCAGACGAAGATTATATGAACTTTACCATGAAAGATCATATAATCTTTCCGATACGTTTAGAGAATATGTCAAAAATTATTCTAAAATGTTTAAAGGAGTGTGCTCTACTGCCAAATCTTTACATATTAGTAACAAAATTAAGACCGCTAAAAATAAAATTAAAATGACGTGGAGTATAATTAATAGCGAAACCGGTAAAAACAAACCTCGTAACACAAATTGTCATATATTTCACTGAAATATACCTATTTTGACAACAAAGTCATTGAATACTTCTCCAACTGTCGCCGATTCATTACTCAAACAGAATTTTAATATCTGTTGAAAAGAATTTAGATTTGAAAAAGTATTATCACAAGATATTGTAAAATATTTCAAAACCCTTAATGTAAAGAAAACCGCAGATTTATGGGGGATTTCCGTTACACGTTATTACGTCTATAATAAATTTAATTGCACCTCATCTTGCTATTATTTTTAATATTAGTATCGAATCTGGTGTGTTTCCTGATTTAATGGAACATAGTAAAATAATACCTTTATTTAAATCTGGTAGTACATTGGACCCCGCTTATTTTAGATCTATTTCTGTACTACCAACTCTCAGTAAAATTTTTGAAAAGATAATTTTAGATCAATTCTTAATTTTTTTTTTAATAAAATAAATTACTCCATAAAAATCAATTTGGTTTCACAAGGATTCGCTCAACGACTTATGAAATACTAGCTTATGAAATATATTTTTAATGCCTGGGAGAGTTCATAAGATGCCTTAGGTATTTTTGCGATCTTTCCAAAGCTTTCGATTTTAATCTGGAAACTACAGAATAGAATAGAATAGAATAATTTTTATTCAATATAGATTACATGTGTAATTCTTATTGAAAGTCATTTTTACTTTACCACTGGTTCGAAAAAACCTCTGTCCTGGGAAGAACCAGCAAGAAACCCAGCAGGACTTTTTTTTAAAGTAAGTTTTACATTAATGGTTGTACAAACTATTTAAGTACAAAATTTATTTTAGAAACTGCTTGTAGCGACCACCTCATTCCCAGGGCTATTATCAATCATATATTCATTTATACTATAATAACCCTTTTATACAATTTCAGCTTAACAAAACATTTAAACTTGGTAATAGAGAGAGCCTGTACACTTTCCGGGACCTTGTTGTAATAGCGTATACATTGCCCCAAGAATGAATTACTGACTCTGTGGAGTCGAGAAACTGGTATCACTAGCTTGTGTTTGTTCCTAGTGTTTACAGAATGTATATCACTTTTTACTAAAACTACCTTTGTTTTGTGAACATACATTAAATTTTCGTAAATATACTGAGAGGCCAAAGTTAATATATTTATTTCTTTAAATTTATCTCTAAGAGACTCTCTCGGTTTTAGGTTGTAAATAGCTCTAATGGCCCTCTTCTGTAAAACAAAAATAGTTTCTGAATCAGTTGCATTTCCCCATAGCAAAATCCCATAAGACATTATGCTATGGAAATAACTGAAATAAACTAGTCTAGCTGTCTCGACACTAGTGAGACCTCTAATCTTTTTACAGCATAGGCTGCAGAACTTAGTCTGCTTGCTAGTTTGATATATGGGGCCCCACTGAAGCTTTGCGTCGAGTGATGCCAAGAAAAACAGTGGATTCAACAGGGCTCAGTTCTTCCCATTTAAAACACATTGGTACCCAGATTTTTAACATTAGTTGTTGTAAATTTAATACATTTAGTTTTATTTCCGTTTAAATGTAGATTATTAACGTTAAACCAATGCACTAACTTTGATATAGCATTATTCACTTCGTCACATTTAAATGATTGACGTTTAAGTTTAAAAATCAAGGAAGTATCATCAGCAAATAATACTATATCATGATTATCCTACAAGGAAGGTAAGTCATTAATATATACTAGAAATAGGAATGGGCCGAGAATCGAGCCCTGAGGGACACCCATTAGTACAGGTGACCCGGAAGAACTTTTACCATTGATAATAACTTTCTGCATTCTATTACTTAAATATGAAATAATAAGTTTAAGCGCTGTGTTCTTGACACCATAGTACTGTAGCTTCCTGATTAATGTCTCATGGTGAACACAGTCGAAGGCCTGGAAAGGTCACAAAATATACCCAAAGCATCCTCCGAATTCTCCCATGCACAAAAATATGTTTAATAAGCTCAACTCCAGCGTCAGTTGTCGAGCGACCCTTGTAAAACCGAATTGATTTTTATGTAGCAATTTATTAATATTAAAGAAACTTAAGATCTGATCTAAAATTATTTTTTCAAAATTTTACTAAATGTTGGTAGTACAGAAATCGGTCTAAAGTTGGCGGGGTCTAATGTACTACCAGATTTAAATAAAGGTATGACTTTACTATGTTTCATTAAATCAGAAACACACCAGATTCGACGCTTGTATTAAATATAGTGGCTAGATAAGGTGCTATTATATCTATTATAGATAAAATAACTTTAACGGAAATCCCCATAAGTCTGCCGTTTTCTTAACATCAATTGTTTTAAAATATTTAACGATATCTTTTGGCAATACTCTATGGAATTTAAAAGTATTTGAACAAGCCTTTACATTTTGTTTAAGCAATGATTCGGCGACAGTAGGAGAAGAATTTAATGATTTTGTTGTCAAAAAAGGAACATCAGTAAAATGTTTCTCAAAAGCCATAGCAACTTCTTCATCAGATCGAGTTAAACTGTTGTTAATATTCAATTGAAAATCCGAGTTGCGCGGTTTGACCTTGCCCGTTTCACTATTTATTATTCTCCAGGTCATTTTAATTTTGTTGGATGCAGTTTTAATTTTGTTACTTAAATGTAAAGCCTTAGCTGTGTAGCACACTTTTTAAATATTTTAGAATATGTTTTACATAATCTCTAAATATAACACTAGTATTATATGATCTTTCATTATAAAGCTCATATAACTTTCGCCTACTTTTATAATTCCTACTGTCGCCCATTCATTAAATGATTTGCGACTGTTCAAAGAAAGTTTAGAAGTAAATATTCTACTAAATTCACAAGTTATAATTTTAAATAACATACTATACAAATAATTAGCACTATTTTTAAATGAAAGTGATGGAAGTCTTTTATTATATTACTTCTAAACCTCCAAGCGATGGTCATTTATTGGAACAAACACAACTTCCTTATTTTTCTGTTTTTGTGTATGTAAGGCAATGATACCAACTGTCCACAGTGATCTGAACTTAAATTTTGAATAATTGATTTATGCAAGGGCTTAATATCTGTAAAAATATTATCTATACAGGTTGCAACATTACGGTGACAAAAATATTGCGTTAGACTTATTATTTCATATTTAAATAACAGAACTCAAAAAGTCGTTATCAATGGTAAAGGTTCCTCCGGATCAATAGTATCAATGGGCGTTCCTCAGGGCTCGATTACTTATCTTGTGAGGACAATCACCATATAATATTATTTGCTGATGATACCTCTTAAATTTTCAAACTCAAATGACAGTCAATTAATTTTGACAACGTAAGTAATGCTCAATCGAAATTAGTACATTGATTTAACGCCAAAAATTTGCTCTTAAACGGCAATAAGACAAAATGTATTAAATTTACAATACCTGAACTTAAACATTCAAATACCAATGTGCTCTTAAATGGGGAGGAGTTGAATCTTGTGGATACCAATGTTTTTCTTGGTATTACTATTGACACGAGGCTTCAATGGGGCCCCCATATATCTAAATTAGCAAGCAGTGCTGCTGCATATGTTGTAAGAAAGTTTAGAAGTCTCACCAATGTTGAGACAGCTAGATTAGTTTATTTTAGTTACTTTCATAGCGTGATGTCTTATGGAATTTTGCTATGGGGTAATGCGACTGACATCGAAGCTATATTTGTTTTGCGAAAGAGATCCAGACGGGCGATTTATAACTTAAATTGTAATTAGTCCCTTAGAGAAAAATTTAAAGAAATAAACATATTAACTTTGGCATCGCAATATATTTATGAAAATGTAATGTATGTACATAAAAACATAAATAGCTGTGATAAGAATAAAGATGTTCATTCTTTAAACACTAGGAACAAACATAAGCTTTAATACCAGTTACTAGACTCCACAGAATTAGTATTTCATTTATGGGGCAATGTATACGCTTTTACAACAAAATCCCAGAAAATGTACAAAATTTCTCAATAAATAAGTTTAAACGTTTTATTAAAGAATTTTTTTACAAAAAGGGTTATCATAATATCAAGGAATACATAAGTGAGAAAACCCCTGGGAATGAGGTGATCGCCACCATGCTGGTTCTACGTAGGTCACTCAATAAGTTTTGAGATGCTCGAAATTTAAAAATGGAACGCACCCGTGTTATATGTTTATAAAAAGAAAATTTATTTAAAAATAGAACTCCATAAGCCAATTGCTCAATATAAAAAAAAAAACAAAGTTCTATTAATTTTCCTGCAACGCTTCCCGCGCTTTTCATTTAAAGCAATAGATCTTAAACGTGAACATTTGCGTGCTATGATATATTATGATTTTAAATTTGGTTTAACCGAAAAATTAAGTTTACACCGGTTACAATCAACATTAAGGGACTCAGCACCATCAGGCGCAACAATTTTTAGGTGGTTTGCTGAATTCAAAAGGGGTAAAATTAATTTTAAAGGTGACCAAAGAACCGGGGCCCCGCAAACAGCAGTAACGGCAGAAAATGTATGGACTACTGAAATGTTGGTGAGAAGACCCACAAATCATATACAGACATCGAAAAGATTGTAGGCATTAGTTCGGTGAGCATTTATACCATCCTACATCAACATCTTGGAGTGAGGCAGCTTTGTTGTAGATGGATCCCTCGTTTGCTCTCCGAAAGCGAAAAACAGACTCATAAGGATTGATGCCATGAAATGCGTCTACGTTTTGAAAACGGGGCATCTAGGCGTGTTTCAGAAATTGTTACTGGTGACGAGACATGGATGAATCTATCAATACGATCCGGAAAATAAAAGGCAATCATCGGTATGGGTCTACTCAGAAGGACAGTTACCGACAAAGCTGCAAAGACCTCGCAACGTCGGCAAAAAAATGGTGGCTAGTTTTTTTTCGCGGAGCGGACATTTTTCGACGTCAATGTTGGAAAATTGTAAGTCAGTCAACTCTGAATGGTATACTACAGTTGCATTACCCAAAGCTTTTCAAGCTGTGCGGAAGAAAAGACCAAAGACCGGGCTTCGGGGAATCATGCTGCATCACGATAACGCCTCTTCACATTCCTCCCTTAGAACAAAAGCATTTATTGAGGAATCTGATGTTGAAACTCTATGTCACCCACCTTACAGCCCTGACTTAGCTCCTTGTGATTTCTTTTTGTTCCCAAGAGTCAAAGAAAAAAAAAAGGCAAGTTTTTTTCAAGCGCCGAAGAAGCCGTGGCTGCCTACGAATAAGCGATTTCCGACCTGTCAGATCAAGACTGGCAAAAGTGTTTTCAGAGTTGATTTAGGCGAATGGAACTTTGTATAGAGCATGATGGAGAATATTTTGAAAAGATTTAAAATAAATATTAGTAGTATCTAGAATCCTTTTTGTATATCTAAAAACTTATTGAGTGACCTACGCATTTAAACTTATTTAAAATTTGTACAAACATAAAACAAAATTATTGTAAAGTGAAATATGTTTTTAAAAAAAAGTCCCGCTGGGTTTCTTGCTGGTTCTTCCCAGGACAGTGATAAATAAAAAATGACTTTTATCTATCTTTATCTTTTTTTTAACGTTACCCCCACACTAGGATTTTCTCCTGTATCGTGGATGCAGTTTACAAACATAAATTGCACGAGAACAAACATCCAGACCCAGAACAATTATTTGTAGGCCATACAAATACGAGTATTTGTTCCGTGCGGGAGTCGAACCCGCGGCCCCCAGCGCAACAACTCAACAGCCACTGCGTCACGGAGCCGTGAACTTTCAATAAGTATTATGTAATAATCTATATTGAATAAAAAATATTCCATCCTATTCTATTGTATTCTGTGCGATTCGTTTCGATTTGTTGAAACATATTAATGCGTTGGTATATCCGAGCTCTAAGCCATAAATATGCAGTAACATTAAATATGTTCATTATAAACACATCAACAGAATCTAGGGATATTTTATATTTCATCAAATATCTAAAAATCTATGAAGAATTTTCTGATATAGTAAATGGAAGAATGATAGGTTATTTTCAGGTATTTAATAAAAAATAAAAAACATTTCGTAATTTTTTTGTTTTAAATAAAAATGTTAATTTTTTTAATCGCCGTAGAAAATTAGTACGATAAAAAACTTTTTAAATTAAAATTCTTCATTTATTTTTTAATTAAAATTGAAATAGTCTTATAAAATCTAATTATTAATAATCAGTGTTGCCATCTCTAACATTAATTACACATCGACATCGATTGTTCATACTTAAAATTAAATTGTCAATGTCTTGCTGCGGTATTAGGTCTCATGTTCTTTGCAAGTGTTCGTAAAGTTGTTGTTACGTCGTGAAATTTGGCGGGCATGCTCGACAGGATTTAAGTCAGCGACTGTGCAGGCCAATCCAAAACTTGAATATCGTGGTATCGGAGAGCGGCCGACACCAGTCGCGCCGTATGGTAAGGAGCATTATCGTGCATGAGTAGAAATTTATTTGTGTGTGGGACAATAACAGGTTCTACTACGTCTTCGTTGTATTTTTGTGCAATCATGCTGCCTTGGATCCAAACGAGCTAGGTTCGTCCGCCAAGACGAATTCCTGCCCACACCATGATTGTCTCACCTTGGTATGAGTGGACCTCCTGAGGGTGCCGTAGACGGCTAACTCTCCCTGGAGTTCTCCGAACGCGTGTTCTTCGTGAATCCGGATGAAACCCAAACCATTGTTCGTCACTCCATGTTAAATGCTCCCGAGCCCTCGAAAGCCGCCCACCGCGATTGACACGTCGCAATGCTGGAACTCGTTGCGGTCTTCGAGCATGAAGACCAACTTCATGCAACCTCCTTCGCACGGTTTAGTCACTTGCAAACAGCTAGTGGTCCTTCTAGAGCCTTTGTAGTAGTTGCATCGCTGTGATATTGGGTTGTCTTCTGGCGGTCATTTGGAGAAATCGATCCTATCTCTGCATAGTAACACGATATCTACCCGTGTACTGTTCAGCCACATCCCCAGTACTGAGATAACGTGACCACAACCTTGATATCACGTTTTGGCTGGTGTGTAGTGTTTACGTTTTTAAATTTTGAAAATAGAATAAAAGAGATTTCAATCTGCATATAATCTTTTTATGGAAACTAAAAAGATTTTAAACTATAAAGTCGTAAATAATTTAGGATTACGGTATCCCTAGATTCTGTCAATGTTTTTAAAGATTAACTTGAGCTGACTGACAAGTTACTGAACCTATTTAGTTAAAGAGTCTTCTTTTAAATAAAACTAAGTTTTACGGATTATATGTTAACTTATTTTAAATTCCCAACGTTTCGAGTATACTTTACAGCACCTATGGTCACGGAGGGGTCACTGAGGTATTCGACGTCCCAATTTCAATGTTAACCACGGCTAAATTCAGTTTAAAATTATAAATTTTTGATTTTTGTTTCGATCTACGCAGAATGAGCTTCTCACGCAGAATGAGGTTGGGATTTAATTTTAGCCATATTCTCTATTGAAGTAAGGATGTTTTATTTTTATTTTAATAGCCTTGCGAATCATCCTTGGAAGAAATCGGTGTTCTTTAACGAGGATTTGTGGTCTATAAAATTTGATAAAGTGACGGAGGCGATCCTGTACGTGTTGCAAGCTTCCCGGAACGTCGATTCTACACATCAGTTATGTGTTCTTTTACGGGGGTTTACTCCTGCATATTGTAGACGAATTTTACACTTTACTGATTCTGAAAATTGAATAAAATCCGTAAAATTTAGTTTTATTTAAATGTGAAGTGCTTGCGTAAACATAAGATATCATTATAGAGAGTCGTCTATTTAGCTAAAGGGATTCTTATATCCAACTATATTAAATTAAAGCAAAACACAACTGACATTTTTTTCTAATTTAGACACTGTATGCTTATTTACCGTATGGTGGCGGTGTGAGAGAATCTAGCACTCCATTTATGTGTCGCAAGAGGCGACTAGGATGCACCAAAAATATCTTAGGGCTTTCTTTAGATGGCATTATAACCATCTCGTTTATACCAGGCGTAAAATACCTACTTCGGGACAGGCGGCAGCGTCAAAGGCGCGAAGCGTCTGGTACTACTGATCTTTAATTCGCCAAACGTGATGATTATCGTAAATCCTCCGAACATGGGATAGGGGAGAGGCATTTAGAATATGTAGCAGTGGATTTGTACAGACTGAAGACGAAGAAGAAGAAAATACTAATTTACGGTTTCTTTACATCGCATCCCTAAGCATAAACATTGGGACACCACTATGTATGTAATACTCTTTTTATATTCATAGAAATTTTGGAAACACTGAAACCGATCACAAGAATGGCGCAGATTAAAACGAATTATAGTTACGTTTACTAAGTGTGAAAAGTTAAATGGAAATATTATTTTCTTTCTCCGAGTCTTAACAATTTTTCTTGCGTTAAATGGTGTCTCTTAAGTATCCCAATATATTATTTTATGAGTAAAAAGACAACCAAAATAAATTTAGGTTAAAATAAGTGTTGCCGCTAACAAGGTAAGTGGGACCTGCCGATAATGGGCTTTTTGTTGCCTACGCTAAATCGTTCGTGACACAAACTTGGTTAATAAGGCAACGTTTATAACTAGCAAAAAAAAACTGCTAAAGGTTTGACTTTTATCAATTTTTTTACGAAATTAAGAACAAAAATACAATTTATTTCCATTCATTCAAATATGTTAACCCATCGCAGGTGCACTACCCAACATACGCCTCCCTGTCTCAGCTGCATCTGATAATAACTAAATAATCATTAAATCTACGGTTGTCTACGGCCAGCTGGATACCTAAAGTATTGCCAGTTCTTGACAAGAATAAAATGGACATATACATGTCTAGCATAAATTAAAAAGTATAAAATTTTGTCTAGGTAGTGATGAATACGGTATGATGTAGCTGTTTGTTGTGCTTACGGAATATGGAAGAAAATTTTAAAGGGATTGCTACCGAACTCGACACGATGAACTGGTACGGTATTTGTGGATAAAACTGATTATTTGACATATTGACTGTTTATTAAGTCTACACTTCTTTTCTTTTTAACCGACTTGAAAACGATACAAGGTACGAGTATGTACGTTATGTTTCGCGATATTTCCGTCAGTTGTGTACTGATTTTTAAGTTTTTTTTTATTAAATAGAAAGTTCATAGGTGATTTAATTTAAATCGCGAGAAAATTTCTACCAAAAAGCCTGGAAAATGGGTGATAAAGCTATTAATGTAACTATTTAGATAACGATTTCTTATATTTACGCGAACACTACACATTGAATAAAACTATTTTTACGGTTTTTATCGCGTTTAATTTACTATTTGAATTCCCGACGTTTCGGGTGCTTTACAGCACCCATGGTCACGGGGGGGGACTGAGGTGTTTGACGTCCCAATGTCATAGTTAGCCCGGCTACCTTCAGTTTTTGGAATATTAATTTTTTGGCCGATCTACGCAGAATGAGCTTACAGTATCTTGAAGTCTTGCAGTGGTATGCTTGGGTTTGGATTTAATTTTGTTAATTATAGGATCCCAAGCAGATGGCAGCACCCATCCATCTTCTCTATTGAAATTAAGATGTTTTTTAATCTCAATAGCCTCGCGTATCATCCTTGGTAGGAATCGGTGTTCTTTTGCGAGTATTTGTGGTCTATCAAATCTGATGTAGTGGCGGGGACGATCTTGAACATGTTCACACACTGCAGACTTCCCGGAACGTCGTTGCTTCACGTCAGCTATATGTTCTTTACGCGGCTTTTATAGATCTTTTGTTTGTCCTATGTAAGAGACCAAATTCACAATCCAGCTTGTACACTCCTGCATCTTGTAGAGGGATATCACACTTAACGGATGGTAAAAATTGACTAATCTTCTTCAGCGGCTTGAAGTATGTTTTAATGGAAGCTCGCTTCAAGACGTAGCCAACCTTGTCTGTGACTCCTCTGACATAGGGTAGTACAGCAGGCACACGCTCGACTGTGGCCGGCTTCACTCGGTCACTGTGACGTAGGCGCGGGACCCGAAGCTTGTTGTCTTGCAATACTTGCTTAACGTGCTGAAGCTCGGCGGCCAGATGTTTTCTGTCACAGATCCCTCTATCCTCTATATAATATTATCATAATTAGAATAAGGAGGCCTTTGCGCAGCATTCCTCTTGCTACTTTACAACAGGTTGGAAGGCGTTATATCGTGACTTTGGACTACACAGGCCGTAATATACAAGATTTCATACGAATCATAATTACTGATGAGTAATTATCATCTAAAAACTTCATTTAAAATTCAGCTAAAGTATATGGAGATTAGTTTATTTCGATCAGTGATTGACTTTAAAAAAAATTGACCAACTACTATTATTTATAACAGTACTACTCAATACTGCGTTTTGACTGTATACTTACTTGAAAATCTATACTTATAATATTCCCTTCATTGCCGAATAAGGGCGAAATCACAATCATTTCTTATTCGGCAATGAAGAAGATATGCATCAGCATTGGCAGTGCGTTGAGACACATGAGGTAACATTGCGTCAATCAAAGTGACATGCCACCGGTGCGTTGTGATGTCGTGCGGTGATACATCACACAATGCACGCGTAACGGATTAGGGAACCAGAGAGGCGAAGCGGTAAGAGGTGATGTGGTGCGATGCGAAGAGGTGAACGAGGTGCGCAAACATTTTTTTTATAGGAAAGGGGGCAAACGAGCATACGGCTCACTTGATGGTAAATGACTAACACCGCCCATAAACAACTGCAACACCAGGTTAATTGCAGGTGCGTTTCCGGCCGCTTAGAAAGGAGTAAGCTCTTTTCTTGAAGGTCCCTAAGTCGTATCGGTTCAGGAAAATCGCCGGTGGTAAACTATTCCACAGAGAAGTCGTACGCGGAAGAAAACTCTTTTTTTTTTATAGAATAGGGTGACAAACGAGCACACAGTCCACCTGATGGTAAGTGGTTGCTGTGACCCATAGACATCTACATCTATCTTCAGTAAAGAATAAAAGGCAGATGCGTTGTCACCCGTGAGGACTAAGATGGAATGCCTCTTTTCCAGTAAAAGGGTCTCCGGTTCTCTACACTCACCATACGAAACACAGCAGTGTTAAGCTGCTATTTTACGCTGGTATTCTGTGAGAGCGTGGTCCTTCCCCGGTCGAGCCGACCCATTCGTGCTACAACCATACCAGTAATATAGCTGCAGCATGGCTCTACCACGTATCATATAGCTGCAGCATGGCTCTACCACGTATCATATAGCTGCAGCATGGCTCTACCACGTATCTAATAAACGTACGTAATAAACTCCTAGTGAAATTTACAGTGGTGGACCACCAAGCATCCAGATGGTGTGGATGGTATCGGGAGTTTTGCCACGATGTGCGTGCGAGCAATTTGGCGGCTGGAATTAATCCGAATAATTCCTTAGAGCACTTCCCGTGGTAAATGCGAAAGAAAATTCAAAAGGATGCAACTTCTTTTCGCAGCGCCAGTGAATCGAGCCGTACGGAAAGGACACGGTCGTCGACGATTTGAGCCGCTCTGGGCTGGATGCGGTCAATTGCAAGTAGCTGGCACTGGGCAACCCCAGCCCAGAGATGGGAACAGTATTCCATGTGAGGCCGAACCTGCGCCTTATAAAGTTGCAGGCGATGTGCCAAGCTTTTTAGAGGCCAATTTGGCCTTCCCTTCCAAGTGACCACAAAACTGCACGTTACTCGATATGTCGACGCTGAGGATTCCGATACTGGCTAAGGCAACAAGGGAAGTGCCTTGAAACTGAGGAGATACGATAAAGGGGTTCTTTTTAGCGGTACCGGTACTCGGAGAAGTTTACCTGAGAAATTTTGGCACGGCCGGTGTATAGAGCATCACCAGTGCTGTCAGCCGCATAGCATGAATGTTACCGGTTTGCAATATATCATTGATATGCAGAAGAAATAGCGTCGGTGATAGCACAAAGCCTTGTGGAACACCATCATTAATAGGCTTGTAATCTAAGCATGCACTTTCTATAACGATCTTGATGCTCCGATCTGCAAGAAAGCTGGTGATCCAATTGCACAATTATTTCTCGTGAAGATGGCGATAGACCTGTAGTTAGATCGGTCTGAGCGGTCGCTTTTTTTAGGGATTGGGTGGACGCAAGCCGTCTTCTATGATTTCGGGACCACGCCTAGGGAGTAGAAATACCGGAAAAGATGCGTTAGAACCGGTGCCAACTATGGAGCACACGTCCTCAGCACAATTGGGGGGATTATGTCAGGCCCACTCGACTTGTGAATGTCCAGGGAGAGGTGTGCTTTGCGAACCGAGCGCTGTGTGAACCGCACATCTTGCATGGAGCACTCACACCGCGGGATGGCCGGCTGTGTGCTCCCTCCATCATCGAGTTGGACGCAAAGAAAGAGCGTAGCAGATCTATCGGCTTTCTCCTTTGCGGCATTTCAGCGCCAGTGAGTCATCCTCCCTGTGCAGAGATGGAAGAGATGGCTGACAGAAATCCCCTTGGACAGCCTTGGCGAGAGACCAGAATACACGGGTTCCCGAAGGAAGGCGAACTAGTTTCTCGCCAATTCTGCCTATGTGCTCTGACTTTGCCTTGGCCATTGCTCTTTTGAAGTACCTGGAGGCGGAATTATACTTCTTTGTAAGGCCGCTGGTGCTTACATCCCGGGACGTTGATGCATCAGCCCAGGCCCGGAGCAGTCCTGCTTATAGCGTGATGCTATTTTACAGGAGCGATGAAACCATGGCTGACATCTGCCTCCGATGGGTACCATAGAGGAAGGAATAAAAAGTTCCATACCCTGAAGTACCACATTAGCGATAGAATTAGCAAAAACGTTGGGATCATCCGGCGAGAATCAAGGCCGGATGCAAAGAAAGACCGCATCCTATCCCAATCGGCCGACCTATAGTACCAAACACGGCGGCAGCTTGCAGAATGCAACCGCGATTTAAGCGTGAGTGGCACCACATTCCGGACTAGACAATGGTCCGAGGAGCCAAGAGGGGCGTCAACGGAGACCTGATATCTGTCCGGATGAGAGGTCAGCAGAAGGTCCAACAGGGAAGGTGCATGGTCCTCCACATCTGGAATCCGCGTAGACGAAGTACCCAGTTGTGTCAGACCATATGCCAAGGCAAAATCATGAACAGATCTCACCGCAAGATCGGTTAAACGTGAACCGAGCTATTTGGCGTGGTGGGCGTGAAAATCGCTGAGGATCACGATCTCTGCGGATGGGATCTGCCGTAGCAAGGAATCTGTAGTCATTTGGACGTGGTCAAAGAGTCGGTCTATTTCGGTGTTATCGCTATGGGACCTGTAGAGGCATCCGTAGACGTGCGGACGGTCATTGATGTCTACGCGTAGCCAAAAGATGGACAGGTACACACGAATAGCGTGGCAGGGGTCGCCTTGGTCTTGTTGCTCAGTTTGCCCCGAGCAGTTATTGTCTTGAGCGGAATTAGTTGCTTGGTCGTGGATGCTCAGCGAAGGATTCCTAAAGAAGGTGCTGGTACCCTCCTGGGGTAGTCTTACATTTAATTCCGCTACCATGTTGATGGGGAGGCATATGGCACTCAATGCGTGAAATATTAGCGGTGTGACGACGCAACACACCAGTAATGCCCAGATTTGTTATTTCAGACAGAGGCAAAGGTTGATTGTTGAAACAAACACCAACGTGTTGGGCTTAAGAGATTTTATGTATTCAATAAAGCTAACCCTTACCACATTTTCTAATACACATAACATACTAGGATATCAAGGTTGCGTAATTCACTGATGAAATTCTACCTTCTTGTTGCCGTAGATTACTAGCAAATCCCAAGTAAATTTATATGTCGCTGATTTAGGACTAGATATAAAATAATATTATATTTGAGTTAGTGGGAATTAGGGACGTTACGAAAATATATTTCTTATGAATTTTATTTGTGTATCAAAAGTCTCTAATATTTGTCGCTTTTGTTTATGAATTGGAATTATTTTGTAGCGCGTGTTAGTGCTGACAAAAATTGAGCAATTCATTTTAAGTAAAATTCAGTTATGTACAGCAGTGCGTTTGTGATGGAGCTGTAATGTCTATTAATTGATTGCAATACATTGTATATTTTTTTCGCATTTTAAAGTACCTACAACTGAAACTTTGTTTAGCTGTAGCTGGCTATTAACTTATGAACAAATTAAATCCATAAAGACTGACAGATTTATATACAATTTTCCAGAATAACATGCTATAATATTTATGGTAGATAAGATCAGGCCGACTTTTATAACGGCAAAATGTTTTTCCTTGTCAATTTATTTGATGTGAAAGGTGAGGAAAACATCAATGGACCTCTTATAGCCTAGTATTTTATTTTAAGATTTTTAATAAAACCTTTTTAAAGTGAAAACTTCTTTAGAAACGTGATTTGAAACTCGATGAAACGAAAATGCGACACAAATAAAAGACAAACATACATCTATAGGATTTAGCCTGCGAGAGAATGAGATAGAATATAGTATACAGTGTTTCATATTATCTTGGTCTCCTTTTCTGAAGGTCACACTTTTAACGCGTGTGAACTGCACACATGTTTTTTTTATTTATGCGTTATATAAAGTATTTGTGAGTATGGTATTTAAACAAAATGTCAAAATAATTAAAATTGTAAAATATTTTGACGGCTTCACGCATCTTTCTGAAAAACTTCGCGAAAATGTTACAAGTTAGGTATAAACTTTTTATATGAAAACTAACTGTGCTCGGCATATGTTGCAATTACTTTTTGTCATAAATATACTAGGGCGGGCGCACAATAAATAACAAAAGTTAGAAACTGGTAAAAAGAAATATTAACGTTTGCATAATAAAGAGAGATAATAATTGTTATATTATTTTCTAAGTTCAAGTATGCCAGTGTGGGTGAAACTCGAAACAAAAAATCGACTTAACCGTAAAAAATTCGACGCTGACAACATCCTGGGTGATTCCGTTAATAACATTCAAGTCGTTATCTTTTTTTAATGAATTTGACAAATGAACTTCTACCTACTTATAAGTGGATATTGTAGCTCATGGAGAATTGTAAACAACTTCAAACAAAGTAGGCTACAGATGCGTTATCACCTCTGCGGACTAAAATGGAATATACTATATATTATTACACCGCCACTTCACGGTCAATCGATTTTTCTCTTGTCATGTAAACACTCACATGTTAAACTACATTTTTTTTATAGGATAAGGGCGACAAACGAGCACACAGTCCACCTGATGGTAAGTGGTTGCTGCGCCCCACAGACATCTACATCTATCCTCGATTACGAACCAAAATGCAGATGCTTTGTCACCCGTGATGACTAAGATGGAATGCCTCGTTTCCATTAAAAAGGGTCTCCGGTTCTCTACACTCACCATACGAAACACAGCTGCGTAAAGCTGTTATTTTATGTTGGTATTCTGTGAGAGCGTGGTCCTTCCCCGGTCAAGCCGACGTATTCTTGCTACTACTATACTACTATTATAGCTGCAGCATGGCTCTACCACGTAAAACACCGACAGATATTACGATGTGGCAGAATTATAATAGCGTTACGTGAGTGAGTGTGAGTGTGTAGTACGTTACGCTGATTTATTGTTGTTAATGTAATTATAAGTGAAATAATTAATTGCGTAAGCTAGAGAGCAAGTTGAATATCCGCTCTCATACATTATTTTACCACTCTCACTTTCTTGTTTGTCTTTCTGTCGTTCCGGGTGGAATCTTGCATCTCAAATTTCGAGCGCATCCCATTTAGCTAGTATATAAAAAAAACGTGATATATTAAAAAAAATAGTACAAAATTAAAAAAAAAGTCACTTGTTTTAACATTATCTTTTGACGTGTTGTTAAAAGTCTACATTTATATGCACTTTTTCCTATATTACTTGGACTTCACCCGTTGTAGGGAGGAATTGTCTTAATCGTTACGCTTGGCAAGCGGATTGACGAACGCAGTTCCAGATGTCTCGACCTTTGATGCCTCTGCCAGTCTTTGATCTGGGTATTTTACGTTTGGCCTAAACAAAATGATTTTGCCGCTATTTATCAGAAGCCATAATATTTTTCTGGCATTTCCCATAGTTGCTTATTACAACATCTGGTAATATTTCTAAGTTTAAGTCATATGGATATTATATTATAATTAATTCAAGAAACTTCTATTATCCAGACTTAGCCTTCGATTCTAATTTAAAATATTATTGTATAATATGCTTAATCATTCTCCATTTGAAAGTTTCTTGTTACGCCTAAATTAAATTTCCTCAATTTGAAACTAATTTAATAAGCGTTTTCATTTGTTCATATCGTGAATACCTGTGACTATGACAACAAATAGATTTAAGACTTGAATATGTATTTTATATGCATCTTGTACCTACAATATCTATATTGTGAGTGATCCTAAAATAAATAAAATAAAATAATGTGCTTATTTTATGTTTTTTTTTAAAATTATTTATATAAAAAAGGTAACGATAATTTTATAACGCTTGATTATCAATATTTATAGGTACACCAAAGCTAATCTACGCCCTATGGACGTCTAAGCGCGGGAAAATGTGGCAATTCAGTTCTCGAAATTGGTATCAATAAAGGATAAGCCCCAAAAGTACGATAGCATCGTCTACTGCGATAAGAGAATTAAATTACTATCGTGTTTCCAATTACATGTGGATAGAACCAGTCACCTTGATGACGTTAGACATTATTGGCGTTACAATAAGTACTAATTACAGAATGGTTATTCAAACAATTAAAGAAATTTGACACGTATACATAAATAAAGGGTCTATATTTATATATTTAATGTATTATGTAATTTTAAATACGTAACAAACCAATTTTGTTAGTTTTGTTATAATTATAATTTAATAATTAATTTATTAATATATACAATATTAAAAACAATAATAAAAAATAACTTAATTATCATACAGTCCTACTCCCCGTGGTATCGTACCACGCTTCCCCACACGCGTTCCACGCTGAATGGCTATACTTAGCCTTTGAGTGAGAAAAGAACCAGCCCTCTTATCAGCAGCAGCAACGACCAGTCGCGGATAGAGTACCTTTAGGAACTTCACCGCACGTGGATCCCACGGACCGATAGTCTCTACAGCAAATTGCACAGATATGTAGTCATCTCTCAGAGACTCATATTTGCGCCACTTACTCAGTTCAGCTGCCTCTGATACCGCCACGGTTTTAAACGAGGTACCCCTGAGACGAGAGGTCGCCAAAATATCTACGCAAGTGGCACACTAGGGCTTAACCGTGCTTTTTTACGTGGTAGAACTATGCTGCAGCTATATTAATAGTATAGTTGTAGCACGAATGGGTCGGCTCGACCGGGGAAGGACCACGCTCTCACAGAATACCAACGTGAAATAGCAGCTTTACGCTGCTGTGTTTCGTATTGTGAGTGTAGAGAACCGGAGACCCTTTTTACTGGAAACGAGGCATTCCATCTAGCCCTCACGGTTGACAACGCATCTGCATTTTGATTCGTAATTGAAGATAGATGTAGATGTCTATGGGCCACAGCAGCCACTTACCATCAGGTGAACTGTGTGCTCGATTGTCACCCTTATCCTATTAAAAAAACCTCTCTCACAAGAGACCAATGTCATACCGTGGGGTCTCCTGCCGTCGTCTCTAAATATTCCACAAGGCTCTAAAACCGAGGGAATATTTACAAGGACAAGAGCCCTTCGGATGACATAGTTCAAAGAACCGTGCCGTGAAAACCTACCTGAACTTTTCTTACATGAAAGTCCGTGGAGCCCAAACTTGTCGACGCTGCTTGCTTGCAAGCTTTTCTCATCAAGTAATTTGCCGAGATAATAATAATTACTTTTGTATAAAAAAATCGGACCAGAACATGTAATACTCGTGCTATGGGGGTTCTATCCCGGGCATCCAGTCTCGACGATTTTTGCCTGTTTCTGATACTGATATAGGAATGTCGTATATTAACCAAGATACTATATTCATTTAAATAAAACTAGTTTTACGGATTTTATCGCATATATTAAGTTATTTTATATTCCCGTCGTTTCGAGTACTTTACAGCACCCATGGTCACGGGGGGCACTGAGGTATTTGACGTCCTAATGTCATAGTTAAACACAGTTACCTCCAGATTAAAAATTATTAATTTTTGTTCCGATCTACGCAGTATGAACTTACAGTATCTTTAAGTAGTAAGTAAGTCTTGCAGTTGTATGCTTGGGTTAGGATTTAATTTTCTTATTTATAGGATCCCAAGCAGATGGTAGCACCCAGCCATCTTCTCTATTGAAATTAGGATGTTGATTTCAATAGCCTCGCGAATCATCCTTGGAAGGAATCGGTGTTCTTTAGCGAGGATTTGTGGTCTATCAAATCTAATGTAGTGACAGGGGCGATCCTGTACGTGTTCACAGACTGCAGACTTCCCGGAGCGTCGATTCTTCACATCAGCTATGTGTTCTTTAACGCGGGTTTTTATTGATCTTTTAGTTTGTCCTATATAAGAGAGACCACATTCACAATCAAGCTTATACACTCCTGCATCTTGCAGAGGGACATTACACTTGACTGATGGTAAAAACTGACTAATCTTCTTCGGCGGCTTGAAGTATGTTTTAATGGAAGCATGCTACAGGATGTAGCCAATCTTGTTAGTGACACCTCTGACATATGGCAGTACAACAGACACTCGCTCGACTTTGGCCGGCTTCACTCGTTCAACGTGACTAGGCGCGGGACCCGAAGCTTATTGTCGTGCAAAATTTGCTTGACGTGTTGGAGCTCGGCGGCCAGGTGTTTACTGTCACAGATCCTCGTGCTCTCTGAAACAAAGATTTACCCACGGTAGCTAACTGTGAAGGATGGTGATGAGTCACCGTTTAAATATCTATCTGTATGGGTCTTTTTTATACACAGTGTGGCTCAAAGTGTTATCAGGATTCCGAATTACTAACACATCTAGAAAAGCTAAAGAGTTGTTTGCCTCTAACTCCATTGTGAACTGAATTTTAGAATTTATGGAGTTAAGATGGTCTAAAAATGCAGTTACTTTATCTAAACGTAGAAATGTGAAAGTGTCGTCTAAGTACCGCTTGTAGAATCTTGGATTTATGGGAGAAGTAAGTAGGGCTTTCTCCTCAAAGTCTTCCATGAATATATCGGCGACAATGGGAAATACAGGTGAGCCCATCGCCACCATCTACTTGCTTGTAGAACTCCTCTTTCCACAATAGGTAGCCAGATGTAAGGCAGTGTCTGAGTAATACTGCTTATTCTATGGGCATGTTGTTTTCCTCCAGCCTTCTAGTTACAATCGAGATGCAGCCCTTAACAGGTAAGCATGTGAACAGAGACTGCACATCAAGACGGTCCATAGTTTCATTGTCTGCCAGATGTAGGTCTTTAATCTCGTTGACAAAATGGTAGGAATCCTTTGTGTGTGCTCTTGTATGTCCCCTGAGCGGTGTGAGTATTTTCACTAAGTGTTGAGCCAATCTGTAAATTGGTGAATCGATTTGGCTAACTATGGGACGTGGTGGAGCATTGGCTTGTGTATTTTGGTAACCCATACAACTTCGGTGGTTTGGCACGTAGGTATTATCGATTTTACGTCCAGATTTAATTTTTCGGAGTGTTTCTTCATGAGATCACTAGTTGTTTTAAGTGTGTTATTTATTGGGTCGTTTTTAACCTTTTATAAGTGCTTGATTCCTTCTTTCTTCTTCTTTATTTTAATTTTATTTCTTGTATTTTAAAATTATAATCTGAGGTATCCATGACTACCGTGGCATTTTCTTAAAACAAATTACACTTAAAACAACTAGTGATGTCATAAAGAAACACTCGAAAAATTAAATATGGACGTAAAATCGATAATACCTACGTGTGCAAACCATCGAAGTTGTATGGGTTACCAAAATATTAATCTGTATATATAAATTTTAATCTGGAGGTAACCGTGGTTTACTATGACATTAGGACGTCAAATACCTCAATCCCCGTGACCATGGGTGCTGTAAAGTACTCGAAACGTCGGGAATATAAAATAAATGTAAAACTAGTTTTATTTAAATGTGTAGGGTTCGCGTAAATATAAGAAATCATTATACTATATTCATTTATATACAATAGGGTAAGCACTTAGATAAGTAGTCATAAGTTAAGTATGCTAAACACCGAACATAACTCTAATGGAAAACATAGTTCTCCAATACATTGGCATAATATATCACGGTTTAAAAATGCCACAATATTTTTTGTGATATATCTACAAATTGACGTTTTTCAGATTTTTACCTACACTCGTGCTGAGAGACCTTGTTTCTTGCCAAATTTCATGATTCTAGATCTACGGGAAGTACCCTGTTTGTAGGTTTTTTAAGTGAGTTTGCGAGTAGTAGTGTCATAAATGGCCATAATATCTTTTCATTGCGTTTACCTAAAAGCTTGATTTATATACAGCTCCAAGGGACAATAGATATAAATATTTGATATTTATTTCAACTTGATATCTATATACCCGTTCCTGAGAAAAAGGTTCTTGTCAGACAGATTGACGGACGGACGGCCAACAAAGTGATCTTGTAAGGGTTTCGTTTTTTCTTTTGAGGTACGAACCTGAAAAAGATCGTCATTTCTAACAACTTTGTTATATATCGTTTCTATTTGAATACTTTATATGCTGTATTATTTCAAAAATATGCAATATTTTATAATTCTGAAATTGCGGTAGCGTAATGCTAAATTTGAGGGTTAATTAAAAATACTCGCAGTCTTATTTATCATTTCCAAGAAGGCTAAAATCTTAGAAAAGGAGTAGTTTGTGAAAGTAGACAAAAAGTGGATCCGAATTCACGACTTTTAAGTTTCGACCCTTAATAATAAGTTTTTGCTTGAAAACACATTGGTTTAATTAGCGATTGTGAATTAGTGAAACTATACTCCATAGATTTGGATCCGAAATCATTGTTAGTAACCAATTCAACCAAGCTTTATTAAATCTACTTATTAACTTTTTCAAAGTTATTGCTTTTTCTAAGTAATTTGTGGCACTTCTTGGGGGAGGCTTACGTTAAGCAGTAGACTTGTAAATGGCTGAAATGATGAAGTTATTGCTGGAAATATCCATAAGCCTATTAAAGAATGTGCTAGCCGGCACGCATATCCTGAAGGATTTCCTCGGATGCATCACGCTGGGCAGGCAGGCGGTTTCGCACAAAGCAGATACCCTAGCACTGGTATTGCTATTCCGCATATGGTGTGTTTCACATACTCCACAAAAGACTGGTTCTTTGGGGGTTGAGGTCGGCATTTTGCTTTGGCTTCGAATGAATACACCACCATTTGCTCACCAAATCCTTGTTCATTAGTTAACAGGGTACTCTAGATGTGACTGCCTCGTTGGTCTAGGTCTAGTGGTTGTAAACACGACTGCTGGTCACGAGGTCCCGGGTTCGAATCCCAGGTCGGGCCAGAAAAAAAATCAGTTATTGAGTTTTTCCGTCTAGAAATTCTCAGTAGCTACACGGAGTCAGGAAGTTGGCGGTGGCTCACCCCCGTGCCTCAGAAAGCACGTAAAGCCTTTAGTCTGCGCCTGATCTCATGGTTCTGCGCCTGATCTCTCTCCGGTCGTGTCGGTTTACCGTCCCATCGGACTATGAGAGGGAGTGAATAGAGAGTGCGACTGTGCTTGCGCATACACTTGGGCACTATAATCCTATCCTACACCGATGACTGGTCTCCGTTTAGACTGGCCGCCGTGACCGAAATTCGGTCTGGAAGACATTATTATTATTATTACTCTAGAGATTTTAGTTGATTCAGTATATTACTCTTAGTTGGAATTTGGAACGCCTAAAGGAAATACTATATTGACAATAATAAAACTATAAGTACGTAACAAAATAATTTAAGTTATAAAAGTAAAAGCGACTTCAAAAATCAAGTCAATCTTTAATTCTTCGATACCCTATCCTATATCTTTGCACCAACTTCAGAAGCTTTTATGTGGAAATTATTTAATTCATTTTTGTTTTTGTAGTCGGTTTTACTTTTTTTTAAAGTTGAACTATTTTACCCTTTTGAGTGGACTTAGGAATATTAAAAGATCAGGATAAGAACTAGAATATCGTCTATATAATAATTTTTAATGTAACTATACTAAAAATATATCCCCTATTTTTCAAAACTTAAGGGTGAACTTTTTTCCAATCCTGGAGTATATCTTATTCAATAAACGATCAAATTTTTAAAATATAAAAATTGATATACTCATTTTAGAGAAATCGGTACCTTAAGATGGGTGAATAGAAATCGGGGGTTGAATATACACAAGTCTGGTTATTTGATAAAGTTGTCTATAGGTTTGTCTACAGCTCGGGAACGTCTGTTTATTACTACTGTTTATTATTTGCCAACATTGTTCCTTTATTTTCGTAACCTTTATATTAGTGTCAATTTTGATGACAGTAAAGAAAAGGGTGGTTATTATAAACGTGTGAGTACAAGTGGTTTTATGCTGTGTAAAATTTTAGTTAAACATCAAGTTCTTCAGTGTTTCCTTGTTGCAATTTTTTTTAGGGAGTTGAGTTTCTCATCTATTATTAATACAAATATGAATATCGATATTGAACGATTTTATTTTTTTAAATAGTAAAATCAGGATACTGGTATTTTTTTCTCGAATTCGAGGTGAATAGATACGACTGAAGGGTGAATAAAAACGCCTTTGGGGTTAATAGAAACGAAGAAAGTGGTGAATAGATATGAATGAGGTTATTAGAAACGTAAAAGGGGTTAATAGAAACATGATTATTAGGGTTGTCAAAAACTATTTGCACCATTTACTTACTACATAAATTAATTTAAGTAGCTAATTGAAACTAAAATAAAAAAAAAAAACGCTTAACCCATATTAAAGGTATTTAAATGTCTTCTATTATAAATATTAAATTTTGATATTTGTTATATATTAAAACTCCAAATACTTTAGGTTTTACCATTACACCAGATAGAAGTTCCTGCAGTAAATATACTTAGTGTGCTCATATGAGTTAGTTCTATCTAGTAGGTAAATATATCATTCATTATATTTGTATTCTATTGTTTAACAGAGACGCTCGGTATACGAGTTAAAAAGTATCTAAGCGGTGTGGAATAGATGTAACGCGAGTTATCAGCTTCAAGTCCCACAATTATGTCAATTGACTTTTATGTTTAGTGCTTACATAATTTTATAAATAAGTAATAGTGATTACTGATTATTGATCTCGTCTTGTTACCTACAAATTAAAATAACCAAAGTTTATTAATCAAAACACGTAGTATTATAATTAGTGTTATATAGTTTAACAAACTGAAACATTTTTTTATTTTCATTTTTATTTCCATAGCATAATGTCGTATGGTATTTTGCTATGGGGACACGCGACTGACACTGCAATTATATTTGTTTTACAGAAGAGGGCCATAAGAGCTAATATGATTTAAAACCTAAAGAGTCGCTCCGACAAAATTTAAGGAAATCAATATATTAACTTTGGCCTCTCAATACATTAATGAAAATGTAATGTATGTATACAAAAATAAAAGTAGTTACACAAAAATAAGTGATATTCATTCTGTAAATAATAGGAACAAACACAAGCTACTACTAAACTACTAGTACCAGTTACTCGATTCCACCGAGTCAGTAATTCATTCTTGGGGCGATGTATACGCTTTTACAACAAAATCCCAGAGAATATACAAAATTTGACCTGCTAAAAGTTCAAAAACTTTATTAAACATAGTTTGTATAAAAAAGGTTATTATAATATTAAGGAATTTATGGATGACAATAACCCCAGGGAATGAGGTGTTCGCTACCAAGCTATTTCTAATTTGTTTTGTGTGGTTAATTGTGTAACATACATGATTGTAAGCTGTTATTTAAAAAAAGTGTGTCCCGCTGGGTTTCTTGCTGGTTCTTCCCAGGGCAGAGGTTTTTTTCGAACCAGTGGTAATCAAACAAAAGAGTGAATTTCAATAAGTATTATTTATAATCTATATTGAATAAAAAAAATTGTGTTTCTGTTCGGAAATGATTACGCTGCAAAGTAGTTAAATTACATTACTCTGATATTTTTAAGTTATGTCATATGGAATTGTATAAATATCAGATTTATTAAGTAATTATTTTTTATATTGACAATTTTGATGTAGTTATGTTTTCTTTCATTTGACTCACAAGCTCACAACCTACATACTACAACAAAAGCAAATTTGACAACCCTAGCATTTTTTCTCTATTCACCCCTATGTCGTATCTATTAACCCCGGATTCCCGGTATTTAGAAAAAGACTACTTTTTTCTAAAATACAACGAATTTGCATGTTTTTACTCGTTTGAAGCATTAGTATTCGATAAACTACAACAAGACTCACAACATTAAAATGTTTTATTATCAGCTTATATACAATATATGTAAGAAAAACAGTGTAGAAGTTGAAAGTTGTGTCTATTCACCTCATTTTACGGTACGCACACAAGAAATATACGAGTCGAATCTAGAACCTTCTGGTTTTTATAAATCAGTTAATAAACATTGCTAATTAATCTAATATGATGCGTAAACGAACGTTAGAACTTAAGTATTGTCGTTTCTTAAAATAAGAGGACTGTGACCAGCTGTGGGATGTACAATATAGATTATTTTAAATAAGATATGATGTTATATATAAAAAGTAGTGATTCTAATATACTCTTTGGTTATACAGTCTTATATGAATAACATTTTTAGAAAGAAGGTAGTGACCGTATTAATTTTTATTTTATTTCCTCAATATTTAATTATTTATTGAATTGAATTGATTGAATTTGATCATTTTTAGAAGAGCCTATTAGCCGAATTAATTGGACTTTAATTATGTATGTATACTTATAAAAAAAAACATAACATAACATACACTCACGCCTATCACCCAGAGGGGTAGGCAGAGACTATGGACGTCCGTTTGCAAGATGATGTTGTGATCAAGATTAAGAAAGGAATGCTTCGGTGGTTTGGTCATGTAGAAGGAATGGATGAGGAAAGAGTGATAAAGCAAATTTATGTGGCAGAGGTGAACGGCAGAGGCGGGAAGGGATGCCCTAGGCGAAACTTTATCGACCAAATTGGCGATATATTGAAAATGGGCCAAATTAAGAGTACCCTTAACCGACGAGTGTGTATGCGTAGGCATATGGATGTGGAGGAGGCGATAAAGGGGTGTCAGGATTGTTCCAAATGGAAGTCCATACTTATAAGTAATTATACTTAATTAAATACTTTATTGGTAAAAGTCCTCTACTCAATCCTTTCATCCTCTTTTTTTGGTAGCTCATAAGTCCCGCAATTCATAATCTGGGGAAGGCATGGCGATTTTAACAATACCTCATTAGTCAAAAAAACCGGCGAGAAGTTTAGAAGAGATACTTAAATTCATAGCTAAAATCATAACCCTCCTTTGGGCTTTGCCGCAATCGGGTCAAAAATATTTTTTGAATTGTAAAATGATTTTTTACACAATTCTATTTAATAATTTGAAAATATCAACCTAATAAAAACAGAAAGTAAAAAGACATTGATTTTGAGTAATTAAAAGTTTTCTATTGCAAGTGGCGAAGTTCGAAGTTGATATCAATCTTACAGACTGGAGCGAACTAGCGATTTAGTCTTTTGAGCACTAACCTTATCTACAATTTAAATGGTTTATTTTTATAATATTTAAGTGACAAGTGAGTTAACAGTCCTGATGAAAAATGGGTACTTTCGCCCATGGACAACTGTAACGAAATTCTCATACTACATTTTAAATTAATAATAGAACCTCTCTATATTAACAATCAATACCTTCAATCATCAATCAATCAATAACGTAAAATACATTTTAAATAATTAGTAGAGCCTTTCTCGTAGTAGGTAATCCGCACTGACGGCGCTGCTCCCTGTCGGTCCGGATATTCTTCCTATAGCTTATAGAAGATTAATAGCCCATAAGATCTCATTAGCATTTTTTGAGAGATGCATTGATGGATTATCTTATGCCATTGCCGTTCTCTTTTTCGAGACACGGTTAACGGAAACCAGTTTACTGCTGGACATCGTCCTCCATCATAGTAAGAAACTAAAAAATAAATAATCTAAATATAATTAAAATAAAACAATTGTATCTATATGTATGATAATGGGTGTTGGCATAGGTCTGTTTGAGTTTAAAAGACTTCGACAGCGTTTGACCGATCACCATTAAAGTTGACACATATATGTATTTGCCATGGAAAACATTTTTGTTGTATCTACTTTGTGGTAACTCACTACTAGATGGTGTTACAACACATCCCATTATATACCGTCCAATCGATTGCTATGAAAATTAATATAAAAATATTTCTATTCCATAATATTTCTTCGTGACTGTTGTAAATTAAATTAAAATGTACATAGGGCACAGAATGCAATATAATAATCATTTTTATTCAATATAGGTTACAAGAATAATTACGAGTATTGAGAGTTTTTTAAGCTTAACCACTGGTTCGGAAAAAAGCCTCTGTCCTGGGAAAAAACAGCAAGAAAACCACCGGTACTTTTTTAAATAAAATTAATTTACAATTTTTATTTTATATTTACAATTACAATGAAAACATGTAGAAACAGCTTGGTAGCGATCACCTCATTCCCAGAGGTTATTATCAATCATATACTTACCTTTACTAAACAAATTTTGCTTAATAAAATTTTAAACCTTTTGATAGATAAGACCAGCATATTTTCTGGGACTTTGTTATAAATGCGAATACATTGTCCCATTAATGAATTAGTGGCTCTTTGGAGTCGAGTAACTGACACTGAAAGTTCTGCGTTCCTGGCCGCTCAAAAATATTTGAATTTCGAATGTTATAGTTTTTTAAACATAAGAAACTCATAATATATCGATTAAAATATTTTATATTGGTAAGTCGTTCGTCAATTTTTTATCACATATTGAAGTTCGTCATTTTGGGTTCGAGTTGATTGGTGAAAAAAATACGGTTAAAGTATGATCAAGGACGTTCAATTGCTGTGTATGACATTGTGACAGGAAATAAAACATAGATATATTGATACATTTTGGAAAGAAAGCAATAGTCTTTTGTATGGGTGTTCGAAGGCGACAGCAAGCCAACATAATTAAGGCAGGCAAGGAATTGGGCAAAAAAATGAGCTTTTTTTCCCAGAAGTTTTTTCATGTCTGAAGGATCCCATTTGATGAGCAAAAGATAGTTAATGCTGAGTCATTAAAAAGTTAGGGAAAAACGGTATGCACCGCGGACAAGACAAAACCATTTTTATTAGCTTCTGAAAAAGTGGAGCTCGTGATTCATCCCGCACATAGTCCAGACTTTGCACCATGAGATTTCTTTATTTTCCAAAAAATGAAAGATTTAATGAGAGGTTTGACATTTACGGAGGCAAAATAGGCCGTGATAGCTTTCAACCAGGACGTGAAAATATGCTAACAATGCTTCCTATGTTTTCAAAAAGATTTGAAAAAATGGAAAAGTGTTTAAAATTTAATGGAGAATACTTTGAAAAAACAATAGATATATTAATATATTATGTTTAATATTATTGTTTTATTTATGATTAATGCAACACTTTCACTGTTGCCTAAGTATGCCCATTGAAGTGATTTTTTTGATATTTTCTTACAAATATTTGGGTTTAAATAACGTCAAACTATATAGAATGTTTAACAATAATCCACTAAATTGTTGATCATTGAACTTTGCGTGTCCAATGGCAGTTATTCTATAGGCCATACTAAAGTTCAGTGAGCCTCGAAGCTTTTGTAGAAAATATTGTCAAAAGAAAAAAAAGAATCTACAGAAATACTCTTAGTCCCTGAGTAATCGAAAGACGCAACAGATTTTAATACTTACGTTGATTAAAGAAGATGATGAAAACGGATTTTTAGAATTTGCCTTTTTTATATGGAATAAAAATATCTGCAATTTCCATAATCATATAAGCCTTAAGATTTATTCTTATTAGTTAAATGTTAACAAAAATTATTCACGACGACAATGAGATAATTAATAGCAAAAAGCTACTATTACTAATTTATTAATTTTAATAAATTAATAATAGTGACTGCCTAGTGGTCGAAATTCAACTATTATTCATATTTTTTTAGGGTTGTTTATTAAGCAAGATGTATTTCACTTTCAACTTTACATTATTATTTTTTCCTTAACATACACTCACAAAATTCAAAGCTTATTCAGTTAATCTGTCAGTATTTATTTGTTGGTAACATTTTAAAATTTTACTCTATACGACTGCTTAATCACAAATTATTAAGATTGGCCTTAGAGTAATAATATACATATTATAATGTTTCTACTTTGTAAAATTGGCAGTAAAATTGTTAAGCGTAATATGTTTAAAAAGTGGTACAAAAATTTTCCCTTTACGTAATAATACACTCATTTGCAAAATAAAAAACGGTCAGTTATGATTTTTGTCCTGCTTGAAAAAAATACAGTACGAAAAAGATTTTAATCATTTGAACATATTACTGGCCGGTCATAAAAGTGCCGAGATGTATAAAATAGAATGTTCCAAATTCAAATTATTGCCTAAAGATGGTTTTTAAAGAACTACATTATTACTACTTTTTACTACATTTTGTGGCGCAAACTCCCGAAAGTTAATATTGACTCTAAATAACTTTTAGTCCATTCTTATGAAATTATCTCATTTCCTTAAAATTTTACAGTATTGTTATTGCTGTTTAGCGGTCTCGAAAATGGCAGATAAAGTGATAAAAGCCAGCAAAGTTATTGCGCTGCTTGTGGAGTGTTGTAGCCAACGCTTCGTAGCTCAGATGCTAAATTTGAGTCATTTGACAGTCCAAAGGACCTGGCAGTGCTATCAAGACACCGGTTCCAATGCCTAGTTCTGAAAGAAAGTCATATACCAAATTACGGAATGATCGTTTTCTGGTGAGTCGAGCGTTGAGAAACTGCAAATTCTTGAGAAACCACAACTCAAGTACACTCGTAGGAGTAATAAATGTGCAAATTAGTCTATAAACGGTCGGGAGGAGCCTTCTCGCTGCCAATATAATCAGTCATCACCCGGCCCGCGGCCCTAAATTACGCCGTGTGCACTGAGTTGTGTGTCATGGACTCAAGAAGACTGGGATAAGGTATAGTGGAAAACAATGAAGCCAGGATATCTCTGTACGGTACAGACCGAAGTCGGCGAGTGCCACAAAGATGAGGAGAACTTATTGCAGAGGCAAGTTTTGAAGAAATCATACCTTATGGTGGAGGCTCTGTTATGTTTTGGGCAGGAATAAATTCGTTCGATCGTACGTAGTTAGTCTTCTTCGAAAACGACACACTGACTGGACACCGATACATAACGGAAGTTCTACTTCTTCATGCACAACCCGCATTGCCTGCTCTAGGCGAAAACTCAATTTTTATGAACGCCAATGCTCGCGCTCAGAGGTCTAGCGATGTGGAAGCGTATATGCTAGGTCGGAATTTGGATTAGCCGTTAGATTGACCAGCTCAAAATTCCGACCTAAATCCCATAGGGCATGTCTGGGATGTTCTAAAGCGACGGTTGAGATCAGTGCAACCGGCTCCGCAGACCATCAGAGAGTTATAGAATGTGATTATCGGGGAGTGGGAAGATATTTCGCAAGAAACCATAAGAGATATGCTTGCTAGCATGCCCAGACTAATGCAAGCTGTGATTTCAGCAAGTGGGGATCCACTTCACTTTCTACTTTTATTGGCTTCTACTTTATTAAAGAAAAATTAAACAAAAAACGTGTTTCATTTTTACATAGCGAACAGGAACACCACTAAAATAAAATTTATTTCTCATTAATTTAATCAAAATGTTACAATAAAACTGACGAAAACTATTTCTTGCTGATTAATTTACAAAATTTTGAGTATAAGACTACCTAAAATTATCATACAATCTAATAGTAATAATAAAATTGTTTTTTTTTGCTTACTTTATTTTGCAGAATTGTTTTCAACAATTAAGGATTTAATAAGTGAAATTACTTACCACATGAGTAATGAATGCGTTTGCAGTTAATTCAATGGTCCATGGCTCATCAAATATAATATAGCTCACCTTCTTCATTTTGTGCTACTTTTAAGTCTAGCGTTGCACAATATCCGAAGAAATAGAGAAGAATTTATTAGTTGGTCGTTGTTAGACCTTAGTGAAGCTGTACACGTTACAAATGAAACGTACCTCTTAAGGTGGGGTCCCACGGCCCGTGTTATTACAGGCCAGGCCGGATCGTGCCACGCCTGTGGATTCCTGTGCGGCTGATTTGCCTTACAGAAACCGTAGGCATCCGATGAGGATGCGACGGTTCCCATAGCCTGTCGGTCTGGCCTGGCGTGATCTGGCCTGTGAGAAAGCAGGCCAAGGTACCCCACCTTTACATAGCCCGTAGTTTCACTGGCTCTCTATATCATTCAATCCGAAGTACAACCTTAATTGCTAGGGATGGTACTTCATTACCAAAATGATCTTCTAGGCGGAAAATGAGTCCCGATACGTATGAAAAAACAAGTTCACTGCAGAATGTAGGCCTCCCCCATATGTTGCCACAAAGTATGGTCTTGAGCTATCTGCGTTCTTTGAAACATGTAGGTATCGTGTTTAATCAGATCGTCACTTCATGTGTGCGTGCTTGCATAACACTGCGCTGGCCAGTACGAGCTACTTTTTCCCATTAGTTGTCATGTCTTCTCACTCAAATAACCATCTTTGAGTATGGCCGACTCATTGCCACTTCACTTTTATGATCCGATGCTGTATGTTAGTTA
Source organism: Parnassius orleans (assembly GCA_029286625.1). Classification (NCBI taxonomy): domain Eukaryota; kingdom Metazoa; phylum Arthropoda; class Insecta; order Lepidoptera; family Papilionidae; genus Parnassius; species Parnassius orleans. The sequence goes on along the minus strand of JAGSMP010000006.1, from coordinate 403,381 downwards.
CTCTTGTTATTCTGCAGATACTCTCGTATATCCCACAGAGAACTTACGAGCATAGCTCTTTTAATCGTAAGCTGAGAGACTTTGCGCATTAAAAGCGCATTTTATTTAATTTTATATTCACTGTAATTTAATTTGCCAATATACGGTATTTTCTAACCAAGAACAAATGCAAATTCCACATCTCCATCAACTTTGAATAAAAGTATCTCAGCCAGAAATAATGCAATACCTTTGAAAGAACTCGCTTCCCGTAATAAAACTCTTTATGCATCTACCGGAGTGGAATTTTCTGAGAATTCTCACCCTTAGCAGTTTCATTTCGTTAACGAAATTATACAATTACGCTTCGGTAGCGTTTCGTTGTTCTCTGTGTTTTTGTCAAGGTTTTGTGTCAATAGATAAGCTGCATTAAAAGTTGCAGAAAATATAATATTTTTTATTTATGCGAATACTGCACATTGAATAAAAATTTTATTCAATTTGCAGGAATTATTCTAAAATGAATTAAGATAATTTTATTATACAAAATTATGTTTAGTCTTAGCCTAAAATTATTGCATCTAATTTCATAGGCTGAAAGAATTGCCGTCAGTTGGCATTTTTGACGGTTGAATTTATTAATAGAGTATTTTGACATACATTTTTTCATCGTTATCATTACAATCAACAACAACACGTCGAATCCCACTACTGGACGTGGCCCTGTTCCGTTGTGGAGGGGATTTGCCTTAATGCTTGGTAGATTGACGTTCGTAGTATCACAAGTCTCGCACCTTTTACGCAGCTGCAAGTTGCCGATCTGGGACATTTTATGTCTGGCGTAAACGAGATGGTATATCGTATCTATCGGAAGCCATTAGATTTTACTTATTTCTTGAACCCATTTTCGCCCGCTGTCACCATTTGGGCCACTTTTTTAAGTTCCCACATTTTTTAACTTATTTTAGCTATCTTTCGTTTGTAGCCGAATTTGTTATGACAAAGAGCGTGGCTTTGTAATACAACTTATAGCTATGTGATTTATTGGGTAAAATGGATGAAGATAGTAATTTTATTTACTTCATTGAGTAAAAGGTGTTTGACAAAAGGTAAGTTAATATTTTTTTTTTATATTTACATTGGTATTTAGTATATTTCTTTTGTATTTTCACTTGGCCATAGTTTCTACTAGTAAATAATGCTATTTCGTTGGGTATTTTCCGAGATTTGATCATAAGTGGAGGTATTTTAGTATGGTGTCCTCGAATGGGTCCAATGGGCTGATTGATAATTTATTACCTACTGTACAGACGTTAGTGTTTATTTATATATGTTTGTATGTATGTATTTTTGCTTGTGTGTGTATGTAATGTCTCCTCAGTTTCAAGGCACTCCCATTGTTGCCTCAGCCAGTATCGGAATCCACGGCGTCGACATATTGAGCGACGTGCAGTTTCGTGGTCACTTGGAAGAGAAGGCCAAATTGGCCTCTAAAAAGCTTGGCGTGCTCAGCAGAGCGGGACAGTATTACATGCCGGCATACCGCCTGCAACGTTACAAGGCGCAGGTTCGGCCTCACATGGAATACTGATCCCATCTTTGGGTTGGGGCTTCTCAGTGCCAGCTCCTTTACTTGACCGCATCCAGCGCAGAGCGACTCGAATCGTCAACGACCGAGTCCTTTCCGATCGGCTCGATACACTGGCGCTGCGAAGAGATGCATTTTTTTCACGTCTACCACGGGGAGTGCTCTGAGGAATTGTTCGAATTAATCCCAGCCGCCAAATTTCACGAAGGCACATCGCGGCAAAACTCCCGATACCATCCACACCATCTGAATGCTTGGCGATCCCCCACTGTACGTTTCGCTAGGAGTTTTCTTCCGCGTACGACCTCCCTGTGGAATAGCTTACCATCAATAAGGACCGATACGACTTAGGGACCTTCAAGAAAAGAGCTTACTCCTATCTAAAAGGCCGGTAACGCACCTGCAATTACCCTGGTGTTGCAGCTGTTCATTGGCGGCGGTAGTCACTTAACATCAGGTGAGCCGTATGCTCATTTGCCCCCTCTCCTATAAAAAAATGCTATGTTTCGTATGATGAGTGTAGAGAACCGGAGACCCTTTTTACTGGAAAAGAGGCATTCCATCTTAGTCCTCACGGGTGACAACGCATCTGCATTTTGATTCTTTATTGAGGATAGATGTAGATGTCTATGTATCATAGCAACCACTTATCATCAGGTGGACTGTGTGCTCGTTTGTCATCCTATCCTATGAAAAAATAAGATCACCATCCATCACCCTATTTCATCCCGTGGGAAATATCAGAAAAATTAGTAATACGACTGTGTGAATTATCAGAAAGATTTAATTATCTACGTCAGATGGCGGTATAACTATGTCGTATATATCAGGTTTATGTAAGCAAACTATTGACGGAGAGCAGCGTCTAACTTTCAATTAACCCATTTGGACCCAATTACAAACTACAAGCAAAATTTTGCAAAAAAACTTTATTGACGTAACTATTGGAGGCTAGTTAGATATTTTATTACATAAAAGAAAAAAGAAAAACTTCCTTATGTATAAAAAACGCCGTCCTCGAATGGGGGCAATGGGTGTATGTGTCGTATTTTTCAAAACGTACTTTTTCGATGCACAATGTTTTGATTTATTTCTTACATAGCCAACATGCTTTCATGTGGCATTCCATGCATAATAGCTGGCTTGGCAGTTTCTGGAGGAAGTGTCCAACGCTATTAAGACTCATACTTAGCACTACCGAAGAAGATTTACGGCACCTTTCATCGGGTCTTTCAGTGCCTACAGTCCTCAAATAGAAACGGGAGATATTTCGTTGTAACTGGAGCTGGTCTAGTTTGCCTTCAATGGTGGAGACGCCAAGCATTAGCTACAGTCAAATTGAGCATGTAGGTGAACAGAACCCACCACTATTTTTTGCAACGTAAAGCTGTTCTGTATATTGCGATTGATTAGTCAGCTTTATCAGCTCCGCTTTCTTGACATTGCTTTTGAAACAATGCAGTCTGCAGTGTAAGCAGAGACGGATTTCGTTTTGGCAAGATCCTGACATACTTCTCTCACTTCTTAATATACTTCTCTTTCTTCCTGGTCTCAACATCTTGCAAACCACACTGTTTTCTTATCACACAATTTGTCACTAGCATAATCTTAAAAAATCGCATTTCTACAGCATTAATTGCATTCTCGTGCTTTTTATGTCACACCCAACTTTTGCTACCACCCATTAAGGTAGGGAAATAATATGAAAGTGTTTTGACACATTAAATAAATTATTCACACTTTAGTGATTACGTTAGTGACACATTAAATTTTAATTTTGAATATAAAATAAATAAAACAGAGAGTTGAAGTTTTACAAAAATATACATTTTTAAAACGCGATTTGTTAGCAACGGTGCCATGCTTCGCTAGTCAGTGAGCAATGTAATAAGACCTCGGTAGATTCCATTTCCATTTTATAGGTATTTTATTATACTAGCTACTTGGTTCATTAAGTTCATCAAAACTTATTTCATAGAAGCATTTTTTTGGAGATACACTTGCTTGGTCCTTGGAAAATAAATTTTTATATTAGATTTTATAATTATAGTTTGCCATAACCATTTACTATTACGTGTGCTGTAACCTTTTGCCACAGTAATATTTAAAAAAAGTAGAATATATTGCATTCATCGTATGCTACTTTAATTTTAATCCTTTCACATATGAAGCATTAAAAAAAACCTATCGACATGGGTAGGTTGTACTTAGGCAGAGTGAATGGCTGCGTCAGCGTATACATATTATGTACCCTCGTAGTACATAATATTTACTGCGTTATTGATAGCAAAACGAATGTAAGCACCTATTTATAACTTATTTTACTATTCGAAAGTTATCACTGTGACCTGGCCAATTGTAATAAAATGTAAGAACAAATGCGTCGAAATCACTTACCACGACACATCCATAGGATTGTGTACGAGAACGGTGTTGTATGTGTTTACCATTGCTGCTTAGCAAACGTCCACTGCTAAACATATATCGCTTCATATTTGCCACAATTGCTACGCTTGGCAAGCGGATTGGCAACCGCAGTCTTCAATTTATATTCAGCTGTTATCGGGATAATACTGCTGCACATCTTTCGCTTCAGTTTCCCTCTGTCGACTCTTACACACACGGTATGATGTACTCGTATATGGGGTAGTGGATATTTTTACACTGCCACTATACGGTAAAATATTGTATGTGTAATTGATTACACAATACGTCCCTCCACTTAGAGAAAATTAATTGTCTATTTAAATCCGGGCGGAGTGAGGTAAGTCGGAGCGGAGGCAGGGTGGTATTCTGTGACCTGAGTGGAAATTAGCTAAAGAAGCATCATCATGGTAGTGATTAATGCGTAGCGGAGAGAGGCCTTATTTATTTAGATTTCGGGCAATATTAGGAATAATATAGAAATATTAAGGAATATTCAATTTTAAGAGTTTTAATGTAACATTTAACTTTTTCTTGTATTATATTGAACGATATTTTTGTTGTTATAGTAAATATATAACGTATCTAGCAGAACAAGGGTATTTATTAGTTAACTAATTTATTTATTAGAAAACTACGGCATTATTACAATATTAATATTCAACCTTTACTTAGTCTTAAAGCTAATAACAGTTTTCTTACTGAAAAATCGTAATTTAGGAGTACATACGGGTAATAAGGGTAATTTATATATATACTTTTATAATCTTCTTTAAAACCATGTGTGGTCATTAAAGGGATCTATGTATATTGAAAAATTTGGTATTGTGGATCCTGATCATGGCTTATATGTGGAACCGGCAAAAAACAATGTTCTAACAGAATACCATCATAAAATAGCAGCTTAATGGTCCTGAGTTTCGTATAGTGAGTGTGGAGAAGCGGAGACCCTTTTAACTGGTTACGAGGCATTCTATCCTAGCCCTCAGGCGTGACAACGCATCTGCATTTTGATTCTTAATCAAGGATAGTTGTAGATGTCTATGGGTCACATTATCCACTTACCATCAGGTGGACTGTGTGCTCGTTTGTCATCTTTATTTTACATAATAAAGCCCATCACATCGATGGGCTATGACGAAGATAATGGTAATAATGACAATTACCCCATGCAGGTCTTTCTGGAATAGTACCTACCTCTCTATAGACTACATAGTTTTGGTAACGCCTTATATTATGGGTTGCTTTTATTTTACAAATCGCATTACGAATCTTGTTAAAGATAAATTTAGGATGTCATAGAAAAAACAAGGTTGCCTAATAGAAAGAAAGTGGAATGAAAAACACTATCAGTGATGATTATTAAATCGGCATGACGTGTATAAGTAGAAAATCTGCTTGCTTATGCAGTCTATAAGACTAAAGAGCTTATAAGACTATGACTAATAATGGACGGCTTATTATTCCTCAGTCCGGCTATAACTTATGAATTAACAAAATTCGGGAATTGTCTACTGCACTAAATATATTTAGTATAATATTATAGTGATTTTTTGCGTGATAATTTAACGCGAATATGTGATTGATAAATTGACAACATTTTATATTTTTAATATTTTAATAATTATACTGGCGACCACGCATAAAATAAATGGAAGATAGTAAATTTAACGACACGTTTTATGCTCGCGGCGCGTATTTTTGTTTCCGGCTGCCGCTACACCGGCGGACAACTAGTAGAATTGCGGAGGCCGCGATCGTATGGCGGGTATCAATGGATGTATCCAGACACTTTTAGTCTTTTTTCTTTTCATTCCTTTGTAAAGTAGATATAACGCGATAGTTTGTTTCTGATGTGTGTCCTTCGCGCCCGCATTCTCGGCATTCGATTGCATCGCAAAATAACCCACTTTGCGCCAGCCCAACTTCCTTTACTGTGGCGGGTCCGAGTGACACCCACTCCGTGAGTTCTAAGCATGTTTTACGGTTTCATTTATTTTTCCTTTTTTGAAATAAACTACAAGAAAAAGTGAAAAAAAAAGTTATTTAAAAGTTGAAGGTATCAATCGTCAACTATGACATCAGGACATTAAGCATTGCAGTCCTCCCTATGAGTATTGGTGCTGTAAAGCGTTGGGAATTAATAATTTAAAATTAAAAAATTTGTACAACCGACTTCAATATCTATTATTAAGGATAACTATTGGTCAGACCTTGATCAAATTTATATGGAACCACATGAGAAGCACCAGCTTTCAAATAAAACAAGAATCATCGAAATCGGAAAATACATTTTAAAAAACAAAAAAAAAACATACAGTCGAATTGAGCACCTCCTCCTTTTTGAAGTCGGTAGAAAAGGTTAAGAATAAGCACGATAAAATCCGTAAAATTTGTTGTTTCTCAAAACTATAAGAAATCATTCAGGAATAGGATTATAAGCAACTTTAATTTCAGTTTATTGGATTATTAATTATTGGATTTAATTTTGAAATGTTAACAATTAAACAAAAAGTTTTAAGTTTTAAAGCACTTGCTTTAAAACTATAGGAATGTTATTAAAACGTTAAATATATAAATATCAATTTTGTTATAAGCAACATTTTTTATCGCTTATAAAAACTGATTAAGTAAAGAACATAAATTATAACTGCTTACATAGGTCCCATTACTGAACGGCACAGACATGACTCCACGTGTCTTCGTAATATTTTTTGTTTTTAAGAAATGCAGGTTTCCTTATGGTGATTTACTTTAACACCAAGTACGTAGTGACACTTTAAAATTGTAATTACTTTCGTATAAACAAGATAAGTGACGGGTAGTTGTATCGTCAACACGTAAATTTTGGTGTGCGCCTATATATATTTATTATAAATTTAACAGTGTGTATTAAGCGTTATAAATGAATTAATTGGTTTAAACTCATCTGCGCTCACTTTCTCATAACTTATCCTATAATTATACTCAATATTTGAAAATATTTTTATAACACCTAATATGGATGTCCAGCTGGCTAATAATCTTAGTGAACTTGAAAAGATGTTCGAGTCCCGAATGCGGGATTATGAAAAGAAGCTACTAAAAGTCAATATTGAAAGCAGTTCAACAAATCCTGACATATCGTTATTGTCTCGTGAGTTCTCTGAGTTTAAATCATTTGTTTGGCAAACTCTTTCTACAATTAAAGCGCAAATAAATTTACTATGCCTTGGCCTTGATAGACATGAAACGGCGATGTGAAATAAAGTTCTGTTGTTCCATGGCATTGTCGAAAAGCAAAATGAAAACCTCCGTGACGTTATTTTTAACATAATATCTAATCAATTAAAGCTGACAGATATAAAAAAGGATTGTGTTAAGGTTTGCCACCGGCTTGGATCATCTCAAAATAAGATACGACCAGTTTTGGTTCGATTTTTTGATACTGAGCATAGGCGGTTTATTTGGGATAACAAAGCCAATCTAAAAGGCTCCGGTATCACCATCTCAGAGTTTTTAACGAAAACCAGGCATCACATATTTACTACAGCACGTAAACACTTTGGAATTAAGCACTGTCGGTCATCTGAAGGAAAAATTGTTATAATGCTCCCCGAAGAAATCACACTGACGCATAAATAACTAAAAAACAGTAGTATTGTCTTCTTTAAAATTGCATTACTAAAATGGCAGCATAGACGGCTCCGTGGCGCAGTGACTTAGCAAAGAGTTGTTGCGCTGGGGCCGCGGGTGCGAATCCCGCACGGAACGAGTATTTGTATGGCCTACAAATAATTGTTCCGGGTCTGGGTGTTTGTCCTTGTGCAATTTGTGTTTGTAAACTGCCTCCACGATACAGGAGAAAATCCTAGTGTGGGGGTAACGTTTAAAAAAATACTATTGTTACATAATAATGAAGTTAACTGACATAGGCGGAACGCATATACGTCAAAAATAATGCACTTTTAATTTTAAGGTTAATAAAGATTGTTGCAATGCAATGAACGCAAATAAAACAAACTTATAAAGTTTTTACTACCTACCTACTTTTTAAGTTTATTTCTATTGTTTACTACTTTACATTATTTGTTTTATTGTATACTCTAAGGTTTAAAATAACGTTCCGTTTTTACCTTGTTAATTTTGTATTGCAATTAGTATTTTTGGTTATCTTCTTCTAGTATGAATATAATATGTATTCATAGATTAATTTTAAAAAGTCGTTACGCTAGTGAGTTGCACTGAGTTGAGATATTTTTATTCTTATTTAATTTCGTTTTTTGTTTATCATAAGTTAGATATTTTTTTTAACACTTTTATATTTTTATTATAGTATATTGCTTTTTATTATTAAGTTATTTTTATTACAATTTTACAGTATTTTTTTTAATTTTTGTTGTCATAATTATAGAAATTCCATCTGATTTAAATGCAAGTTTTTTCTCGTGTAATTCATCTTCTACCAGTTTCTTAAGCGCGGCTACCGAGTCATCTGAACCTCTTGGACTGCATGATCTTATTTCTGCCATATTTTCTCCCTACCCCAATAATTTTAACGTTGCCCATATCAACCTTCTTGCATCCATTAGCAGTAACTAATATCTAATCGACGCACTTCTTATATCTGAAACTTTTTTCAAGTCTTCTCTTCCTTCTTTTCAGTTTTCACTTCCTGGTTACGTTTTGATACCTAATGATAGGATCGATAAGGGTGGAGGTGGTGTAGCTATTTACCTGCGTTCTGAAATCCCTTATAAACAAATCTCTGCTTCCCCGTCAACTTATTCTGAATCTGCTGAGTACCTTTTTCTTGATTTTACACTTCACCATACAAAAATCCTTCTTGGTGTGATATACAGCCCTAATATGGAAATTAATTATTTTGATGTATTTGAAAATCTACTTACAGACTTCTGTCCTATATATAGTCATGTGATCGTGATGGGAGATTTCAACACTCGCTTACTCAAAAACGATTCGCGTGCATATAAGCTCAAGTCTATTGTGTCCTCACATAATCTGCAAATTTTACCCCTCTCTGCCACCCATCATTTTCCCAACTGTACTCCGTCTTTACTTGACCTTATCATAGCTTCATCTTTAAATAACACCGCGAATCATGGACAAATAACAGCTTCTTTTTCGTACCATGACCTCGTTTTCATATCGTACCGTGTTCGTCCACCAAAGCGTAAATCACATTTTCGAATTCTTCGTACCTATAAGGGTATTGACTTGGAAGTCATAAAACGAGATGCAAGTAAAATGGATTAGTCTTCCATAATGGATTGTCAAAATATTGATATAACTTTACTGCATTAATTCTTAGACGAGCCGTGGTAGCTCAGATGGTTAGCGATCGCTGTAAGTTTCACAGTACGCGATCAACCCGGGTTCGATCCCGCCGGCGCCAATGAAATTGTTAATTGCAACTTTAAGTGCTGATTTACCACGTGCTCGGCGGTGAAGGAAAACATCGTGAGAAAACCTGCATGTCTGAGAAAACAAAAAAAAATATTTCGAAGACATGTGAAGTTCGCCAACACGCATTGGTGCAGCGCGGCGGACATTTCCTTGCCCTAAAACCCTCCCAGAAATGAGAGGAGGCCTGTGCCCAGCAGTGGGAAGTATATAGGCTGTAACTTTACTGTACTTTTTTATTAATTCTTAGATTGTATGATTGCCATGCACCACTCAAACGTATAAAAATAAAACATTGTCCTGCGCCCTGGATTACAACTGAGATAAAAGAGCTTATGGCGCGTAGGGATAAAGCCAGAAGTAGATATAAACATTGTCCCTTGGAAAGGAATCTAATCAAGTTTAAGATTTTGATCTGTGTAGAGATGCTAAAAGGACATGACTCACTTTTAAATTGCGATTTAGGAAAAGCCTGGAGTTTTCTTAAAACAGTCGGCATTGCCAAACATCCTGAGCTCGCGATTAGAAATCTTGATATAGATACTCTCAATCAATATTTTTCTCTTCCACCTGTTTCCTTATCTTCATTTATAAAGGCTAAGACCTTGCTAGAATTATCCAGAAGCCCTTTGCAACATTTCCCCCAGTTTGAATTTGTATCAGTGTCAGAAGATGAAGTAAAGCGATCAGTGCTATCCATATGTTCTACTGCATCGGGAAACGATAAAATTTCTTCCACAATGATAACTATGATTTTACCTTGTATTCTCCCAGTTCTTCTCACATATTTAATTTTTTATTATCTTTCTCCTATTTTCCATATTCGTGGAAGTTAGCACACATTATTCCTATAGCCAAGGTTGCTAACCCTACATTACCTTCTGAATTTGGACCTATATCTATATTACCATTCCTTTGATCTGGATTCCGGTCCGGTCACAGTACAATAACTGCTCTTCTTCAGGTAACTGATGACATCCGTCGAGCCATAGATCAAAAACAATTAACAGTACTCGTTTTATTAGATTTTAGTAGTGCCTTCAATTCTGTTAACTTTGATATCCTCTTTAAAATTCTTCAGGCTATCAATGTTTCATCTTCGGCCATTCTTTGGTTTGATTCCTATCATCGGAGACGCTCACAATGTATCCGATCTAATGACACTTATTCCAACTGGTGTAATCTTATTGCAGATGTACCCCAAGTTGGCGTCTTGTCTCCTTTACTCTTCACAGTTTTTATTAATTCTGTAAAGAAAATAATATCCTCCAACTTCCATCTTTATGCAGACGATTTGCAACTTTACCGTCACTTTGACGCATCTGAGGCTAAATTGGCGATAGATGCACTGAATGACGGTTTGGATAGAATTAGTCGTTGGTCCAGATTCTATGGTTTAACTATAAATCCAAGTAAGTCCCAAGCGTTAATAGTAAGTAGCAGATATACCAATAGTATTATTGATAAATGCACCCTGCCAGATGTGATTATCAATGGCAAATCAATTGCTTATTCGGAATCTGCGAAGAACTTGGGCCTAATTATATAAATAGGTTATCATAGGGTGCTCATATAACGGACTTAAGCAGAAAAGTTCATTATGATATTCACTCGTTAAAATGACTTCTTGAGTTTTTTACCCTTATCAACTAAAATCTCTCTTCTTCAAACTCTAATTTAACAATCTTAGATTACGCTGATGTCTGTTTTTTGGATGCTACAGAGGAGCAAATAAACAAACTTGAGCGATTGCAAAACCTTTGCATTCGGTATATTTTTGGACTCAAGAAGTTTGACCACGTCTCTAAATACAGAAAGCAGCTCAATTGGCTCCCGACCCGATTTCGCAGGAACACTCGTATCCTTTTTCTTCTTTTTAACATCTTACACAGTCCAAATTTCCCTTCATACCTCCGTGATCGATTTACCTTCCTTAAATCCCCTTGTAGATCTCACATTAATACCCTCATAAAATTCCCATCCTTTAAAACTCATTCATATTACATCAAATTGCTAAATGACTTTAAAATAATCAATTTGCATAAGCCATAAACTCATAAGTTTTATGTAAGTGTACGAAAGTTATTTTCTATGTTATAAAATAAAACATCTTTTAAGGTATTCAGTTTTTCCCATAAAATTTATTTTGGGCTGAAGTAAAATTTTCTAGTATTTTCATTCTTTAACTTTCGTTTCTTTACCAAATTATTCAATTATACTTTGGAAGTGTTTTATTATGAGTTTACTTTGTTAATGGAAGTTCCCATGTCATATTAATGGAATAGCTAAACTTGTAGTACAGCAGTCGGGATGAGTTTTTAAGAGTCGGGGCCAGATTGCGATGATTATTTTTTTAAACCAATCTTACTATTGTGTATCACGAACTCGTAAGATGCTTAAACCAATTACTGACTACTATAACAATAAACCAATAGGGCAGTAGGATAAGTGTTACTCCATAACATTATGTTCCTCGATATCTATATATTATTACGTGGAAATAAAACTTTATATTACACGCGCGCAGGAGTTTGAGATTTGGCATAGTTAATTATATGGGGAAAGAGTGCAGAAATCTAAAATTTATATAGATGTAATATGTGTTACATTAAATGAAATAAAATAAAACATACTTTGTTTACGTTCATACTACCAATGACGAACACATAATTTTGCTTCGACAAATTATGTCGTTTTTTGATGTTAATACGGTCAATGTCTCAGAGTAAGATCATTATGTATGTATGTTCTTCCTGTAATACCAATGTCAAACACTTAATAATTTGTGTTAAAACATTCGCACTGAATACAGATCGCCAAAATTTAAAATGCTGCCAACAAATAATTACTAACATATTGACTGAATGAGCTGTGAATTTTGTATCATTTTAAATGATCCATTTTCAATAGTGTGTCCCTTCCTTCCTTCCTTCGTCCTTCTTAATAGGTCAAGGAAATTTCGTTTATTTTATATATTGTACATAATATACTGTTTTATATAATGTGTTGAAAGTTAAATATAGCTTTTTTACGGTCGAATTTCAACCACGAGGCGACCACTAATAATAATTGGGTAATGAATTTGGTAATGGATTTTAAACTAACTTCCCGATGAGCTGGAAACTTAAATTTTTTAAAATAGCAGAAATTCGTGTGATGCTAGGTTGCGATTAAAAAAACGTGGTAATTTTTTTTTCTAAATGTTTTATTTTAAGTTGTAACGATAAAATTAATCTGCTATTTTCGTCATTATCTAGTTCTTCATCAGTTAATTTATCCTTATGATTCTCATCCGTTCCTTAATTGACTACCCCATTTTGTAGACTTAAATTAATGTTTCAGTTCAAGAAAAAAAGTATTTATTAATTACACCTACAACAGCCATTTGGATTCCATTGCATAGGCACAACAAAGTTAATGATACGTACTTCATAAGTCTACCAATTTTTACCATGACTTCTGTGGTAATACAGATTATATCCTTATTTACATCCTTATCGCTCCTGATGATGCCTCGCATGGACAAAATATATGTGTGATATTATCGACAGTAGTGTCTCTTTTCTAGTGGTGTTGGAAGACACTTTAGTGGCCTCTCTTCTCAGGGGTAATTCCATATAGCGGAGGCAGCATATGAGGCGGTTAACCTGAGTAAATGGCATAAATATTAGTCTCTAAGACATCACTACATATTTGTTTTATTTGCAAACTATGGGGCCGAGGGATCGCTGTTGAAAAGAGAGCAGGTCCATTTCTCGCTCAAAGGTTTAGTATAGCCAAAATTAAGTGTAACTCAGCTAGGAAACGCAGCCAGCGTTCATTGTAGGATAACGCGGAGAGTGTATGATAATTTTAGTTTTATTGTTTTTATTATCATAATACATATTATTTATTTTTAACTGGAATTAAAAATTACTTCTTTGAAAAATTTATGAAAATATAGAAAATTAAAAATAATATCACGTGACTACAAAAAAAGCCACGTTTTTTACATTGTGACGTCACAAAGCCTTTTTGGGAACTGCTTTTAGTCACCGGTACTAAGTTTGAATATTTTATTTATAGAATAAGGGTGACAGACGAACACACAATCCACCTGATGGTAAGTTGATGTTGTGACCCATAGACACCTCTATTTATCTTCAATTAAGAATAAAAAAATTGCGACGCGTTACCCCTGAGGACTATGATAGAATGGTTTGTTACTAGTAAAAACAGTCTGATTCTTTTAACGCTAATTGTTTGTGACCCAATTGTAAGAAAAAAGATGAAAATACGAAAAGGAATTAATACAAAAAAGCACTGCTCATTAAAATTTACATACAGAGGGACGTGTATATTGTTCGCACGTGGGTATGCATGTATGTTCGCCTGTTCCTTTACGACTTCCTTTCGTGTAAACATCTTGACGGATTTTGAAATGTGTTAGGTGTTCGTCTTTATCCCCGGAGGCTACATTATTGTAATAAGATCAGGAGCGTGCTTGCAGCACATTTTGGTGAATGAATAATTTTATTACTTAACTAGCTTCTGCTCCCGACTTCGTTTGCGTAGACAACTTGTAGGTCCATTATTATAGTAGGCTTTAGGCAAGAAGTTAAATTGCCAAAAACTTCTATCAACTCGGTTTTTTGATCGATAAATCGGACAAATATCTATGAATATTACGTAAAAAGTTTTATCATCCATCATATATCCCACACTCATAGTTCTATTGTAAAATGGTGTTGAAGTAAAAAAATAAAATAAATCGATTTTGCATCAAAACTTTAAGAGTAGAAAAGAAAGTGTTAGTTTATTGTGTAAACATTCATATTACTGACACGATAGATTACTGTCAGTAATACTCGATATTACTGACAGTAATCTATTGTAAGCAGTCTATTATAAAATAGATAATGGATTTAATTACAGGGTCAGTTATTTATAAACAATAAATTACCTGTTGTTATGTTCTTTATTTGAAAGCTTTGAGTTAATGAGGTTCTCCATGACAATTAGGAGATAACCTGAGAAGTAACATGTCTGTATGTGAATATTATATACTTTGTATTATTACAACTAAGTGTAAGTTGCAAATAACTTTGTATATTAAGTATGCCTTAATTTGCTATTTGCCGTGTAGTAGCGGCGAAGGCAATTCAGTGTTCCATATCATCCCTCGGGTGCCGTAAGAGGTGAAAGAGCGAAATGACTATAATTTTTAAGCGAAATGGGGGATATATGCCATAGTTATTATATATAATAACTATGGCATATCCCCCCCCCCTCCTCAAGGGGCAATCTATGAGAGAGGCTTATGTATAACAAAGAACTTTTGAAAAGGTGAATTCAATATTAATGAAAATTTGCTATAAATAATCCCAAGGTAGCTGCTGGTATTAATTAACTGCCTGGACAATAAATCTGGATGGACGGCTGTTTGATTAAACATTACTCTTAACACAATATTTGACTTTGTTGTTTAATTTTGGATATAGCAAAGAGCTTTACATCTACTCGTAATAATGATATATTATGTAACTTACTCCTTTTAAATTCTCATGAAAGACGAGGCGTATATTTACTATATACAAAACAAGATAATGCTCGACGTTGTATGTTTTCATGTAGATTTCAGAAAATTAATATAGTTACTGATTTTTAATAATGTCTAGGATGTCAGAATCTCGTTCTGAACCCCTTTATTGCATGTGGGTATCTATCCACATGCAATACGTAACGTAACGTTACGCCAGTTTCTGCCACCAAGCACCTATGCAGCATATATTGTGTTTAAGATATGAAGAGCCAGTATAATTGATTGGCTGTGAAGTATTATTTTTTCTTTTTTTTTATTGTTCTTTTTAATTACAAAGATTTTTGTAATTAAGAAGAAGTTTGCGACATTTTCTACCTTTAGTAACTTGATTGCAGATGCTGATTAGCTACAGTAGCCTCACACCGTCATGTAGGCTGTTCGCTCGTCTATCACTCTAACGCATGTAACATATACTGTTAACTTAACGCATTGGAGCTGTGGAAGATTGTCGATTAGGACGTATAGAATATGCATAGAATATTTAATAGCTCAGTAACTGAAAGTGCTTCTATAGGAGTGATATTAATTCAACCATACTTGATAGCATTATACACTCGAATTAAAGCCATCTTCCCTTAGTTCGATAATATAACATTTATGGCAACTTAAGCCTTTTCTGTCAAAAGGAAACATTTAACAATCTACATTTCAATTAATAATTATTTAAGCGTATAGTAAGAAATAAAATCTAGTAGTAAGTAGGAAAATAGTGTACTGTGAAATATTTGTATTCTTAACGCTGAGTTAGCATGAGGTATTGAAATCTATCCACCAAATTTTCGATATATTAAACATGAGCCAAATCAAGAGTACTCTTAACCGACGATATATAGATATATGTATGTGAATGGAGCGATGGACTTGTGCCAAGATTATGCCAAATGGCAGTCCGTAGTCTCTGCCTACCTCTGGGTAACAGGAGTAGTGTTTATGTTTGTATTATCTAACGCCATCACTACAAATAAATGGCCATTACAAATCAGTTGAGTATCTTATTTTTGTTAATATGTTAAATGAAATAGCGTGTAAAATAAACTTATCCTGTGCGTTTATATTTTACGCAATACTCTCATTCGTGTTTGAAAAGTGAGACGTAAATTTTACTTTTATAGAACGAATAAATATAAAAAAAATTACCCATACTTTGGTAACTTTTTCTGGTGACACATAAATGGCCATTACAAGTCAGTTGAGCATCTTATTTTTGTTAATATTTTAAATGAAATAGCGTTTAAAATAAACTTATCCTGTGCGTTTATAATTTACACAATGCGTTCATTCGTGTTTGAAAAGTGAGACGTAAATTTTACTTTTAGTAGCGAAAATAACTTAACTTGCTAAAATATGAACCGCTTAGTTAAAATCCTTCGACAATATTCAAAATTATCCGTCATATTGAAAACGATGTATGTAAAATAAATAGCTTTGAGTTGTATCTGTGATCAAAATAGAACGAATAAATATAAAAAAAATACCCAATCTTTGATAACTTTTTCTTAAAGGGATTTTTGTAGTATTTTTTAAAAATTTCAGTGCTAATTATTACGCATATAGCGATTAACTTAAAAATATGTCCGCTTTTGTAAAAAAAAAAACACACTGTTTGTCAGTCTTGGTTGTCGAGTTAAAATGGGCAGTGAAATATTGTCGTTATAAATATGGAAGTTCTTTATTACGTCATAAACTTGGAATTGCTTATGGGACAAAAAATTCGGGTCAGCTGAATAGGCGAAAACTTTGTGCAGACATCAACTGTAACTGAGCAATTCTGTGGTAAAGAATAAATTAAATCAGAATAAATTAGTAATGCAAATTACCTCACTGACTTTGAAATGTTCAATGAAATTTGTGAAATAAATCAGAGTGTATTAATTTTGAGCCATAATCGAGCATAATGAAACTTATTTTACGAATTTTATCGTGTTTAATTTTACGAAGTTTCAAATGATTCAACAGCACGGTCAAGGGGTTTCTGAGGTGGTCAACGGCTTCACATCATAGTTAACCTAGCCCGGGTTACCCGTGATATTTTATCTATTGTCTCTAATGAAATTTACTACTGAAATGTGAAGACATAATCAGTACGTCTTCACCTTTCACGTCACTTAAATATATATACGTACTAACGTACGTAAGTACTTTTTATAAATCATAACATATTTAAGTAAAACTAGTTTTTACGGATTTTATCGCGTATATTAACTTATTTTATATTCCCGCGATAAAATCCGTAAAAACTAGTTTTATTTAAATGTGTAGTGTTCGCGTAAATATAAGAAATCATTACATAACACATTCACAATTAAGCTTTTCACACTCCTGTATACTTATAAGGAATGGTTCTTAACGTTTTAGTATTGAGGGACTATTTGACTGATTTTTGTCTTGCCACGGACAACCAATTTTTAGACACGTGTACGATATATTTTGAACTATATTTTTAAATTAAGCTATTAGCTATTGTGCGCTCCTTTTTTACTATTCTAAGCAAGTGCTTGACTACTATTCTACCTGATGATAAGTGGTGATGCAACCGAAGATGGTAAAGCGCACTGGTTTAACGTAGGTAAAGTCTTGCAGACGCCCACATTGTAAATTTACTTACTTCATAGTTCATACTAGCAACACCTTAAATTGTAAACTGCAGCGGCAGTGCACACCGGCCATCAGCTCTTGATTCTTCTATATCTTATTGAATTGTATGATCTTTCGCGAATAACGTTGTAAAGTCACGCTGCAGAGCTATATTGTGGTTGCAGCACGAATAAATCGACACGACCGGGGAAGGACTATGCTTTCACAGAATACCGGCATGAAATAGCTGCTTAATGCGGCTGTGTTTCGTATGGTGAGTGTAGAGAACTGGAGACCCTTTTTACTGGAAACTAGGCATTCCATCTTAGTCCTCAGGGGTGACAACGCATCTGTATTTTGATTCTTAATCAACGATATATATAAATTTCTATGGGCCACAGCATCCACTTACCATCATGTGGACTTTGTGCTCGTTTGTCACCTCACTTATACTACATATAAAATAAAATAATGACATTTGACGAAATGTAAGAACAAACTAATGGACATAGTCCTTTTTAAGAATACCCCAGCTGGCATACATTTTTGAACGTATTCTATATTAGGCAACATCACGCCACTACTCGATAGTTTGGCGAGTCGGTGAGCACATAGCTGATACTATCACATTAAGAAAGCTCATCAATAGTCTGTGGATTTATGTACTTAAGGTTTTTTTAAAGTGTTTATCACCATCAGTTGATTGGTACAGCCTCTCTCAATAGTTAGCGGGATACACCACTGGCAGATAAATACATGCTTTAATTCCTCCCTCCCCTTTTCACCATCGGACAACCAGACGGTTGGCAAGCCCTTATTGTTGTCAATATTCCACGTATTCGAAACAAACGATTTGGTTCGTGTTTCATAAAGCGTACAGCAAAGTTGTGAAATAATTCGTCTGTCTATCCGTCCGATTACAATCTGGGTGTATTAAAGGCAAGAGTAAATAGGCTTTTGTTTTGCTAAGACATTGAGATTTATCATTTAAAGCTTCATGAGTATTGACTTATAATAAATGAAAAGAGGTAAGGTTGACATTCGGACAAAAAGTTCATATATTCTTCCTTACACCAATAGGGGTGTAATAGTGTACTCAGCAATATTAAGCAGTAGTAAAATGTTAAATATTTACTGCCATAACCCGTCTCTATTTTAATTATTTAAAAGGATTTTGTCGCGACCCTCCACCCTCCGGCAGTTTAGAACGTTTACGAAATTATTCAATTAGATTCTTGAGCGTTTCCATTTAGGACTTGTCGCCCTTTTTTCATTTGCATTATAACGTCAGCAAATTTTGAGAACGCCGAGACTTTTAGAATTATTGTGACGAAATTCAACGAAGATTAGTAACAGTATTTTTGCAAACTGTATGGTACTATTTTCGCTGTTTGTTTTTACATATTTATTGACTTCAATTTTGTAGTTAATCATCATCATCATTATCATTATTATAGCCCTTCACATATCCACTGCTGAACATAGGCATTTCCCAAGGAATTCCACAAAACATGGTTGGGTGCCACCTGCATCTATCGACTTCCTGCATGTCTTACCAGGTCGCCCTTTATAGAAAGGAGCCACCCAAAACTTTGCTTACCGGTATGTCGCTGCTACTTGAGAGCCTTTCTTCCCCATAGGTTGTCGGTTTTAGACTAAAGGGCCGGCCCATTGCCACTTCAGCTTACTTAGTCGTTGAGCAGGTCGGTTACCATGGTTCTACTGCGGATATTCACGCAGAAAAATTCCAAGAATAGCCTTCTTCATAGCTCGCTCAGCGACCTTGAGCTTTCTCATTAAAATATTTTGATATAACACGAGCATAATATTTTCCAACTCCTTTTTCATCAGCCTTCAATTAGTCTGGCAGACAAGGGTGTGGGCTTCTTTCACAGTAGGAGAGATTCGTCATTATAAACACGCTTGAAAGGCGGATCGCAGTATCAGACGTCACATTCCTTTGACGTTGCTCTTTTTTAAATTTAATGTTTCATCATCATCATCAACCTGTTAGAAATAATCGTCAAAAAATGTCTTTCAATAAAAAAATTACTATCAATAAGGATTACTTGTAATCTGTATTGAATATCCAATATATGGGACGTCAATCACTTCAGTCCCCCCGTGACTATGGCTGCTGCAAAGCAACCGAAACGTCGGTAATTAAAAATAATTAAATTAAACGCCATAAAATCCGTAAAAATAGTTATATTAAATGAGTAGTAATATATGAAATCGTTACAAAAATATTCTACTCTATTCTAAAGTCCACGGCTAGACATGAGCCCCTCCCGTTTGTATGAGTACCCTTACCGAGTACCTCCAGTATGAGTACCGTAGGAACGAGTTGCCTTAACCGTCATGCTTGGCAGTCAGATTGCAGTACTAGACGTCTCGAACATTTGACGCTGCTGCTCTTCGCGAGTCTGGCTTATTTTATGTCTGGCCTAGACGAATTAGTATACCTCAATTCATCAAAAGCCATAAGATTTGTCTGAATTTACCCATAATTGCATCAGGACGACAAGAGGTGATGAATGATTACATCTGACAAATATTAAAAGATTATACCGCCACTCAAGTGATTACGTTACGTGGTAGAGCCATGCTGCAGCTATATTATGGTTGTAGCACGAATGGGTCAGCTCGATCGGGGAAGAACTACGCTCTCATGGAATTCCAGTGTAAAATAGCAGCTCAATGCTGCTATGTTTCGTATGGTGAGTGTAGAGAACCGGATACCCTTATTTCTGGAAACGAGGCATTCCATCTTAGTCGTCTGGGGTGGAAACGCAATCGCATTTTGATTCTTAATCGAGGATGGATGTAAATGTCTATGGGCTACAGCATCCTTATACAGCTTTTTTTATAATTTTGTCTATCGTTTACTTAAATAGTAATCTTAAGTTTTATACTATAACAATAAAGAACGAGGCACTGGCAAAAGCCAACATAACGGTAAGTTCATTTTAGTATTCCGAAAATAAATCCTATTGAATAGAGATAGGGATCACTTTTATCAGCGCCGCGATATTCGCCCCACGCTCATAACAACCCGTATGCTCTGTATGGAGTGTATAAGCATAACTTCCCGAGTAATCCATGCTATTTGTGTGATTGTGGCATATCCTTTCTCCAGTAGTGGACTTAAAATATTGTTGAGTGTTGCATAAATCTAAAATTCACAATAAAAAAGAACAATTTAAAATTTCTACAAAATATTCTATGATTGCAAAGACGTTTCATAACATATATAACATAAACACTCACGCCTGTCATTCAGAGGGGTAGGCAGAGACTACGGACTTCCATTTGACACGATCCTGATACACCTCTCTCGCCTCCTTTACATCCATATACACGCTCGTCGGATAAGGGTACTCTTAATCTGGCCCATTTTCAATATATCGCCAATTTGGTTTTTTTTTTTTTATAGGATAGGGTGACAAACGAGCACACAGTCCACCTGATGGTAAGTGGTTGCTGCGACCCATAGACATCTACACCTATCTTCAATAAAGAATCAAAATGCAGATGCGTTGTCACCCGTGAGGACTAAGATGGAATGCCTCTTTTCCAGTAAAAAGGGTCTCCGGTTCTCTACACTCACCATACGAAACACAGCAGTGTTAATCTGCTATTTTACGCTGGTATTCTGTGAGAGCGTGGTCCTTCCCCGGTCGAGCCGACCCATTCGTGCTACAACTATACTACTAATATAGCTGCAGTATGGCTCTACCACGTAAAACCTTCGACAAACCTTCGTCACTGCAGTTCACTTCTGCAACAGAAATTTGCTTTGTCACTCTTTCCTCCTTCATTCTTTCTACATGACCAAACCACCGAAGCATTCCTTTCTTAATCGTGGTCAAAACGTCATCTTACAAACCTCGCTTTTCTCTTGTCATACAATTTCTCACGCTGTCATTCAGATTCAGCCCTAGCATACAAGGAGTATGACCGCATTTCTACAGCATTTATCCTACTCCCGTGCTTCTTCTGTCACACCCAAAATTCACTACCATACATTAAAGTAGAGACTAACACAGCATTATGAATTGCCATACGTGCCTTTTTGACACATTCTGACTTTTCACAATAGACTGTAGAGCCCCATTTACTCTATTTCCTGCGTTCACTCGTCGTTCTATATGCTTATCATATCTACTATCCCTGCTAAATACACATCCCAAATACATAATCTCATCTACTTGTTCGACCAACTCCCCTTCTATTCTTATTTCACATTACGTTTTACTTTCTTCTCTTTCAAAAACCATAACTTTCGTCTTACTTGCGTTCACTTTCATTCCCCTTTCTTTTAATGACCTGTTCATTAATGTAACCATCATTTGCAACTCGACCGCCGACAACGCCAATATGACTTGATCATCGGCGTACAAAAGGCATTTGACGGTTAACTCACCCATTCTTAACCCGCATTCTTCAACTTTCAAATTTTATATACAACTGTCCATAAATAGGTTGAACAGCCGCGGGAAAGCCACACTGCCCTGGCTAACACCTTTATGGATGCCAAACCAGTCCGATTAGGCGCCGTTGGTCCTGACACAAGCACTAAAGTCCCTATAAAGAGACTTTAATGCCTATATCAACCCAGCACTCAACCCAAATGAGTTCAGTGTTTGCCATAACACATCCCTGTCCACTCTGTCTTAAGCCTTTTCCAAGTCCATGAACGCACAAAAAACTTTCTAGTTTTTGACCAAAAACTTCTCCGCAATCATGCGCATGGAAAATATTTGATCCGTACACCCCATTCCCTTTCTAAATCCAGATTTCACATCCCAAATTTTTCCTTTAGTTTCTTCCATAACTCTTTCAATTAAATTTAATTAATTCTAAGCAAGTTGATACCACAGTAGTTTTACAGTCCTGCTGTGACCCTTTTCCCTTATATATTGGGACTATAACGGCTTTGCACCGGTCTTCCGGTACCCGCTTCAGTTCCCAACATAAATTAAACAAGGTGTACGGCAGGCTTGACACTACTCCCTATCCAGCACTTAGCATTTCGAGTGATACTCTATCATATCCGGCTGCCTTACCTGCTTTCATACTCTTCATTGCTTTCATTATTTCATTTACACTTATCTCCCTACCTCTCTCCACTTCTTTCGGAATTTCTATTTCACTTAATTCAGACGACTCTTCACTCATAAACACGCTTTCAAAGTATTCCTTCCATCTCTTTAAATTTGAAACTTCGTCATTCAGCATACAGCCATTTCCGTCTTGTATAGCATTCATTCTAGGCAGTTTTTATTTTCCCTTGCAGTTCTTATGAGTTTCCAGAATATTTTAATTTTTGCCTGGAAGTTATCAGATATCCTTCTATCATTCTTATACGTTCTTTTTTGCTTTTTCGTTTTAACAACTTCTTTTACTCTTTTATTTAGATGTCTAAAGTCTGCCTTTTTTATTTCAATCTCATCATTCATACCGCCAGAATTACCAGCTTTGGTTGCTAGTAAGTATAGCCATGCTCTCTTTTTTGTTTCAACTTCCATCCGTACCTCATAATCACACCACAACGTATTATTTTCCTTTCAATCGCCTTATCACTTACACCACATACTTCGGTGGCTGCATATACCAAAACTTTCTTAACATTATTCCACACAGTCTTCAAGTCTAAATCATTTATACATAATTCATTCAAACCACTTATATTTTCCCTCAGTCTACATTTATACTTCTCTTTCAGACCTTCATCTTGTAACCTCTCTATTCTTATACGCTGTAACGCAGTGGTAGACACAGATGTTCGATGCCGCCAACGCCTGAATAGAGCATTAATTCGGTATAAGACCAAGTAATGATCCGTCCCTACGTTGGACCCCCGGTAAACCCTTGTATCTACCACTGCGCTCCTTATTATTTCATCCACAATTATGACATCCATCATGCTTCTATCATCACCTCTTTTTTATGTATACATGTGAATCCTCTTATGACGAAAGAAAGTGTTCGTCACAAAAATATTCTTTTCCACACATACGGTGAGGAGGTCTTCACCATTCTCATTTATACTTTCGTCGCCAAACATTCCTAATATCCTTTCATAACCAGACCTCTTCACCCCAACCCTTCCATTAAAATCTCCTAACATAATAATATTTTCATTACCCTTACATTTCATTAACACCATCCTTACCATGTCCGAAAACTGCTCTCGGATATAAGTGGGCTTAGACATGTCTGGGGCGTACACCCCTAGCACAAACAACTTCTTTAAGCCCACTTTCATTCGTATCCATAGCAGCCTTGGGCTCACACATTCATACTCTTTCACACATTGACCCATTCTTTCTGAAAGGATGACACCGACTCCCTGGCATGCCCGCTCGGTCTCGTCTACACCAGACCAGTAAACGGTATACATGCCATGTGCAGTGGCACCTATTCCCTTTCGTTTCGTCTCATTTACACATAACACATCTATTCCTCTATAATTCATCATTTCGCATACTTCATCCATCTTATCATTCATTGCTCCACATACATTTAGCGTAGCCAGACGGGCCTCCGCTATCCACTTTTCGCCCCTTCGGGAGACAGAACGTGACGGATGGCGAACCTCGTCACCGGTTTTTCTCCCGGAGATTCTTCGCACCCCTGCCCCATTAAAGGGGTGCCGGGAACTCGGGGCAATATATTTTGTTTGTTGGCTCATGGTGCGAACTAAGGGGTGGTAGATTTTACGCCGCTACCATACGGCGAGGAGCCGAGTCTATCCTTTCGGCTTTGTCGCTCGTATAGCACCACTCGGGGGACACGTGTAAGGTGGACCTAGGGTAAGGTGGTCGAAACCTACGGACGCAAGCGACTCATCCCGTTTCGTTATTTTACCGGTATGACATTTCAAACAAAGACTATACTGCCATTTCTGGACATACATGAACAACTATAATGGAACACGCTTTAGCATCTAAAAAGTTTTTAGTGTTCGGTGTAACTTTTGTACCAAATCTGAATGTGATTTTCTTCGTAGATATAATGTTGTGTAATAATAAAAAAAACTTAAATTATTTACTTTGTATAAAATTAGAACTAGACCTAGAAACGTTTATGGGCCTCCGGTGGATGGCGGTATATATGTCAGATGTTAAATAAATAGAACAGCAACGGAAAGCAGTATAAAAATTCAATGCAACCGGATCCATTTGCCGAACGTTGTGATTAAGGGCAATCTTTCCTACGATGGGTAGGCTCATGTCTAGCAGTGGAGTTTGACAGACTGTTAAAAAAGAAGAATAATAATGAGAGTAAAGAATACACTTTTTTATAGAATCAGGGTGACAAACGGGTACACAGTCTATCTGATGGTAAGTGGATGCTGTGGCTAATGGACATTCTACATCTATCCTCAGATAAGAATCAAAATGCAGATTCCCCTGAGGACTAAGATGAAATGCCTCATTTCCAGTAAATAGGAGAAAATAAACATTTGTGTGCATGAACACGTGTGTTTAACCTGTGTCTGGATGTCTATATGTATATAAGTATATATATCAATCATCAGGTTACAATAGTACAGGCTCTGCCTAGTTTGGGACCTAAAGACCTTGTGTGGATGTTGTCCCATATTATTATTATTATTATTGATATTCGTTTCTACATAGACGGTTCCGTGCCGTCAACGATACAGGAAATAATCCTAGTGTAGGTATCTTTTTTTAATGTTCTAAATAAATGATGATACAAATCAAATTCATTGTTATATTAGCATAAAACCCAAACTGTTAAAATTAATGTTATAGAATCACAAAGCATTCTTTCATAGTAAGCACAAAATTCAACTGTCAATAAATGTTTTGACGAGAACTGGATCTAAAGTTTCTTTTGAACAAAAATAAAGCGAAGTTGCAATAAAAAGCATTGAAACAGAACTGTATCGATTTCTAGCCTGCCGTCCTTTGACATTATTCGTAAGCCGATTGTAGTAACACGAGTTTTATTTTCGTGGCTTAAAGAAGTCACGAACTGACCTAGTTTCTAGTTATTTATTCATCGATCACAGTGGATGTTTTTACGAAGTCATTGAGCTCAAATTAAAAATACTTACGAAATACGACAATTAAAAGAATATTTAAAAAAGTACTAATTTCTACCCGCGGATCCGTTTGTGTGGAAACAGAAACTCCTAACGGTCATATTCCCGTGGTTAAAACTGTCGAATGTATTAAGCAATACATGTCCTAGCCGTGTGTCATTTTATCCCAATCCCGCATAACCGTTTTATGTTAGATTGAATAACAAACATCCAAACATGTCCATTAGACTTCAAATACATGTAAATACATAATATTAGAATAGGTAATATGCGTTTAAATACATAATATTAGAATAGGTAATGGTTATTATGAATGTATATTACCAAGAAGATATATGTAAAAGGGGGAAAATTGTGACTTTGAAATGGCGACTTGGTAAATTTTGTATCCAACTAACGCAGCCGTGATAGCTCAGATGGTTAGCGCTCGCTGTAAATTTCACAGTACGCGAGCAACCTGGGTTCCGATCCCCACCGGCACCAATGAAATTGTTAATTGCAATTTTAAGGGCTGATTTACCACGTGCTCGGCGGTGAAGGAAAACGTGAGGAAACCACCTGCATGTCTGAGGAATAAGAAAATAAATAAATTCGAAGACATGTGAAGTTCGCCAATACGCATTGGGGCAGCGCGGCGGACATTTCCTTGCCCTAAAAACCCTCTCAGAAATGAGGGGAGGCACTGTGCCCAGCAGTGGGACGTTTATATAGGCTGTAACTTTAACTTTAACTTTAAATTGTAGAATAAATAAAAACGGTCAATTTTAAGCTAATATTAATTGAAAACTTAACATCACTTTATACGTAATTTATTAACTATTTAAACTTGCCTAATGATAACTTCTCAGGTGTCACTTGAGATTTTGAGTGAGATTCAGAGGTTCTACGGGCAGCTGTACACATCATCGTTGGAGCGACATGCAAGTGTGAGTAACGATCTAAGAGCAAGTCTTATCCGATACTATTCCGATGATATTCCGGACGTCAGTTTGAGCGAGATTAAAATGCCTCTCCAGCACCTTAAAAAGGCAAGGCCCCAGGCGAGGATGGAATTACTGCAGAGCTTCTGAAAACGGGTGGAAAACCGGTACTTAAAGTCCTTCAGAATCTCTTTAATTCCGTCCTCCATGGTTGGACTACCCCGGAGGTGTGGAGCAGAGGTGCGGTGGTCTTATTCTTCAAGAAAGGCGACAACGCTCTCTTGAAGAACTACAGACTGATTTGCCTTCTGAGCCGCGTCTACGTGCTGTTTTCGAGAGTCATGAATCGTCTCGCATGCAGACTTGACGACTTCCAGCCTCCCGAACAAGCCAGTTTCCGAAAAGTCTTTAGCACCATAGACCACATACATACCCTTCGGCAAATTGTACAGAAGTTGGAGGAGTAAAATTTGCCATTATGTCTAGCGTATGTGGACTATGAGAACTCCGTTGAAATTTGGACGGTGCTGCAGTCCCTTCAGCGGTGCCAAGTTGACTGTCGGTATATCGAAGTGCTGAAGTGTTTGTAGTAGGGCTACGATGGCTATCCGAGTACAGAACCAGAGTACGAAACCTATCCAACTGCAGAGAGGTGTAAGACAGGGTGACGTAATATCCTCGAAACTCTTCACCGCTGCATTGGAAGACGTTTTCAAGCTACTGGACTGGAAATGATACGGTATTAACGTCAATGGCGAGTACATCACTCACCTTCGATTTTCCGACTACATCGTCGGCAAATGGAAGGTGAGTGATGTCCTTATCGCAGAATCGCTGGAGGAACTAAGCACTATGCTCAATGACCTCAATAGTGTCTCCCAACGGATAGGTCTTAAGATGAACATGGACAAAACAAAAGTCATGTGTAACGTCCATGTCACACCTATGCCGGAAGTTGTTGGGGACACTAAGCTCGAAGTTGTTGACGAGTATGTTTATCTGGGACAAATAGTCCGACTAGGTAAGTCCAACTTCGCCCGAGAGGTCAATCGACGGATTCAACTCGGCTGGGTAGCGTTCGGGAAATTACGGCATATCTTCTCGTCAGGTATACCTCAAAACTTAAAAAGTAAACTGTACAACCAGTGCGTGTTGCCAGTGGTGACCTATGGAACTGAAACGTGGTCCTTCACTGCTGGCCGCATGAGGAAGCTCAAGGTCGCTCAGCGAGCGATGGAGAGGACTATGCTCGGGGTTTCTCTGCGTGATAAACTTATAAATGAGGATATCCGCAGTAGAATCAGAGTTAGCGACTTAGCCCAAAGGATTAGTAAGCTGAAGGGGCAATGGGCCGCTCATATATCTCGAAGAACCGGCAACCGATGGGGAAAAAGGGTTCTCAAGTGGCGGCCTCGTACCGGCGGTCGAAATGTAGGCAGCCCCCCACTAAATGGAGTGACGACCTGGTAAAACATGCAGGAAGTCGATGGATGCAGGTGGCTCAGGACCGTGCTTTGTGGCATTCCTTGGGGGAGGCCTATGTTCAGCAGTGGACTTGTGAAGGGCTGTTATGATGATGAATGATAAATTTAATTTCAAAGAACTTAATATATTTTAAATCACTTGAAGAACGAAGTACGGAACTGCTTGACACACATTCAGATCCCAAGTTTCCTTAGGGCTAAGATGACATACCCGACAGTCGTTTGTACCCTCTTCACATTTGTTCTATTGGATATACCATTAATTGTTCCAAAGTTTTGTCATTTAATTAATCTTAAATATTGGTTAATCCACTTGTGCATGCCTTAAGAGTATTAAAAAATTACTAATTAGTTTATCGTGATTATACCTAAATTTTTTAAAGTAGTTGAAATACACACAAGTTTTCACTAATAACCTTACTATTCTTCCAATTTTCCGATAATTTTATGTCAAACTTCAATTAAAAAATAGTTTGGAAAATCCAAAAGTGCACGACTCATAATGCTCATATTATGATAGTGATAAAATTCAAAAAAAAATTAAATTGTAGTTCTATTCGTCAAAAAGCTCCAGTAGCAGTCACCAAAGTACACCGTCAAGTCACTCCGTCAAGTCCGGAGGTAAGGTCTCATTATAACTAACAAAACGAGGTCAAACTCGGCACACCTAGTTCTACTCTTCAAAGAGTTCCAGTAGCATTCACCGAAGTACACCTTCAGGTCACTCTACCAAGTCCGCAGGTGAGGTCTCATCATAACTAACAAAACGAGGCCAAACTCGGCACACCTAGTTCTACTCTTCGAGGAGTTCCAGTAGCATTCATCGAAGTACACTTTCAGGTCACTCTATCTAGTCCGGAGGCAGAGGCGGATTAAATGTCGACTGCGCCCTAGGCTAGCCTAGCACCTCATCGGCGCCCCTCTAGGTGCCATATTATATCTATTATAAATTAAGTCTACTCATTTTGTAAATAAACTATATTATAAATTATAATATAGTTTAGTAATTGCAAAATAATTAGGATACGAGTACCTTTAACAGGGTATAAACAGGGTTGTATAAATCAAAAATCTGATGAGAGAGTAAGAGCGATTTAGGAGTAATCAAATACGAGGATTTTTTTTACGTTTTAAAACTTCCGTGCGCACCTTTTTAACCTTGCGCCTCTATGCATGTGACTAGTTTGCCTTAAGGATAATCCGCCGCTGTCCGGAGGTAAGGCTCATCATAACTAACGAAACGAGCCAAAACTCAGTACACCTATTACTATTATTAATCTTTGAGGAGTTCCAGTAGCATTCACCGAAGTACACCTTGAAGTCGCTCCCTCAAGTCCGAGGGTAAGGTCACATCATAACTAACATAACGAACACAATCTCGGCACACATAGTTCTACTCTTCGAGGAGTTCCAGTAGCAGATACCGAGGTACACCTTCAGGTCTCCATAAAGTCCAAGACGTATAAGTATATTTATATATAAATCTTGCGTACTTTTAGCGAAACAAAATATTGTAATAAAAATCTGTGATTTAAAAATAATAATAATATCTTACCTTGGTCAAGTATATGTATCAAATTTGGTTTTTGAAATATTTTGTATTTCTATAGCGATCAATATTTTTTTAGCACGAACCACTGTAAACAAACGACCACTTAAGACGGCAGCTGAACCAGGAGTAAAAAGTAATCTTTAGCCCGGAATGAGGCAAAGTGTATTTAGTAAAATAAATCATTACAAGGCTGCTGAAATCACCGAAAATTTCGGGATTTCTCCACCGATAAAAATTGATTATAACTAAACAAAATAAAATTAAACTGCCATTTACATTCCATGGCTTCCCACATGAAAGATGAAGAGTTAAAAAATAGATTGAGTTAAACAATTGATATTTTCAAAAGTTATCGTGTTTATCCCTCCATACGGACTTGATAAATCTACACCATACCCCACTAAAACCACTTTTTTATTTAAAAATAACAATTAAACGATTTAAAAAAAATCATAAGTTCAACAATAATTTATCTTTCTGACAGTGTTCTTTTTATATCATTTATATGTTCAATATGATTGTTAGATACGATTTCATGCGACAAAACGTTGGAATCTTGATTTTTAGGCGCTAGTAGAACATAACTACGCGCTTTGCGCTTAAGGCTTGCAATATGTATTTACTTAGACCTTTAGCGTTTTTATGGCGTTTAGTTTCAAAGACAGTATATACAGTTAGTATGTAGGGAGTAACCGCAGTTACTTTGTCGACATCCAATATCGGGAATTCGTAGTTTCAGATTTATTTCCTTTCTATACGCCTAATGTTCTACTATGATTAATTGGTGTAGGTTTTTAATGAGTGAGTAAGTCAGTAAGTGGAAAAATGGCATTTTTCAGGCGTAGGTATTCTAAGGGCCGATATATTGACATGAAAATATCATAAATTTTTAGTTTAAATAATTTTTGAGTTAAGGTTGAAAATAGCTCAAAATGGTCCGTGTAGATATACAAACTGCCGGCATGCTTTTTCTTTTTCTAACTTGGCTGACACACAGCCTGTAAGATTTTCCCAAAGTCACTCTAATTGTTAGGCGGGTTGATAACATCGTTTTGATAACACTACTTCGCACTTATAATACAAAAGGTAGATAGATTTGTGGCATATGAAGTTATCATCATTACAGCCCTTCACAAGCCCACTCACTGCTGAACATAGGCCTCCTCCAAGGAATGCCCTACACTTGTGCCCTACTTTGTCGTCACTCCATCTAGTGGGAGATGCCCTACACTTCTACCGCCGGTACGAGGCCGCCATTCAAGAACCTTTTCCGGTTATTATATATATATATATATATATATATATATATATATATATATGGAGTAAAATAAATTTAAAAATACGGTTGACTGTGCAGGCCATCCCTGGAACTTCCCACTTATTTTCGAGCGCAACGCTCAAAAATCTCTTTATTTTTTATTTTTTGGGATTTTATTTTTTTTAAATCTTTGAAACGGCTCGACCGATTGACTTGAAAATCTAATCAGCTCGAAATCTTAATGAACACTTTCGAACGCCGTGTCGCCCATCTCGAGCGGTTGATTCGTTCTAAAGATATCGTACGACAAAATTTTATTTACATACATACATACACACACACACACACACACACACACACACACACACACACACACACACACACACACACACACACACACACACACACACACACATATCTATGATGAATATGAAGATAAAAGTTTGCATGAAGGTTGTATTCGTTCTATTTCAGTTAGGTGAAGACTAAAATTTCCAGTAAAAAGGGTCTCCAGTTTTTTACACTCACTTTAATAACAATTGTAATCCTAATCGTTTCTTACTTGCAATATCATAATTTCACACACCTTTGATAAAAAGTTTAGGCTCTGTGAGTGCAATTTTACCAAAAAGTTTTTCACACGTCTTCACAGCACCGTACTTTGGAATGCCATATTGACATAACTATCAATGTTACCAGTTGGAAAAATATAATAAACTATGAAAAAATACTACCATTATATACCAAGTTAGTTTATAAAGAGATTTTTAAAATAATTTACTTAAATTCAATTACAACGGTAAGGTAATGTTGCCAAAGGGTTGAGTAAAGTTGCCACGTTTTACGGTATAAATATATATATATATACTAGCTGTTACCCGCGGCTTCGCCCGCATGGTCACTGGGAAATGAACTATCCATTGCTTTTTGAATTGAAAGAAAACTGAGTTTTATAGATTTGTCAGAGATGCAGCCATTATAATAATAATAATAATAATATTTTATTTGCATAAAACATGGTATATGATAGATTTTACAAAACGTTTTAGATCAGCATGTTTTGCTACGGTTTTTCATAGCATGCAAATTTTTTTTTTACATTAATATTTTTGGCTACAAAAATCCTTAACACTATAGAAATTACAATTATTTAGCCACTGATATAGTTTTAATTTAAATGATCTTGTATTTAATATTTTTAAGTAATTAGGTATCTTATTATATAACTGAACACACATAAATAAACAACATTTATTATATTTTCTTATTTTAGGATTATCGTTTAGTACAAGTCTATATGGATCTCGACGACTGCGGGGATTTAAATCATCTACCGTCGTAAACAACGTTTTGTGCTTCTTTACAAACATACATACTTCATAGATATAAAGTGATGGTAGTGGTAATAAGCCAAGTTTTTTAAACACTGGTTGCAACGATTCATTCGGTTTTAGCCCACATATAGCTCTAATGCATTTTTTTTGCGCGACAAATGCTTTATTTTGATCAGTGCTGTTGCCCCACATTATAAGACCATACCGCAGTAAAGATTCTACGTATGCATGGTAGGACATGACAGCGGTTTTTATGTTTGTTATGTTTTTTATTTGTTTAAGTGCATACACGAATTTATTTATTTTGATAGAGACATCGTTTACATGTGGTTTCCAATTTATATCGTCATCTATAATTAAACCTAAAAATTTCGTATGTCTAGCTGCTTTTATTTTTGGAATGTTAAGTTTAAGATTATGTTTATTATTAGTGCATTTATTAAATTGTATATATAAAGATTTGTCTAAATTAATTTTTAAATTATGTATGTCAACCCAATTAATTAAAGTATCTATTGTATTATTTATGTCAGCTTCGTGATCACTCATATTATTTTTTTTTTATTGGAAGTCACGATTATGGAAATGTCATCAGCAAATAGAATACATTTATGCTTCGTCATATTGATAATGTCATTTAAGTACAATAAAAACAGAATTGGACCGAGAACACTTCCCTGTGGAACGCCATATTTATTGTTTCGGTATTCGGACGAGTACGTTATTATGTCCCCATTTACATCTGCTTTAGTAACAATAACACATTGTTAGTAACAATAACACATTGTTGATTAAAAGGAAACTGAGCAAAATTGATTCGTCAGCCTATTTAAATGTTTTGAAACGCAGCGTATAGGAAAGCATGAAAATAGCCTGTTTATTCCAAATGGAAATGGGATATTTTTTTAATTAAAGGAAACTGAGCATAATTATCCGTCAGGATGCAGACTTTGAAAAGAAACTGAGCTAAATTGATTCGTCAGAGATGCAGCCTTTTGAGTTGAAAGAAAACTGAGCTTAATAGGTCCGTCAGAGGTGTAGCATTTGGAATTGAAAAGAAACTGAGCTAAATAGGAAATTTTGAATTGAAAGGGAAGATCTGTGGGAATTCTGATTAATTGATTGTGGGAATTTTGGAAAAAAAACTAACTGAACACTATTTTAAGACGCTACTGTACACAATGTTATATGTTTATCCATTCGGGGAAAGAATGTGGAGATTCTGGGCATTTGACACACGCGAACATGCTACATACAGCTGACCATGAGAGAAGCACGGTTTTTCTAAGTAGACCCCCGCTACATGTAACGTTTGCCCTTGCGCTTTATTAATTGTCATTGCAAAACTGAGCTTAATAGGGAACTGCAACCTTTTTAATTGAAAAGAAAGACCTGTGGGAATTATAGGGATCCGTGGTATAATAACATTTTCACCTTTTCCTACGCCTGTCAAAATTGTAGCACCGATTATGTTCCGTCCAAGATGTGTCACACGCAGCCTTGGCCCGTTACATAACCGAGGAGCAATATCTAAATTTCGCATTAGCATGACTGGAACGCCTAATTTTAATTGAAGCTTATGTGAGGGCACACCTGACAACTCTAGAAAATTCAGAAACTCTACGGGATATGAAGTGCTCTGTTCTGTGTCCATAACTGTGTCTACTGACAAATACTCTGTTATTTCTCCTGCTACTTCGCTTAATATATCTGAATTTATTTTGTTAACGCTCTCATTTTTTGGTGCAATAATCGCCCTTTCACATAACCATTTGTCTTCATGCATGTTGTTCGTTAAATCTGAATAAACGCTCGCAATTAATTCGGAATGACTCTGTACTAAGTTACAAAAATCTCTCGTCAATTTAACGCAGCCCTCAGCATCCGTTTCCAACCGCCCATCGCCAATTTTTAATAGTGTGTCAGCATAGTTTCCAGTATTGAGATCATTATACAAATGCACTCTCATATTCGTAGTTAAACTGAATTTTGTCACCTTGTTCCATAAAATAGACGACTTGAGGCATGCTTTAATTTCATCTGCAGGTGTGCCCTTTTGAATGACAGGTAAAGTTCGGCGAAAGTCACCAGCCAGTAAAACCACCATTCCTCCCATTACATCGGTATTGCTGCGCAAATCCTGGAGCGTTCGATTTAGTGCTTCTACAGCTTTTTTATGCGACATTGTACTTTCGTCCCACACTAAAAGTTTGCATTGTCGTAGCATTATACCTCGTGCACTATTTTTGCTAAAGTTGCAGATCGGCGATTCTTCCTGGGCTAGATTTAGAGGGAGTTTTAAAACAGAATGTGCAGTGCGGCCCCCGCTTAGCAGCGTGGCGGCTATACCGGAGGAAGCTACAGCCACAGCAATATTTTATCTTTCCGTACTTGCGCTAATAATAAATTTAACAAAAATGTCTTCCCAGTTCCTCCAGGGGCATCTAAAAAGAAAAGTGCACCATTTCCAGATTCAATTTGTACTAATACTTTGTCAAAAACTCGTTTTGGTTCGGGAAGCAAGCAGGGTACAAATTCGGCTACTTGCTGCTGCAAAGCTGGTATATCGTAGTTTGTTTCACGTATAATTTCATCACTTAGTTCATTTTCGGTTGTTCGCTGAGGGCTTATCATTCCAAAGTCGCTTAGTTTTTTGCCTACCATTGCCATTACTTTATCTTCAATTTTTCCAAGTGCTTCATTATAAATGTGTTCATTGTATGTCATGTTCGCGTGTGTCTGCTGTAACCTTCACAAAATATCTTCCGCCATGTACTCTTTATATTCGTCCCACAATTTATGTGCATTAGATAGCCCTCAAGATGATATGAGAGCTGCATAAAGATCCCTAATTTTGGCTGGTGACTGGCACTGCACAGCTTCCTCCATGGTTCATCCCAGTGATTATCGTTTTCTAAAAGATGCAGAGCTTCACATGCTTCTCTATAAGTTGCGCATTCCTGACCGTTGACAGTTTTAAGGTCTTTATATCCTGTAGGACCCCGAACATGGTGCAGCAGAAATCGTAAACAGAAACATTCAAAATTAGTTACATGGACGGTATACACACGACCAAGAGCATCTGATGACTTTACACCGGGCCAATTTGCAACAGGCGCGACTTGAATACGGCGTTTCCACTCCTTCCTAAATGTATTCCAAGTATAATAGCGGGTGACTTCAGAATATAACAACGTTTTGCAAAGGGGTCGGTTTGACAAAGTTGAAAGAAGGCTGTTAGTGTAGTTTTTGGCGGTGATGCAATTCTTTCTTGGAAATTTCTTTCGGTATAATATACACGCTCTCCATTTTCTAAGTGCATAGCAAGGTGAGTAACTGTTGGGTGCCTTTCGTGTAAAGGGAAGCCAAGGAGACGCCACGCTGCCTCGTTACTGCTGACATAACGCCCTGCTTGTAAGGTCTGTACTTCATTAACGGGATTTGCCTCACCTTCACTCCTGAGATTAAATATTGCTTGGTCGCTTCCTTTATTTATGTACTGACAGATATACTTGATTGCGCGGACAGAGCTACATGCTTCTACATTAATGTGGGCATTAAACATTTTACATAGAATGGGCGAATACGGGACAATCCAGCTGTTATCTAAGGTTTCGAACGCTCCAGAGCGAGATTTGATTGTAACTTTCCTGCCACCATCTTCGGGAGCTCTGCGTCTGTAAAAGGGTAGCCATTGTCATTGTGCACTGTTTCTTTTAATAGCTGTTTAGGAATTTCTTTGTACATTTTCCTTCTTTCATAAATGGCGATATTGAATTTCGTGCTCCATGGACCGTGAATCATATTTCGGACGATGGTATCATACAATTCTTTATCTTGCTCAGGATCCGGAATCTCGGCGCTTATTATGTCGTCTATTTGGCTGGGCCGCAACTTCTTTTAAGCCATATTAGAATGTGGGCATGCGGTAATCCTCTTTTGCCATTCAATTGAATACATGAAGCACTGCACCTCTCCGAAAATTTTCCCTTTGTTAATTACATACATTAATTTTGTACTTTTAATCTAAATACTCTAGCAACTAAATCGTGTCTGTCAGTACTTTTTGGCCCGGCATTAGCTCCTCGGTTATTTCTTTCCATGTGGGATTGCAAGTAAAAGTAACAAAAGATCAGGTCTTCCGTAAGTTCGTACATAGGCGAATGCGTCTTGTGTGTACTCATGTAGGTAGCGGGGACTGTTAACGAATGATGAGGGCAGAATAACCATTTTACCTAAATCTCTGGGGTTTACATTGGCGTCGCTAGAAACTGCATCTTGTAAATGTATATAATTCTCAACGCGCAGCTTTTTTTGATTTAAAGATATATAACGGAGACGCTCACTTTCTACCTTCACATACATGTCTACCAAAAATTGATGAAATAATTGTCTACACCGGGCTAAGAGGTTAAAATCATTTTCTCGCAACATCATATGATACGCATAAAAATCCATACATGATACTTTTTTGTTCGGAGTAGGCTCCTTTGTGACTGGGTTAATGAGTGGAATTTGAAAATGATAATCCTCATGTTCTTTGCAATAAATCAATGGGTATTGCAGAGCGTCATAAAACTTGTGTGTATCGGCTACCCGTTGCAACGTATCATCACGTGCTCGCAAGACTGTCTCGTGAAGAAAATTGATCACCACTAATTACGGCTGCTATTTCGTTTATCAAAGGTGCATTGTAGCGCCTTTCATGCTCTCCTCGAGGGGTCCGATCTGCGTGAATGACGACTTTATAATCCTCTTGAGGTAGGTTTTCTAAAGCAGTTTTAAATGTTTTGACTAAAATGTTACGTTCATGCAAGAATCTTTGAATTTTGAACACTGTGTCTCTCTCAACTCCCTGGATAAATTGGCAACGACGGTCTACCTCAATTTCTTCGTCACCCATAAAATAAAGTATATTTTATGTATAAAAATTTATGCTGTTCGTTTTCAGCTAGAAAAAGTGAACCTATTCTATGATAAATTTGCCCTTGCACCGTAAATGTAGGCAAAAATCCCGGCATTATTATTTCCCGGTCAACTTCGAAGGACGTCATTTGAAAGCATGAGTTATATTTCCGGATCCTGTTTAAAAAGCGCCGTGACTCATTAGCATCATATAAAAAGAGAGTTTTCAAATGTTCTTCTGGTTCCCCAAGTAACGGAAGAGACACTTTGCCATTGGAACAGCACATGCCTGCGGTCTCATCTTTCCATTTTAAAGCGCTGCAAAATCGACACGCCTTGTCCATCAGTCCGATAACAACTAACCTGTGATTTTTATAATCAATCAACGGATCATAATTGAATGCTGCGTCATTAAAAACCGACCAATTGTTTCTTTGAAAATTTTGTCGACGTTCAGCTTGGAGCTGTGCATTTGCATCTCTTCGCGCCTGTGTCTGTTCTGGTGTTTCAGATGCCCTTATAGTAGATTGACGTTCAGCTTGCTCAATGAGTCTGTGTTGAGTTTCATCAGGTGTTTCCGCGGCTCTTAAGGCGGCCTGACGTTCCGCTTGTTTGAATAGCCTTTGCTGACTTTGAGCAGGTGTTTCAGTAGCTCTTAAAGTAGATTGACGCTCTGTCTGTTCAAGACGCCTTTGCTGACTTTGATCAGGTGTTTCAGTAGCTCTTAAAATAGCTTGACGCTCTGCCTGTTCAAGACGCCTTTGATGACTTTGAGCAGGTGTTTCAGTAGCTCTTATAGTAGCTTGACGCTCTGCCTGTTCAAGACGCCTTCGCTGACTTTGAGAAGGTGTTTCAGAAGCTCTTAAAGTAGTTTGACGCTCTGCCTGTTCAAGACGCCTTTCCTGACTTTGAGAAGGTGTTTCGGAAGCTCTTAAAGCAGCCTGACGCTCTGCTTGTTCTTGCCTTCTCAGTTCAGCATCTTCTAAAGATTCTAGCGATCGAGCTAATCTTTTTGCTTGTCTTTGAGAAGATACTCTTGAAAGGCTGGACTTACGTTTGCGAGGCATTATGAAGTAAGAAAAAACCTATTTATAAAAAAACGTTAAAATACTTTTTTTAAAAGCAAATCCAAAATATCTAAAAGGAATAAATATTCCTTTTAATATTTTTTTAAATCAAAACAACAAAACCAATTCAAGACACAACACGAATCCGAAAACATGCCAAAAAAATCGAATCAACTTAAACCAAATCACAAAACAAATCGCAGAAAACCGAAATCGAAAGCAGTAGTCAATATAAATATAACCAACGAAAAAAGAAGTAAGTGTATAGGTACCGTCTACACTATCTATACTATTAATATTCCTTTGAAATATTGTTAAACAACCTAAAACAACGAAAACCAATTCACGATTCTAAATAAACAAAATCCAAAATCAAAGCCAGAGTCTAAATATGTATAAAGGAATACCAACCAAATCAACAAAACCGATCCAAGAAAATACACAAATCCGAAAATGAAAGCCAATATATATCCATTCAACCTTAACCAAATCACAAAGCAAATAACAAACAACCGAAATCGAAAGCAGGTAGTCGAATAAGCTACGAAATAGAAACAATTTAAGCGTATAGGTACCGTATGCACTATAAGTTGACGCGCGGCTCAACGGCGGGAGTTAAGTACATGTCAGGAAACATTTCGTTACCGCGTTTTAAAAATCTAATAACGACATCTAGCGGAATCAATTTAAACTATGTATACGTTAGTTAATAAGAACTCTCAAAAAATATTTTTCTTATAATTTTGCACAATTTTTCTTATTGTAAAACCGATTCATTCATAACCACATATAAGAACTGTATTAATTTCCGTTCAATAAATATTACTAAGGCTTATTAATAAGGCTTACTAAGAACTGTTTATACCATTATTAAGTAATAGTTAAGGGTGAAAGCGTGACAGGTGGTGATAGTATTTCTGATCCATACTTATAATCACGCCTGTAACCCTTGCGGGGTAGGCAGAGCATCAACGGATTACTTAATATCGTCTGCGAGGTTATCGCCTATTCTGTGAATTACGATGCACCAAAACGTTTGGAGAAAATCAGCTGGTGAATTTTATGTTTTTTATCGCTCTCTTCCCGGTCCTGCGTGGAAAAATACAGATCCATACATTTTTTATCTTAATTTTGGTAAAAAGACATAATAATCCAGATATTCTGACTTTCTGTGTTCGTCCATCGTACCGTCGTCCGTCTTGTAGAATCACGGTGGCGCCACCTATCTGAATTTAATTTTGCAACATATTCGATTTTCCCACGAGAATGATATTTTTTTCCGCTGAAAAAAGTAGCCTATGTCATTTTACAGCCACCGAACTATCCCCATACAAATAATCATGCCATGCCGACGCTCTGTTGCGACGTGAAAGAAGGACAAACTTGTGCAACATATTCGATTTTCCCACGGGAATGAGATGTTTTTCCGCGGAAAAAAGTAGCCTATGTCACTCTACAGCCACCGAACTATCCCCATACAAAAAATCATGCCATGCCGACGCTCTGTTGCGACGTGAAAGAAGGACAAACAAACAAACAAACAAACAAACACACTTTCGCATTTATAATATTACTAGTACTAGTACTAGTACTAGTATGGATATGGAAGTATGGATATATATATATATACAATGACATGGAATACAATTTACATATTCTTCACATTAATCTATGATATAACGAGCATGTTTGGCAAGCGTATTGAAAGTAGCAGTTCCTCAAGCGGTGTCTGCTAGTCTAAGCTTAGTCAAATTATTATTGGCTGTGTGGCCAAAACTTTATTTGTTATACATACATAATATTTATCTATTATTTGTAGCTGTTAATAATAATGAAACATTTTTGACTAAAATAAAGAATCAAATATTTTTTTAAGGAATGCTTATTGGAAGTTAGTAGGAATATGTGCCAGAACAGCTCCACTTTAGAGTTATAAGCAGCTTATTTTGATTCAATTTATATTCCGGACAAGACTTGGCTGCCTTTTCTTAGTCTAACTGTTGCTACGAACATTTCCATGTATTATAAAGTATCCATTTTTTATCAAGAATGACAAACAAATTCGCAGTCCCCTCATTTTTGTGCCAATTCAACCAACGAAGGCAATATTCGACGCGACTCTTTATTTTTTCAGTTTTA
The DNA here is from genome assembly GCA_029286625.1 of Parnassius orleans. Taxonomy (NCBI): domain Eukaryota; kingdom Metazoa; phylum Arthropoda; class Insecta; order Lepidoptera; family Papilionidae; genus Parnassius; species Parnassius orleans. The sequence goes on along the minus strand of JAGSMP010000006.1, from coordinate 363,096 downwards.
CTTGTACGAATAGATATTATTTTGTTATTACGTTGAAGACTGTTGCTTACTCTAGCGTGAGTTGGGTTGAATTCATTGTAGTTGAAATTTCAATTCGTCATTATCGACTTTAATGTTTGGTGAAAGCGATCTAACTAAAACGCATGTGCGTTTATTTATCGGCTTCTGGTCAATATACTTCTTTGTTATTGCGTGTCATCATTGCGGCGTTGGTGCCAAGACCGAACGCATATTGTAAAGTATAATGTATGTTATGTCGCATCCCAATGGTTTAAACAGCTGGTTAACTGGACGGCTCATCCGTAAGTTTAATGCCAACATTTAATTAAATGTCTAGCCTCTTCTTCGAATTAAAATGACGTGTTTTAATGTATAACATTTTGGTTGGTCAAAACTTGGTCTTTTTGACACGGCTGAATCAAAAGACACACATTTAAACGTAATCCGTCTAATTACAAAAAGTAGTTTATAATTAGTCCCTGGCTTAAACTAGAATTTATTTCACGAAAGAAGTCCCGCGAAAATATAAGAAATAAAATATAAAGTATGGATTTTGACAGAAAATTTAAAATTTCGCGGAGACTGCCGCCGCAACTAAGGGACTCTTTTAGTGAGAAAGACTTCATAAACCTCAGTTTAAACCCGACATTATCAATAAACCACATTTTATGGTAAGACTAAATGAGTTTGTCTGGCACACTGGTGGCATTCGTTTCCCAAGCTGGCGTCGACCGATTTTAATGATGTTTCTTTGATATTTTAATAATAGAAAACGAATCCACCTACGAATCATACGAGGGAATTACATTTAAAAACTTATTTTGAAAGGAAACTTTGACAAAATTCATGTTCACTCTGGCAGAATATGATTGTTAAGGCAATATAATTGCACTAAATAGTATTGCAGAGCGCAAAGGCCAATTCCGCTTGGCAACTTTCGGTATATTACGGAATATCTTATACCTCAAAAATTTAAAAGAAAAGTGTATATAACCAGTGTAAGTGTGTGTTGTCCGTAATGTAAAATGGAACTGCGATGGCTAAAGGTTGCTCATCGAGCAATGGAGAGGGCTATGCCAGAGTTTCACTATACCGGACCAAGGGAAACGGATCAGTTACCTGAAGTGGCAATAGGCCGGCCATAGAGTTTCAAGATACCGAAAATAGATGGAGAAAAAAGGTTTTAGAGTGACAGCCTTTTTTTTATAGGATCGAGATGACAAAACGAGCACACAGTCCGCCTAATGGTAAGTAGTTGCTGTGGCTCATATACATCTAAATCTACGAGTATCTTCGATTACGAATCAAAATGCAGATGCGTTATCACCCGTGAGGACTAAGATGGAATGCCTCGTTTCCAGTTAAAAGGGTCTCCGGTTCTGTACACTCACCATTGGAAACACTGCAGCTTTAAGCTGCTTCTAGTTGGGGCCGCCTTCACTAATAGAAAATATTAGTGAAGGCCGCCCCAACTAGAAGCAGTGACGACCTGGTAAGATGCAGGATTGGATGGATGCAGGTGGCTCAGGCACGTCTTTTGTGTAATTTCCTATGTTCAACGGTGGACATGAGATGGGCTGTAATGATGACCATGATGAATTTAAATTTGGTGAATGTATTATATATAATAAGAGTCTTAAACTTATAAATTCGATAAAAGAGTATAATACAGCATCTATACGTCCCAATACTGGTCACAAATTCCCTCTTATTTCTGAAAGGATAATGAAATAATTAGTCAGCCATGCTGTTTCTGTGCGCGTTGGCAGACTTTACACACGAAATATTTTATTTTTTGTCATGCACATTTTTTCGCGATGATTTTCTTCACCACCGAGGACGAAACGTCAAAATATAAAAAAATTATGGACAAATTCATTATGTAGTCCTGTAAGTGAAATTTTCTTTCATTATATTATGCAAAGGAAAACTCCCTCGGTTTTTTGTTTACACAAGTAAGGGTAACAAAAGACACACAGTCCACCTGATAGTAAGTTGATGCTGTGGCCCATAGACGCCTAAATATTTGCCCGGTTATGAATCATGAAGATCCGTATTCTTTACTAGTCAATGTCAAAATACTTTATTCAAAATTGGTCTTTACAAAGCTCTCCAGTTCCTGTCACCCACCATACGAATAACATGTCAAAGCAATAGTATATTATATCTTACCTGATGATTTTATTTAGATACTGAAAATATCGTAGCATGATAAATGATGTTTGCTTGCTTTATTTTAGGCCAAAAAGTTAAGCTAATTATTGGTTTGTAAATCATATGTATACGTATTTTGTTTTTTAATAAAAATTTGGATAAAATGCTTTTTTGATGATTCTGTACATGGTATTATGTGGTCCTCAACATTTTTGTTAATTTTATGTTGTATATTTTAAACCAAACGTAAGTTAATCAAGTCCTACAATTACTACAACGTAAATGGACCGATTATATAACCTTCATATTATTACATTAATTTGTGATTTAATTATTTTTTTAAAATATGGTAAATGTTTTCATTATATTAATAGAATATTATATGCTGTAAAATTATTCATTAAATACATTGACTGAATAGTGTTATAGATTAAAAACATGTTAAAATTGGAAAGTGAGAACAATTGAACGTTGTAATATATCGATTACTATAGCCCATTGTTCTTTTACATTATTCGTGAGTCAGTTTCTGTAGCCGAGTTTTATGTCTGCGGGATAAAGAAGAAACGAGTTGACCTAGTTTTATGGCTCATATTTTTGGGAGCATTGCTTAATCTATTTAAGTAGTCACTGTTTAATATTATATCTTGAAATACGTCCAGAAATTAAACAAGAAAATGAACTTCATTTGTGCTTTAAAAAAACGAACAATTGATTATTGAAGACGTGAATTGCGTGAATTGCATAATCTATATATACGGCACACTCCAACGGTAAATACATTTTTTCTAAACACTACAACTAATTGCCTTGGCCGCTGTAGCGCGAAATCGTAAAGAACACGTTTTCCCTATATTGTTTTTCTGCGTTAAATTTGATTTTGTTGAATTATGTTTAGAGGATATTAGCTATCTGTGATATATTGGCTTACATACATTACATATCTCGTTTTGATAGGAAACCTTCGGTAAATAACTAAATCGTAGAATATTATGTCATTAATCTAAAACCAGTATATTTAGTCGCTTCTGATTACTTCAGTAATATGTATTATTTTTCACTCTCCGCATTGCAACGTCCAAGGCAATCGTTAATTTTTTGGAATAGTATTAATTTATCAATCATGAAATGTGATTTATATTATAGAAAGACAACGGTGCACAATTTACGTCTCATGAATTTAGAGAAATTTTAACTAAATATGGGGTTTCCCATATAGTCCACGGTATTATTCGCAGACCAATCGGAACGAGTGAATAGGGATGTTGTTAGGGCCAATGGTTCATATTGACCATAGAAATTGGGTCTATAATCATTATTATGCTCTTAACTTTTTTGTTCACGAGGGTACAAAATTCTCTACCTACTTTTTTAATCACGGTCCTCTCGATCGTGAGCACAAATGTTTTCGTGAATAACTCTCAGTCCCCGCTCTTTGGATCCGCTGTTACGGTTGATGTTGACCATTTTATTTGGGCTTACCTGAGCTTAAGGTAGTTTACAAAGAGGTATAAAGTTATTTACTTAACGCTTACAGTAGAATTGTAAAATATTAAATCCTTAGCAAGCGTTGGGATTCGGGAAGAGTCAAATCATCTAATAAAGAAGTTTTTTATCTTATCTAGCGCTTCTAACATCTTTCTTCTTTTCTGCAAGTTATCTCTCAAGTTAGGAGGGTGTGTGATTAAAAAAAATGTCTCCTTTGGATTAATCTCTTTAAAGTTTAGATGGAAATGGATGGTCCTCCTCTGGGGGAGTTTTAAATTAAGTATCACATAGGCAGAGATTCATCTATTGCAACGAAAAAACATATTTAAAATCTTTTGAATTTTAATTATATTTGTTCATAACAAGGAGAGATAGTACTGTTACATTCTTTATCTAGTTCTCACTCGCAGGCACTGAATATAAATAACATGGGGAAGTGGCAAATCATCTAATTTGTTGCGCCTAACAATGTATCAAACACATTTGCAAGGAAAGATATATGTTTTTTTTTTATCGAATAAGGGGGGCAAACGAGCACACAGTCCACCTGATGGTAAGAGGATGCTGTGGCCGATAGACGTCTAAATCTATTCTCGATTAAAAATCAAAATGCAAATGCATTGTCACCTCTGAGCACTAAGATGGAATAAGTGCACCAGCAGTTTCAATAATTTTTGCGTGATTGACTATTAAGAAATAATAGAGAAATGCTTTATGTTACTCACCATTAGCTTGAGTACGAACCATTAGTTATTATAAATAGAGATCTTATTTATTTTACATCAGAAAATTTGCGGGATTGACGGGCAAATTCATCTACTCGTGAGATGTCACAGTAATACAGTGATCAGTTTGAAAATTCTGTTACTCTATGTCACAGTAATAACTTCACGCTATTATAGGCACAATGCTGATTGACTTTAAGTTGACTTTGCCTCACATTACCTGCTACTTAAACAACTACATGATGTAAAAATACAAGAACAATCTATCATGTTTAATCGTTATTATAAGTAGCTATGAAAATAAAATTAGTAATTTAACAAATTTATTCGAAATTGCATGAATGTATGTACAAATACCCCCTTTATTCATATATTATATTCATTTTTAAATACTAATATTGCATTATGTGGCATATTTATCTATTAAGTGGTGAAACGTCAGCTCATGAGAATTTAAAGCCTGCAACTGACAGTCAATGAGACAGTATTGCGCCTATTATTGGCACGCGTGCCCCGCAAACTTTGCGCTTCCTCTTTTTTCAATATTCCGTGCTCGTAGGGATCGAATAGTTTTGAATTTATACATTTTTATAGTCGCTCTTTTATATCGCTCCTTATTTTGGCTGATAGCTCAACCCCCTCTAATATTTTGTTTGCCAGTAGGTGGCGTTTGGTTTGTTAATTAGTTTGCTTTTCAAATATAAATATTATTTCAGCACCCGTAGTTATTATTTTTGTTGCTGGCCAAAGTTCCTCAGCTTATTATTTATCTTGGAATAATTATTCTTTGAATCATTCTAAGCTTATTTCTTTAATTTTCCTTTTAATTGTTTGAAATGAGTATTGTATCTGTAGTAAAAAAACTTTATTTATTCAAATTTACTCATTCTTACGATATTTAATTGTAACATGTGTAAGCATGGCCTATAAATATCTTAGCCACAAAATCGACAAGAACTTTTTGATATCTATGAGGGGATATCCACAAGTCCGCGGAATAAAGAAAAATGAGTGGAGATACAAGTATTTTCTTGGAATCGTAGGTACTAATTATGAACTCATTATTAGTATTTGTATGTCAGTATTCAAGCTCTAAATAAGTAAATAAGTTTATGAGTAATTACCCAACTGACAAATCAATTCGGAATATGGTTGTAACTATGGAGTAAACTTGGGTTGTCATTAAGTTTCTGATCAAGCAAGGAAAATTAGCTCAAACCAAAATTAGTAAAATGGAAGCTGTTTATCAAGATGTTTACCAGTGCCCTTGTAAAAAAATGATCTGCAAGTTAAATGGTCTATTCAAATAAGACCAAGTTTTGATTAAAGAAGAGTGTCTTCAATCGATAGTTGTTCAATAGGATAATATTAATTTTTATAAATTTCCTTGTAACTACTATTTGGGAATCTTCTAGTTGATCGCGTTGGGCTTAGGAAAAAATCGATTAGCCTAGGACAAACATGTTTGGTTAAACATAATTAATTTGTCCAACTACCGGACCGGCTGGTAACAAATACATATTATATAAAAATAAAAACGAAAACTATGTGAAGGCAGACAGACAGTCACCGAAATTATTTTAGTGGTGAAATAAAAATACATTATTTATCATTTATTCTAAGAGAATATTTAAAAATAGCATATAAACACATTCTTATATTATCACAAGTATTGTTTATTTAGTACAAGATATATCATATGTCAAACGACTGACATGGCGCGAGGTAATTAGTGGTGGAAGATTAATGTACCTAACGTTACCTGTGACGATGTTACATCATTAATCAAATACATAACAATGAAAAAACTTAAGATGAAGCTGATAGAAAGTAAAAATATAAATTAGAATAAAGAACTTAGGCGCTGCTCCAGTGTGAGTTAGCGGACTTCACATGCTCTTAAAATACTTTATTTATTAGGCATGGAGGTTTCTTCACAATGTTTTCTTTCAAAAGCGAGCACGTGGTAAATCATCAGTTTAATTGCGATTAAGAATTTCATTAGTGCCGACAGGAATAGAACCCAAGGGGAAAATCCCTACAGTGAAATTTACGTGGTAGATCCACACTGCAGCTATATTATGGTTGTAGCACGAATAGGTCGGCCCGATCGAAGTAGGACCACACTATCGCAGAATACCAGCATAAAATAGCAGCTTAATGTTGCTGTGTTTCATATAATGTGTGTAGAGAATCGGAGACCCTTTCTACTGGAAACGAGGCCGCGTGTGTCATGCCTCATTTCCAGTAAAAAGGGTCTCCGACATTTTGCGCAGTCGTTAACGTCTGATTGTTCCGATTGGTCGTCATGGCATTGTTTAGAAGTTAGGAGGATATCATCATAATCGATGACACCCGTAACCTTCAGGAAAGAAGGGAATATTATTATACTGCATAAAACAGACTTTTAAAACACTGAACGAACTTTCACCAAAAACTCGTCAGTCAGTTAAAATCTAACGAGGTACTTGAAAAGTTTCTATTTCGCTAACTTTCAAAGTAAGTTTTGGCGAACTTCTGAGGTCTAATGAATATAAATTAGATAAAGTTAGGCACGAGTGTACAAAGGACTATATATTTAAGGTTCAGAAATTGTAAAAATGAGAAGAAATTACTTTTCTTGGGCATGTAGTAAAAATTACTACATTAACTTTTTAAGTGCTGATTTACTAGCTGTCAAAGAAACAAAAATATTTCGAGGACGTGTGATTATTCTTCCCTGATACTTCCCTCTCAGAAATGAGAACAGGTCTGTGCCCTTGGAATGTTTATAGGCTAATAAAAACGAGGTACTTAATCATGTTTTTTTTTTATAAAGGGGAACGTGTATTTTTTAAACCTAATGGATATATTCTGCTGCCAAGCAGCACAGTGCTCTCATTGCTGTGCTAAATTTTATAGGCATTTTATCTTAGTCACAACACATGAAGTTATGCAGTTGCAGCAGATTTTTTTATTTAGCTACATCACTACTTACCATTAGCTAACATAGTAAAGCACTGGTTAATAAAAGGACAAGAAAAAAGGTTTTGCAGGTGTTCATGGTCTTACCATCCGGTGGACCGATCTAGTGGAGTGATAAAACAATAACGTGTCATCATTATCATCATTACAGCCCTTCATAAGTCCACTGCTGAACATAGATCTCCCCCAAGGAACGCCACAAAGCACGGTCCCGAGCCACCTGCATCCATTGACTTCCTTTGAAAGGTTCTCGAATGGCAGCCTCGTACCGGCAGGCGAAGTGTAGGGCATCCCCCCACTAGATGGAGTGACGACCTGGTAAGACATGCAGGTAACGCTTATCACTCTAATATTATAAAATGAAGAATGATAAAAGTTAAAAATTAGTTAAAGTTACAGCCTATATACGTCCCACTGCTGGGCATAGGTCTCCCCTCATTTTTGAGAGGCCTCATTTTTTAGGGCAAGGAATTGTCCGCCGCGCTGCCCTAATGCGTGTTGGCGAACTTCACATGTCTTCGAATTTTTTTTTTCTTATTTCTCAGACGTGCAGGTTTCCTCACGATGTTTTCCTTCACCGCCGAGCACGTGGTAAATCAGCACTTAAAATTGCAATTAACAATTTCATTGGTACCAGCGGAGATCGAACCCGGATTGCTCGCGTACTGTGAAATTTACAGCGAGCGCTAACCATCTGAGCTACCACGGCTCTGAAGAATGATACGATGGTAAAAATGTTATCGCCAATTTGACTAAATACCGAATTAAATTTTACATAGATGGAGATTTGCCAAAAATATCTTACGGTTTCCAATGGCGGTATTACCATCGCGCTAACGCCACGCGTAAATTACCAGATCAGCTATGCGCATAGATATTTAGCATTTAGCGAAGTTCTCTACACACTATGTGTATGTGTGCGTATGCGTGTGGCAAGTTGAAGGTTCTCCACTAGATGGAATGACCTTTTAAGAGAAGCAGGAAGTCGATCGATGCAGGTGGCTCAATGCCGTGCTTTATGGCATTCAATGGGGGAGGTTTATGTTCAACAATGGACTTAAGACAAGCTGTAATGATGATAATGATGATGATGATGCATATTATGGCAGCCATCGCTCTCCTTGATCATTTTAAAGGAAAATAAACAACCTGACAGACAGTGCCGCCGCAATTTATTTTAAAAGGAACTGGTTTATGCTTAGTTAAAGAGAACAAACGCAAATAAATTCTTATAGGGAATTGGTAGCGATTAAACTATCAAATGAATTTTCGGACAAATAAATCAAATACCTGGTTTGTAATGTTTTTTTATTTACGCGAATACGACGCATTTTTTAAATGAGTTTATTTTAATTTGTCTATGGAATTAAGCAATTTCTTGTACAGATCCGTACAAGAAGTCGCCTTTATTTTAAACAGAATCCCTAAAAGTTCGATTTTTGAATGTTTATATTCGCGTAAAACGACATTTCGATTTAATACCTATTTAATTCGTTTTATTCAAACCCAAGTTTTGAGCGTATGTCACATTCTGCTAGTAACCTTTGATTAAAATTTGGGAATTTTTATTATCTTCTCAATTGGTTTTTGAGACCCAAACAATGTCTATATTAAAATTAAATTTAAAATCTATTTGTAAGAAAATGTTATATACTCGTATATGACTATTTATTCAGCAATATTTTCAACAATCTCTTATCTTCTATTTTTAATTTACTGTCTTTCTAACTCCCTGCTACACTAGTTGTGTAGTGGAAAGACGGAAACCGTAGTAAAAGATAAGCAGTAGCTTCTTCCTGATAGCAACTCTAAAACACTGCGGCTACCAATCCGCCTGCCAAAATAGGCAACTAAGACAAATGAGGTGATCTATGGAGAAGGTCTATGTTCAGCAACGGTCTTTTGACGGGCTGTAATAAATGAAGGAATGAAAACTAAGTAATAGTTGGTCTAGTGGTCGCATGCGTGAACTACTGAACATGAGTTCCCGGGCTCGAATCCAGGGTTGGACTGGTAATCAGTTGTTAGGTTTTTCTGTCAAGTCATTCTCAGTAGCTGCCTGGAATAAGGAATGGGCGGTGTTTCACCCCCGTGCCACAGAAAAGACCTGCGCTTGATCTCTCTTCGGTCTTGATTTCTGTACCATCGTATCTATGAGAGTGAGTGAATAGAAAGTGCGCACACCATCGTGCACTATAATCCTGTCCTGCACAGATTTCTACTCTCCGTTGAGGCTGTCTCGCGACCCAAATTCGGTCTAGAGGACAATTTTGACTCGTACTGACAATGCTGCTGCTGCGCAAATATATCACAATTCAGTGCAACATGAGATCGGTAGATTCATGTTGGAAGGACTCGGTCGTTGACGATTCGAGCCGCTATGCACTGGATGCGTTCAAGTGGAAGGAGCTGTCACTGGGGAGCCCCAGCCCAGAGATGGGAACAGTATTCCATGTAATGCCGAACCTGTGCCTAGTAAAGTTGCAGGCGGTGTGCCGGCATGAAATACTGTCCCGCTCTGCTGAGCACGCCAAGTTTTTTAGACGCCAAATTGGCCTTCTCTTCCAAGTGACCACGAAACTGCACGTCACTCGATATGTCGACGCCGAGGATTCCGATACTGGCTGAGGCAACAAGGGGAGTGCCTTAAAACTGAGGAGATACGACAAAGGGGTTCTTTTTAACGGTAAGCGCGCAAACTTGTGTCTTCTGAGGATTAAACTGGACTAGATTTAGTCGCCCCCAATCCGAGACTTTGTTGCAAAGACTCGACACAAGACTCGACAAGACACAAGTTTGTTCCGGTACTCGGCGACGTTTTCCCGAGAAATATTGGCACGGCCGGTGTATAGAGCATCACTAGTGCTGTCATCCGCATAACAATCAATGTTACCGGTTTACAACATATCATTGATATACAGAAGAAACAGCGCTGGTGATAGCACGCAGCCTTGTGGAACACCAGCGTTAATAGGCTTTTAATTGGAGCATGCACCGTCTACTACGACCTTGATGCTCCGATCAGCCAGAAAACTGGTGAACCAATTGCACAATTTCTCGGGAAGCCCATAGGAAGGAAGCTTCGAAAGAAGCGCTTTGTGCCGGACCCGATCGAAGGCCTTCGCTATGTCTAAACTAACGGCCAATGCCTCCCCCTTAAACTCGATCGCCTGCGCCTATCTATGTGTTAGGTAAACAAGAAGATCACCAGCTGAGCGACCCCGACGGAAACCGTACTGGCGGTCACTAATGGTGACCGCCAGTACGGTGCTCCTCAAGATACCGCATGAGCTGGCAGTTAATAATGGACTCCATTATTTTCGAGAACAAGGAGGTGATGGCGATAGGCCTGTAGTTGGACGGATCAGAGCGGTTACCTTTTTAGGGATTGGGTGCACGAAGGCTGTCTTCCATGAATTCGGGACAACGCCTAGGGAGTAGAAGTACCGGAAAAGATGCGTTAGAACCGGTGTTAACTCTGGAGCGCACGTCCTCAGCACAATTGGCGGGATTCCGTCAGGCCCACTCGACTTGTTGATGTCCAGGGAGAGGAGTGCTTTGCGTACTGAGCACTGTGTGAATCGCACATCAGGCATAGAGCACTCACACTGCGGGATGGTCGGCGGTGTGTTCCCCCCGTAATCGACAGTCGAGTTGGATGCTAAAAGGGAGCCTAAAAGGTCGGCTTTATCTTTTGCGGCGTGGGCCAGTGAGTTGTCCTCCCTGTGCAGTGATGGTAGTGATGGCTTACAGAAATTCGCTTGAACAGTTTTGACGAGAGACCAAAATGCACGGGTTCCCGAAGGAAGGCGAACTAATTTCTCGCCAATTCTGCCAATGTGCTCATACGTTGCCTAGGCAATTACTCTTTTGAAGGTTACCAATGTTAAGAAGCCCTTTGACTGCTAAAATAAATTTACAAAATTTGTCCAACGTTAAACATGAAAAGATAAATTAATTTATGTAGATGTTACGTATATTCTCTACCAAGGTGCAAATACCAAAGGCTGTTTGATCTTACGGGTTCATTAAGGACGGTGGTTTAGATTTTCCGGATCGTGCGCAAGAATCTTAAGTTTAATTGACTTTTTGCGACGGTTCAAAAAGATACGTTGTAATCGCAAGCTAAACAAGGTTGTTTATGCCAATTATTGCTTTAACTAAGTTTAAAACGAAAATTAAGAATTCTTCTCCAAATTTTCTAATTTCTTTTTATTTATACTTAAATGAGAACTCGTTTAACAAGAATTTAAATAAACCGAATGCCTTTAAAAACATCGAAAATATTCACTTCCAAAATATTTATGATAAATCCAAGATTAATATAAAATTTCACTATTAGAATTGTAGCTTTAACATCAAAACTTGCGTTTGCGTGACGTTGCAGTATTATAATCTTTTTGTACCTGTGTAAATTTTCATTACAGCCTATAAAAGTCCACAGCTGAACATACACGTAGGTTTCCCCCACGCATTGCCTCATAGGGCAAATTTTGCCATAGTTGCCACGCTTGGCATTCGGTTTGCAAACTGCAGTTTTTTATTATTTTGAGTTGTTATCAGGAAGATGCTGCTGCCCATCTCCTGTTTCAGTTTCCCCCTTTCGCCTCTTACGACACCCACGGGACGATATGGGGTGGTGGATATTCTAACATCGCCACTACACGGCTGTGTAAATTTACTGAAATATAATTATTGGGCAAAAACTTAATCATTTTATTAAAATTTTACTTACGAGTACGTGCAAATGTTGTGCGAAGTCATAATAATTGTCTCGATAAAAAAATCATAAAGATGACACTAAAATGCTGTTTATTTAAGCGCATGCTCTGCGGAGATTTTATAATAAAACCCAACAAAAATTGTGTGTCAAATAAAAAGGCTTATTATAATTTAGGTCTTGAGAAAAATTCTAGCAGTTCAAGCGCTCGTGCCTACCTCACCCTATGCCCTCCCCGGCCAGTGCCCGCCAACTGCTGAGATATCGTCGAAGTTGGACGTACAATGCAAGTTTTGAAATTATCCCCGCTTTAGTCGTTTTCGCTCGAACATTGTGAAGATGGGTAAACAATTACACACCATATTACAAGACGACCTTAAGTTATTAAAATATTTGTTTTGTGGGTAAACCCTATGAAAAGAAAGATGTTCTTAAATAGCTTAAATGCAAAATAATGTAAAACCATTTATCCTTTTTATTTTCCTTTGTATTTGTACAAACTCTCAAATATTTTTACTCTAAAATCGCTTAGAGATCGTTGATGGTCATGAAAAAAAATCCATGCAGTTCAAGCATGAATCTTTTTAAACTGGTCTCTTAAGGTCATAAATAACTTTAATGTCGAATTTTTTTGAAGACAGACGTCGCCAATCTATTACTCTTCTTTGCATTAAGGTCAACGTAGCAAATCCTATATTTTGAATGCAAATAATTTGGACAACACAGGGGTGGAAACCCTCGATGGTCTGGTTGTCAAATCGTAAAGGAGTGAGGAATTAGGTCATGTAACTATTCTACGCCTATGTTCGAGACTGACAAAACGTAGCCATGGACACCACCAATAAGTCTCTTAGTACGCTTCTCTATAGACTTCAAAGCTGAAAAAAATATTAATATAGTCGTATAATTCTTTACGATCCCTTCCCTTTACATTTCCATTGCACTTACCACGGGGATCGCACAAAGGATTTGTTCGGATTAACTCCAGCCGCCAAATTCTACCAACGCACATCGGGACAAAATTCCCTTTACCATTCACATCATCTGGATGCTTGGCGGTCCACCACTGTGCGGTTTACTAGGAGTTTTCTTCTCTTACGACTCCTTCGTGGAATCATTTACAACTGGCGATTTGACCTTCAAAAAATGAGTTTACTCCTTTTTAAAAGGGCGGAAATGCGCCTGCAATTCCCTTGGTGTTGCAGTTGCTCGTGGGCGGTGGTCGACACTATCCATCAGGTGAGCCGCATGCTCGTTTGCGCCCACTTCTATGAAAATGAAATAAGTCGGTGTATGAAAATTTCATAAAGGCTACCGTTCACATTAATAACCTCAGGCTATTTGTCGTAAAGAATAATTCCAGTCACATAAATTTATTTATTTTTGTTTGCGTTATTGAAACAAGTATCTGCGTTAACGTAATTATATATATTTAAAAAATATTAATTCATTACATAGTCCTAATTTTATATGGAAAGAACCTAAATAATTTTATATTATGAAGAAAACCGAACTCTGTAAAACTTTTGTAATATAAAATATTTGATATGTGGTTCTGAGATATCAACTCGTTGTTTAAGCTAATCAATATTTTTAGTGCTTTCGTATATTATAATATATTTGGTTTAATATTATAAATTACAAAACTGTATAGTCTTTGGCGTTTTAAATTTATTTTTTGTCATTGAAAAACGTTGTTATATTACGTAAATATGGGGCATATTATTTTATACTTGTTAAATATGACATCTGCAGCATGCAGTTGATAAGAAAAAATAAAAATATATGACAATTCTTTTGAAAATAAATACATTACGTACCGAAAATATGTTTTCTTTGTCACTAGGTATAAAAAGTTTAGTTCTATTTTATGAACTACTTCGCCTTTGCTTTTCCTGAAATTCGCAACATTTGGTTCAGTATCATCCAAAACTACAAACGGACCCTAAAATACGAGTATCTCTAATTTTGCACCAGTTTAATTTTACACTAATGGTAAAGCTCTTCTTGTATAGATAAATAATGCACTCTTTTGTTATGTTTACGTTTTTTGATCACTTTCACAAAAATTTCATGAGCAAATTTTTGTGCTCATTTTAATCTCTTTTACTTTAATTCTATAGTTATTTACTTTGTAAAATGGTTCTATTATACTGCTTATTCTACCAGGAACTTAATATCTTTTGCCAAATACTAGTACATATGTAGCACATAACATGTTTGCGATATGGACAGTATCCTTATACGAGAAACATCAAAAGAGTAATCAGAATTTTGAGGGGTGAACCTAAATGTTTATGATCATTTTCTAAGGACCCAAAATTCTCATGATGATAAACCTTTTTTGTCACCCTGGGCCAGGGCAAGTACACAGTCCACCTTATAGTAAGTGGATGCTTTGGTCCATAGATATCTACTTCTACCCTACATTAAGAATCGAAATGATACGTAGTTACCTTTGAGGACTTAAATGGAATGACTCGTAAGCAGCTAACAAATAAGCAGCATGCATTTATCAGAGGTTGATCCACTAACACGAACATGGTCGACTTTGTCGAAACCTTGATGAAGTCGATCAACGCATTCAAGTCAATACAATATATATTGACTTTAGCAAGGCATTCGACAAGTTAGATCATGAAATACTTCTTCATAAATTGTCTCACTTTGGTATTTGGGGCTCTAATTTACAGTGACGTGTATCCTATTTAAAAGACCACCAGTCGTTTGTGGTTGTTAATTGAGCTAGATCGAAAACATTTGTCGTCACATCAGGCATTCCTCAAGGTTCAAACCTTGGTCCACTCTTGTTTTCAATATTTATAAATAATATAGTTGATTGCTTTCTTAACTCTGAGCCTTACATATTTGCGGATGATCTTGGGGTGTTAAGGCCAATAAGAAGTATTAATGATAGTGTATTGCTACAAGAGGACATTGATAGATTGTGTAATTGGTGTAGAGACAATAAAATGCTATTGAATGTGAATAAGTGTCACGTCATTACTTTCTCACCTAACAAAGAACCTTATTTATTCCAATATAAGATAAATAACACACCTTTAGAACCGGCTTATATTATTCGAGATCTTGGTGTTACGATTGACAGCAGATTATGTTTTAATATTCACCTAGATGATATCATAAAAAGGTCCTCCAAAAAGTTGGGTTTTATTATGCGGAATTCTAGACAATTTAAGCACCCTAAAACTGTTATATTGCTACATAATACATTAGTGAGGAGTATTCTGGAATACTGTCCTCAAGTCTGGAATCTATTTTATGAAGTACACAAGAACCGTATTGAAAAAATTCAAACGCGATTGTGCTTTTTGTGTCACCACATAAAGAAATCACATTTATTAAATCCATATGATAACAAACTTAAATATTTTAAAATGACAATTAACAATAGAAGGAAAATACTAGATCTTATTTTCTTGCGTAAATTATTACATAACCATATCGACTGCCCGCAACTTCTGAGTAAAATAAATATATCTGTGCCAAATAAGTTACCGCGCTTTAAGGTTTACAAGCTGTTCAAAGAACGTCTCTGTAAAAGTAATTTAGGTCGCAACTCCCCACTTACCAGAATGATGTCATTATACAACCATATACCAAATTCCATAGAAATAGATATAATGTATACACCGTTGTCTAGATTTAAGTATTTGATCCATAAACATTTCAGAAATGTGTAATAAAATTACTAGATTTATTATTAATATTATATAGACTGTAAGCATTAAATCCACAAACTGTAGCTATAGCAAATCTGGTTTTCCATGTATATTTATTAGCATATTATTACCTGTTTCTCTTTTTCTTTTTTTTAAAAGTCACTTCGCTATTTATGTAAGTTGTGGTTACCTGTAAGAAGATGAACACATAGCATGTAATCACAGTGTTGAGTTATATTTTTGTTAGTATTATGTATCATCTGTTGGTGATCCAAATAAAGAGAAAAAAAAACAGCATAAAGAGTCAACGTTTCTCTATAATCACCATTCGAAACACAGCATTTTCCGCCATTTCACTCTGGTTTTCTGAAGAGCGTGGTTCTACCCGACTGATTTGTGATGCAGCTATATAAATCTGCAATCACTACTTTAACTTACAAACATTTGAAATTGTATTTGATAAATACTCACTCTGGAATTCCAGATCTTTTATAAAGACAGGTCATAAATTACTTTGAAGCCATCTTCAAAAGCTTAATTAAAATGAATAATTGAGAAAGCAATTTAAAAACAATAAAGTGCTAGTTAATATTAAACACAATAAAAGAGCTAAACACTTGCGGGTTAAAATCCTTATACTCGTAAGTCTCTTATATTATAAACGAACTCTGAGCGCTTGATGAAGATTTATGATAAGTCGTTGATACAGACAATGAATAGACCGTAAATTTTAACGCCCGATATTATAAGAAATAAATGATTGTAAATTTTGATGTTGTTTTTATAGCTTATGACAAAATTGTCTCCTTAAATTTAAAGGAGTTAAATTAGTTGTTCATTTTATTATATAATCTATAACATGTTTTTATCAAATTATTTACAAATTATTATAAAATGTGTAGTACCTATGCACAAGAAGTATAGGATAAGAAATTCATTGCATGTGCAATAATAGTTTGCTAAGAAGTTATTTGCTTCGTCAAGTCTGAATCATATATGTATATTTGTAAGAGCATGTTTTCTCAAACATCTCATTGCTTTTGGTTATAAACCCTGAAAATATATATAAATATTGAAACGGAATATGAGAGTATGAAAGAAATGGAATGTTACATTGATGATAGGTACAGTATGAGAGAGCAGAGATAAGAGAGAATGAGGCATAGATGGTTATTGATATATAAGACAGTGTATAATTTACTTTTTTGTATAAAACAGTACTTTTTGATTTTTTACTATGCTGTATGTGTTAGATAAAACGGAGGTAAAGACGTAAGATGTACCATTACGAGGGTCACTGAGCCTCAGGTTACTGAGGTGCGTTTCTCATACTGCATATTAAAAATATAAGTAAATTGAGTTAAGACGACGTTTTTATGAAGACCCATTCCCATGATCATACCGTTAAATTAGTGAAAATCGACATTAATAAAATCGACAGTTAAAACATAGTATTGTTTGTAACACTACAACTTTTGGAAATATTCTTAACTCATTGTGTATTCTTTTTACGACCCATTTTTTATTACTAACTTTGTTCGTGCTTCGTTTTCCATTGTTTAGATTAGCTTCAGATTTCAACAACGATAAAAATTCCTTTAGTATGCGTTAACAGTCTTAAGTGAACAATAAGAAGAAAATGAGCTATAGAAAAGAGTAAAAATTAAAGTCAAGGATATAAAACTGTCTGACCCATTTTCTACAGATAAAACGACAAATAAAAGGAGTTGTTTATTTAAACTAAGCAACTGGAATGCTAATTTCCTGAAGGGAAGAAAATTTAATTCTATAACATCCTACTTTATAGGCCGATTAAAATAATGATATTCAAGTACTGTGAATTGATTCCGCAGCACATACTTCAATTCAGATTCAGAATCGATTCTGCATCAAACTTCAGACAAGGATGACCATTGACATGCTGTCAGCCCTGAGGGATAAGATGAAAATCCTCACATCTTGTAACTATACTGTCCCACACTATTTTATCGTCCTGAAAGGAAACCATGCACTGACAGCTTCCTGGTGGTTCGTTGCAGGCGGTGGAAAATCGCCAACTAGAGGCGACCTCAAGAAGAACCTAGAGGAAGTAAGAGGTGTAAAAATTAGCATAGGGACCAGGAAGAGGCTTTGAGCAGCCAACTTACGCAGTCGTTACCCAGCCCGTGGTCAATAACGACTTTGCGAGAAATAAATCGACATGAACTCAAGAGGAAGTAGAGTATTGTTCTTCGATGAAGTCAAGATTATATCTTTATCTGGTGAGAACGGGCGTCGGCGAGTACTGAAAACACCTGGAAAACACATTGCTGACGTGTATTTTGACGAAGTTTCTCCTTATTGAGGGGTCATTTTCATCATGTTTTGGGCAATAATTAGTTGGTACGTATGGTACTGACGAATTACTGCTCAAGTGCTAGTCTTCATAGAAAAAAATGGCATCTTTAATGCACACCGCACATGCATTGAAACTTTCGCGCCCACCATTCTGACTACGTGGAAGCGTATATTCAAGACATCGGGTTTCGTCGTTTTGTTTATATTTATGTTAAGAGTCAGTTTTATGTTTCTTTTTATATATTTTTAGGTTAAGGTATATATTGCTATGTGCCATTGTTCTTAATTTATAAATCCTTGATGTCTGAAATAAATATATTGGACATTGCATAGTATTGTATTGTCGTTTTAATTGGCCAGCTCCAAGTCCTAAATTTAAAAGTACATCTAGAATGTTCTGAACCACCAAGTAAGATCAGTGCAGCCTGTTCTGCAATACTTCATGGAACAAAATAATTTTGTTGCTATAGAGTGAGAAAATATAGAACAGGAAATTATTATGAATGTAATACACACACACACACACACACACACACACACACACACACACACACACACACACACACACACACACACACACACACACACACACACACACACACACACACAAACACACACAAATACATACATACATACATACATAGTGACATCCTCGTAGGAATTGTCAGAATAGCCCCTCGATTTTCAAAAACTGGAGTGAAACTAATAACTTCCCGATTTTTTGAAAATCATTGATTTTCATAGCGGGAAGTTAAAAATCACAACTCCTAGATAAATAAGTGACAATGTAGTGGAGGTGTAAGAATATCCACTACTCCATAATGTCTACATACTACATGGGCAGCACCGTCTTACTAATATCATCTAAAAAAAATTGCGGTTGCCAACCTCCCAGTCAACAATTTAGTATATTTTAGTACGTTATTTAATTCCCTGCGCATGCGCGAAGACATGAGTAGCGCACATTTTTTGTTTGAAGTAGCTGTTCTAGTACATAAGTACATATTACTTCAATGGCTTCATATTATTATAATGACGGTATATTTTATGTTTTTCGGCGACTTCAAAAAAGGAGTTCTCAGTTCGACTATATATTTTAAGTATGTATGTTGCGCGATATATCTGCCTATTGTGAATCGATTTTAATAATTCGTTTTTTACGTGTTATCTCAAGAGTGTTACGTTTTGTACGTGGTAGAGCCATGCTGCAGCTATATTAGTAGTATAGTTGTAGCACGAATGGGTCGGCTCGACCGGGGAAGGACCACGCTCTCACAGAATACCAGCGTAAAATGGCAGCTTGACACTGCTGTGTTTCGTATGGTGAGTGTAGAGAACCGGAGACCCATTTTACTGGAAAAGAGGCATTCCATCTTAGTCCTCACGGGTGACGACGCATCTGCATTTTGATTCTTTATTGAGGATAAATGTAGATGTCTATGGGTCACAGCAACCACTTACCATCAGGTGGACTGTGTGCTCGTTTGTCACCCTATCCTATAAAAAAAAAAGTGCTTTCATTTAAAATTGAAGAAAATTTCTCCCCTAAGGGCGAAAAATAGTGGATAAAGTTTTTAGTGTAACCATTTAGACGACATTCTAGTAGTTACCTTAAGTTTGAAAGGTCCAAAAATATCAACATCACTAAAAGTAAAAGCCGGCTTCAAAGAACTAAAGGGAAAAAACAATTTCACATTCTGAAGTCGGAGCTTGAATTTTTATATTACACTATGTCTTAGCACCGACTTCAGAATGCGAAATTATATTGTTCTTTCTAGTTGTTTGAAATCGGCTTGTACTTTTTATTAAAAGTTTCTAGGTCAATGTATGGTGCAAAAATAAAGTGTTTTTTCTTTCTTACTTTTTCTACTCCTTTTTGTAACTTTCATACTTAGTTTTG
The DNA here is from genome assembly GCA_029286625.1 of Parnassius orleans. Lineage (NCBI taxonomy): Eukaryota > Metazoa > Arthropoda > Insecta > Lepidoptera > Papilionidae > Parnassius > Parnassius orleans. The sequence goes on along the minus strand of JAGSMP010000006.1, from coordinate 343,125 downwards.
TTTCATACAACATTTTTTTTTTCAGAATTATTGATATTTTAGTATAAATATTATAATAAGTTATACATAATAACGAAACACAATAAGGTTTTAATTTACACCCACCTAAAAAAATTGCTACAATAGATGAATATGACATAGCAGATTGTGTTGAAAGCTTGGAAAACAAATACTTGTGTGTTAGTTTTTAGTAACAACGTAATACTTTTAAGGCAACTAGTTGCTTACATATTTTATATATTTTATTCTATAAAGACAACATATTTCAGCACAATGAATGCCGAAACATATAAATAACAGGAATAAATTATCATATAAAATATTACTTTTAAATATTGAAAATAACTTTATAGATATTTTTATGTACATAGGTACATAGTTATTAACGTACATAAGTGTATTTGTAGTCAAAGTAAATAAAATATTTCTATATTTTTCTTTCCAGTGTAAATATTTCAATTTGAATTCTTTATATCACAATATAAACTACAGTGTGGTGGCAGCGTAAAAGAATCTAATAATCATCATAAGAGGCAACTATGAGAAATGCCAGACAGAATTCAAGGCGTCCGATAGACGGCGATATCCCGTTTACAGCAAACGTAAAATATCCAGACCAACGACGTGCAGTACTGTCAAAGATAGTACGAGAAGTCTTGGTACTACAATTGTCAATTTGCCTGCCAAGCTTAAAGATTAAGGTAAGATCCATGTTCAGCTGTAGACTTTTAGGGGCTGATGAAAAAGAAGGAGATAGTATATAACTAAAGTAACCGCCTACTTACATCCTACGGCAGTAAACATCCATTCAATTATTTCTGAGAGAGTAAAGGCCAAATACTCAAACACTACTTAATTTTACGATGTCGTTAAGTCTCGTGGTATCACAGTCACTTTGACTTAAATTGATAGAGACAGGTCGAGACTTAACGGCATCTTGAAATTGAGCAGCGATTGAGTATTTGGGCATAAGAGCATCTCTAATTTCACCTTAGAATAGAATAGAATAATATTTAATTCAATATAGATTATGTAATACTTATTGAAAGTAATTTTTTACTTTTACCACTGGTTCGCAACTACCTTTTTTTTTAAAGCACAAAGATTATATTTTATACAATTGTTATGAAAACATTTATATATATATATCATTATAGCCCTTCACAAGTCCACTGCTGAACATAGGCCTCCCACAAGGAATGCCACAAAGCGCGGTCCTGAGCCACCTGCATCCATCGACTTCCTGCATGTCATACCAGGTCGTCACTCCATCTAGTGGGGGACGCCCTACACTTCGCCTACCGGTACGAGGCTGTCACTCGAGAACCTTTTTTCCCCATCGGTTGTCGGTTCTTCGAGCTATATGGCCGACCCATTGCCACTTCAGCTGACCAATCCATTGGGCTATGTCGGTCACTCTTGTTCTACTGCGGATATCCTCATTTCTAATTTTATCACGCAGAGAAACCCCTAGCATAGCCCTCTCCATAGCTCGCTGAGCAACCTTGAGCGTCCTCATACGGCCAGCAGTGACGGACCCAAGTCTCAGATCCATAAGTTATCACTGGTAACTCGCATTGTGGCTGTACAATCTCGATTTCTGTTTTTGTGGTATACCTGACGAGAAGATGTGCCGTAATTTCCCGAACGCTGCCCAGCCGAGTTGAATCCGTCGATTGACCTCTCGGTCGAAGTTGGACTTACCTAGTCGGACTATTTGTCCCAGGTAAACATACTCGTTAACAACTTCGAGCTTAGTGCTCCCAACAACTACCAGCATAGGTGTGACATGGACATTAAACATGATCTTTGTTTTGTCCATGTTCATCTTAAGACCTATCCATTGGGAGACACTATTGAGGTCATTGAGCATAGTGCTTAGGTCCGCCAGCGATTCTGCCATAAGGACTATATCGTCGGAAAATCGAAGGTGAGTGATGTACTCGCCATAGATGTTAATACCGTATCCTTTCCACTCCAGTAGCTTGAAAACGTCTTCCAATGCAGCTGTGAAGAGTTTCGGGGATATAACGTCACCCTGTCTTACACCTCTCTTCAGTTGGATAGGTTTCGTACTCTGATTCTATACTCGGATAGCCATCGTAGCCCTACCGTACAAACACTTCAGCACTTCGATATACAGTCAACTTGGCACCGCTGAAGGGACTGTAGCACCGCCCAAATTTCGACGGAATTAAAGGCTTTCTCATAGTCCACATACGCAAGGCAAAGTGGCAGATTGTACTCTTTTATCTTCTGTACAATTTGCCGAAGGGTGTGTATGTAGTCTATGGTACTAAAGCCTTTTTGGAAACCGGTTTGTTCGGGAGGCTGGAAGTCGTCGAGTCTAAATGCGAGACGATACGTAATGACTCTCGAAAACAGCACGTAGATGCGGCTCAGAAGGGAAATTGGTCTGTGGTTCTTCAAGAAAGGCGTTCTTGAGGAACAAGACCACCGCACTTCTGCTCCACGCCTCCGGAGTAGTGCCACCATGGAGGATGGAATTAAAGAGCTTCTGAAGGACTTTAAGTACCGATTTTCCACTCGCTTTCAGAAGCTCCGCTATAGTATAATATATAAACTTATTTAAATCCATTTAAATTTGTATTCAATCCAATTGAGTTCTGATCTTCCTTATTAAACTAAAGTTTCTGTGTTAAAATGGGATGAAAAGTAAACAAAACAACAGTTAAGCTGGTTAAACTTTTGTGTGTTGTAGAGAAGCATAATATATTTGGTTTAACATTGGTTTAACGTTAATAATCTACATTTAAACGGAAATAAAACTAAATGTATTAAATTTACAACAACGAATGTTAAAAATCTGGGTACCAATGTGTTTTTAAATGGGGAAGAACTGACCCCTGTTGAATCCACTGTTTTTCTTGGCATCACTTTCGACGCAAAGCTTCAGTGGGGCCCCCATATATCCAAACTAGCAAGCAGACTAAGTTCTGCAGCCTATGCTGTAAAAAAGATTAGAGGTCTCACCAGTGTCGAGACAGCTAGATTAGTTTATTTCAGTTATTTCCATAGCATAATGTCTTATGGGATTTTGCTATGGGGAAATGCGGCTGATTCAGAAACTATTTTTGTTTTACAGAAGAGGGCCATTAGAGCTATTTACAACCTAAAACCAAGAGAGTCTCTTAGAGATAAATTTAAAGAAATAAATATATTAACTTTGGCCTCTCAGTATATTTACGAAAATTTAATGTATGTTCACAAAAACAAAGGTAGTTTTAGTAAAAAAAGTGATATACATTCTGTAAACACTAGGAACAAACACAAGCTAGTGATACCAGTTTCTCGACTCCACAGAGTCAGTAATTCATTCTTGGGGCAATGTATACGCTATTACAACAAGGTCCCGGAAAGTGTACAGGCTCTCTATTACCAAGTTTAAATGTTTTGTTAAGCTGAAAAGGTTATTATAGTATAAATGAATATATGATTGATAATAACCCTGGGAATGAGGTGGTCGCTACCAAGCAGTTTCTAAAATAAATTTTGTACTTAAATAGTTTGTACAACCATTAATGTAAAACTTACTTTAAAAAAAAAGTCCCGCTGGGTTTCTTGCTGGTTCTTCCCAGGACAGAGGTTTTTTTTTCGAACCAGTGGTAAAGTAAAAAATTACTTTCATTAAGAATTACACATGTAATCTATATTGAATAAAAATTTATTCTATTCTATTCTATTCTTGGGGATTAAATTTTAAGGCTTCGGTTATCGCTAATCTAGTAGATATCATAGTAGTTTCAGATTAATTAAACCGATATATAAGTATACAAACATCATAATTCCATTAATTAAGTGGTATATTTTTAGCTAATGATTTCTTTTATATGCAATTGTGATCATTAGATTAGACGCTAAAATTATTATTTTTTACCCGAAAATAGCGATTTTGTCGATTTAAGACTTTTCCGTTGGGAGACACTATTGAGGTCATTGAGAATAGTGCTTAGGTCCTCCAGCGATTCTGCCATAAGGACTATATCGTCGGCAAATCGAAGGTGAGTAATGTACTCGCCATTGATGTTAATACTATATCCTTTCCAGTCCAGTAGCTTGAAAATGTCTTTCAATGCAGCGGTGAAGAGTTTCGGGGATATAACGTCACCCTCTCTTACACCTCTCTGCAGTTGGATAGGTTTCGTACTCTGATTCTGTACTCGGATAGCCATCGTAGCCCTACTGTACAAAAACTTCAGCACTTCGATATACCGACAGTCAACTTGGCACCGCTATATATATACATATATATGGTGAATAAGGTATGAGACCTTAATTACAGTAAAATAATGCAATGTGACCCATACGAGTTCAAAATCAACTGTACCTAATTTAAATCTGAATATTAGCTCGCGCGTAATAATGCTATAAAATGACAAAATGCTTTACGATAAAAATTTAATATAGGTATGGTTATAAATATTATGTTTCCAAGGTTTCGCGTACTATTACCTTTTAATATACATTTAAACAAAAAAAACTTCAACATATAAACTTTAACACTTTTACCACTAAATATAAATGTACCGATGAAAATTGACACCTGATGATTCGCTGACATTTCTTAATGTATTTTTGCAGTATCGAAATACGCATAAAACAATTAAACAAATTAAAACTCTTTCTAAAACACCACGTCAAATCTGTGTTGATTAAAATATTTTACCTACATTCGGTTTTGTCATGGAACATCTGCATGTTTTAGTCTATGATTGTAGATGGCGTGGCATTTAAATGAATAAATATTTTTTTCTATAGTGGTATTATGGTTTTATTACCTATTTATTCACTTGAACAACAAATAATTTTACTTACTTGACTACTCAAGTTTTATCTACGTCCAGGTTCAAACTTTGATTTGAATTCTCGTATTATTAGTGCCGCTCCGCACTGCATGAATATCGAAGCCACACTAAATGACAGTAAAGTAAGGTGTACAGATTGCAGTATATGTTCAGTTGAATATAAAGTGTTCGGAATGAGAAATCTAGTACGTAGTACATGGATATCGATATCTTATTTTAATTATTATTATAACGACAATTTGTGGTCACCAAGACAGAGAAAAACTGGTTCTAGACCCTGTGATTAAAACCATATAGTAGTTTATTCAAGTCAAAGTGTAAACTTTTGATGCTTATGAGCAGTTTACTAGATTAACAGTTCACCAGGTTTTATTACAAAAATCGAGTAAGGATACCATTGAATTGAAATAAATATAAAGTACAGCCAAACTGTGAGCTTTTAAAGAAATACAGTTATTTAACCTTTCGTGTACCGCGCTCCCTAAAACAAAAAATGGCCCTATGTACCGGGGGCACTTGAAATAATCACGGCGCGCGGCACTTGAGTCAACCTTTTTTTGTCACTTTTGTTTGTTTACGTATAAGAAGTTTGAGTTACAGTTCTTGAAAGCCGATAAGATTGTAGATGAATAGAAACTATAACAATGACATTTGGATGTTTATTTAGTTTTGTATAGCTCTTTGTTTCTAAGGGACCATGAAAAAGTGTATTTACTGCCAATAAATTTGGTTTTACGAATGAAAAAATGTAAGTTTTTATTTTATTTTTATGTTCTCATAATCTATATAACATGCTCTTCCTAAAATGAACCAAATTTATAAATATAATCATTATAATAATTCTACTTTTTCACTCGCAAACATTTGCTAAAAGTTCAACCATAAACACATAACTAACAAACAAACAAACCATTTCAACCAATTTAACCACAACAAACCATTTTCAAAAGACGAAAAATACATGAAACCCTGGTAGATTTCCATCTTATTATTATTATAAATTTTAAAAGATTTAAATGTTTATGTGTTTTAAAGGAGGTTAATTATGTTATGCATTTTGGAATAGTACACGTATAAAACCCTCTAGTTTTACTCTGGCGAATTTCCGAAGCAAAACCGAAGGCGAAGACTAGTATAATAATATAGTAAAATTTTGGGTCAAAACGTTTATAACTTTGTTCTTTTAATAAATTATTAAAATTTTTATAATATTTCATTCGATAAAGCTTTATTTAACTTTTCATCGCTATATTTTAAAGTGCATTGTGGGCTTTATGCTAAATACGAATTTTTCTGAGGTAAAACCACAACACCCAAACAGGGAATTTTGAGTTTTATATTTTGCATTTGTAAGTTTGAATATTCGATATAAATCTACAATAAGGAAGCTAATACAAATGTAAAAGCGAGAAAAGTTGGGAACTTTGTGGAAACAAAGTTGAAGTTAAACGCAGAACAGAGTCCATAACTATATCCATTTGCGGTTAATTTGGCGTACAATAAATAATACCATAGTTCACCAGGAATAGGTATTGTGCAATGCAAATTCTGTTTTCATTAAACTGCCACGCTTTTGTACAACCTCAAAAATATCTCATAATAATAGTACAGTTACGAGGATCTTGCCAAAAAAAGTAGTATAACATAAACACTCATGCCTGTCACTCAAAGGGGTAGGCAGGGACTACGGATTTCCATTTGAACCCATCCTGACACATGCTCGTACACCTCTGCATCTATTTCACGTCCATAGATGCTCGTCGGTTAAGGGCAGGTGTTCCAAGCGCAATAGGTATTTACGTGCGGACACCGCCGATGCGGCGCCGAAAACTAACTACTACTATTATCGTAGTAGTATACTATTATATATCTTTACTATATCTACTACTATCGATCTTTCCAAAGTATTAACCTTGAGCAAGTTTACACTTTTCCATACGTCTAAGCCACTTGGAAATTATAAGTAGTCAAAATGTCTTCTGCCCTTTCAAACCTCTTTCCTTTTAATTTATCTTTGATTTTTGTTAAAATTACAAGGCACCTTTTACATAATTTTGAATTAAAAATCTTAAGTTATGGCAGACGTTCGTGACAAAGTGTTATCCTGGTGTCAAAGAACGTGCCGAAATTCTGATTTTGGTCGCTTGTCAAACCAAGCTTATTATACATTTTGACACAAGCTATTACATATCAATCGGAGTTGATCGTTCTTTGATCATCTAGTACCACGGTAGCAGTATGACACGTTTTTCAGGTAAACGAGGCAACCAAGTTTTTAAGTGTGCTTCGCGCACGGTGACATTTCGTAAGAGTTGGCTTATCTTCAAAACAGTCAAATATCGCCTTGTTTTGGAATCATACTTATATAGCAATGTTTTATTCATTTTAGTCAGTGTGTCTTGAACGTATTTTACCGGCATCAGATTTATCTGTCATGAATTGCCTTTACGGTCATGGTTAATTTGTGGAGCATCCATCTCGAACAACGCTTACGGATAGAAAATTGGTAGTGAATGATGGTTTGTATTATTGCTGATCCAATAGCTTACATAAGCTATACTTATGTTATTCCTCTTTGTTTTTCGATAAACGAGCACACAGTCCACCCGATGTTAAATGGATGCTGTGGCCCATTAACATATACATCATCATACAACTAAGATTAAATGCTTCGTTTTCAGTAAAAACACTCACCATTCGAAGCACACGCAGCATTGAGCTGCTGCTTTACGCTGGTATTCTGTGAGAGCGTGGTCCTTCCCCGGTCGAGCCAACCCATTCATGCTACAATCATAATATAGCTGCAGCATGGCTCTACCACGTCGTCGTTCCTGCCCCCCCCCCCCCCTCTAATAAAGTTTTCGACTGGTCAAACATTTTATTGAGTGACCGCGGTTATCAAGCGACATGTATTCGCTTTATTTTAAAGCCCCTTGTCCTAATTTTAACCAACTTCACGAAACCACCTCCTTGGAAGTTAATAATTAGACTACACGGATTTTTTGTATGTGTGTTACGTGATATCTGTGACAAATGTGAACCGATTTTGATGATGGTAAAAAGTGAAGAGAAGAGATGAAAAACAGTTCCTTTTCTTAGGGTGGCAAAATAAGGGATGAAGTTTTTAATGTAATTATTTAGACGACAATGAGATTATGATATTCCTTAGTCCACTAGGGTAAAAGAATCCTTTTAATAAAAAGTAAAAGCTGGCTATGGTGCGATGAAGAATTTGAAATTATTGTAATCCATACAAATGTGAACTTTAAAAACTTGAGAATAAATTCGGTTTTCAAATCACAAATACTGTTCAAAAATTTCTAAAACTATCTTAGTTGCAATAGAAATAAAGCTTTTATGAGGGGAATTAAGTTTAAAAATGCAACGCAATAAAAATTCCTGCTCCGAACCGTGTTTTGCAAAGAACTTAAAATAATAAATAATTTTAAATTTTGAATCCAGGGCTTTAATTCTTCCATACACTATGTCTTAGAACCAACTTAAGAATGTATAATATTTTATTCTTTTTAGCCGAACTTGAATTTTTTGTTGAAAGTTAACTTTGACTTCAGCAAACCAATTAAAAAATGGAATACAAAGACAATAAGCGGAAAAATTTATGTTAACCAGTTTAATTTATATTATTCTTTTAATCAATTAATATATTTTGACTCAAAAATATACACAATTAATTACAGCGCTTTTTTGTTACAGGTAATCTCACTGCTGTGCCACAAAACAGATAAGTAACTAATTGTAAATAAAGTAATAACTCACCACTAATTTGCTTCAGGTAATAAAGAGATTTGAAACACGTCATATAGTTTTAAATTTTATTTACTAGCGACCCGCCCCGGCTTCGCCTGGGTAGGATCTATTACCGTAGCGTTATTAAGATTTCAGATAATTATCAAGGGCTATTTAATTTAGTTAGACGGGAAATGAAGCTGAAGTCTTCAGTAGATTTGATAGCATACAGGCAACTGAACAGGCAGATCTTCAAATGCATGCGGCGGGACTTACGCAACTTTAATACTGCTCGTATTGAAGAAGCGATCGAGCGGAACCAGGGCTCCAAAGTCTTTGACAGAGATTTGTCTGCCAGGAGGAGCCAACGTTCGAAGCTGAAGACTAAATGTGGCAGCATCGTTTCCGGAACACCTGAGATTTTGAGTGAGATTGAGGTTCTATGGGCAGCTGTACACATCATAGTTGGAGCCACACGCAAGTTTGAGTAACGATCCAAGAGCAAGTCTTATTCGATACTATTCCGATGTTATCCAGGACGTCAGTCTGAGCGAGATTAGAATGACTCTCCAGCACTTTAAAAACGGCAAGTCCCCGCGCGAGGATGGAATTACAGCGGAGCTTCTGAAAGCGGGTGGAAAACCGGTACTTAAAGTCGTTCAGAATCTCTTTAATTCTGTTCTCCATGGTGGCACTACTCCAGAGGCGTGGAGCAGAAGTGCGGTGGTCTTGTTCTTCAAGAAAAGCGACAACGCTCCCTTGAAGAACTACAGACCGATTTCCCTACTGAACCGCGTCTACGTGCTGTTTTCGAGAGTCATTACGAATCGTCTCGCACGCAGACTCGACGACTTCCAGCCTCCGAACAAGTTGTTTCCGAAAAGGCTTTAGCATCACAGACCATATACCCTTCGGCAAATTGCAGAAGTCCGAAGAGTACAATTTGCCACTATGTCTTGCGTATGTGGGCTATAAGAAAGCCTTTGATTCCGTCGAAATTTGGGCGGTGCTGAAGTCAATTCAGCGATGCCAAGTGGACTGCCGGCATATCGAAGTGCTGAAGTGTTTGTACAGTAGGGCTACGATGGCTATCCGAGTACAGAGCCAGAGTACGAAACCTATCCAACTGCAGAGAGGTGTAAGACAGGGTGACGTTATATCCCCGAAACTCTTCACAGCTGCATTGGAAGACGTTTTCAAGCTACTGAACTGGAAAGGATACGGTATTAACGTCAATGGCGTGTACATCACTCACGATATAGTCCTTATGGCAGAACCGCTGGAGGAACTAAACACTATGATCAATGACCTCAATAGTGTCTCCCAACGGATAGGTCTTAAGATGAACATGGACAAAACAAAAATCATGTTTAACGTCCATGTCACACCAATGTCGGTAGTTGTTGGGAGCACTAAGCTCGAAGTTGTTGACGAATATGTTTACCTGGGACAAATAGTCCGACTAGGTAAGTCCAACTTTGACCGAGAGGTCAATCGACGGATTCAACTCGGATGGGCAGCGTTTGGGAGATTACGACACATCTTCTCGTCAGACATACCTCCAAACCTCAAAACTAGATTGTACAACCAGTGCGTGTTGCCAATGATGACCTATGGATCTGAGACACTGCTGGCTGTATGAGGAAGCTCAAAGTTGCTCAGCGAGCTATGGAGAGGGCTATAATCGGCGTTTTTCTTCGTGATAATCTTAAAAACGAGGATATCCGCAGTAGAATTATAGTAACGGACATAGCCCAAAGAATTAGTATGCTGAAGTGGCAATGGGTTAGCCATATAGCTCGAAGAACTGACAACTGATGGGGAAGAAAGTTTCTAGAGTGGCTGCCTCGTACCGGCAGGCGAAGTGTAGGACGTCCCCCCACTATCAAGATGAAGTGACGACCTGGTAAAACATGCAGGAAGTCAGTGGATACAGGTGGCTCGGGACCGTGCTTTGTGGCATTCCTTGGGGGAGGCCTATGTTCAGCAATGGACTTGTGAAGGGCTGTAATGATGATGATGATGATGAGGATGATTTAAGTTATTAATTTTTCGATCTCAAAAGAAATCTCAATGATTTTCGGATAAAATATAGCCTAGATCACTTCTGGCATTGTTTTCTATCTGTTCGTGAATTTTCATTGCAATCGGATTAACCATTCCAAAGATTAGCCCGGACAGACAAACAGACTAATAATTTGAAAATGGTAATTTATGTCTGAATGGCGTGCAAATAACGCATTGAGCTCAATAAAAGGCAATTATTTCGATATTATAGGCAGGCACTCAAAATTTAATATGTATACATATTTTAAGTTTTTGGCGCATTTTATAGACTTTTAATTTATTATGATTGAGTATTTATGTATGTTCGTACTCGTATATGCCATCAAGATCATTTAATAAAAAAAAACATTTTAAAAATATTTCACACAAGACTAAATTGCCTACAAAATCAAGATGACGGACATAACATAAATATTGGAAATAATGTTGGCTCGCTTAAAATACTATTTATTCTTATAATATTCTTTAAATTAATCTGAAGTGACTAATGTTATATGAAGAGTTTTATTCCCGTTTGAAAGAGTAAAAAGTATTGTATGTAAACATAAAACTTAAATTCCAATTCGAGTTAAGCCTTCAATTAAAGATCTTTTTCGACACTGAAGGCCATAATTTTTAGAATTAAATTAGTTTAAATTAATTCTAAAAATTATTTTACCTTAAATTATTTTAACTAAAAACATTTTACCTTTTGCCTTAATCAGTACAAAAACAACAAACAAAATATACGTAAGATCAATTACTGATACTATCAGTAATTAAACGCTGTAAGATAATTCATCTTAGTCCTCAGGGGTGACACCAGTTTTGTATCGAACAAGGGTGACAAACAGGCACATAGTCTACCCGATGGTAAGTAGGTGCTGTAGTTCATGAACACCTACACTTCTATACTTGATAAAGAATCAAAATGTAGATGCGTTGTATCCTCTAAAGACAAAAATAAAATACAGAAGATCAGAGCCCGATCTGGGGGGGCAAGCCGGGCATTTGCCCAGAGCGGAAAAAAATGAGGGGCGGCAAAATCTTCCAACCTAGCCATTAGCCATCCACCACCCAAGTTGGCAGGTTGAGAATTTTATGTGCCACCTTCCAACCTAGCCATTAGCCATCCACCACCCAAGTTGGCAGGTTGAGAATTTTATGTGCCACCTTCCAACCTACTTCAGGTTGGATAGTGGAAATATTTAAGTATTTTACTTAACTGAATTATTTTAGTTCGAAAGAAAGAAAGAAGAATTAGGGATCCGCAAAAAATACCGATACTTGAGTAGTATCGATACGTTCATTTCGATACTAAGGATATTTGGACGACTTTTGTTCCGATATTTTTGAGGTATCGATACTTTTATAAGTACTCGATACTTTTAACAAAATTTGAGTCACATCATTAGATTTGGGTCGTAGAAGTAGGGGATTACCCTCCTATAGACAATAGCTTATGTTTAGAGCATGTGTTGCCAGTTTCTCGTCATTGGTACCCATTTAGTAGGTTTATTTTTATCAATTAAGTAAAAAATGATTTAATACATTTTAATCCTGATTTACTTTTTTTACTGTTGCTCTAATTTGTTTTTGTACCGACAATTTAATACGTCGAAATTTAAATTAATTTATTTTGATACCATTATTAAGTGTCTCATTGGTGATAAGTTCCGAAATTTCTCGGATAATATTTGATATTGCGGACTCAATGGGAAGTTTTAAAAATAAATTGAAAAGTACTCGATACCTAACAATATCGATAATTTTGTTTCGATACTTTTCTCGGTATCGATAAATCTGATACGATACTGGTATCGAGTAAAGTATCGAAACTTTTGAAATTTTGTGGAACACTGAGAAAAAGAAATACCTAAATAAGAAATAAGGTACCAACTAGACTAGAACTTAGAAACCAGAATCCAAAAAAAATTCATCCGAATTTTCTGCCGGTTTTACATATCTGAACTGGCAACCCTTTCAGTCTGTTTATGTCTGATGGAGATTTCCCTCAAGCTTTTGGAGGAATACCCTTTAGCTACATTTGTACAACGCGACATTTTAGGGGAATCCCTTAAATATCATATATAAGCAAAATTTTGTACTATTTTTCCTTTACTTATTTAGAAGACTCCTAGTAAAAAATTTCTGCCCTATAGACAAATCTTTGTCATATTCGTGAATAATGTAGCGGTTAATAAGTGATACAGAATTAAAATGTTTTAACTATTTATGTGAAATATATGCTAAGTCTACAAGTTGGTTCTATTAAGAATAGGTTCTATAATTTAAATGTGACGTGATTTTTAGTGGGGCAGATTAATCATATAAATATTGAAGCGCGCGTGTAAATTTGCTACGTAATTATCTATCTGTTTTATAAAGTAAATTGTAGTACGTAAAAAAATACTTACTATAATATTGAACACACCTTGCTAAAAATTGTATTTACTTTTTGTTCCTTAAGGTAAATAGTAAAATATTTTTAGGACCGATTTTACCATCTGCGGTTAGCAATTGAAAGCAATAAAATTTTCAGTTTTTTGACAGTTGTTGTATGAGTTTGACAGTTCTTATTTGACAAATAGGCTATTTCGGGACTTTAATAACAGGTGGTGAAACCAGCCCTTAATTTAATATTGACCACAAGGTATGTTTAAGTGGTACGTTAATCGTGTGAAAATTAACATTGCTCATCTTTCGGCTTGTTAATTGTCATCTGTGACTGCTCACTAGCAGTCACCCGCGGCTTTGTTCACGCGCCCACCATAATTATTATTCTCGTGGGAATGAGTAACTTTTCTGAGGTAAAAAGTAGCCATTGTCAATATCCTTTTCCAAACTTCAATTTATATCTACATACCAAAATTTATCCAAATTGATTCATTGGTTTAATCGAAAAAACGTAGCAGTCAGAGAATCTGAATGACTTTCGAATTTTTAACATTAGCAATGTTCTTACATCTATTTAAATTTATTTCATATTTTTATTTTTTACCGTACAGAATGGCTAACGGTAGATCACGCTTGTCGGGACACCAATATAAAAAACAAAGACTTGAAAAAGATGCAGAGCGACAAAAGCAAGCATGGGATTAGAGTCCTTTTTGAAAAAAGGTGAGCTAAACAAACCATCGTCATCCATACCAGAAACCGATGCTATAACTGAGATTCCGCTTAAACCCCGAGAAGAAAATACGTGCGATTCCAATATAATCTGTGAACCTGGTGCTCCTACTTCTGGGTCAAGCGCTATTGGAGGTGACGGTGCTATTACAGGTGAAGCTGCTATTGCAGGTGAAGGTGCTATTGCAGGTGAAGCTGCTATTATAGGTGAAGGTGTTATTGCAACTCCAAGTGTTTCTACAGAACCAACATCTACTTTAGATGTCGACCCAGCCACGTGGCCCAATAGATTAACAGATGCAGAAAGAATATATTTGGTAAATAGAGGTTCTCCAGACCCACTGTATGAATTTCTACAAGATATCAATGGTCGGAGGTTTACTTCGAGATACTATAAGACAAAGCTTAATAACGGTGAAGAAATTTTGAGAAATTGGCTTGTATATTCTGAAGCAAAAATTTGTTGTATTGCTTTTGCTGTAAAACCTTCAATACAACTACAACTTCCAGTCTATCTGAAGATGGCTACAAAAATTGGAAGCATGTAGGTGATATGGTTAAACTCATGAGACATCACGAAACCATGTAGAAGCTGTAAAATCTTGGATAGAACTTTCACGTAGGCTCAAATCGTGTCATACGATATATGCCGAGTCACAGAGAATAATTAAATCAGAATTAGAAAACTGGAATAGAGTATTGTTACGAATTGCCACAATCTTCAAAATGTTGGCTAAACATGGCTCGGCTTTTCAAGGTATTTCTGATAATCTGTATCAAAATAACAATGGTAATTTTTTTAAACTAGTAGAGTTGTTAGCCGAATTTGATCCTGTTATGCAGGAACATGTGCGCAGAGTTTTGAAAAAAGAGGAGAAACAAGCAACCTACTTAAGTAAAACAATTCAAAATGAGTTCATAATACAATTTCAGACGGCATAGAAAAACATATTATGGAAGCTATCTATTATTCTATTATTTTAGATTGTACTCCAGACGCTAGCAAAACTGAGCAGATGACCATGATAATTAGGTATATTTCTATTATTTAATCCCAAGACCATTCAAGAACGTCAGAGATTGTAATAAATGAAAGTTTTTTAGGATTTATACCAATAGAGAAATCTACAGGTCTGCCACTGACAGAAATTATCGTGGAACAATTATCAGCACTTAAATTGTCTTTAGAAAACATATGAAAGGTTGAAGAAATAATTCAAAGTGGCGTCCAAGCCAGGATTAAAAACATCAATCCACGGGAATTTTACGTTCCTTGCAGTAGTTATTCTTTAAACTTAGTGGTAAACGACATGGCAAAGTCTTCACTGGAAGCTACAATTTTTTTCCACTTCAACATTAAGGTGGTCAATTCTTTTGAAGAATGTAAAAGGTATTACTCTAAAACTATTTAGTGACACGAGATGGGAAAGTCGAATCAAAGCAATAAAACCACTAAGACATCAAATAGGACAAGTTTACGATGCATTGTTTAGTGTTTACTAAAACACAGATATGGATACCTCCACACGAGACGAAGCTTCGGATTTGTTGAACCAAATTAAACAGTTTAAATTTTTATGTTCTATTATAATTTGGTACACGAAACTTTGAATCGTATAAACCCTGTTAGTAAATTAATGCAAAGTAAAGATTTTGACTTAGTTTCCGTCATTAAATTACTTAGAAATACAAAAGATTTCTTTGAAAACTCACGTTCAGATGAGTGTTTTACTCAAGTTCTTGAAGACGCCAAAGCCTTAGCTTCTGAAATTGATTGCGAGGTGTTAAACTTTGAAAATGTGGCTAGACCTCGTGCACGATCCAAGAAAAAGCAATTTACTTATGAGTGTGTTGACGTACCAATTATTGAGCCTCGTCAAAAATATAAAATTGAAGTATTTTTTCACATTATGGATACAGCCATAAACTCCTTAGAATTATGATTTTCCCAGATTTCTGAGCACAGTAAATATTTTGCTTTTTTGTATAACATATATGCCTTAAGAGAACTCCCAAAAGATGAATTGTTAGAACATTGTAAAAACCTCGAGGCTATTTTAACTCATGAGAACTCAAGCGATATAAATGCATTAGGACTTTGTGAGGAGTTGTTAGTCCTTTGTATGTTTTTAAATAGTAATTTATCTCCTCAAAATGCTTTAAAATTTGTAACAGATTTAAGATTTGGTCCAAATATCAATATTACGCTCAGGATCCTTTTAAATTTACCAGTAACAGTTGCAAGTGGTGAAAGAAGCTTTTCTAAATTAAAAATAATAAAAAATAAGCTGCGATCCACCATAACACAGAATAGATTATCTGGATTGGCTATGATTTCAATAGAAAACAAAGTTTGCGACAGTATAAATTTATCAGATATTATTAAAGATTTTGCAGAACAAAAAGTGCGAAGAAAATTACTATAATTACGACGTAGGATTTAATATTCTCCGAAAAACTGTTTAATTTATACAATTTCATTACATTTAAAAAATTACTGATTTGTTTTGTAGTAACATAATTGTTTTTGTATCAGTATTAAATTTTAAAAGAAATCTTTTGCTGTGTCTTTTTTATACGTACTGTATGAACCTTAACTTATATACATATGAACCGATTGACCATAATAAACAATTAAACAGCTTGGTCCTAATCTTTTTAACTTCTGAAACGATTTTTATGATTTTTTTTATTGTGCCTTTAGTTAAAGGGTCATCATACATATGCAAGATTAGCCCGAGACAGGGAAAATAGCACAAGGGAAAAGTGGCCCATACGCAACAGTAAGTCTCAATAGGTTGATGATGATGATAAAGTTGAAAGGTACATAACTATGTCGATAAAAAGATATATCAATCCATTCAGTAGTTTCTGTGAAATTCTTTAAAAGACATACATTGTATACTTACTAACATAAAAACACTCATCAACTTTCGTATAGGTACTTCTTCAGAAGACCCAATAGACTGACGTGAATATTATAGGTAGGTATAATCCCAACAATATCGCGTATTTTAGGTACTTGTATACTTAACATCCCCCAATATAACTAGCTCATGACTTATATGGTTTTGTGTATGTAAAGGGCGGCGAAAATTATCTTTGCCCGGAGCGGCTAAATAATCGTCGGCGTTTTTCTAATAACGATTAAAAATAAAAAATGAGGTTGCCAACCCGCTTGCCAAGCGTGGCAACTATAGTATACTAATGTATAGGAGAGGCCTGTATTCATCAGTGGACTTTAATAGGTAACGGTAACGGTATCATCTCTTATATCCAGAAATAGCAATAACTCAACTGTGTAATGCTTACTTTATGTTTTCCAAGCAAACGTTATATTAAAAAAGTTTTTATTCAAAGTATATTACATTTCGAGGATTTTTTCTTTTCAAGAATTAGAAATCAGAATCTGACAAATAAGCTGACTGACGGACATTGTGTTGCCGACAATAGAATTCATCTACGCCTTTGTGAAAGTTTTAAAGAAAACCAAACCATAATTTCGTGACTCTTCTTATGATACCTTGCACATTAATTTTATTTGTTACGTGTTTTTAATTTTAAATACATAGTGTGATTTTTGAAGTTTTTTTGATTTTCAAAGTTATATAATAGGATTCATTTTTTCTTGTTAGGTGTTTAAGCGTGTTCTAAAATGTGAGAATGCGGTACAAACTCTTTGGAGTTGCCAAACTAGGAAAAATATTTGTAAGATACCTAAAAAGTAAATTTATTAACCTTTGTTTAAAAAATACGAATCTTTTGTTCGTGGTTTGTTGTTGCGTGTTGGTTGAAATGGAAAATATTACAATATACGCTGTTATTAAGCATCTCACCAATAATATAAATGTGAAAAAGGGGACAAGTTCGTTACAAGCGTCGTTCGGGGTTGTCGGGTTGGTACACAAGCAAAGGTTTCGAGCATAACATTTTACACGAACGCGCGTTGGACACCCTGAATGCTAACCAATGCGCAGAAACAAACCAGACTGAATATTTCCCGAGGCTTATAGGGACTGTTGCAACAAGACCCTGATCATTTTTGGCTCGATTTATTACAATGGACGAAACGTGGCTTTATCGTTACAATCTTGAAACAAAATTATAGTCTATTACTTGGATTACTACTGTCAAGATCTCTAAAAAAAATTATAAAGTCTAGTATTTGGTAAATACTATTATTCCAAATAATTAATGTTTTCTTATGCTGTTGGTATGATCATGGGCTCTCTTTTCTGAGATAGTTAAGTGATTGAATATCTTGATCATAGAGTTACTTTTTACGCAGATACTTTGTGCGCAGAACAAATCAAAATAAATTTGCAACAAAATCCGCTTTCAACGACGAGGCAAGATCGCAAATAATTTTTGCTGAAATCATTAGATTTTGTTTAAATAGAAGAGGGGGCAAACGAGCTTGCGGCTCTCCTGATGGTAAATGTCAACCGTTGTCCATTAATTACTGCTACACCAGGTGAATTGCAGATGCGTTGCCGGCCTTTTTAAAAGATCGTTTCTTGAAGGTCATATCGGTCCGCTAGAGTCGTGAGAGGAAGAAAACTCCTAGTAAATTGCATAGTGGTGGGCCACCAAGCATCCATACGGTGTAGATAGTATCGTGAGTTTTGTCGTGATGAAAAACTAATTTAATGATTAAGCATGACTGTTCGCTTGTGGTTTAGTCTCTTTTAAGATTTTAATTATGACTGTTTTTGTCGTAAACGTGAATGCCGATCATATACGCTCGTGTTCGTAATCCGGGTTGGGCCAAAAGTCAGCTATTGGGTTTTTCTGTCGAGAAAATCTTCAGTGGCACCCCGGAGTTAGGAAGTTGGCGGTGTTACACTCAAGTGCCTTGGAAAGTACGTAAAGTCGTTGGTCCTGCATATGACCTCTCTCTCTCTCTCTCTCTCTCTCTCTCAACGTGTCGGATTACCATCCCATCGGATTATGAGATTGAGGGAATAGAGAGTGCCACCTGTGTTTGCCCAAACATCCGTGAACTGCAATCCTGTCCAGTGCAGATGGTTAGTCTCCATTGACTCCATTCTAATAACTTTTGTTATAAGTGATGGCTTGGAATACTAAGCAAGTGCGTTTAGTTTGAACTTGTTCAATTTTCTTAATGACATAGATTCAATGTTGCTCTTTTCTTTATTGAAAACTTATTTATGAAGATCAGATCTTTTATTAGGCTAGAACAAACCAGCTAGTACATAACTTTAAGTGACCTAGAACTAGTTGCTTTTCACTGTCTTGTTAATTAATTACATAATAGTAGGAGGGCGACACTGAAAGTTTTTAGAACTGGCCACTTGTAAACGATATAATCAAAAAATAAGTTCAAATTTTGAAAACGGAACTCTTTGCCAATATTATTGTGTATGTACTTTATTAATTTGTCATTTGTGTACGATTTGGCGGCAAATTGAAAATTGTCTGTGTCAAGTCAGCATGAATTTATCGCGAGAAAATTTTCGTACAATGATTTTTATGACTTTCGATGTCATTTAAGTCAACAAGAAAGTTATGATAGACTTTGATTGGCCTTTCACGATGAAGCCCCATCTCGTGCCACTGTTTACAATTGTTTTAATGAGTTTAAACGTGGTCGCACTAATGTCACCGATGATCTACGTGAGGGACGGCCTTCTACGGCGACGACTTAAGATAACATCAGTGTTGTGCGGCGTATGATAGAGACTGACAAAAGAATGACTTATCAGCAGATTCGGACAAGCTTAGGTATCGGTATGAGTCAAGTGCACAAAATCCTCCATGAATATTTAGCGGTCAGGAAGCTTTGTACCCGGCGGATACCTCATAATTTGACAGAGGCCCAAAAACTCCGTCGTGTTGATTGGTGTCGTGAAATGGTTCAAAGATTTAACGAAGGTGACGCAAATGCTGTGTTCGACATACTTACGGGTGACGAAAGCTGGATTTATTGTTATGATCCTGAAACTAAGAGACAGTCTGCTGTCTGGGTGTTTCCTTCCGACGAGTTGCCAACTAAAGTGAAGAGAGGTCGATCATCATCATCATCATCATTACAGCCCTTCACAAGTCCACTGCTGAACATAGGCCTCCCCCAAGGAATGCCACAAAGCACGGTCCTGAGCCACCCGCATCCATCGACTTTCTGCATGTCTTACCAGGTCGTCACTCCATCTAGTGGGGGGACGCCCTACACTTCGTCCGCCGGTACGAGGCCGCCACTCGAGAACCTTTTTTCCCCATCGGTTGTCGGTTCTTCGAGCTATATGGCCGGCCCATTGCCACTTCAGCTTACTAATCTGTTGGGCTATGTCGGTCACTCTGGTTCTACTGCGGATATCCTCATTTCTAAGTTTATCACGCAGTGAGACTCCGAGCATAGCCCTCTCCATAGCTCGCTGAGCGATCTTGAGCTTCCTCATCCAGCCAGCAGTGAAGGACCACGTCTCAGTTCCGTAGATCATCACTGGCAACACGCACTGGTTGTACAGCCTCGTTTTCAAGTTTTGAGGTATACCTGACGAGAAGATGTGCCGTAATTTCCGAACGCTGCCCAGCCGAGTTGAATCCGTCGATTAACCTCTCGGTCGAAGTTGGACTTACCTAGTCGGACTATTTGTCCCAGGTAAACATATTCGTCAACAACTTCGAGCTTAGTGCTCCAACAACTACCGGCATAGGTGTGACATGGACATTAAACATGATCTTTGTTTTGTCCATGTTCATCTTAAGACCTATCCATTGGGAGGCACTATTGAGGTCATGAGCATAGTGCTTAGGTCCTCCAGCGATTCTGCCATAAGGACTATATCATCGGCAAATCGAAGGTGAGTGATGTACTCGCCATTGATGTTAATGCCGTATCCTTTCCAGTCCAGAAGCTTGAAAACGTCTTCCAATGCAGCGGTGAAGAGTTTCGGGATGTAACGTCACCCTGTCTTACACCTCTCTGCAGTTGGATAGGTTTCGTACTCTGGTTCTGTACTCAGATAGCCATCGTAGCCCTACTGTACAAACACTTCAGCACTTCGATATACCGACAGTCAACTTGGCACCGCTGAAGGGACTGCAGCACCGCCAAATTTCGACGGAATCAAAGGCTTTCTCATAGTCCACATACGCCAGATATAGTGGCAAATTGTACTCCTCGGACTTCTGTACAATTTGCCGAAGGGTATGTATGTGGTCTATGGTGCTAAAGCCTTTTCGGAAACCGGCTTGTTCGGGAGGCTGGAAGTCGTCGAGTCTGCGTGCTTGACGATTCGTAATGACTCTCGAAAACAGCACGTAGACGCGGCTCAGAAGGGAAATCGGTCTATAGTTCTTCAAGAGAGCGTTGTCGCCTTTCTTGAAGAACAAGACTACCGCACTTCTGCTCCACGCCTCCGGTGTAGTGCCACCATGTAGGACGGAATTAAAGAGCTTCTGAAGGACTTCAAGTACCGGTTTTCCACCCGCTTTCAGAAGCTCCGCTGTAATTCCATCCTCGCCTGGGGCCGTGCCGTTTTTAAGGTGCTGGAGAGCCATTCTAATCTCGCTCAGACTGACGTCCGGGATATCATCGGAATAGTGTCGGATAAGACTCGCTCTTGGATCGTTACTTACACTTGCGGGTGGCTCCAACGATGATGTGTACAGCTGCCCATAGAACCTCTCAATCTCACTCAAAATCTCAGGTGTCCCGGAAACGACGCTGCCACACTCGGTCTTCAGCTTCGACAGTTGGCTCTTTCTGGCAGACAGATCTCTGGCAAAGACTTTGGAGCCCTAGTTCCGCTCGATCGCTTCTTCAATACGAGCTGTATTGCAGTTGGGCAAGTCCCGCCGCATGCATTTGGAGATCTGTCTGTTCAGTTGCCTGTATGCTATCAAATCTACTGAAGATTGCAGCTTCATTTCCCGTCTAACAGCCATGAGATTAAGAGTGTGATCGGAGAGTTTTTGTGTTCTTCTGCGGCGGGTCTTACAAAACTTAGCTCCGACCGCATGGACAGTTTCCACTAGCTTGTCATTCATATCGTCCACTGCATTGCAATCTTCTAGGCACTGAAAACGGTTTCGTAGCTCGAGCTGAAAGGTTTCGGGACTTTGGATTAGAGCACGAGGGGGACGGAGCGCTGACTTCATTAGACGTGACCTCTCTAACTTAACGTTTAGGTTCAGTGTGCCTCTAACCATTCGGTGATCGCTACCAGTTTTCACCCTCGCGATCACTGAGACATCACTGAACAGTTGGCGTCTAGTCGTCATAATGAAGTCAATCTCATTTTTTGTCGAACCGTCGGGGCTCGACCAGGTCCACTTCCTGTGGGGCCGCTTCTGGAAGAAAGAGTTCATCATAAACAGTCCCTCTTTCTCCATGAAGTCGGCCAGCTGCTGGCCCCTTGTGTTCCGTTGCCCTAATCCGAATTTCCCTACTTTCAGCTCACCGTTCTCTCTTGTGCCTAGCTTTGCGTTAAAGTCTTCCATTAACACCGTATAGTGGGTTTTAGAGGAACGCATGGCTCTAGAGATATCCTCATACATTTCCTCCACCTCCTCATCGGGGTGTGTCGAAGTTGGTGCGTAAACCTGTATGACCTTCAGCGAATACCGTTTGGTGATTCTGAGTATAAGGTACGCAACCCTCGTCGACACACTCCCAATTTTTACAACGTTGTTAACTAATCCTATAATATTCCAGCGCAACTTGTCTATCTCTTCTTCCAGCTCCAGGATCTTCTCGTCAGTCCTCAGAGTGCGTGCGGTATAAGTTGCCAGGTCGAGTCGTCGTAGGTGGCAACCGAACCTCCACCGGAGATTCTTAGCACCCCCTGCCCTGCCGTTACCATGGTCGCCACCGTAGCCAGGAATAGCGGGGCCGCCGGGGACTGGGGGCCGTCTCTTCGTAACTTTCTTCATTGGGGGGATATTGCCGTAGTTGCCACGCTTGGCGAGCGGGTTGGCAACCGCAGTTTTTATTATTGTTGCTGTTATCAGAAAGATGCTGCCCATCTTCTGCCTCAGTTTCCCTCTGTCGCCTCTTACGACACCCACGGGAAGATATGGGGTAGTGGGTATTCTAACCCGCCACTACACGGGTTATATTTGCTAAACTGGGATTATAAGTGCTAACAGCGAACAAATTTAAAAATCGAGGTCGAAGCGTGGGAAAAAAGATGGTGGCCTCGTTCTTCGGAAGGACAGGTCATTACGCAACAATTGTTTAGAGGATCAAAAAACAATTACTGCAGAGTGGCACACTAACAATTGTTTGCCACTTGTCTTGGAAAAAGTTCGGGAGAAAC
Source organism: Parnassius orleans (assembly GCA_029286625.1). Lineage (NCBI taxonomy): Eukaryota > Metazoa > Arthropoda > Insecta > Lepidoptera > Papilionidae > Parnassius > Parnassius orleans. Next base: position 320,093 of record JAGSMP010000006.1, on the reverse strand, counting down.
GACCTCGCATTAGGATCCTCCTTCACCACGACAACGCCTCGTCGCACACCACCAAGCAAACAATCGACTGATTGGCGACGTCAGACGTGGAACTACTGGGTCAACCGCCCTATAGCCCCGACCTCGCACCTTGCGATTTTTATTTATTTCCGAAAATAAAAGAAAAACTTCGAGGAAAACGTTTTATGGACGCTGAGGAAGCAGTCAGTTGTTACAAAATGCCGTCGTAGAGACCCCTAAGGACGAGTGGGCAAAGTGCTTTTCTCAGTGGTTCCATTGGATGCAGCGATGTATTGATGTAAATGGACATTATTTTGAAAAGATATAATAAAACTAATAACTTGCTAGTTTGGTCAGTTTTTGATTTTCTAAGAACTTTCAGTGTCACCCTCGTAATGCCAAGTACTGGCTAGCTTTGACTTCGTCACATAGCCTAATCTTAGGTTAGACTTACTTGTAGTTACGGACTGCCGAAGTTGGATTAAGAGAATGAGACTTGGCAAAATTTACTGTCGACTCTACTTAAGCTTTGTATTAGATTGTTTACTATTACAAAGCTTATTCAAAAAGGAATAAAGCTAAAGTTAAAACTGTGCTATTCGTTAGAAAAAGTTTCTTTGACTGTTTAAGCTACCTACATACGTATGCATAACAGCCCCTTTTTTACTAAATATTTTAGTACTGTTGTGCTAGCTCTTTCAAACCCTCTGTACAGAAGTCATTACCCCTTAAAATGGAACCAATTCATAGAGATGATTGAAAGTTTCTAAAGCCGCCAAACCATTGGTTATCAAATGATGTGCTGTGTGCCCAACATTATTTATTCAACTTTGTTGTTAACAAAATTATCTTATAATAAATATATAATATACGAGTACTTTTGGAGAAAGTGTTCGATTAAAATATATTAGAATAACTAAAATACCTACACAACAACCATTTCAAACTCAAATTAAATTTATAAATTAAGACATCGCTAGTTAATTATTTTGTATAACATTAAATTAAAGAAGCTAATAAAGTATAGTACACAAGACTTGCTTTGTTAATTAGATGCTTGTTCATGATTAAACAAGACGATCCTTTTAGCAATGAAGTTGAAAAGGAACTATAGTAGCTGCCTATGTTGAATAGGCTAGATAATTAGAAAAGTAACACTAAAATAGACTTTAAAAAATACTTGCGTCAATCCTTATATTTATTATGACCACATTGTCGAGCGGCTTTAGTATCTATCTACTACTTAGTTAGGGAAGTTGGGTTTGAATCTCACCCGGAGTGCATGCTTGCACAATTAGTGTAAAAACAAATTATGGGTTTTCAGATTCGCTAGTGACATTTCGTCGCCTGTACACCTAATGTAGGATAATAAGAAACAGTGAGCTTGGCAAAAAAAAAATAAGCTCCTGTGTGTTAGCTCGTAATCTTTTGTCAATTTTACGCAATAATAAAATCAGGCGTTACTTTGGCTCTGAAATCCATTAAATTAAAGATGCTAAAATGATTTGGCTCAGATCCACGTAAAAAAATAAAAATTATGTATCTTACATAGTTTGAAGAGCAACTCCCGCCTTCCCTCAATTGTGAGCACTATCCCCGTCACCACTAGTTCCAACACCACTACTCCTAATACTACTACTTCCAACACCACTACACTAGGAAGAACATACTACCGTCGATAATACGACACATGTTTCGCCTCTAAACGAGTCATCATCAGGAGTTAAAGACTCGGCGATGATTGACCGCTAAGATATCTTAAGGACGCGTTTGCAAAATTAATCTATACCTATCAACTATCGAACTATTACATTGACACGGGTCACAGACACAAGTGTACGCACGGTTAGCTGCGGGTGTGGAAATCGTAATCAAGTAAAAATTTCGATAATTTGAAAGATTGATTTTTTTTCTCATTCCTTATACGGTTATACCTACAAAAATATACTTCGATACGAAATACGAATAGCTGCTCCAGAGACTGCTAGGCACTAGAAGCCCACTACTAGCAGTGAGATGGTGGCTGTGGACTTTGGGCTGGTTTTGTTAGTTATGATAAGACTTTAGCTTCGGATTTGGTGAAGTGACGTGAAGGTATACTTCGGTGACAGCTACTGGAACTCCTCGACGAGTAGTACTAGGTGTGCCGAGTTTGGGCTCGTTTTGTTAGTTATTATGATACCTAACCTCCAGGCTTGATGGAGAGACTTGATGGTGTACGTCGGTGACTACTGCTGGAATTCCTGGACGAGTAGAACTAGGTGTGCCGAGTTTCGGCTCGTTTTGTTAGTTATGATGAGACTTTACCTCCGGACTTGATGGAGAGACCTGATGGTGTACTTCAGTGACCATTACTGGAACTCCTGGACGAGTAGAACTAAGTGTGCCAAGTTTGGGCTCGTTTTGTTAGTTATGATTAGATCTTACCCCCGGACTTGATGGAGTGACCTGATGGTGTACTTTGGTGACTACTATTGGAACTCCTGGACGAGTAGCTGGACATCAGCTATGTGTTAAAGAACACATCAGCTATGTGTTCTTTAACACACAGCTGATGTGAAGAATCGACGCTCCGGGAAGTCTGCAGTCTGTGAACATGTACAGGATCGCCCCCGTCACTACATTAGATTTGATAGACCACAAATCCTCGCTAAAGAACACCGATTCCTTCCAAGGATGATTCGCGAGGCTATTAAAATCAAAAAACATCCTAATTTCAATAGAAAAGATGGCTGGGTGCTACCATCTGCTTGGGATCCCATAATTAATAAAATTAAATCCCAACCCAAGCACACAACTGCAAGACTTCAAGATACTGTAAGTTCATACTGCATAGATCGGAACAAAAATTAATAATTTTTAATCTGGAGGTAACCGTGGTTAACTATGATATTGGGACGTCAAATATCTCAGTCCCTCCCGTGACCATGGGTGCTGTAAAGTACTCGAAACGTTGAGAATATAAAATAAGTTAATATACGCGATAAAATCCATAAAACTAGTTTTATTTAAATGTGTAGTGTTCGCGTAAATATAAGAAATCGGCACACCTAGTTCTACTCGTCCAGGAGTTCCAGTAGTAGTCACCAAAGTACACCATCAGGTCACTCCATCAAGTCCGGGGGTAAGATATAATCATAACTAACAAAACGAGCCCAAACTTGGCACACCTAGTTCTACTCGTCTAGGAGTTCCAGTAGCAGTCAACGATGTACACTTTCAGATCACTCCATTAAGTCCAAGAAGAATAGGCATTTATATATATAAATCCCACTTACTTTAAGGGAAACAAAATATTATAACAAAAATGTGTAATTATAAAAATAATAATATTATTTTGCCTTGTCAAGTACCTATGTATCAAATTCGAATATTTTGTGTATGTACAGCGATCTTTTTCAGCTGCTGCAATCAGGCAGGCGACACAGTATCTACTCACGGCACCAAAAATAAAATAACCCTTTTTGCAATCCATTATGATTCATCCATATTAGCAAAATATGTGAAAAGTAAGCATCAGTTTTTATTTTTTTACGACTATTTGTGACATTTTGATAAAAAGTAAACACCAGTATTTTTTATTGAATATGTCTGCCTACTTATAGTATTTTTAGAAATCTTAATATATGTTGATAATAGAACAAAAAATGTACCGAAACATGAGCCGGTATCGTTAATTTTGTAGAAAATGGCTAAGGAAGATTGTTTTTACAATATAAAAAACTATTATTTTCAACAAAAAAGTTACCACCATTTGAAGATGAAGAACCATTCTATACGTGGTAGCTATTAGCTATGTTTGATTTGGTTAAGTTTTGTGACAAATTGTACCGAAAAACAGCATAATTATGCCCGATTTGCAAACGCACCCTTAACGGTCAGTCATGACAAGAATAGTGACGCAATTGAGGGAGGGCGGGAGATGCTCTTTAAACTAGGTAAGACATATTTTTATTTTTTACGCGGATCTTAACTTAATATTTTAAACATCTTTACCACTTTTACGCAGTTATTAGCTTACGACATTATTCAAACTTGCACATAAAGTCTCATAAACATCATCGTTTATAAAAATGCGGATGTTTTGAAAAAAAAATATATTTAATTAAAATGTAAGTCACGAATTTTTGCGCACCAGCCATTTTGTATTTATCTTTTCTTAGCTTTCATGTATGTTGCGTCGCCGGAATTGAAATAAATATAACAAAGTGTTCAAAACGTCAATTTCACCTGCGCTGATATCATTCCTTCGCTGTCCAAAATATAATTTTAGGTATCTCGTCCATATTTGAATTTAATATTTCTTATTCCATACACTCCTTATATTTTTATAAACGTTGTAACAGCTTTTTTTGGCATTTGAATGCAAAAGGAAAAGGTAGTTTCAATAACGTTTGCCAATATTTACATAAATCTTAATATATTAAATAATATATAATCCGAACCTACACCGGATATGCTTAGCACCCACTAGCCACGCGTAGCTAGGACTAGCAGGGCCGCAGGTTTCCACGTCTTGGCATCCGTGTTGGCAACCGCAGTCTTTATTGTGATTTTGCTGTTATCAGAAAGATGCTGCAGTCCATGTCCTGCCTTAGTTTCCCTCTGTCGCCTCATACGACACACACGAGTAGATATGGGGTAGTGGATATTCTTACACCGCCAATTCATGGTTATAAATACATATTTATTTAATATAATACATACATACATATTATAATAAATACATATATATATAATATAAATCTTAATATAAAACTGCCTCGTTTTCAGTAGTCGTAAACGTGTCGTTTTAGTTAGTAGTTTTTCTGTCAGAAAATTTTCTTTCCGCCCGGAGTCAGGAAGTTGGCGGTGTTTCACCTCCGTGCCTCGGAAAGCAAGGTTTTGAGCCTGATCTGTCGTCTCCTGTCGTGTCGGTTTACCGTCTCATCGGACTATGAGAATGAGAGAATAGAAAGTGCACCCGTGCTTTGGTATACACTCGGGCACTATAATGCTATCCTGTGCAGATGACTAGTCTCCGTTGAGGAAGGCAACCGTGACCAAAATTCGGTCTGGAGGATATTATTCATAATATCTCAATCACACTGTAACATATATGTATGATTAAAAAAACCTTATAAAGAAATATATTCTGTAATTTTACGAAATATATTTCTTTATAAATATAAATATGTGAAAGTCTGTTTGTTGGATATTTGTTCGTCAATTAAATTTGAAACTGCCAAGAAATTTTGATATAGAAATCAATTATATCGTATAATAGGATATAGGATACTTTTCAGAACAATTAGTATATCTTAAACGAAGCGGACCGAATATTATTTTATTGAGTAAACGGTTTGAATTATTTACATACATAACATAAAAAAGAAAAAGAAAGGGGCAATAAAAGTGGCAAAATACTGGCAGGTAGGGCTCATTTTCTGTCTAGAAGCCCTTATGCGTAGGATTGCCTATTTTTCTCACCAACAACAGCCAACCAACTGCTCCGGTTTGAAGGGTAATGGGGCTAGTATGATTACATTTGCAATTTTATTTTATAACGGAAAATTTATGAAATATTTGAATATTTGCCGCGCCCTTATATGATATATTCACTAACTAATATAATTCTGTAGGTGTCGTAAGGCGACAGAAAAATACTGAAATGGAGACGGGCAGAAATTTTTTCCATAAAATAACTCAAAATAGTTTTAAAAAACTGCGGTTGCCAACTCTTCTGCCAAGCGTAGCTGTGATGGGCTGTGATGATGATGATGATGCTGTAGGGTATCATGTTTACTATAAACTATTTGTTGTACTGTACATGATTGCGGTAAATAAATACAATCTGTGAGGCATCTTAGTCCCTTTTATGTATTTATTTTTATTGTTATTATTTATTAATAATTAAATACTTACTAATAAATATTAATTAATAACTTAATTATTAATGTTTTTATTTAATTTTATAAAAATAATTTTTAGACCAATTTTAAAATTGTAAAATTGTGCTGAGAATACATATCGTATCAATACATATCGTCGGCAGATTAAATTGTTATATTACATTATGGCAGAGTAAAATGTATCAGTTCGTCAATACAAATGACGTCGTTTATTTATAAATGTACACTGGTTTGCAAAATGTCCAAGGCATCATAGTTCAATCGTAGAATTGGGCTGATCGTAATCTACCTGGGCATTTCATAATTACTTTTGTTAACTTTGCCAAAAATATGAAAGCACCAATCATGTAATATCAGCGTCAATATGTTAAGGTATATGTAAAGCCGCGGAAAGTTATCGGTCAAATCATAAAGTGGCGGCAAATTGTAATGTTCCATCACCCCAGCCACACCTTATCCGACTGTTGCTGACATTACTAGAAATGTGATTTCGTATTTTGTCGTATGTCGTATTTTTGTAAATTGTCGGCCTTCTTTTGAGTTCGATCGTTTTTTGAGTTTCATAGATATTAACATAATGATAAGGCACTTTATAATTTTCTTTCCACATTTTAGAAACCCGCGAGCGCTTGCAATCAGAAGACGACGAATCAAACAATTTGTCGACAGCGTATGTGCCATATAATACACTCACGAAATATGAAATATAAAATACTATTGTGTCTTTATAAAACAGAAACTGTGTAAACGGACTATAAATTTTATTGAACGTCACTTCTCTTCGAAAAATTATATGGGCAACCCTCAAGCTGAGTCTAAAGAAGTTTTATTTCGAAAAAAGGTCACGTCATAAATAAGCTGTCTTCTTAAAATAATAAGAATTGTTTATCATCATAAATTAAATTCATGTTCATCATCATCATTGTCACAATGTAATATGTTTACATTTTATATTTACGAGATAAATTCAATAAATCCAAATTGCCTCTTTACTGACAAAAACATCACCAAAGATTATCTAAGAATTATAATCTATTAATCACAAACAAATAACTATACTTAGTTTCATTACTACTTTTGTGATAATGCTCAATTGACATTGCATCACAATTAACAATATTTTATAGGAACTTTTTCTGTTTCTTGTCGTTTCTATATCAATATTTTTTTTCCTGCTTTCTTTATCTATATACAAATACGGAAATAGATGGTTAAAAATAAAGAAAAAGAAACTCTCACAATGGTTCTAAGTTTCTGCTACTAATATAAAATTACCAAGATATTTTAATACAAAATTAAATTTCACATAGATGGAGATTTGCCAAAAAGATCGTACGGTTTCCAATGGCGGTATTACCATTGCGCTAACTCCACGCGTAAATTACCAGACCAGCTATGCGCACAGCTATTTAGCATTTAGCAAAGTTCTCTACATACTATGTACATGTATGCGTGTGCGTGTGGCAAGCTGAAGGTAGGTAGGGCAGTTCTCCACTAGATAGGATGACGACATTTTAAGAAAAGCAGGAAGTCGATGGATGCAGGTGGGTCAAGGCCGTGCCGTTTATGGCATTCCATGGGGATAGCTTATGTTAAACAATGGACATAAGACAAGCTGTAATGATGATGATGACGCATATTATGGCAGCCATTGTTATCCTTGATAATTTTAAAAGAAAGTAAATAACCTGATATTCGATCTCGCCGCAATTTATTCTACAGGTAACTGGTTTATGCTTAATTAAAGTGATTAAACTGTCAAATGAATACCTGGTTCGTAATTATTTAAAAGAAGGAGGTTCTTAATTCGACTGTATTTTTTTATGTGTGTTACCTCAGAACTTATTTCTAGGTGAACTGATTTTGATAACTATTTGTTATTTGAAAGCTGGTGTTTCTTATGTAGTTCCATATAAATTTGATCAAGATCTGACGAGTGATATTTGAGTTATTCTTAGTAATGCGTATTTAATTGATTTCGACTACATTGAGATGTTCTCATTTTATTTATATTGAACTCGGCTGTACAAAATTTTTAATTTTACCACTTTTTGGATTAAATTTATTATTCCGGCCTGGATGAGGCGTTGTGAATATACTATAATGATGGTAAAAATGGTTTTTTGATTTAAATGACCAACTGCTGGTTCAGAGTTATTTAAAGGATGATTTTACGTAGATTACGGACTGTATGAGACGGTAAGAATATACTATTTCGCGATACTGCAAATGTCCCTAAATTCGGGCTACAGGAAGGACGTGAAGGAAGGCATGTGCACTCACCTTGACTTCTGCTAATCTGCCTCGTGTCTCCAGGGGCTGCGTTGCATGTTGGTTAGATGCCGGCTGCTTTTACACATATAACTTTCACAGATTATCGCGAAATATAGCGTTATTGCAAATGTCTATACACTTTGTTATGTTCTTGTATAGTTCAATATCTAAACCATGCAAAGGCTGAAGCGATAATCTTCATGCTTACTTGAGATATATGCGGTGCGGTTAGTATCGTGACTTGCAAGCTTGTGGGCACCCCAGCATAAACAGAAACAGAATCCCTAAAATTTAGTTTTTTGAATGTTTATGTTCGCGCAAAGGGACATTTCGATTAAACCCCTATTTAATTAGTTTTATTCAAACCCAATTTTTTAACGTAGTTCACATTCTGCTAGCAACCTTTGATTAACATTTGGGACTTCTTTATTGTCTTATCGATTGGTTTTTGAGACCCTAAATAAAATAAAATATAAATTTATTTATTAGAATTTGTTGTTTATATGACTATTTATTCAGCAATATGTTCAACATACTCTTTATCTTCTACATTTAGTTTACAGTCGGAATAGGAATGTGATCTCTTTTTAATAATAAAATGCAGTAATGTGCTCAATCGACCTTTACTTGATCTTTAATTTTTACGACATTAAAAAATACAATATTTTTTTATAAATACCGACACAACTTACGAATTAATATTGGCATGAGAACTGCAAATATAATTTGTCAGGCGCTTCAACATGCCCCCAGGCGTTGAAAGTCTACCTTTCAACCAAATTCTTCAGGTTCAGGAAGCGGACAAATTTTGCTAAATGATCGGCGAACTATACCAGTCGATGTTTTAATATCCGCCACCCTTGATACGCTGTCCGAGCCTGGATGGACTGCGACGATGCGACCCATCTTCCACTTTAATGGCGGTGAATTCTCTTCCTTGAGGAGTACCAGTGAATCTAACTTCAATGAGCCTTTACAGGAACGCCATTTCATCCGCAGTTGAAGCTCTAATATATATTCTTTGCTCCATCTAGCCCAAAAATGTTGACGTAACTGTTCTATTCGTTGAAACCGGGTCAAAGAGCTTACAGAATGATCTTGATAGTCTGGTGTCGGTAAGGAAGTCAAGGGGCGTCCAATCAAAAATGACCGGGCGTTAGTGGTAGCAAGTCTTGAGGATTCGATGACAAAGGTGTGAGTGGTCTGGAGTTAAGTATAGCCTCAATTTGTATTAATGTGGTATTTAGTTCCTCGTAAGTCAAATTACAATTGCCCAGCACTCTAACTAAATGATATTTAATGCATTTGACACTAGCCTCCGCAAGGCCAGCAAAATGTCTCCCATTATAAGCCGGTATAAAGTGGAAATTAATTCCTTCATTTGCCATTACCTCAGATAAAGAATTACAACTCGTCATAATAAATTTTGAAATGTCATTGTATGCGCCTACAAAGGAGGTACCATTATCCGAATAAATATTTAGAGGTTTCCCTCTTCTTGACATAAATCTGCGCAAAGCTAATATGAAGGTATTGCTAGTTAAATCACCCACTAATTCAAAATGAAATGACTTTGTCGCGAAGCAAATAAAAATAGCTATATACACCTTTACAATTTTACAACCACGACCTAGGCGAGAAACAGATTGAATTGGTCCCGCATAGTCTAGTCCAATATTTTGAAATGGAAAACCAGAAAGGATGCGTTGTTGTGGTAGGTTGCCCATTATTGGAGAGACGGTTTTTCCTTTCATCCTATTACATCTTACACATTGTCGATAACAAGATCTGGCCAAATTACGACCTCTAATCGGCCAGTACATCTCTCTTATAGTGGCCAACATTAGCTGTGGTCCCGCGTGCATTAACCTTATGTGCTCATAATTGAAGAGCAATTTGGTAAAGTAATGAGTGGACTGTATAAGTATGGGATGTTTTTTGTCATAAGAGAAATCGGAATTTTCAAGACGACCTCCAACACGCATTATTTTATTATCATCGAGGAATACATTAAATTTATGCAACGTACTTATAGTAGGTAAGCTTTTATTTTTTATTAACATGATGTACTCCTCAAATTATTCACTCTGAGATATTCTTATAATAAGATTGAGTGCGGTTTGCAACTCTTGATTGCTGAGATGACCGTGAAAGGATTGCTTTACAATTATTAATAAAACGCAGCACATAAGCAACGGCCCGATTCAATCTAGTATATTTAGAAAATCGTTTAAATTCAATTAATTTATTACCGCCTAAATCTTCATTGTTGTTAGAAATACTTCATTCTATTTACATTTTATTCCTCCGTGGAGGATAACATTTGACGATTTAATCTCAGGCAACTTGTCATTAATATTTAAGAAATTTACAGGCCAATGAGAGACCTCGTTCTTTAAAAATACAGGTCCTGACCACCACGTACTCATAGATGAAATAACCTTACAACTCACACCGCGAGAAATATGATCGGTCGGATTACACTCTGTTGGAACATGCCTCCACTCGCAATTTCCGGTCTTCTCTACGATTTCAGCAACTCTATTTCTAACAAAGGGTTGTAGCTTGCTAGGCAACACCTTTAACCATCCTAACACGATGGATGAATCTGTCCAAAAGAAAGTGTGCTTAGCCCGTTGCCTGAGCGATGCTATACAACCTTTTGGTAAAGGCGAGCTCCAACAAGTGCACCACAAAGTTCCAGTCTTGGGATTGTTGTAGGTTTAAGCGGCGCGACACGACTCTTCGCCATCAACAATTGTACTAAAACTTCACCCTGATCGTGAACACTACGCACATATAAACAGGCGCCATATGCACGCTCAGACGCGTCCTATAAGCATGTCAACGGGAGCAGGTGAATGAAAATTAGGATCTGCCAGAGAAATATTAGATGGAATTTTTAAGTTTGACAAATTAACATATCTAGTAGGTATATTTTCGGTTATTGATGGTAGCACAAAGCAATGAAGATTACTAGAAAAGTTATCATCCAACGATTTCATCGATAACTTACAAATCTTCTTGATGTGTGCCGAAGCGTTATTAATACCGACTATCGATCGATTTACATTTTGAGTAGCCAAGCCTAGCCTTTGATATAACATTTCAGTTATTAAACAAGCACTACTGCCACTATCAAGAATAGCACGAGTCATATAAGGACAACCATTCTTATCTCTAACTTTAATTAATGCTGTCGATAACAATACGTCGCCTCGTTCACTACACGATGCAGTGCCTACCTTTGCGGATAATGACATACGTGCATTAGAATTAGATGACAACTGTGATCCCGTCGAAGTGTTTGTTTGTTCGCAAAGACCTTGCATAACAGGCTTATTACCACTACTCGTGTTAGATGTATTAATATCTGTAATTGGTTTTAACTGGTAATCTGCGACGTGCACGAGAGTGTTATGCTTTCGGTGGCATATTTTGCATCCTGACTTTTTGCAGTGATTTGCATAATGCCCTGAATTAAGACAATTGAAACATACTTTATAGTCTGGCAGTAACTGTAGACGCGCATCGTTACTTAATCCAAGAAACTGAGAACAACTGCTTAACTTATGGTCATCCTTACATTTAGGATACAGTTTGGCGGAAGAAGCCGAACCGTTTTTATTATTGGAATCCCGAACCGAAACCATTGTCTTAACTTTTGGAGCATATTTTATCAAAGAATTTAAACGATTAGTAGCAGCAGAATGAGACATTTCCAGTGTTTCGATTAAATCGGCTCGACGTTTTAAAAACGTCAAAAAAATATCGAACGTAATAGGTGTATCTTTCTCCAAACGACCTTTGGATTCTTCCCATTCACGATATGTCTTAGCATCTAATTTTTGAGTAATAATATTAATGAGAAGTGTGTACCATTGTTTCGTTGGTTGACCGAGAGATTCTAGTGCCCTTAAATTTTTATTTATTTGATCAATGAGACGTTTTGAGTTGACAGATAATTCTTTATTAATTGGTGCTATATTGAATAAGGCTGTCACGTGATTTTGAATTAGTAGTCTTTTATTATCATATCTATCACATAATAGAGTCCATGCGTCGGTATAATTAGCTGCCGAGAACTCGATTGACTGTATTACCACAGCAGCGGACCTTTCCAGCGACGCTCTGAGATAGTGAAATTTATTTATGTCATCTATCTCGTCATTTGAATGTATAAGGCTCGTGAAGGTGTCATGAAACTCTAACCAATTATCATAAGAACCACTAAATTTAGGTAGTTGAATAGTGGGTAGTTTAACAAATTTATGATTGCCGGAATGAAAGCCACCGTCACTGCTTACGTCATCTGGCTTGGTGCAATCTGCTAAGATCCTTTTTGCAAGAGAAATCGATTTAAAATAAAGGGATTCAAATTCAGTTCGTTCTGATATCTGGGCGTCTATATTATCAGTATTACACTCGATGGATAATTTTACCTCATCATATCGTTCATACATTGACTCAATCCTACTAATACGTAATTGTAACTCATATACCTCAGTAGCAGCCAATGAAGATACCTTCAGCGAATTTAAATAATTTGAAAAAGCAGTTATTTGTCCCTTGTAGCTAGCTTGTTTCCTAATTTGCTCCTTATCTTCTGGCATGTTGGCTGGGATTGGGAGACTAGTGCAAATTCTGAAATTTATACAAACAAGAAGTTTATATTCTGTAAAATAAAATTACTAAGCAGTTTTATACAATTTTGTTTACATTTATAAAGAAGTACCTAAACGAAAACTAATTCCCTTATTTATTTTTCATAACTCTTAAATAATTAACTAATATGGTATATGTACTAATTTGATATTTAACTTTATAATTAACAATAATTAAGGGTAACAAATACAATTCAGATAATCAAACAGCTCCACAGGTATGCCTTATAATGTAATAAATACTATTATACACTATTTTGTAATTATACACTGTCTTGACCTGTTTTTATAGTTTTAAACCAATAAAGAAAAACTAATAATATCGTCAATATAATTTAACTAAGCTTTATAATTTAATTTAATTATGCTTTGTACGATTATTAGAAACTATGTAAAACAATATTAAATGAATTTTAGCTGATTAAATACTTTAAGTTATACGTAAATACTTTGTAGGTAATTTGGTACTAACCTGATAAAATAGCAGTCGATTTACACAAATACTACCTGATAATGAGTGCTGGGTTAAATAAATTAAATAATAGTCCAATATCTAAGGGGCTAAGACTCCAGACTTCTTGGTTAAAGATCTTCACTCCCTCGGTGGTATTTCCACAATGAATATATAAGACTTCCCAAGCGTATTCCACTAAATAATATCTTGTCCAATTACATTTTTTCCAATCCGGCTTCGATTTAGGACCATGAATAGGAATGTGATCTCTTTTTAATAATAAAATGCAGTAATGTGCTCAATCGACCTTTTCTTGATCTCTAATTTTTACGACATTAAAAAATACCATATTTTTTTATAAATACCGACACAACTTACGAATTAATATTGGCATGAGAACTGCAAATATAATTTGTCAGACGCTTCAACACAGTCTTTCTAACTCCCTGTTAGACACTGACTTTCCCAAGAATGTATTAATATTTATAACGCACTACACTAAATGTGTAGTGGAAAGAGGGATACCGAAGTAAAAGATGGGCAGTAGCTTCATCCTGATAGCAACTCTAAAACACTGCGGTTACCAATCCGCCTGCCAAGATAAGCAAGTAAGACAAATGAGGTGATCTATGGAGGAGGTCTATGTTCAGCAGCGGACTTTTGACGGGCTGTAATAAATGAAGGAATGAAAAATAAGTAGAACGCTGGACAGACGACCATTTGAAAAGAGAACCGATACCCTCGTATTCGTACTGACTGCTTCGTTAGTCTAGTGGTCGTATGCGTGACTGCTGATCATGAGTTCCCGGGCTCGAATCTAGGGTCAGATTAGTAATTAGGTATTAGGTTTTTCTGTCAAGTAATTCTCAGTAGCTCTCTGGAGTAAGGAATTGCCGGTGTTACAAATTCGTGCCTCAGAAAAGACGTAAACCCGTTGGTCCTGCGCCTGATCTCTCTCCGGTCTTGTCAGATATCTGTCCCATCGCATCTATGAGAGTGAATGAATAGAGGGTGCGCACACCATGGTGCACTATATCCTGTCCTGCACAGATTTCTACTCTCCGTTGAGACTGACTGTTTCATGATCCAAATTCGGTCTGGGGGACATTATTGACTCATACCGACAATGCTGCTTATCAGTATGAGTCAATAATTAAAAAACTTGAGATCGGTATTTTAAAATATTAGCTTATGATCTGTAGTGGAATCATGAAGGATTGTAATGATGATAAAATCCTCTGTACAAACCTTCACTTACATCTTAATCGACGCATTCATATTTTTGACATTTTAAATGTAAAATATACTAGTCACTTAGAGTACTTAGTCCACCGCGTTTCCACACGCCCAGTGCGTGTTGGTGGGCTTCACATGACATCTTCCCTTACGATGCTTTTCTTCTCCGCCGAGCACGTGGTAATACAGCACTAAAAATTGGAATTAGCACTTTCAGTGGTTGCCGGTAGGGATCGAATTTTTGTGTTTAATACTTTTAAGAGTAAAGACTGCGTATGAATACGGAGTTCTTCCAACAAAATTTATGTTACCAATGTTAAGAATGAAGCCCTTTGACTGCTAAAATATATTTACAAAATTTATCCAACGTTAAATATGAAAAGATAAAGTACTTTATGTAGATGTAAGGTACATTCTCTACCAAGGTGCAAATACCAAAGGCTGTTTGATCTTACGGATTAATTACGGGTGGTTTAGATTTTCCGGATCGTGCGCAAGAATCTTAAGTTTAATTGACTTTTTGTGAGGGTTCAAAAAGATACGTTGTAATGGCAAGCTAAACAAGATTATTTATCTCAATTATTACTTTAATTAAGTTTAAAACAAAAATTAAGAATTCCTCTCAAAATTTTCAAATTTTTTTTTATTCATACTTAAACGAGAACTCGTTTAACAAGAATTTAAATAAACCGAATGCCTTTAAAAACATCGAAAATATTCACTTCTACACCCTTTATGGTAAATCCAAGATTAATATAAAATTTCACTACTAGAATTGTAGCTTTAACATCAAAACTTGCGTTTAAGGTGACGTTGCAGTATTATTATCTTTTTTTTTTTACCTGTGTAAATTTTCATAACAGCCTATAAAAGTTCACAGCTGAACATAGGTCTCTCCCATAGATTGTCTCATAGGGCGAATTTTGCCATAGATGCCGTACTTGGCATGCGGGTCGACAACCGCAGTTTTTTATTATTTTGAGTTCTTATCAGGAAGATGCTGCTGCCCATCTCCTGTTTCAGTTTCCCTCTTTCGCCTCTTACGACACCCACAGGACGATATGGGGTGGTGGATATTCTAACACCGCCACTACATGTTTTTACACACCCGTGTAGTATTATTTATTGGGCAAAAAAATTATAATTTTTAAAAAATTTAATACATGCAAATGTTGTGCGAAGACATATTAATTGTCCCGATAAAATAATTTATAAGGAAGACAGGCACTAAAATGCTATTTAAACGCATGCCCTGCAGAGATTTCATAATAAAACCGAGTAAAAATTGTGTGTCAAATGAAAAGGCTCATTACATTTTAGGTCATGTTGAGAAAAAATCTAGCAGTTCAAGCGCTCGTGCCTACCTCAGCCTGTGCCCTCCCCGGCCAGTGCCCGCCGACTTCTGAGATATAGTCGAGGTTGGACGTACGTTGCAAGTTTTGAAATTATCCCCGCTTTAGTCGTTTTCGCTCGAATACTGCGAGGATGGGTAAACGTTTACACACCTTATTACAAGACGGCCTTAAGTTATTAAAATATTTGTTGTGTGGGTAAATTCTATGAAAAGAAAGATGTTTTTAAAGAGCTTAAGCAAAATGATATAAAACCATTTATGAATATTCTTTGTATTTGTACAAACTCAAATATGTTTACTCTGAAATCGCTTAGAGATCGTAGATGGTCATGAAAAAAAATCCATGCAATTCAAGCATAAAATTTTTTAAATCGGCCGATCATCTAAAGGTCATAAATAACTTTAATGTCGAATTCGTAAGACAGACGTCGCCAATATATTACTTTTCTTTGCATTAAGGTTACAAAATAGCAACTGTATAAGTCTTTGGCGTTTTAAATTTAATTTTTGTAATTGAAACACGTTATTATATTACAAAAATATTGGGCATATTATTCTTATACTTGTTACATATTACATCACAGCAGTTGATACGAAAAAAAAAAGAAACATATATGACAATTCTTTTGAAAATAAGTACATTATGTACCGAAAATATGTTTTCTTTGTCACTAGGTATAAAAAGTTTAGTTCTATTTTATGAACTACTTCGCCTTTGCTTTTCCTCAAATTCATAATAACATATAACATAAACACTCACGCTTATCACCCAGAGGGGTAGGCAGAGACTACGGACTTCCATTTGGCACGATCCTGATACACTTCTCTCGCCTCCTTTACATCCATATATCTACGCATACACGCTCGTCGGTTAAGGGTACTCCTAATCCGGCTCATTTTCAATATATCGCCAATTTGGTTGATAAACCTTCATCTAGGGCGTCCCTTCCCGACTCTTTCGTTCACTTCTACTACATAAATTTGCTTTGTCACTCTTTCCTCGTTCATTCTTTCTACATGACCAAACCACCGAAGCATTCCTTTCTTAATCCTGGTCACAACATCATCTTGCAAACCACACTCTTCTCTTATCACACAATTTCTCACTCTGTCATTCAGATTCAGCCCTAACATACTCCTTAATGACCGCATTTCTACAGCATTTATTCTACTCTCGTGCTTCTTCTGCCACACCCAACTTTCACTACCATACATTAAGGTAGGGACTAACACAGCATTGTGAATTGTCATACGTGCCTTTTGGACACATTCTGACTTTCCACAATAGATTGTAGAGCCCCATTTACTCTATTTCCTGCGTTCACTCGTCTTTCTATATCCTTATCATATCTACCATCCCTGCTAAATACACATCCCAAATACACAAACTCATCTCGCTCGACCAATTCCCCTTCTATTCTTATTTCACATATCGTTTTACTTTCTTCTCTTTCAAAAACCATAACTTTCGTCTTACTTGCGTTCACTTACATACCCCTTCCTTTTAATGACCAGTTCATTAATGTAACATTTGCAACTCGGCTGCCGACGATGCATATATGACTTGATCATCAGCGTACAAAAGCCATTTGACGGTTAACTCACCCATTCTTAACCCACATTCTTCAACTTTCAAAGTTTGCAAACAACTGTCCATAAATAGGTTGAACAGTCACGGGGAAGCTACATAGCCCTTTCTGACACCTTTTTGAATGCCAAACCAGTTCGAGTAGACCCCATTGATCCTGACACAAGCACTAGAGTCCCTATAAAGAGACCTTAATGCCTGTATCAAACCAGCGCTCAAATCAAATGAGTTAAGTGTTTGCCATAACACATTCCTGTCCACTCTATCAAAAGCTTTTTCCAAGTTCATGAACGCACAAAAACCTTTTTGGTTTTTGGCCAAAAACTTCTCCGCAATCATGCGCATGGAAAAGACTTGATCAGTACACCCAAATTTTCCATCAGTTTCTTCCATAACTCTTTCAATTAACACCTTAGCATACAGTTTACCCACAATGCTAAGCAAGCTAGTGCCACGGTAGTTTTTACAGTCCTGCTGTGACCCTTTTCCCTTATATATTGGAACTATAACGGCTTTGCACCAGTCTTCCGGTACCCGCTTCAGTTCCCAACATAAATTAAACAAGATGTACAGAAGGCCTGCCACCACTACCTCTCCAGCCCTTAGCATTTCGAGTGATACTCTATCATATCCGGCTGCCTTACCTGTTTTCATGCTTTTCATTGCTTTCATTATTTCATCTACACTTATCTCCCTAGCTCTCTCCACTTCTTTCGGAATTTCTATTTCACTTAATTCAGACGACTCTTCACTCATAAACACGCTTTCAAAGTATTCCTTCCATCTCTTTAAATTAGAAACTATATCTTTCAGCATACAGCCATTCTCGTCTCGTATAGCATTCATTCTAGGCTGTTTTGAAAGTCCCCTGGCAGTTCTTACGAGTTTCCAGAACATTTTAATATTTGCCTGGAAGTTATCCGATATTCTTCTATCATTCTTATCCGTTCTTTCTTGCTTTTTCCTTTCAACAACTTCTTTTACTCTCTTATTTATACGTCTTAAGTCTGCCTTTTTTCTTTCAATCTCATCAATCATACCGCTAGAATTACCAGCTTTGGTTGCTAGTAAATCTAGCCATGCTCTTTTCTTTGCTTCAACTTCCATCCGTACCTCATCATCCCACCACAACGTATTATTTTTCCTTCCATTCGTTCTCTTACTTACACCACATACTTCGGTAGCTGCATCCACCAAACCTTTCTTGACATTATACCACACAGTCTCCAAGTCTCTCAGTCTACATTTGAACTTCTCTTTCACACCTTCATCTTTTTTTTGTCACTAGTTATAAAAAGTTTAGTTCTATTTTATGAACTGCTTCGCCTTTGCTTTTCCTGAAATTCGCAACATTTTTTTTTAATTTATTTACTAATCTTTACAAAAACATTACATAATAATATAACTTCACCAAACTGTAAAGACAGTTTGTTGGCGAATAAATTCACTCTTATATCCTATTACATAATTAAATAAGTACACCACCCTCATAATGTAGTAAAAAAATAGAAATTCTAAATATAAACACTATTATTTCTATATTCTATAACATCTCACCCACATAACATTGCAACCAAATAGAAATTCTAAATATAACCCGTATATATTTTTCAAATATTACAAACGAATATCAGTTTTACAAATTGTCAAATACGCTGTCATGTATGTCCAAAAAATAATTCTTAAGTTTCTTTTTATTTGTAAATTTACGATCAGGTCTACCCTGCCTTAGCCAGTCTATTTCATTAAGAAGCTTTGGTATTAAATATTTGTACATCTTTTACCATAGTAGTTTTTAACACTAGGTTCAATTAATTTCCTGGTTCTATATTTATTATCCACTTTTTCTTTATAATTATTTTTATTAATGTTTTCCAAAACTAATAACATGTTAACTTTTGTTCTACCGGTAAATTTTTACAAATGGAGAATAACTTATTATAATCTTTCTTACAATTTTCTTTAACTTTTTCATTTACAAGATATTTTAGAAATCTTGTCTGTAAATTTTTAATGTCCTTTATATGAGAAGCAAAAATGCGACCATATACTCCAAGTCCATAAGTTACGAGGCAATCCACCAAAGCATAGTATAGAAGGTACATACATAGACTTTTTGTTCATGATGTAGTTTAAATAATAAAATTTACCTAATATCGCCGACAGCCTTGTGCAAACATCTGTTATTTGAGGTTTCCAATTAAAGTTTTTATCAATAACCAGTCCTAAATACTTAAACTTATCGACAAATTCAATTTCTTTACATTTACAATTAATTTTATTATTATGTAAGCACTCAAAATAGTGGCCCACAATAGCTATCTCATTCAATGTGGTGTTTTTCGCCGCAGCATTGTATGGAGAGTGTATATGCATGCATTTTGTTATGTGCATGTGTTAGTGCATGTTAAAATTAAGGATTATGCCATTATCATGGGCCCATTTTGTTATATTCTCAAAGTCACTTTGTGTATTATTAGGCAATTCTTTTGTTTCTTTAGAGGCAAATAGCAAGCACATGTCATCCGCATACATAAACACTTGACAATTTTTATTACATTAGATACACTATTTACATGCATAATATAACCCACAGGACCGTAAATAGAACCAGTCGGTACACCCAAGCCAATACTGGCCTCCTCTCCCATAACGCCGTCCACTACAGTACGAAGCGTCCTGTTAGATAGATAGCTACGAAAAAAGTTATTTTTTTAGCTATCTATCTAACAGGACGCTTTGGTTCAGTATCTTCCAAAACTACAAACGGGCCCTACAATATCTCTAATTTTGCACCAGTTTCATTTTACACTAATGGTAAAGCTCTTCTTCTATAGACAAATAATACACTCTTTTGGTTTGTTTACGTTTTTTGATCACTTTCACAAAAATATCATGAGCAAATTTTTGTGCTCATTTTAATCTCTTTTACTTTAATTCTATAGTTATTTACTTTGTAAAATGGTTTTTTTTTGTTTTTTTTTTATAGGATAGGGTGACAAACGACCACACAGTCCACCTGATGGTAAGTGATTGCTGTGACCCATAGACATCTACATCTATCTTCAATAAAGAATCAAAATGCAGATGCGTTGTCACCCGTGAGGACTAAGATGGAATGCCTCTTTTCCAGTAAAAATGGTTCTATTATACTGCTTATTCTACCAGGAATTTAATAACTTTTGCCAAATACTTGTACATATGTAGCACATAACATGTTTGCGATATGGACAGTATCCTTATACCAGAAACATCAAAATAGTAACCAGTGGCTTCATGTTTTAGGGTTTTTCATACATAGAATTTTGAGGAATGAACCTAAATGCTTATAAGTGTTTTCTAAGGACCCAAAATTCTCATGATGATATATTGTAAACCTTAATTTTTTATTATTTTGTGGAATAGAGTTTGTCATCCTGGGCCAGGGCGAGTACACAGTCCACCTTATGGTAAGTGGATGCTTTGGTCTATAGATATCTACATCTATTCTCAATTAAGAATCGAAATGTAGATGCGTTGTTACCTCTGAGGACTTAGATGGAATGACTCGCAACAGTAAGAAGAGTCACCGTTTCTCTACAATCACCATACGAAACACAGCATTTTTCTGATATTTCACTGTGATTTTCGGAGAGCGTCGAACGTGAACCCCTGTCGAGCCGACTGATTTGTGATGCAGCAATGTAAATCTGCAGTCACCGCTTTAACTTACAAACCTTTGAAATTGTATTTGATAAAAACTCACTCTGGAATTCCAGATCCTTTTTTAAAGGCAGGTCATAAATTACTTTGAAGCCATCTTCAAAAACTTAATAAAAATGAATAATTGAGAAAGTAATTTAAAAAGAATAAAGTGCTATTTAATATTAAAGCCGCGAGCTAAACACTTACGGGTTAAAATTCTTATACTCGTAAGTCTCTTATATAAGCGAACTGTGAGCGCTTGATGAAGATTTATGATAAGTCGTTGATATAGATTATAGACAATGAATAGACAGTAAATTTTAACGCCCGATATTATAAGAAATAAATGATTGTGGCTTTTGAAGTTATTTTCATAACTTATGAAAAAATTGTCTTCTTAAATTTAAAGAAGTTAAATTAGTTGTTCAATTTATTTGATAATATATAACATGTTATATATATAAATCCTTCATGTCTTATCAATAAGTAAAAATTATTTACAAATTATTTTAAAGTGTGTAAAATTAGTTTTGGTGCCTGTATTATTGTAGTATATACTAATGTTTACATAGGTATATACAAGAAGTATAGGATAAGAAATTCATTGCATGTGGAATAACAATTTGCCAATAAGTTATTGGCTTCGTCAAGTCTGAATCATATATATATTTGTAAGAGCATGTTTTCTCAAACATATAATTGCTTTTGGTTATAAACCCTGAAAATATATATAAGTGACGATGAAAGAAATGGAATGTTACATTGATGATAGGTACAGTATGAGAGAGAAAAGATAAGAGAGAATGAGGCATAAATGGTTATAGATATATAAGACAGTGTATAATTTACTTTTTTGTATAAAATAGTACTTATTGATTTTTTACTATGCTGTATGTATTAGATAGAACGGAGGTAAAGACGTAAGACTTACCATTACGAAGGTCACTGAGCCTGAGGTTACTGAGGTGCGTTTATCATATTGCATATTAATAATATAAGTAAATTGAGTTAAGAAGACATTTTTTTTTGAAGACCCATTCCCATGTAAATGTAGCGGTAAAATAGTGAAAATCAACATTAATAAAATCGACAATTAAAACATAGTATTGTTTGTAACACTACAACTTTTGAAAATATTCTTAACTCATTGTGTATTCTTTTTACGACCCATTTTTTATTACTAACTTTGTTCGTGCTTCGTTTTCCATTGTTTAGATTAGCTTCAGATTTCAACAACGATAAAAATTCCTTTAGTATGCGTTAAAAGTCTTAAGTGAACAATAAGAAGAAAATAAGCTATAGAAAAGAGTAAAAATTAAAGTCAAGGATATAAAACTGTCTGACCCATTTTCTACAGATAAAACGACAAATAAAAGGAGTTGTTTATTTAAACTAAGCAACTGGAATGCTAATTTCCTGAAGGAAGAAAATTTAATTCTATAACATCGTACTTTATAGGCCGATTAAAATAATGATATTTATGTACTGTGAATCGATTCCGCAGCACATAGTTATCTGCATCAAAGTTCAGAAAAGGACGACCATTGTTATGCTGTCAGCCCTGATGACTAACATGAAAATCCTCACAACTTGCAACTATACTGTCCCATACTATTTAATGGTTCTGAAGGGAAACCATGCACTGAAACAAAAGATGACAGCTTCCTGGTGCGTCATTGCAAGCGGTGGAAAATCACCAACCTTAATAAGGCGACCTCAAGAAGAACCTAGAGGAAGTAAGAGGTGTAAAAATTAGCCTATGGACCAGAAAGAGGCTTTGAGCAGCCAAGTTACGCAGTCGTTACCCAGCCCGTGGTCCTTAATCACTTTGTGAGAAATAAATCGACAGGAACACAAGAGGAAGTAGAGTATTGTTCTTCGATGAAGTCAAGATTATATCTTTATCTGGTGAGAAAAATTTACTTAATTTATTATTTTGTATATCGTTGTTAAAAAAATATCTTTTAATAAAAAAAATATTTTAATTTTTTTATTTAATATTATTTGAGATCAAGATGCAGATTATAATTAAGAATATAATGGATAAACCGGCGTGCTCGAGTACTGAAAACACATGGGAAACACTTTGCTGACGTGTATTTTGACGAAGTTTCTCCTTATTGAGGGGTCATCATCATGTTTTGGGCAGTAATTCATCGGTACTTCATAGAAGAAAATTACACATTTAATGCACACCGCACATGCATTGACAACGTTCGCGCCCACCATTCTGACTAAGTGGAAGCGTGTATTCAAGAGATCGGGTTTCGTAGTTTATGTTTTTATGTTTATGTTAAGAGTCAGTTTTATTTTTTTTATTACTTTCAGGTTAAGGTATATATTGCTATGGGCCATTTTTCTTAATTTTTAAGTCCTTGATGCCGGAAATAAAGATATTGCATATTGTGTAGTATTGTGTTGTCGTTTGAATAGGCCAGCTCCAAGTCTTAAATTTAAAAGCACATCTAGGATGTTCTGAAGCAGCAAGTAAGATCAGTACAGCCTGTTCTGCAATACATCATCGAGCAAAATTATGTGGTTGCTATTACAACAGGAAATCATTATGAATGTCTTCCAAAACATCCACAGACGGATGCAAGCTGCCATTATAGCAAAAGACCGAGACCGACACACACACATACACACACACACACACACACACACACACACACACACACACACACACGCGCGCGCGCACGCACGCACGTACACACACATACACACATACACGCACACTGCTGTGCACATGCTGTTTATTTATTTGCTAGTTTATAAGGAAACGGACTACTGAGAATTATCAAATTGACTAAAAGTGCCAATGAAATAGGTTAATAACACCACTGCTTACTTGTTTAGATGCCAGATGTTTTCTTGCAAAAGATTTTATATACTTAGTTACAATTTTTAAGGCGGAAGATCATTTAGCTTTTAGTCCATCCTATTTGTACCGCGAATGTCGTAGAAAGCTATTGCAAGTATTAATGGTTACGACAGATAAGAGTACAGCCAGTTCATTACGTATATAATATAAGCAAGGTGGTAAATATCTACATCAGTGACGGAAAACTAAGGTGCCAGAAGTCTGACACTGAGATTGCCAATTCTTCTGTAAAGCGTGAGAATTACGGTAAAACTTTCTTTTTAAGGTAGTGTGTGTAACACGAGTTTTTATACGGGGCAGAATTTTATAAAATCATAAAATAATTTTAAGCTATACATTAAATTTAAAAAAAATCACAACTCCTGGATAAATAGCTGACCATGTAGTGGAGGTGTAAGAATATCCACTACTCCATATCGTCTCGTGGATGTCGTAAGAGGCGACAGAGGGAAACAAACCAAATGGGAACCAGCGTCTTACTAATAACATCTAAAACATAAAGAAGCGGTGTCCCCCTACCAGCCAAGCGTGGCAACTATGGCAAAATCCTCCTAAAAAGGACATTTTTTGCGGGAGGCCTATGCTCAGTAGTGGACTTTTATATATAGGCTGTAACGGATGGAACGGAGATAAATAGCGCAATAGTCTAAATACACCATAATATTATGTTTTAAGGTACTTATGATGTTTGGAAAGTATACAAATATTCCTTTTTTGTACAGAATGAAATTATTCCGCTTTCCGCGTAACAGCGAATATAACGTTTGTTTAGGGTGCTCGTAATAAATTTCATTATATTAGATAAGCCATGCTGATTTTGAAGCAGTGTCGAGATAGTTCAATTCTAAGCGTTATTTTGCTACTTATAGGCCTTAAAAATAAGGTCTATGTTGTTTATTTTATCAAAAATACATAAAGTAAATTGAACTTTATTTCGCCTACTAATTACGTCACAAAGTATGTCAAATGAAGCGAATATAATTTTGAATGATAATTCTGTGATGATAGCTCATGTGATGATACTCCAAATCCAAATTGTCTTTTATGTCAAATTATCAAACGTCAACGATTCGGTTTCATTCATAAAATTTATAGATATTCATTTAATAAAAACTAAGCCACAGTTATTTTTTACGCCACGGTAAAAATAATTAAGATTGATAGCAGTTTTTTTTTATAGGATAAGGGTGACAAACGAGCACACAATCCACCTGATGGTAGGTAGTTGCTGTGGTCCATAGGCATCTACATGCATCGTCAACTACAAATCAAAATGCAGATGCGTTGTCAACCGTGAGGACTAAGATAGAGTGCCTCGTTTCCAGTAAAAAGGGTCTCCGGTTCTCTACACTCACCATACGAAACACAGCAGCGTAAAGCTGCTATTTTACGCTGGGATTCTGTGAGAGCGTGCTCCTTCCCCGGCCGAGCCGACCCATTCGTGCTACAACTATATTGCTGATATAGCTGCAGCATGGCTCTACCACAAACAAAGCAGTTATTTTATATCAACCGTAGTGTTATTCACGATTTCACGTATGACTTACTACTTTCTCAGCGGTAAAGGAAACATCGGGAAGGAAGATTTTTGACAAAAAATAAATAAAAAGACTATGTAAAGTCCGCCAACGGGCAATGGGGCAACATAGTGAAATTAGAGATGCCCTATTGCCCAAATATTCAAACACTGCTCAATTTTAAGATGCCGTTAAGTCTCGAGTTGTCTCTATAAATTAAAGAATCAATTAAAAATCTCTATAAAGTAAAGTCAAAGTGACTGTACACCACGAGACTTAACGACATCGTAAAATTGAGTAGCGTTTGTGTATTTGTCCTTTACTCTCTCAGAAATAAGTGAATCGATGTGTACCGCTGTAGGAAGTAAGTAGGCAGTTACTTTAGTTATATACTATCTCCTTCTTTTTCATCAGCCTCTAAAAATCTACAGCTGAACATGGATCCTACCTTAATCTTTAAGCTTGGCAGGCAAATTGACAATTGTAGTACCAAGACTTCTCTTACTATCTTTGAAATTACTGCACGTCATCGGTCTGTATATTTTACGTTTGCTGTAAACGGGATAACATCGTTTATCGGATGCCATGAATTTTTTCTGGCATTTCTCATAGTTGCCTCTTATGATGATTAATTGACTTGAATTATTTTACGCTGACACCAAACGGTAACTTTTAATTGTGATATAAATAATTCAAAATGAAATATTTCCACCAGTAAATATGTTTAAATAAAAATAGAAATGTTTCATTTACTTTTGTCTTCAAATACACTTGTACATAATGTACGCTAATAACTATGTACGTAAAGATATAGATAAAGTTATTATCAATATTTAAAGTAATATTTTTTATACCTTTTTATTGCTGTTATTTATATGTTTGGGCATTCATTGTGTTGAAATCTGTTGTCTTTTTAGAAAAAGATATATAAAATATGTAAGCTACTAGTTGCCTTAAAAGTATTACGTTGTTAGTGAAAACTAACACACTAGCATTTGTTTTCCAAGTATTCAACAACATCTGCTGTGGGGTGTAAATTAAACCTCAGTGTGTTTTGTTATAAAGTATAATTATATAAAAAGAAACTAATTTTACGGATTCTGTCACTTTTAATTTAACTTTTTAATTCCCGACGTTTCGGGTGCTTTACAGCACCCATGGTCATAGGGGGCACTGAGGTGTTTGACGTCCCGATGTCATTGTTAGCTCGGCTACCTTCAGTTTTAGAATATGAATTTTGGTCCGATCTACGCAGAATTAGTTAACAGTATCTTGAAGTCTTGCAATGGTATGCTTGGGTTTGGAATTTGGAATTAATTTTATTAATTATAGGATTTCAAACAGATGGCAGCACCCATCCATTTTATTTATTGAAATTAAGATGTTTTTTAATTTCAATAGCCTCGCGAATCATCCTTGATAGTTCGGTTCGGAATAAGTGTTCTTTTACGTGGATTTGTTGTCTATCAAATCTAATGTAACGGCGGGGACGATCTTGAACATGTTTACAGACTGCAGACTTTCCGGAACGTCGGTGCTTCAAGCCAGCTATATGTTCTTTTACGCGGGTTTTATAGATCTTTTTGTTTGTCGTATGTAAGAGAGACCATATTCACAATCCAGCTTGTACACTCCTGCATCTTGTAGAGGGATATGACCCTTGACGGATGGTAAAAAAATTACTAATCTTCTTCGGCGGTTTGTAGTAGGTTTTAATGGAAGCTCGCTTCAAGATGTAGCCAATCTTGTCTATGACTCCTCTGACGTATGGTACAACAGGCATACGCTCGACCGTGGCCGGCTTCACTCGGTCTCTGTGACGTAGGCGCGAGACCCGAAGCTTGTCTTGCAATACTTGCTTGACATGCTGAAGCTCGGCGTCCAGATGTTTTCTGTCACAGATCCCTTGTGCTCTCTGAAACAAAGATTTTCTTACGGTAGCTACCGTTTAAACATCGGTTGGTATGGGTCTTTTTCTTATACACAGTGTAACCAATAGTGTTGTCAGGATTTCGGATGACTAAAACATCTAGAAAAGCTAAAAAATTATTTACCTCTAACTCCATTGTGAATTAAATTTTGGAGTTTATGGAGTTGAGGTGGTCGAAAAATGCAGTTACTTTGTCAGATGGTTAAATTGTGAAAGTGTCGTCTAGGTACCGCTTGTAGGATCTTGGATTTACAGGAGCAGTAAGTAGGGCTTTCTCCTTAAAGTCCTCCATGAATATGTCAGCGACTACGGGAGATACAGGTGAGCCCATCGCCACACCGTCTACTTGCTTGTAGAACTCTTCCTTCCACAATAGATAACCAGTTGTGAGGCAGTGTTTGAGTAATTCCATAAACTCTAAAATACAATTCACAATGGAGTTAGAGGCAAACAATTCTTTAGCTTTTCTAGATGTTTTGGTCATCAAAAATCCTGATAACACTATTGGTCACACTGTGTATAGAAAAAAGACCCATACCAACCGATATTTAAATGGCAAATAGCCGGGCTAACTATGACATCGGGACGTCAAACACTTCAGTCCCCCCCGTGACCATGGTTGCTGTAAAGCACCCGAAACGCCGGGAATTAAAAAAATAAATTAAACGCGATAGAATCCGTAAAATTGGTTTCATTTAATGTATAGTGTTCGCGTAAACATAAGAAAATATTATACAATTATATTTATACTACTATATTTATATTTTCAAAAACAAAGTTAAAAAAAAAGATAAACAAAAAAAAAAGAAAGAAACACTATAATTGCACCATACATTGACCTACAAAAATAAACTTTTGATAAAAAGTACAAACCGATTTCAAACAACTAGAAAGAACAAATTAATTTCGCATTATCAAGTCGGTGTTAAGACTTAGTGTGTATATAATTTCAAGCTCCGACTTCAGAATGTGAAATTGGTTTTTCCTTTTAGTTCTTTGAAGTCGGCTTTTACTTTTAGTGATGTTGATATTTTTGGACCTTTCAAACATAAGATAACAACTAGAATGTCGTCTAAATGGTTAAAAACTTTATCCACTATTTTTGGCCCTTAGGAGAGAAATTTTCTTAAATTTTAAATGAAAGCACTCTTGAGGCAACACGCAATAAAAATGAATTATTAAAATCGATTCACAATAGGCAGATATATCGCGTAACATTCACAAATAATAATATATAACATTCACAAATAAAAATATATAGTCGAATTGAGAACTTCTTTTTTGAAGTCGCCGAAAATCATAAAATATACCATATGGTTAAAATTATCCCGGCCGAAGTGACCAAAAATGGTTAATTAATTAATTATAATT
Source organism: Parnassius orleans (assembly GCA_029286625.1). Classification (NCBI taxonomy): domain Eukaryota; kingdom Metazoa; phylum Arthropoda; class Insecta; order Lepidoptera; family Papilionidae; genus Parnassius; species Parnassius orleans. The sequence goes on along the minus strand of JAGSMP010000006.1, from coordinate 291,249 downwards.
CGGCGGGAAGGGTCAAAAATTGTGTGTTGCTTAAAATGACCAACTGCTGGTTTAGAGTTATTAAAAAGGATGATTATGCATAAATTTTTAATGGACTATTATAGGGTGCGGTGCGAGAGGTAAGAATTTACTATTTCGCCATACTGCAAATGCCCTAAATTCGGGCTACAGGAAGGACGTGAAGGAATGCATGCGCACTCACCTGGACTTCTGCTGATCTGCCTAGTGTCTCAAGGGCTGCAGCTACGATAAATCGGCGCCGGCTGATTTCACACATATAAACTTCTTAGATAATCGCGAAATATTACGTTATTGTAAATGTCTATACACTTTTCGATAATTTTGTATAGTTTAATATCTAAAGTACGATGGCGGGAGATAGAAGTGATGCGGATGGTTTTATGTCTTCTGAACTTATGCGAACCCCATTAACACCAAAGTGCGGATGCCAAAGGCATAAAGGCGGTAGATAGGACACACAGAAATTGACTATTTGCAGTACTTTTTCCTATTGGATCCTAACGAATCACAAAAGCGTTAGGCGGTAGTGCAAAAGTGGCGCAAATACCATATAAACATTATAATAATTGAAGCACGATTGTTATTGTATGTTTAATTTGAACCATTCACATTATTTTCAAATAAATCTTTTAATATGTGTAGTTCTACTCTACGATTTGTATCTCCTACTTTTATGGTGTAAGCTAATTATTTCTGTTTAACATTGAATCACACAATAAAATATTTCACGCGAACTCTCACGAACCGCATTGTTAAACACTCACTATACTACACACTAACTTTCTGCTGGATGAGTAATCCCCCCCGTGACCATGGGTGCTGTAAAGCACCCGAAACGTCGGGAATCAAAATTAGTAAAATGAAACGCGATAAAATCCGTAAAAATAGTTTTATTCAATGTGTAGTGTTCGCGTAAATATAAGAAACCATTATGGATGAGTAATATTTCAAACGTAGCGTTGCAAAGTTCAACAAACATATGTATAGCTTGTTTCTGAAAGAGTTGTTCTGAAAACCTCTCTTATTTATAATTAAAAGGCGTCAAAGTCGATTTATATATTATAAACCGGGTGATGAGCTGACACGTTTTTCTGTATTAAAGTTCCAAACTAATGTTATAAATGTAAACTAATGTTAATAAAAGAAATCAAGCTTAAAGAAGTTATTATAATAAAAGGTGATTTATATAATAGTTTTTACTTTATAACTCGGTAGCATAAAATATACTAAAATGACTTGGTACTTCTACTTCTTAAGAAGATTTCTATGTCCACTTTAACATTTGTTTCGTGGACATACAAATCTAAAATAACAAAGTCAAACACCAATAAAACCAGGCCTGTCTCACTCCGCGCTTTAGGCATGAAAATATACCTACGCTGCGCGGCCGCCTACAAGAGGCTAATACAGTGAGTTTGTCACGCGCGCGCTCGAGTTGATGCGCGCGCACCTTATGTTAACAAAAATTATTTTTCTCTTATAAGTATTAGGTCCTTACATATGAAATTGGCGTTTTGTACGGGAGGAATATAAAGTCAATTTTTTTTTTGTAAAATATATTTAATTAATCAAAGTATGCACCGTTGTTATCTATGCACTTTTGCCATCTCATAGGTAATTCATTGATCCCTTTACTAAAAAAAACCATGGGGGCGAGAATCAATAAACTCTTTGAAGGCAGTTTGGACTGCCGCATCGGAGTTGAATTTTTTTCCTTGTAAGAAGTTGTCCAAATTCCGGAAAAAAATGGTAATCTCTTGGAGCAAGGTCCGAGAAGTACGGTGAATGTCGCAGACATTACAATTGTAGCTCATCTAACTTAGTGGTTGTTTGTTGTGCAGTGTGTGGTCTTGCGTTGTCGTGAAGCAGCAGTGGCCTAGAGCGATTGACCAATCTCGGTTATTTAGCAGCTAGTTCTTCCTTCATGGTTTGCAATGGCCGACAATAGATATCTGCCGTAATCGTTTAGCCAGATTTTAGAAAGCTGTAGTGAACAACACCGGCGCTAGTCCAGCAAACACTCACAAGTAACTTTTTCAATTTTCGTTTAGGGCAGGATTTGGCTGGGTCTCCAGGGTTCAGCCATTGCGACGAGTGCTTCCGATTATTGTACAGTATCCACTTTTCATCACAAGTAATGATTCAATTTAGAATCCCTTCATTATTGTATCGGTTGAGCAAAGTAACAGAGCAGTCGACGCGTGTTTGCAAGTTCGATTCACTCAATTCATGAGGTACCCATTGTTCAAGTTTTTTTACTTTCCCGATTTGCTTCAAGTGGATTAATACAGTTTTATCACTTACCCCGAAGCCTGCAGCTATATCTGAAGTGCTTTATGATGGATCCGCTTCCATAATAGCCTTTAATTCTTCATTTTCCACTTTGGTATCCGGCCGTCCACGGGGTTGGTTCTGGAGGTCGAAATTTCCAGAACGAAAACGTTGAAACCAAATACGTATTTTTTTTGCGAGACCAGCGCCGTACACATCATTAATACATCGAGCTATTTCTGCAGCACTGGTGCCACGGTAGAACTCGTACTCGTAAATATACCGATATTTCATGTTTTCCATTGTGCGGTAATAAGCGACGCCAAAGAAAAAAATAATGAGTAAAAAACAAATGAATGACTGTTTTCAAAACTCAAATGTACCATCTAAATGAATTTATAAATTTTAATTTGGAATTCTTAACCAAAGAGGAGATATTTCAGATCAAAGTGGTCAGTACGACAAAACGCTAATTTCATATGTAAGGACCTAATATTTAGGCACTTTTGATATTTATTTTTGAATTTTCATTCAAGTATGGCCACTCAAAAAGCCAAAAGATTCTGCATAACATACGGGTGCTTAAATAACAATAGAAATGTCGACTTTTCATTCTTTACTGTTCTAAGGATATCGAAAGGTAAGATATTACTATTTATAGGTAGAATTAGATACCTAGTTACTGACGCCATAGTTACCGATTTATTATTTGATGAGCGACTTTTTCGCGTATAATGCGAATGACCTTAAAAATTGTTCAGTGTAAGTAGACCTCCCAGTACTAGTGACTGCCTACTAATGCAAGATCAGCATATACTGGGTTAAGTTTAACGCTTGGTCTATAAAAGAAAGAGATTGAAAATAGCGGCACTTCTTATTGTCATTCTTTCATTAATAATGACGTCGCGTGTCGCATGTTTGTAAATAGCAAAAAAGGTGAAACAGACAAGTGACGGCTCCGTGGCGCAGTGGCTTAGCAATTAATTGCAGCGCTAAGGGCCGCGGGTTCGAATCCCGCACGGAACAAGTATTTGTATGGCCTACAAATAATTTTTCTGGGTCTGGATGTTTGTCCTTGTGAAATCTATGTATGTAAACTGCTCCCGCGGTACAGGAGAAAATCCTAGTGTGGAGGTAATGTTTTTTAAAAAGAGAGGAAGAAAGACAAGTAATGAAATTAAAAAATTGTACAACCGACTTCAATATTAATACGCATTACAATACGCATTATTAAGGATAACTCCAAAACTGCTGGTCAGATCTTGATCAAATTTATATGGGATATATAAATTATAAGCACCAGCTTTCAAATTAAAAAATAATCATCAAAATCGGTTCACCTAGAAAAAAGTTCTGAGGTAACACACATAAACAAAAAAACAGTCGAATTGACCTCCTATTCACCCTCCACTATTACAATAAACTCTCACACAGGTGGCTCGGACCGTGCTTTGTGGCATTCCTTGGGGGAGGCCTATGTTCAACAGTGGTCTTGTGAAGGGCTGTAATGATGACGATGATGATGGCTCTACCACGTAAAAACTACAAACATAATATAGCTGCAGCATGGCTCTACCACGTAATTATCTATCACATCTATCACTAATTATTCATAATCTTTTGTCTTCCTGGTGCGATTATGGGCAGAATCAGAAAAACCTTATTATGGCTTCTGATGAATTGCGGTACGCTATCTTGTCTAGGCTAGACGTAAAATAGGCCAGACTTGCGAAGGGCAGCAGCGTCAAAGGTTCTAGACGTCTAGTACTACAATCGTCAATCCTCATGGTTCGAAGAACACGCAGCATGAAATTGGTTTTTACACTGATATTCTGTGAGAGCGTGGTCCTTCCCCGGTCGAGCCGACCCATTCATGCTGCATTCATGTCACGTCATCGTTCCTCCCGATAAAGTTTTCAACTGGCCGAAGATTAAATTTTATTGAGTGACCGTCCTATTTTTAACCAACTTCAAGAAACCTCCTCCTTTGAGGTTTAAAATTTGACGCTACGGTTTTTTTTGTCTGTTATTGATATCTGCGTCAAATGTGAACCGATTTTGATGATGGTAAAAAGTGAAGAGAAGAGATGAAAAAGTTCCATCCCTTAGAGTGGTAAAATAAGGGATGAAGTTTTTAATGCAAATAATTAGAACGTGAGATTGTGACATTCCTTAGTCCACTAGGGTAATAAAATGACTAATAATAAAAAAAAAGCTGACTTGAGTCCGATGGAGCTGTATAGAGCCGCATAGGCTAACAGCATTAACATCACAGAAATTTCCGCAAAATTCCGTTCAAAACAATAACTGCTCGGGGCAAGCTGGGCAACAAGACCAAGGCGACACTCTGTGAATTTCTGCAACATCAGGGGACTTCACTCGAACCTAAACGCCGTCCACTACCATCTCGAGACGGCGAAGCCGGCCTTGCTCTTTCTGACCGAGACGCGCGTGTCCTCTCCAGCTGATACTTCGTATTTCTCGTACCCGGGGTTCAAATTGTAACACTCCTTTGTGATTCGGGCTGGAGTTTGCGTATACGTCAGAGAGGAAATATGTTCTCGAAGCCTAGTCAATCTTGAAGGCTTGGACCTGTCCATCCATGGCTACGCGTAGACAGCAACGACCACCCGCTCGTGTACGGGTGCCTCTATAGATCCCATAGCGGTAATGCCGAAACAGACCGACTCATCGACCACGTCCAAATGGCTACAGATTCCTTGCTACAGCAGATCCCATCCGCAGAGATCGTGATCCTCGGTGATTTTAACGCCCATCACGCCGAATGGCTCAGTTCACGTTTAATCGATCATGCAGGGAGATCTGTTTATGACCTTGCCTTGGCATATGGTCTGATACAACTGGTTATTTTGCCTACGCGAATTCCAGACGTGGAGGATCATGCACCTTCTCTGTTAGACCTTCTCGACCTTCCGTCGACGCCCCTCTTAGATTCTCGGACCATTGTCTAGTCCGGAGTGTGGTGCCACTCAAGCTAACATCGTGGTTGCATTCTGCAGGCTGCCGACGTGTTTGGCACTACAGCTCTGCCGATTGGGATAGGATGCGGTCTTTCTTTGTATCCTACCCTTGGAGGCGGGTTTGCTTCTCGCAGGACGATCCCAACATTCTTGCCAATTACATAAACACGCACGCCTGTCACCCAGAGGGTAGGCAGAGACTATGGACTTCCATTTGGCACGATCCTGGCACACCTCTCTCGCCTCCTCCACGTCCATATACCTACGCATACACGCTCGTCGGTTAAGGGTACTCTTAATTTGGCCCATTTTCAATATATCGCCAATTTGGCTGATACATTTTCGCCTAGGGCATCCCTTCCAGACTCTGCCGTTCACCTCTGCCACATAAATTAGCTTTGTTACTCTTTCCTCATTCATTCTTTCTACATTACCAAACCACCGAAGCATTCCTTTCTTAATCCTGGTCACAACATCATCTTGCAAACCACACTCTTCTCTTATCACACAATTTCTCACTCTGTCATTTAGATTCAGCCCTAACATACTCCTTAATGACCGCATTTCTACAGCATTTATTCTACTCTCGTGCTTTTTCTGCCACACCCAACTTACTACTTCACAATCTGTCAATCTTACTACCATACATTAAAGTAGGGACTAACACAGCATTGTGAATTGCCATACGTGCCTTTTTGTACACATTCTGACTTTCCACAATAGATTGTAGAGCCCCATTTACTCTATTTCCTGCGTTCACTCGTCTTTCTATATCCTCATCATATCTACCATCCCTGCTAAATACACATCCCAAATACACAAACTCATGTACTTGCTCGACCAATTCCCCTTCTATTCTTATTTCACATATCGTTTTACTTTCTTCTCTTTCAAAAACCATAATTTTCGTCTTACTTGCGTTCACTTACATTCCCCTTTCTTTTAATGACCAGTTCATTAATGTAACCATCATTTGCAACTCGGCTGCCGACGATGCAAATATGACTTGATCATCAGCGTACAAAAGCCAATTGACGGTTAACTCACCCATTCTTAACCCGCATTCTTCAACTTTCAAATTTTCCAAACAACTGTCCATAAATAGGTTGAACAGCCACGTGGAAGCCACACAGCCCTGTGTGACACCTTTATGGATGCCAAACCAGTCCGAGTAGGCCCCGTTGATCCTGACACAAGGACTGGAGTCCCTATACAGAGACTTCAATGCATGTCAATCATCAACCAGCGCTCAACCTAAATGAGTTCAGTGTTTGCCATAACACATCCCTGTCCACTCTCTCTCTCTCATATTTTATACAATTGTTGTGATAACATTTAGAAACAGCATGGTAGCGATCACCTCATTCCCAGGGGTTATTATCAGTCATGTACTCTTTAGTAGTATAATAACCCTTACTAGACATTTTTTACTTAATAAATATTTTAAGCCTATTGATAGATAAGGTCTGCATATTTTCTGGGACTTTGTTGTAAAAGCGTATACATTACCCCATGAAGGAATTACTGACTCTTTGGAGTCGAGTAACTGGTATGACTAACTTGTGCTTGTTCCTAGTATTTACAGAATGTACATTACTATTTTTAATAAAACTATTTTTGTTTTTGTGTATATACATTGAATTCTCGTAAATATATTAAGAGGCAGAGCAGAATTGGCGAGAAACCAGTTCGCCTTCCTTTGGGAACCCGTGCATCCTGGTCTCTCGCCAAGGCTGTCCAAGGAAACTTCTGCTGGCATCTTTTCCATCTCTGCGCAGGGAGGACGACTCACTGGCCCATGCCGCAAAGGGTAAAACCAATCTGCTAGTCTCTTTCTTTTGTCCAATTCAATCTCGATGACGGGGTGCACACCTCAGACAATCACAAAGCGCTCGGTTCACAAAACAGTCCCTGGACCACAAGTCGAGGGCCTGACGAACCCCAATTATGTTGAATACGTGCCCCAGAGTTGCACAGATTCTAACGCGTTTTTCTGGTACCTTACCCCTAGGCATAGTCCCTAATTCATGGAAGACAGCTTTCGTCCACCCTATCCCAAAAGGCGACCGTTCAGACCCGTCTAACTACAGGCCTATTGCCATCACCTCCTTGTTCTCCAAAATAATGGAATCCATACTAATATTATAAATGCGAAAGTGTGTTTGTTTGTTTGTTTGTCCTTCTTCACGTCGCAACAGAGCGTCGGCATGGCATTTTTTGTATGGGGATAGTTCGGTGGCTGTAGAGTGACATAGGCTTTTTTTCCGCGGAAAACATCTCATTCCCGTGGGAAAATCGAATATGTTGCACAAGTTTGTCCTTCTTTCACGTCGCAACAGAGCGTCGGCATGGCATGATTATTTGTATGGGGATAGTTCGGTGGCTGTAGAGTGACATAGGCTACTTTTTCAGCGGAAACCATATCATTCCCGTTTGAAAATCGAATATGTTGCAAAATTAAATTCAGCTAGGTGGCGCCACCGTGATTCTACAAGACGGACGACGGTACGATGGACGAACACAGAAGGTCAGAATATCTGGATTATTATGTCTTTTACCAAAATTAAGATAAAAATGTATAGATCTGTACTTTTCCACGCAGGACCGGGAAGAGCGATAAAAACATAAAATTCACCAGCTGATTTTCTTCAAACGTTTTGGGTGCATTGTAATTCACAGAATAGGCGATAACTCGCAGACGATATTAAGTAATCCGTTGATACTCTGCCTACCTGCAAGGTTACAGGCGTGATTATAAGTATGGATCAGAAATACTATCACCACCTGTCACGCTTTCACCCTTAACTATTACTTAACAATGGTAGAAACAGTTCTTAGTAAGCCTTATTAATAAGCCTTAGTAATATTTATTGAACGGAAATGAATATAGTTCTTATATGTGGTTATGAATTAATCAGTATTACAATAAGAAAAATTTGTGCAAAATTATAAGAAAAATATTTTTTGAGGTTCTTATTAACTAACGTATACATAGTTTAAATTGATTCCGCTAGATGTCGTTACTAGGTTTTTAAAACGCGGTAACGAAATGTTTCTGACATGTACTTAACTCCCGCCGTTGAGCCGCGCGTCAACTTATAGTGCATACGGTACCTATACGCTTAAATTGTTTCTATTTCGTAGCTTATTCGACTACCTGCTTTCAAATTTCGGTTGTTTGTTATTTGCTTTGTGATTTGGTTAAGGTTGAATGGATTTATATTGGCTTTCATTTCGGAATTGTGTATTTTCTTGGATCGGTTTTGTTGATTTGGTTGGTATTTCTTTATACATATTTAGACTCTGGCTTTGATTTTGGATTTTGTTTATTTAGAATCGTCAATTGGTTTTCGTTGTTTTAGGTTGTTTAACAATATTTCAAAAGAATATTAATAGTATAGATAGTGTATACGGTACCTATACACTTACTTCTTTTTCGTTGGTTATATTTATATTGACTACTACTTTCGATTTCGGTTTTCTGCTATTTGTTTTGTGATTTGGTTTAAGTTGATTCGATTTTTTGGCTATCGTTTTCGGATTCATGTTGTGTCTTGAATTGGTTTTGTTGTTTTGATTTTAAAAATATTTAAAAGGAATATTTATTCCTTTTAGATATTTTGGATTTGCTTTAAAAAAATTTAAATTTAATTCCTTTTAGGTATTTTAACGTTTTTATAAATAGGTTTTCTTACTTCATAATGCCTCGCAAACGTAAGTCCAGCCTTTCAAGTATCTTCTCAAAGACAAGCGAAAAGATTAGTTCGATCGCTAGAATCTTTAGAAGATGCTGAGCTGAGAAGGCAAGAACAAGCAGAGCGTCAGGCTGCTTTTAGAGCATCTGAAACACCTTTTCAACGTCAGCAAAGGCGTCTTGAACAGGCAGAGCGTCAAGCTACTTTAAGAGCTACTGAAACACCTTCTCAAAGTCAGGAAGGCGTCTTGAACAGGCAGAGCGTCAAGCTACTTTAAGAGCTTCTGAAACACCTTCTCAAAGTCAGCGAAGGCGTCTTGAACAGGCAGAGCGTCAAGCTACTTTAAGAGCTACTGAAACACCTGCTCAAAGTCAGCAAAGGCGTCTTGAACAGGCAGAGCGTCAAGCTACTTTATGAGCTACTGAAACACCTGATCAAAGTCAGCAAAGGCTTCTTGAACAGGCAGAGCGTCAATCTACTTTAAGAGCTACTGAAACACCTGCTCAAAGTCAGCAAAGGCTATTCGAACAAGCGGAACGTCAGGCCGCCTTAAGAGCCGCGGAAACACCTGATGAAACTCAACACAGACTCATTGAGCAAGCTGAACGTCAATCTACTATAAGGGCATCTGAAACACCAGAACATACACAGGCGCGAAGAGATGCAAATGCATAGCTCCAAGCTGAACGTCGACAAAATTTTCAAAAAACAATTGGTCGGTTTTAATGACGCAGCATTTAATTATGATCCGTTGATTGATTATAAAAATCACAGGTTAGTTGTTATCGGACTGATGGACAAGGCGTGTCGATTTTGCAGCGCTTTAAAATGGAAAGATGAGACCGCAGGCATGTGCTGTTCCAATGGCAAAGTGTCTCTTCCGTTACTTGGGGAACCAGAAGAACCTTTAAAACTCTCTTTTATATGATGCTAATGAGTCACGGCGCTTTTAAACAGGATCCGGAAATATAACTCATGCTTTTGACGTCCTTCGAGTTGACCGGGAAATAATAATGCCGGGATTTTCGCCTACATTTATGGTGCAAGGGCAAATTTATCATAGAATAGGTTCACTTTTTCCAACTGAAACGAACAGCATAAATTTTTACAAGTATATTTTATGGGTGACGAAGAAATTGAGGTAGACCGTCGCTGCCAATTTATCCAGGGAGTTGAGAGACACAGTGTTCAAAATTCAAAGATTCTTGCATGAACGTAACATTTTAGTCATCATTCATCATCATTACAGCCCATACAAGTCCACTGCTGAACATAGGCCTCCCCACGGAATGCCACAAAGCACGGTCCCGAGCCACCTGCATCCATTGACTTCCTGCATGTCTTACCAGGTCGTCACTCCATCTAGTGGGGACGCCTACACTTCGCCTGCCGGTACGAGGCTGCCACCGAGAACCTTTCTTCCCCATCGGTTGTCGGTTCTTCGAGCTATATGGTCAGCCCATTGCCACTTGCTTACTAATCCTTTGGCTATGTCGGTTACTCTGGTTCTACTGCGGATATCCTCATTTCTAAGTTTATCACGCAGAGAACCCGAGCATAGCCCTCTCCATAGCTCGCTGTGCGACCTTGAGCTTCCTCATACGGCCAGCAGTGAAGGACCACGTCTCAGTTCCGTATGTCATCACTGGCAACACGCACTGGTTAAACAATTTAGTTTTGAGGGTTTGAGGTATGCCTGACGAGAAGATGGGTCGTAATCCCTCGAACGCTGCCCAGCCGAGTTGAATCCGTCGATTGACCTCTCAGTCGAAGTTGGACTTACCTAATCGGACTATTTGTCCCAGGTAAACATATTCGTCAACAACTTCGAGCTTAGTGCTCCCAACAACTACCGGCATAGGTGTGACATGGACATTAAACATGATTTTGTTTTGTCCATGTTCATCTTGAGACCTATCCGTTGGGAGACACTATTGAGGTCATTGAGCATAGTGCTTAGGTCCTCCAGCGATTCTGCCATAAGGACTATATCGTCGGCAAATCGAAGGTGAGTGATGTACTCGCCATTGATATTAATACCGTATCCTTTCCAGTCCAGTAGCTTGAACGTCTTCCAATGCAGCGGTGAAGAGTTTCGGGATATTACGTCACCCTGTTTACACCTCTCTGCAGTTGGATAGGTTTCGTACTCTGGTTCTGTACTCGGATAGCCATCGTAGCCCTACTGTACAAACACTTCAGCACCTCGATATACCGACAGTCCACTTGGCACCGCTGAAGGACTGCAGCACCGCCAAAATTTCGACGGAATCAAAGGCTTTCATACGAGTAGTCCACATACGCAAGGCAAAGTGGCAGATTGTACTCGTCGGTCTTCTGTACAATTTGCCGAAGGGTATGTGTATGGTCTATCGCTAAAGCCTTTCGGAAACCGGCTTGTTCGGGAGGCTGGAAGTCGTCGAGTCTGCATGCGAGACGATTCGTAACTCTCGAAAACAGCACGTAGACGCGGCTCAGAAGGGAAATCGGTCTGTAGTTCTTCAAGAGAGCGTTGTCGCCTTTCTTGAAGAACAAGACCACCGCACTCTGCTCCACGCCTGGTGTAATGCCACCATGGAGGACGGAATTAAAGAGCTTCTGAAGGACTTGTACCGGTTTTCCACCCGCTTTCGAAGCTCCGCTGTAATTCCATCCTCGCCTGGGGCCTTGCCGTTTTAAGGTGCTGGAGAGCCATTCTAATCTCGCTCAGACTGACGTCCGGGATATCATCGGAATAGTGTCGGATAAGACTTGCTCTTGGATCGTTACTCACACTTGCGGGTGGCTCAACGATGACGTGTACAGCTGCCCATAGAACCTCAATCTCACTCAATATCTCAGGTGTCCCGGAAATGATGCTGCCACAATCGGTCTTCAGCTTCGACAGTTGGCTCTTTCTGGCAGACAGATCTGGCAAAGACTTTGGAGCCCTGGTTCGCTCATCGCTTCTTCAATACGAGCTGTATTGAAGTTGCAAATCCCGCCATGCATTTGGGATCTGTCTGTTGAGTTGCCTGTATGCTGTCAAATCTGCTGAAGACTGCAGCTTCATCTCCGTCTAACAACCATGAGATTAAGAGTGTGATCGGGAGTTTTGTGTTCTTCTGCGACGGGTCTTACAGAACTTAGCTCCGACCGCATGGACAGTTTCACAAGCTTGTCATTCATATCGTCCACTTCATTGCAAACTTCTAGGCACTGTAAACGATTTTGTAATTCGAGCTGAAAGTTTTCGGGACTTTAAATTAGAGCACGAGGGGACGGAGCGTTGACTTCATTAGACGTGACCTCTCCAACTTAACGTTTAGGTTCAGTGTGCTCACCATTCGGTGATCGCTGCCAGTTTCACACTCGCGATCACTGAGACATCACTGAACAGTTGTCGTCTGGTCGTCATAATGAAGTCAATCTCATTTTTGTCGAACCGTCGGGGCTCGACCAGGTCCACTTTCTGTGGGGCCGCTTTTGTAAGAAAGAGTTCATCATAAAGAGTCCTCTTCTCCATAAAGTCGGCCAGCTGCTGGCCCTTGGGTTCCTGCTGTCTATTCCGAATTTCCCTACTTTCAGCTCACTGCCTCTTGTGCCTAGTTTTGCGTTGAAGTTCCCATTATCACCGTATAGTGGTTTTAGAGGAATGCATGGTGGAACAACTGCAATACCAGGGAACCAGGGAATTGCAGATGCATGCCGGCCTTTTATAAAGAAGGCTCTTTTCTTGAAGGTCCTTAAGTCGTATCGGTCCGGAAAATCGCTGGTGGTAATCGATTCCACAAGGAAGTTGTGCGAGGAAGAAAACATCTTCTAAATCGCACAGTGGTGGACCGCCAATTATCCAGATGGTGGATGGTATCGGAGTTCTGCCGCGACGTGCGTTCGTGAAATTAGGCGGCTGGGATTAATCCGAACAATTCCTCAGAGCACTTCCCGTGGTAAACGCGAAAGAAAATGCAAAGGGATGCAACATCTCTTCGCAGTGCCAATGAATCGAGCCGATCGGAAAGGACTCGGTTGTCGACGATTCGAGCCGCTCTGCGCTGGATGCGGTCAAGTGGAAGGAGCTGGCACTGGGAAGCCCCTGCCCAGTTTCCAGAGATGGGAACAGTATTCCATGTGAGGCCGAACCTGCGCCTTGTAAAGTTGCAGGCGTTGTGCCGGCATGAAACACTGTCCCGCTCTGCTGAGCACGCCAATCTTTTTAGAGGCCAATTTGGACTTCTCTTCCAAGTGACCACGAAACTGCACGTCACTCGATATGTCGACGCCGAGGATTCCGATACTGGATGAGGCAACAACGGGAGTGCCTTGAAACTGAGGAGATACGACAAAGGGGTTCTTTTTAGCGGTAACCTTAAGGAACACCAGTGATTAGTGACCACCAATTAGTTTTTCGTCGGGGTCGATCAGCTGGTGATCTACGTGACTCATAGGTGGGCGAAGACAGTAGAGTCCAAGGGGGAGGCAATTTTCGTTAGTTTGGACATAGCGAAGGCCTTCAATCGGGTTTGGCACTAAGGCAGTAAGGTAATAAAGAGATTTGAATCACGTCATATAATTTTAAATTTTATTTACTAACGACCCGCCCCGGCTTCACCTGGATAGGATCTATTAACGTAGCGTTATTAAGATTCAAGATAATTATCAAGGCCTATTTAATTTATTAATTTTTTGATCTCAAAAGAAATCTCTAAGATTTTCGGATAAAATATAGCCTAGATCACTTCTGGTATTGTTCTCTATCTGTTCGTGAATTTTCATTACAATAGGATCAAGCATTCCAGAGATTAGCCCGGACAGACAAACAGACGAATATTTTGAAAATGGTTATTCATGTCTGAACGGCGTGCAAATAACCCCTTGAGCTCAATAAAAGGCAATTATTTCGATATTATAGGCATGCACTTAAATTTTTATATAAGTTTTCTAGCGCATTTTATAGACTTTTCATTTATTATGATTGAGTATTTATGTATGTATACTCGATATGCCATCAAGATCATTCATTAAAAAAAATTAAAAATATTTCACGCAAGACTAAATTGCCTAAAAACAAGATAACAGACATAACACAACAGGCGGAAGTAATGTTGTCTCGCTTAAAATACTATTTATTCTTATAATATTCTTAAAATTAATCTGAAGCGACTGTTATATGAAGAGTTTTTATTCCCGTTTGAAAGAGTAAAAAATATTTTTATGTAAACATAAAACTTAAATTCCAATTCAAGTTAAGCATTCCATTAAAGATATTTTTATTATTATTGGCCATAATTCTTATTATTTAAAATTAATTAACTAAAAAACTAAAAACTTTTTACCTTTTGCCTTAATCAGAACAAATACAACAAGCAAAATGTACGTAAGATCAATTACTGATATTATCAGTAATTACATGCTGTAAGATAATTCATCTTAGTACTCAGGGGGGGTTACATCAGTTTTTTATCGAACAAGGGTGACAAACAGGCACATAGTCTACCCGATGGTAAGTAGGTGCTGTGGTTCATGAACACCTACACTTGTAACACACACTTGTACACTTTGTAATTGATAAAGAGCCAAAATGTAGTAAACCCCAAAAACGAATAAATACTAGTCTATCATCTCCTACCCGTACTATTATCATCCCGTGGGTGTCGTAGTGTCGGAATTACTCACCCGCTTGCCAAGAGTGGCAACTATGGCAAGTATCCCTCCTATGAGGCAATCTATGGGAGAGGCCTATGATCAGCAGTGGACTTTAATGGGATGTAACTGTAACGGTAACGGTAATATCATCTCTTATGTACAAAAATAGCAGCAACTCAACTGTGTAAAGCTTACTTTATATTTTCGAAGCAAATGTTATATTAAAAAAGTTTTTATTCAAAGTATATTACATTTCGAGGGATTTTTTTCATTTCAAGAATTAGAAATCAGAATCTGACAAATAATCTGACTGACGGACTTTGTGTGGCCGACAAGAGAATTCATCTACGCCTCATGTACGGATTTTACAGGTCACTTTAGGTCGGTAAACTAATATTATCAAGGTGATTTATTTCTTGTCAATTTTTACGCTATTTATTTTGTTTGAAAGGTGCATTTTTTATTTTTAGTAGAATTGTTTATTTTATTATTTTAACAGACATATATGAACTTGTATTTACCACTGTGTTATTTAATGTGATAACCTAATCGCCACCCAGTATAGTAGGATTCATTTTTTCTTGATGGGTGTTAATGCATGTTCTAAATTGTGTGAATGCAGTATAAAAATTTTGGAATTTAAAAATGTGAACAGTTACTGATAAAATTAAATATCTGTAAGATTCCTAAAAGTAAACTGATTATCTTTTGTTTACAAAAAAAGGAATCCTTTTATTGTGGTTTGTTGTAACGTGTTGGGTTAAATGGAAAATATTACACTATACGCTGTTATTAAGCATCCCACCAATAATATAAATGTTAAAAAGGGGACAAGTTCAATACAAGCGTCGTTCGGGTTTGTCGGGTTTGTACAGAAACAAAGATTTCGAGCATAACATTTTACACGAACAACGCACATTCGTTAGTTCGTTAGTACGGATACCTCAAATGCTAACCGATGCGCAGAAACAAACCAGACTAAATATTTTGCGAGGCTTTTCGGTACTGTTGCAACAAGATCCTGACCGTTTTTAGGCTCGATTTATTACAATGGCCGAACCGTGGCTTTATCGTCACAATCATGAAAGAAAGTAATAGTCTATTTTCTATTACTTGGTTTACTACTGTCATGATCTTTTGAAAGGAGATGAACTTCATTCCATACAAGCTTGGGCCCGGCGTGAACAAAGTTCAAATATGTCTTCTTTCGAAGATTTAAACATTTGCTACTTATGTCAAAAAATCATATTTTGTAAGACCTAGGGTTTTGTTTTTATTTTATGTTTTATGATTTGTAGGTTATTTAGTAAAATCATTTATCGTTTTGTTACCTACATATTTTTGTACAACTGTTACGAACGATGTCAAGCAACCAATTTCATACATCTCTTTTATAGTGAATAGTCTGGTACTTGGTAAAGAAATTAATGGCTTCTTATGCTGTTGGTATGATCATGGGCTCTCTTTTCTGAGAAAGACAAGTGATTGAATATCTTGATCATAGAGCTACTTTTTACGCAGTAATTTTGTGTGCAGATCAAATTTAAAAAAATGCGCAACGAAATCCGCGTTCAACGGCGAGGCAAGATCGCAAAGAATTTTTGCTTAAATCATTAGATTTAGTTTAAATAGAAGAGGGGGCAAATGAGCTTGCGGCTCACCGATGGTAAATGTCAACCGCTGTCCATAAATAACTGCTACACCAGGGGAATTGCAGGTGCGTTGCCGGCCTTTTAAAAAGATCGTTTCCTGAAGGTCCCTACGAGTAAGTCATATCGGTCCGCAAAAGTCGCCAGTGGTAAACGATTCCACAAAGAAGTCGTGAGAGGAAGAAAACTCCTAGTAAATCGCACAGTGGTGGGCCACCAAGCATCTATACGGTGTGATACTCTTTCAAGATTTTAATTATGACTGTTTTTGTCGTAAACGTGACTGCCGATCATATAGGCTCGGGTTCGAATTTCGGGTTGGGCTACAAGTCAGCTATTGGGTTTTTCTGTCAAGAAAATTTCAGTAGCACCCCGGAGTCAGGAAGTTGGCAGTGTTACACTCAAGTGCCTTGGAAAGTACGTAAGGTCGTTGGTTCTGCGTCTGACTTCTCTCTCTCTCTCTCTCTATCTCAACGTGTTGGATTGCCATCCCATCGGATTATGAGAGTGAGGGAATAGAGAGTGCCACCTGTGTTTGCGAAAACATCCGTGAACTGTAATCCTGTCCTGCGCAGATGGTTAGTCTCCATTGATACTGACCGCCGTGACCGAAATTTGTTCTGAAGGTCATTATTATACGGTTACCCAAATGATATGTGGTTCTCGAAATCTTGTTTTAAGGAGTTAGTTTTATGGATAAAATTTGAAGAGTTTATGGGCTGGTTGTCAATCATTAAAGACAAGTAAAAATTAATTTAATTTTTATAACTCCTCCATTCAAAAGTAGAAGTGGAAAGTTTAGAAAAATATCAAAAAAAACATCATCGTGAAAATTCAAGGAGCAGCATGCAATAAGTCAAAATTATCAAACTTGGGAAATTACATTTGTTTGACCAATTGCAAAGATTCCAATAAGTTTGGTTATGAGTGATGGCTTGGAATAACAACAAGTTCAAGCTAAACAAGTGCGTTTAGCTTGAACTTGTTCAATTTTCTTAATGACATATATTTTATGTTGCTCTTTTTTTTAAAACTTATTTATGTTTGAGACAAACCGGCTAGTGCTTAACTTTAAGTGGCCTAGAACTAGCTGCTTTTCACTGTCTTGTTAATTAATTACATAATAGTAACGCCAAGCACTGGCTAGCTTTGACTTCGTCACGTAGCCTAGTCTTAGGTTAGACTTACTTGTAGTTACGGACTGCCGAAGTTGGATTAAGAGAATGAGACTTGGCTAAATTTACTGTCGACTCTATTTAAGCTTTGTATTAGATTGTTTATTATTACAAATTTTATTCAAAAAAAAGTTAAAGTTAAAGCTGTATTATTCTTTATGAAATGTTTTTCTGACTGTTTAAGTTACCTACAAATATATGCATTACAGCCCCTTTTTTAATAAGTATTTTAGTACTGTTGCACTAGCTCCTTTAATCCCTCTGTACAGAAGTGATGATTGAAAGTTACTTAAGCCGCCGAACCGTTGTTTATCAAATGAGGGCCTTGTTTATGAAATAATAATTTGTGTCCAACATTATTCATTCAACTTTGTTGTCAACAAAATTATCTAATAACATATATTAAATACGAAAACTTTTGGAGAAAGTATTTGACTAAAAGATATAATAAAATAATTAAAATAACATCACAACAACCATTTCAAATTCAAATTTAATTTACAAATTACTAGCGATCCGCCCCGGCTTCACACGGTTAATTTCTGTATCTCAAAAACAACGCCACCTATCGGGTCCAATTGAGAAACTAAACCATTCTCTAATCAATTTAATCACACTCACAAATTTCACATCAAAATCGGTCCAACCGTTTAGGTGGAGTTCAGTCACATACACACGTACAGAAGAATTATATAATAAATAATATGCATGTATTACACATATAAACCTTTCTCTTGAATCATTCTGTCATTGTTGTTGTTTTATACTATGTAGAGATGATATCGCTAATGATTTCTTATAATTACGCGAACACTACACATTGAATAAAACTACTTTTACGGATTATATCGCGTTTAATAACTTATTTTTATTAATTCCCGACGTTTCGGGTGCTTTACAGCACCCATGGTTACGGTGGACTGAGGTGATTGACGTCCCGATGTCAGAGTTAACCCAGAGTACCTTCAGCTTTTTTAATTATTAATTTTGGTCCGATCTACGCAGAATGAACTTACTGTGTTTTGAAGTCTTGCAGTGGTATGCTTGGGTTTAGTTTTAATTTTATTAATTACAGGATCCCAAGCAGGTGGTAGTACCCAGCCTCCCTCTCTATTGAAATTAGGATGTTTTTTAATTTCAATAGCCTCACGTATCATCCTTGGCAGGAATCGATGTTCTTTCGCGAGAATTTGTGGTTTATCAAATCTAATGTAATGGCGGGGGCCGTTTAGGATATGATCACAAACTGCAGACTTCCCGGAACGTTGGTGCTTCACGTCAGCTATGTGTTCTAATACGCGAGTTTTTATTGATCGTTTTGTTTGCCCTATATATGAGAGACCACATTCACAATCAAGCTTGTACACTCCTGCATCTTGTAGAGGAATATTGCACTTGACGGATGATAAGAACTGACTAATCTTCTTCGGCGGCTTGAAGAATGTTCTAATAGAAGCTCGCTTCAAGATGTAGCCAATCTTATCTGTGACACCTCTGACATATGGTAGTACAGCAGGCACACGCTCGACTGTGGCCGGCTTCACTCGGTCACTGTGACGTAGGCGCGGTACCCGAAGTTTGTTGTCGTGCAGAACCTGCTTGACGTGCTGAAGCTCGGCGGCCAGGTGTTTGCTGTCACAGATCCCTCGTGCTCTCTGTAACAAAGATTTGCCCACGGTAGCTAACTGTGAAGGATGATGGTAGGATTCACCATTTAAATATCGGTTAGTATGGGTCTTTTTAACACGCTTTTATTAGGTCGACCTGTATGTAACTATGTAATGGAATCTAAGGTAACTAATTTAACCATCTTCCAAGGGTTGTAGCGTAATGAAAATTTTCAGCTGTATGTAGTTCTGATGACATTACAATAATATGGTACTGTCGAACTGATCTGATGATGGAGCCGGAAGATATGAACTGGAACTTCATGATGGAAAATAGTATCATAGCTGTTTTGGATTTCTTAGAGAAGTCTTGTAATGAACTTTGACCACGATTAGGTTTCAAGGTCTGATGATGAAGCCGGAAGATAGGCACTGGCATTCCATGATGGAATATCGTATCATAGTCGTGTTTGCACTTGTGAGAAAGGCCACGTAATGGACTTTGAACACGATCAGGTTTCAAGGTTATAACAAACCTATTATATATTGAATAGTGTAAATATTGACATAGGTGACATAGGTGCCTGTATAAAATGTATATAGACCTGTACATGGAGAGTGTAAATAGAATAATATTGATATATCTATAAGAATTACGATGAACCCTTTGGCGGCATAAACGTTATGCTCTTTGGCGACCTCATGCAGCTTCCGCCAGTGCGTGGGAAACAGGTGTTTCAACAGCCGGACCACATGAGACCAGCAACTCATTTATGGCGGCTTTTCACATTAGTCGAACTCAGACAAAACATGCGCCAGCGAGGAGACACGACATTCACCGACATCTTGAACGCCTAGAAGGTCGGAGAGCTGAACAGCGAGCATCTCGCAGTATTGCTGACTAAGGTCTCATCAAATGCTACCGGCGAGTTTGCGCTTGAAAAAGCACTGCGTATTTATCCAACAAACGACCAAGTAGAGAAGCACAACAATGAAGTTCTTAAATTTCACGAACAAAAAGGTACTCAAATGTACGACATAAAGGCTCAAGACCAACTTATTGACGCGACCCGAAACCTCGAAAATACTTCATTGGAGTCCATTATTCCCAGCGATATAAATAAAACGGGTGGACTACGGAGAAAATTAAGAATTTTCAAAGGGCTAAAATCATGTTGCGATCCAATATAGATGTGGAGAAGGGGCTAGTGAATGGGAGTATCGGATTCATCTCGGATATCGTCTGGCCGCACTTTAGACGCGACCAAATGTATGAAACCGACATACCGTCCATCAAAGTTAATTTCGAAAACGACTGTGAGCATCTAATTCAGCCTATAGGCATCCAGTTCCCGGCCAAGTATAGCTACGGTACGGTGGAAAGGCGCATGCTCCCAGTGATTTTAAGTTGGGCATCTACCGTGCACAAGATGCAAGGCTGTACGGTAGACTACGCAGTGGTGTACTTAGGGTCCCGTACTTTTGCGGCTGGACAGGCGTATGTGGCCCTAAGTAGAGTAAAATCACTTAGTGGTCTCCAGATTGAAGAGCTAGATTGTTCTAAGCTGACAGATAAAACACCATGCAATACAGACGCACTGGCGGAGATGGAGAGGATGCGGGCTCATTCGCCTACTTAAAATAAATGTATAAATGTTAAAAATATTTCGTTATCAAAGACCAAAAAGTATACAATAAATTAATAGTTTAAAAAACACTAGAAAAATACGCTTTAATAAATGCACGTAAAAACAAAAAATAAATTATGGATCATTCAAGTTGTCTTTATTTCTGGGCTGAAGTGTAAACTATGTGCTTTTAATTATAATATTTGATTGTAAAAGCGTTGGGCGCTGGAACAGGAAAGACTTTTTGTATAACTTGCTGATAAATCAAGTTAAGCGATGTTACGGGAAGCAGGTTACACAGATTGGCGCTCTAACAGGAGTTGCAGCACGACTAGTAGGTGGCTCTACATTAAACAGTCTGTTCAAAGTACCAGTTTGTCGAACTCAGACAAAACATGCGCCAGCAGCGAGGAGAGAGGACATTCACCGACATTTTTAGGAAATTAAGTATATATGGGTAACGCGTCAACAGTGGCAAAATGTTAAGTTCTTGTTCGTGGACGAGATATCTTTGGTTCCCTTTGGTAACCCTTTGGCGGCATATACGTTATGCTCTTGTGCGACCTCATGCAGTTTTCGCCAGGAAGTTAGTATTATTATTTGCTAACAAGAAAGTCTTTCCTGTTCCAGCGCCCCACGCTTTTACAATCAAATATTATAATTAAAAGCACATAGTTTACACTTCAGCCCAGAAATAGATACAACTTGAACGATCCATAATTTATTTTTTGTGTTTACGTGCATTTATAAAAGCGTGTTTTTCTAGTGTTTTTTAAAATATTAATTTATTTCTATACACAGTGTGACCTATAGTGTTGTTAGGATTTCGAATGACTAACACATTTAGGAAAGCTAAAGAATTATTTTCCTCTAACTCCATAGTAAATTGAATTTTAGAGTTTATGGAATTAAGATGTTCTAAATATGCAGTTACTTTGTCTGATGGTAAAATTGTGAAAGTATCGTCTACGTACCGCTTGTAGAACCTTGGAGTTACTGGTGCAGTAAGCAGGGCTTTCTCCTCAAAGTCCTCCATGAAAATATCGGCGACAATGGGAGATACCGGTGAGCCCATCGCAACACCATCTACTTGCTTGTAAAACTCTTCCTTCCATAATAGATAGCCAGGTGTAAAGCAATGTCTGAGTAATACTGCATATTCTGCTGGCATGTTGTTTTCCTCTAGTTTCCTAGTTACAATTGAGATGCAGTCTTCAACAGGTAGGCATGTAAATAGAGACTGAACATTAAAACTGACCATAGTTTCATTGTCAGTAAGACATAGGTCTTTTATCTCACTGACAAAATGGTATAAATCCTTAGTGTGTGCTCTTGTGTGTCCTCTGAGTGGTGATAGTATTTTTGCTAAGTGTTGAGCCAATCTGTAACTTGGCGAATCGATCTGACTCACTATTGGACGTAATGGAGCATTCGGTTCGTGTATTTTTGGTAACCCATACAACTTCGGTGGTTTGGCACACGCAGGTATTATCGAATTAACGTCTAGATTCAATTTCTCGGAGTATTTCTTAGTTAACTCTGACATCGGGACGTCAATCACCTCAGTCCCCCGTGACTATGGGTGCTGTAAAGCACCCGAAACGTCGGGAATTAATAAAAATAAGTTATGAAACGTGATATAATCCGTAAAAGCAGTTTTATTCAAGATATCGCTAGTTTGATTGAAAGTTTCTAAAGCCACCAAACCATTGTTTATCAAATGATGGCCTTGTTAATCAAATAATACCTACTGTGTGCCCAACATTATTTATTCAACTTTGTTGTCAACAAAATTATCTAATAATATATTTTATATACGAGTACTTTTGGAGAAAGTGTTCGATTAAAATATATTAGGATAACTAAAATACCTACACAACAACCATTTCAAACTCAAATTAAATTTATAAATTAAGACATCGCTAGTTAATTATTTTGTATAACATTAATTAAAGAAGCTAATAAAGTGTAGTACACAAGACTTAATTTGTTAGTAAGATGCTTGTTCATGATTAAACAAAACGATCATTTTAGCAATGAAGTTTAAAGGAACTATAGTAGCTGCCTATGTTGAATAGGCTAGATAATAAGAAAAGTAAAACTGAAATAGATTTAAAAAAAATACTTGTGTTAATCTTTGTATTTATTATGGCGATCGCATTGCCAAGTGGCTTTAGGATCTGACTACTACTTAGTTAAGGAACTTGGGTTTGAATCTCATCCGGAGTGAATGCTTGTACAATTGGTGTAAAAACAATTTATTGGTTTTCAGATTTGCTAGTGACATATCGTCGCCTGTACACCTAATGTAGGCTCATTAGAAACAATAAGCTTGGCAAGAAAAAATGAGCTCCTGTGTGTTAGCTCGTAATTTTTTGTCAATTTTACACAATTAAAAGAATCAGGCGTTACTTTGCTGATATATCCATTATATCAGCAAAGTATAATATATTCATTATATTATTTATTATATATCCATTATATTAAAGATGATAAAATTATTTGGCTAAGAAAAAATTAAAAATCATGTATCTTACCTAGTTTGAAGAGCAACTCCCGCCCTCCCTCAATTGCGTACACTATCCCCGTTGCTACTAGTCCCAACGCCACTACTCCTAATACTAATACTTTCAACACCACTACACTAGGAAAGACATACCACCGTTGATAATACGACGCGTGTTTCGCCTCTAAACGCGTCATTATGAGGTAAAGACTCGGCGATGGTATACCGCTAATGACGGGGATAGTGCACGCAATTGAGGGAGGGCGGGAGATGCTCTTTAAACTAGGTAGGACATATAATTTTTATTTTTTACGCGTACCTTATCTTAATAATTTAAACATATTTACCCCTTTTACGCAGTTATTAGCTTACGACATGATTCAAAATTTTCGTCGTAGCTGCAACTTGCCTATAAAGTCTCATAAACATAATCGTTTATAAAAATTCGGATGTATTGAAAAATATTTACATTTCATTAAAATGTAAGTCACGAATTTTTGCGCACCAGCCATTTTGTAGTTATCTTTCCTTAGCTTTCATTTATGTTGCGTCGCCGGAATTGAAATAGATATCACAAAGTGTTAAAAACGTCAATTTCACCTGCGCTGACATCATTCCTTCGCTGTTCCAAAATATAATTTTAGGTATCACGTCCGTATTTGGATTTAATATTTCTTATCCCATACACTCCTTACATTTTATAAACGTTTTAACAGCTTTTTTTTGGCATTTGAATGCAAAAGAAAAATGTAGTTTCAATGACGTTTGCTAGTATTTACATATTATCTGAATATATTATATATATTATGTAATATGTAAACCGAACTTTCACCGGAGATTCTTAGCACCCCCTATCCGGCCGTTACCATGGTCGCCACCGTAGCCGCCGGAGACTGGGGACGTTTCTTTGTGTCATTGCTCATGGGGGGATGTTTGCATAATTTCCACTGGCAAGCGGGTTGGCAACCGCAGTTTTTATTGTGATTTTGCTGTTATCAGAAATATGCTGCAGCCCAAGTTCTGCCTTAGTTTCCCTCTATCGCCTTTTTTGACACCCACTGGTAGATATGGGGTAGTGGATATTCTTACACCGCCACTTCATGGTTATAAATACATATTTATTTAATATAATACATACATACTATATATAATATCTTAATATAAAACCGCCTTGTTTTCAGTGGTCGTAAACACGACGTCCCGCATTCGAAACCCGGGTTGAGCCAAAAAAATCTGTTATGCGTTTTTCACTCAAGAGACTTTCAGTAGCTGGCCGGAGTCAGGTAGTTGGTGGTGTTTCAACTCCGTGCCTCGGAAGGCACGTAAAGCCGTTGGTTTTGCGCCTGATCTCTCTCCAGTCGTTTCGGTTTACCGTCCCATCGGACTATGCGAGTGAGAGAATAGAAGTGCACCCGTCCCTTTCATACACTAGGGCACTGTAATACTATCCTGCGCAGATGGCTAGTCTCCGTTTAGGCTGGCCGCCGTGACCAAAGTTCGATCTGGAGGACAACATTATTATTATCTCATTCATACATTTTATACATTGTAGAGCCATGCTGCAGCTATATTATTGGTATAGTTGTAGCACGAATGGGTCGGCTCGACCAGGGAAGGACCACGCTCTCACAGAATACCAGCGTAAAATAACAGCTTAATGCTGCTGTGTTTCGTATCGTGAGTTTAGAGAACCGGAGACCCTTTTTACTGAAAACGAGGCATTCCATCTTAGCCCTCATGGGTGACAACGCATCTGCATTTTGATTCGTAATCGAGGATAGATGTAGATGTCTATGGGCCATAGCAACCACTAACCATCAGGTGGACTGTGTGCTCGTTTGTCATCCTTATTCTATAAAAAATAAACACTGTAACACATATTATGTGTATATGATTAAAAAACTTATTAAGAAATATATTCTGTAACTTTACTAATATTATATATATTATATAATATTATATGTGAAAGTCTGTTTGTTGGATGATTGTTTATCAATTAAATTTGAAACAGCTAAGAAATTTTGGCATAGAAATCGATTAAATCCTATAATAGGATATAGGATACTTTTCAGAACAATTAGTTTATCTGAACCCATTCGCTGTCCCGTGTACTACATAATATAGTTCATTGCTATTGTCTTACTATTGTGTCTGAAAATCGTAAAGTGAAAGTGTTAAACGAAGCGGACAACGGCAATAAAAATAATATCATACGAAAAAAGGCAGATGGAGCACGAGAAACAAATACCATGAAGTCGACATTTACTTATGAGTGTGACAACCTCGTTACAACACTGTAATAAATACGGTGCGTCAATGTGTTCGTGAGTTTGCCAGAGTAATGAAAAAAAGTCTAACCTTTTGTTGAATAGGTAATGGTAGGCACATAATATTAGTAATGTTAGTAGTGTTACTAATACCTTTTCTAAAGAAATCCTTTATTTTATACTTCATTATACATTTTATACCAAGAGTGTGTAATATTGTTAATCTATATAAGTATATACAATATATACTATAATTAGCTACTGAATATATTATTATGATTAAAATAATGATGATTAGGGATAGAAGCTTTTTACCCTAATAGTGTATACAAGCTACTTTTTGTTCAAACTTGGTTTATTAGTTTCTAACATTAACATTTACAAACAAAAAATCCTACACTCCTTTATATTATTAGTGTTAATAAATGTAATACACCTCTCTATTCCATAGGTATCTATATAAAACTAATTTCTGAATCGTTAGTAGAAATTATACATACATACAAAACATGTGGTTGGTTTCTAAATAAAGCTATCTTTCAAAGGTCTATGCGATACGTCTATTTCAGGGAAATACAACGGTAATATTACATACAATAATTTATCTTTTTCTTCTTCAAGTAGCAGCGTTATCGGCACTTAGTGCATCCTGCTAAAAACAAAAAAGTCTCGTGCGATTGACTGATGGCGAAATATCTGTTTCAATACACTGAATCTTACTTTCACAGAATGATGATTATGAGCAATATTATACATAGCGTGTCTAGCGGCGCTCACTGTTAGTCTGGCCAAATCTTTCGAGAAACGCATACATCCCGTGTAGTGGCGGGTAAGAATACCCAACTACCCCATATCTTCCCGTGGGTGTCGTAAGAGGCGACAAAGGGAAACTGATACAGAAGATGGGCAGCAGCGTCTTTCTGATAAAAGCCAAAAACAATAAAAAACTGCGGTTGCCAACCCGCTCGCCAAGCGTGGCAACTATGGCAATATACCCCCCATGAGCGACGACACAAAGAAACGGCCCCCAGTCCCCGGCGGCCCCGCTATTCCTGGCTACGGTGGCGACCATGGTAACGGCGGGGCAGGGGGTGCTAAGAATCTCCGGTGGAGGTTCGGTTGCCACCTACGACGACTCGACCTGGCAACATATAACGCACGCACCCTGAGGACTGACGAGAAAATCCTGGAGCTGGAAGAAGAGATAGATAAGTTACGCTGGAATATAATAGGACTATCCGAGGTCCGAAGAGAGGAGGACACGGTAATCCTCGAATCCGGCAACTTATTCTATCATCGGGAGGGCGACCATCTGACCCAAGGAGGTGTTGGATTTATCGTCCACAAGTCTCTCGTTAACAAAGTTGTAAAGATTGGGAGTGTGTCGACGAGAGTTACGTACCTTATACTCAGAATCATCAAACGGTATTTGCTAAAAGTTATACAGGCTTACACACCAACCTCGGCACATCCCGACGAGGAGGTAGAGGAAATGTATGAGGATATATTATCTAGAGCCATGCTTTCCTCCAAAACCCACTATACGGTGTTAATGGGAGACTTCAACGCAAAACTAGGCAGAAGAGAGCGGTGAGCTGAAAGTAGGGAAATTCGGAATAGGGCAACGGAACCCAAGGGGCCAGCAGCTGGCCGACTTTATGGAGAAAGAGGGACTCTTTATGATGAACTCTTTCTTCCAAAAGCGGCCCCACAGAAAGTGGACCTGGTCGAGCCCCAACGGTTCGACAAAAAATGAGATTGACTTCATTATGACGACCAGACGACAACTGTTCAGTGATGTCTCAGTGATCGCGAGGGTGAAAACTGGCAGCGATCACCGAATGGTGAGAGGCACACTGAATCTAAACGTTAAGTTGGAGAGGTCACGTCTAATGAAGTCAACGCTCCGTCCCCCTCGTGCTCTAATCCAAAGTCCCGAAAACTTTCAGCTCGAGTTACAAAATCGTTTTCAGTGCCTAGAATTTTGCAATGAAGTGGACGATATGAATGACAAGCTTGTGGAAACTGTCCATGCGGTCGGAGCTAAGTTCTGTAAGACCCGTCGCAGAAGAACACAAAAACTCTCCGATCACACTCTTAATCTCATGGTTGTTAGATGGGAGATGAAGCTGCAGTCTTCAGCAGATTTGACAGCATACAGGCAACTGAACAGACATATCTCCAAATGCATGCGGCGGGACTTGCGCAACTTCAATACAGCTCGTATTGAAGAAGCGATCGAGCGGAACCAGGGCTCCAAAGTCTTTGCCAGAGATCTGTCTGCCAGAAAGAGCCAACTGTCGAAGCTGAAGACCGATTGTGGCAGCATCGTTTCCGGGACACCTGAGATTTTGAGTGAGATTGAGAGGTTCTGGGCAGCTGTACACGTCATCGTCGGAGCCACGCGCAAGTGTGAGTAACGATCCAAGAGCAAGTCTTATCCGACACTATTCCGATGATATCCCGGACGTCAGTCTGAGCGAGATTAGAATGGCTTTCCAGCACCTTAAAACGGTAAGGCCCCAGGCGAGGATGGAATTACAGCGGAGCTTCTGAAAGCGGGTGGAAAACTGGTACTTTAAGTCCTTCAGAAGCTCTTTAATTCCGTCCTCCATGGTGGCATTACACCGGAGGCGTGGAACAGAAGTGCGGTGGTCTTGTTCTTCAAGAAAGGCGACAACGCTCTCTTGAAGAACTAAAGACCGATTTCCCTTCTGAGCCGCGTCTACGTGCTGTTTTCGAGAGTCATTACGAATCGTCTCGCATGCAGACTCGACGACTTCCAGCCTCCCGAACAAGCTGGTTTCCGAAAAGGCTTTAGCACCATAGACCACATACATACTCTTCGGCAAATTGTACAGAAGACCGACGAGTACAATCTGCCACTTTGCCTTGCGTATGTGGACTATGAGAAAGCCTTTGATTCCGTCGAAATTTGCGGTGCTGCAGTCCCTTCAGCGGTGCCAAGTGGACTGTCGGTATATCGAGGTGCTAGTGTTTGTACAGTAGGGCTACGATGGCTATCCGAGTACAGAACCAGAGTACGAAACCTATCCAACTGCAGAGAGGTAAGACAGGGTGACGTAATATCCCGAAACTCTTCACCGCTGCATTGGAAGACGTTTTCAAGCTACTGACTGGAAAGGATACGGTATTAACATCAATGGCGTGTAATGACTCACCTTCGATTTGGCCGACGATATAGTCCTTATGGCAGAATCGCTGAGGACCTAAGCACTATGCTCAATGACCTCAATAGTGTCTCCCAACGGATAGGTCTCAGATGAACATGGACAAAACAAAATCATGTTTAATGTCCATGTCACACCTATGCCGGTAGTTGTTGGGAGCACTAAGCTCGAAGTTGTTGACGAATATGTTTACCTGGTACAAATAGTCCGACTAGGTAATCCAACTTCGACCGAGAGGTCAATCGACGGATTCAACTCGGCTGGGCAGCGTTCCGGAGATTACGACCCATCTTCTCGTCAGGCATACCTCAAAACCTCAAAACTAAATTGTACAACCAGTGCGTGTTGCCAGTGATAACATACGGAACTGAGACGTGGTCCTTCACTGCTGGCCGTATGAGGAAGCTCAAGGTCGCTCAGCGAGCTATGGAGAGGCTATGCTCGGGTTTTCTGCGTGATAAACTTAGAAATGAGGATATCCGCAGTAGAACCAGAGTAACCGACAAAGCCCAAAGGATTAGTAAGCTGAAGTGGCAATGGGCCGGCCATATAGCTCGAAGAACCGACAACCGATGGGGAAAAAAGGTTCTCGAGTGGCAGCCTCGTACCGGCAGGCGAAGTGTAGGGCGTCCCCCCACTAGATGGAGTGACGACCTGGTAAGACATGCAGGAAGTCAATGGATGCAGGTGGCTCGGGACCGTGCTTTGTGGCGTTCCGTGGGGGAGGCCTATGTTCAGCAGTGGACTTGTGAAGGGCTGTAATGAATGAATGAATGAATACATGCATTCTTAGTAAAGCATGTGTATAGCAGTGGACTTGAAAAGTTGATGATTACGATTATGATACGATAGATATCTAAATGTTGATGTAAGAGATTCTCTCACTCTATCTGTACGTTTCGTAGGAGTAGACTCAAGATGTGACTGCCGATAGGTTGTTGTGCTACTTTCGCATAAACAAGAAGAAATTGCATGACTTCTGATACTGCAATCGACAATGCGCTAAAAAGCTTAGTAATTATGACAATTCTTTTAAATTAATCACTAATTGCAAATAGCTATAAAATATTGAATATATAGTCTTTTTATGAAATTTCATTTTTCTATTTTAAATTGCGTTCTAAGAAATGATTAAGTCAAATATATCCTTACTCAAACATTTGCTGATGTTTACATTGCCTTTCTAAGTTCACAGTGAAGTAGTCATTAAGAAAAGTTTCTACTTAAATACATATAAGATATTGCAAACATTTTATGAAATATATTTCTTTTCTTGTTTATATATCTTACTTGCGACTTCTATACGCTAGAGGATCCATATTTAATTGTACAAGAAATGCGTTCGTGTATTATAAATAATTTAATATTTGAATGTATTTTTGTATAATATGCGCTACTCCAGTGCGTTTTAATGGACTTCTAATATGGTCGAAATATTATCAATACCATACAATAAAATAAATAATCAATACAAAATAATGCACTATTAATAAGACGTTATTATCGAAACAGTTAAACTTTAATATATTGTAGTGGAGACAGAGTTATTCATCTTCATGGCGGCAACGTTTGGCGTCAACGTTTGGCGTCAAATCAAGATGTATGACGAACAACATATCCTATTTAAAAGCATATTAATCTATATGACACTGTAACACCTGCAATACATCTGTTGTGTGTCGAGTTTGGTGTATATTATTTTGTATATAGCATAATTCATTTTTTGACTACTCAAATACGAACCTCATAATAATATGCAATAAAATAAAATATTCAAGATTATTTGCAATAAAATTGTGTTTAAATATGGAAGAATCTTAGTCGATAAAAGAAATGAAATTATAGAGTGGAAGAAAAAGCATTGTTCTAAATATTGTAACACAGAATCGGTTCAATGATTGGCCCACTTGTTACGATATGACAACTTATAAAAACACTATGAAGGAAAAGGTAAAACGAAAACGAGGTTGAGGCAGACTAAGGAAATTTCATTTTGAGCATAAAAGAAAAGGTTAACTTTTAGTACAAGGAGTAAAGGAGGTAAAGGAGTTGGCGAATGATACATGTCCGATACGTGAACGATACGTGAACGCGTATCAGGCGTTGGTAATTGCCACACTGACAAAAAGAGTGCAAAATATAACTAAACTTTATTGTTATTTATTTTTATTGCAATAATAACATAATAATGAAGGTTTTAATGGATATATATTTAATAATAATAATGTTTTATTGAGTAAATGATTTGAAATATTTACATACATAACATAAAAAATAATAAGGAAGGGCAATAAAAGAGGCAAAATACTGGCAGACAGGGCTCCTTTTCTGTCTAGAAGCCCTTCTGCGTAGAATTGCCTATTTCTGTCACCAGCAACAGGCCACCAATCGCTCCGGTTTGAAGGGTAATGGGGCGAGTATGATTACATTTGTATTTTTGTTTTAAAATGGAAAATTTATGAAATATTTGAATTATTGCCGCGCCCTTATAGGGTATATTCACTAAGTAATATGATTCCGTAGATGTCGTAAGAGGCGACAGAGAAATACTGAAAAAGAGATGGGCAGAATTTTTTTTCCATAAAATAACTTAAAATAGTTATAAAAAAACTGCGGTTGCCAACCCTCCTGCCTGGTATCATGTTTAATATAAACATATTGTTGTACTGTACATGATTGCGGTAAATAAATACAATCTGTGAGGCATCTTAGTCCCTTTATGTAATTATTTTTAATGTTATTATTTATCAATAATTTAACACTTAGTAATAAATATTAATTAATAACTTAATTATTAATGTTTTTATTTAATTATATAAATATAATTTTTAGAATAATTTAAAAATTTTAAAAATTGTACTGAAAATTGTACATATCGTCGGCAGATAGTAAGTTTGATCAGTTTGACAATACAAATGGCGTCGTTTTATTTACAAACGCAAACTGGTTTGCAAAATGTCGAAAGCACAAATTTAAGTTCAATCGTAGAATTGGGCTGATTGAGATCTACTTGGGCATTTCATGATACTTTTGTTAGCTAAAAATATAAAAGCACCTGTCACTTAATATAAGCGACAATATGTTAAGATATATGTAAAGCCGCGGAAGTCGGTCGAATCATAAAATGGCGGCAAATTGTAATGTTCCATCACCCCAGCCGGACCTGAAACTACAGTTGCTGACATTACTTGAAATGAGATTTCGTATTTTTGTCGTATATCGTAATTTTGTAAATTATCGGCCTACATCTACGATTGGACTACGGCGGTAGCATTCGAATCGTCCTTTGAGTTTCATAGACATTTACATAATGATGAGGCACTTTATAATTTTCCTTCGACATTTTAGAAACCAGCGAGCGCTTGCAATCAGAAGACGACGAATCATACAATTTGTCGACAGCGTATACACGAAATAATATACTCACGAAATATGAAATATAAAATACTATTTTGTCTTTATAAAACGAAAACTGCGTAAACGGACTATACATTTTATTAAACGTTACTTCTGTCCGAAAAATTATCTGGGTAACCCTCAAGCTGAGACTAAAACAGTTATTTCCATAGCATAATGTCTTATGGGATTTTCCTATGGGGAAATGCGGCTGATTCAGAAACTATTTTTGTTTTACAGAAGAGGGCCATTAGAGCTATTTACAACCTAAAACCGAGAGAGTCTCTTAGAGATAAATTTAAAGAAATAAATATATTAACTTTGGCCTCTCAGTATATTTACGAAAATTTAATGTATGTTCACAAAAACAAAGGTAGTTTTAGTAAAAAAAGTGATATACATTCTGTAAACACTAGGAACAAACACAAGCTAGTGATACCAGTTTCTCGACTCCACAGAGTCAGTAATTCATTCTTGGGGTAGTGTATACGCTATTACAACAAAGTCCCAGAAAATATATAAGGTATCTCTATTACTAAGTTTAAATATTTAATTAAACAAAAACTGTATAAAAAGGGTTATTAAAGTATGAATGAATACATGGTTGATAATAACCGCTGAGAATGAGGTGGTCGCTTCCAAGCTGTTTCTAAAATAAATTTTGTACTTAAATAGTTTGTACAACCATTAATGTAAAACTTACTTTAAAAAAAAGTCCCGCTGGGTTTCTTGCTGGTTCTTCCCAGGACAGAGGTTTTTTTTCGAACAAGTGGTAAAGTAAAAAATGACTTTCAATAAGAATTACACATGTAATCTATATTGAATAAAAAATTATTCTATTCTATTCTATTCTATTCTATTCTATTCTATTCTATATTTCGAAAAAGGTCACGTCATAAATAAGCTGTCTCCTCAGAAGAATAAGAATTGTTTATCATCATAAATTAAATTTATGTTCATCATCATCATTGTCATACTCGTAATGTAATATGTTTACATTTTATGTTTAGCCATAAATTCAATAAATCTAAACTGCCTCTTTACTGACAAAAACATCACCAAGAGATTATCTAAGAATTATAATCTACTAATGTCAAACAAATAACAACGTACCTACCTATAATACAACTTTTATGATGACGCTCAATTGAAATTGCATCACAATTAACAATTTTTTGTAGGGATTTTTTTCTATGTTTCTTGAAAAAATCTTTCCTCGTTTTTTCCTGCTTTCTTTAAAAATATACAAATAAAGACGGAAATAGATCGTTAAAAATAAAGAAAAAGAAACTCGCGATGGTTTCTGCTACTTATATACAATTACCATAGATATTTTATCTGTTAATATTTTCCATACAATAAAATAACAAATAACTTTTATCAGTTGTAAATGACCGATGCACTGTATTTTATGACGATTCAAGTAAAATATAGTTTTTGATATCGGACAATAAAACAGCAATTTATTTCCTGAAATATAATTTTTAAAACTACGCTATAAAATATCTACGTCCGATAAAATACTACAGTAGATTAAACGCGTACAAACAATTTCAGTGTGATCAGTCAAATTTTACTTTATTTTAATCGTTGGAAATCGTCGTTCGTAAAGGTTTTAAATATTTTTATTTAATATGTTATATCTATCAAAAATATATATAACTATAAAAAGAAAATAATAAACGAGTTCGTCTAAATATGTATGTTTCGTTATTTAAAAGTAAATCAAATTAACTAAATTATAAACTAGTATAATATATTTTTAACAGAATTTAAATGTAAAGAATTTTAGTAAGTACTAAAATTCTTTACATTTAAATTCTGTTAGTAGTAGTTAGTACTATGAATTTTAGTAAGTACTAAAATTCATAGTACTACTAGATTACGAAGGTTTACTTCGCATTCTGTCAAAACGAATTTTATGCGATTGGAATGTTACGCACTAAATTTGTAAGTAGATCTTGGAGTATTTTAATATACAATGAACGCATAATATCTGTTCTCGAAATGTGAAGAGGGAGATAAAGAGATCCCACTTGTATCATGTGTACTCAATAGGACTGAGATCAAACCTCAAATCTGATATAGCCCCTTTGAAGTAAGCCGCCGAGCTTGTAGTAAATCGGCATATAAAATTGCAAATTAAAATATCCTTCAAAAGGTGATCGCACATTTCTCAGCACCGTATGCGCAGCACGCGCCGTACGCGCCTCATTTTAAAATTGGTTGTATGAAATCATATGAAAGCTCGCCCATTTCACCCGCACCGTACGCGCAGTATTTCTTAAAATGCGGATGGTATCGGAATATTGAAGGAAGCATGCTGAAGACGTTATATAATGTGGCGCCATCGGTGTTGCTTAGTGTTGCCAACTTAGTGGATTTTCCATTAAAACTGGTGGCTTTGACCTTCTAGTGGAGAAATATTGCTTTAAATGGTGTTTTTTCTAGTAGTTCAGTAGATTTAAGTTTTGATTAGTGGCAAGATAATCACTCCACCATTAAGCCACTTACACTTTTCGAAATATATTTTTACTTAATTTCAGCAGTATTTAATTTTACTGTGCAGGCAATAATGATTCGTCAGAAAAGACAGACGACTTTTTAAATCTGTTACCGTTATAGTCCTCCATAGATTGCCTCATAGGGGGGATATTTGCCATAGTTGCCACGCTTGGCAACCGGGTTGTAAACCGCAGTTTTTATTTTTTAGTTTTAGTCGTTATTAGGTTTTAAATAAATATTGTGAATCCCGAATCTTCTTTTTCTTCGAATTTTATTTTCTCCTACCTCTGCCAATAAGCAGGCTATTACCTCATTTTTCCATAGCTTAATCAATGTCACTGTACTGTTTCACAGCAGTGGTTAGAAAAAACTGCAAAGGTTGTTAGCAATACTAAAGATTTGCGTTGTCGCGTACGGCGCGAGATGCGAGGTCATCAGTAAATGCGGCGTCTATGGCGCGTGCTGCGCGTACGGTGCTGAGAAATGTACGATCACTTGTACGTATTGAAGTAAAATAGGGAATAATAGGAATAAAAAAGTTAGAAAATCACTGGACTTAACGTAGCTCTGTTATGTTATGTGTTAAATTTGATAATTTTTACATACCTTGTACATCTGTCAGTAGATAAAACTTCTATATACAGCTTAAATATTTTTTGTGTTTTAGTATAGTGCCTCGATCTGAAAAGTCACTAAGATGGCGGTTTTAAAAAATATTAAAGTGACAGACAAGGTAACGGTCCACCTAATGATTACTGCACGACAACTCCATAGAAACGTTGCCAGGCGTGGCAAGACTAAGTTGAGGTTCCTTAAATATGCTTTTTAGTCTTTTTTGCATTCTACATTTACTGATAAATGTTTCTATATTACTGATCAATTTGCAAATGGAACACATTGTTTCAAATATTTTTTATCTGGTAAACTGTTTTTTATATATGCAAATCTAACAAGAATCCGCGTGTTGTGATGCAGCTCTTTCAACGTATTTTTGATTTTTTTATGATTTACTATGATCATAAAATAGAGAAAGGCCCTAAGAATGTTTCGTAATTTTGGAAGTCTGCTTGTTAACGAGCAACAGTTTTAATTGGTTTGCTGAATTAAAAAAATGACGGGGATCCTTTGAAAATAAAGCGACGACAGGTTGCCAAACACTGTCATTCAAGGAAATATTCGAGTATTTGAAAAATAACTCAAGAAACCCGATTAATTATATAATACTTTAATCTTGTGCGAGATCTCGTTATTTGTATTCCATGCCATTCAACCTGATGGTAAGAGGCTTCTGTAGTCCTTGGACACGTACAACCGACTTTTAGGGAAGAATGACACATGTGTTGCTATCCCGAATGAACTGCTAATGCAGCAATGCGTCAAGCGTGGTGATTAAGTAAAATCCTCCTTAACAGAACGTTTATAGGATGACGAAGAAAAATCTAGTATATGAAATTTCAATGTATTCCTCCCTTTCCCTTCCACCATTGGATAAACAGACTTTGAACGGTCTTTACTCCTTTGTTGTCGACACACACTGCACACGTTTGAACAAAATTATTTGCTTCGTCGTTCATAATGCATACAGTAAAATAATGAAATAATTTTCCAGCGTCTGTTTTTGCATCCAATTACAATATATTTTTAAGGTAAAAATGAATAGGTCAGAGTCTTTTGTTAAGCTTAACCCTTCGCTTTACAATTCTTGGCTGCATTACAACTTAACATGAAGTAGAACAGCAGTCAGTCAGAATCAGTCAAGCGCTAGATCTATAAATATACATACACAAATAAATAAAAATGAATTTTCTGTTTGTAATGTCAAAATAACAGCGTTTTACTACATGCATATGAAAGTATATACGGTACTTATAACAAAAATACAATTTTTAAAATTTTTGTATGTCTGTCTGTCTGTCTGTTTGTTCCAGCTAATCTTCAAAATGGCTGGACCGATTTTGACGGGATTTTCACTGGCAGATAGCTGATGTTATAAGGAGTAACTTAGGCTACTTTTATTTCAGAAAAAGAATTAGGGTTCCGCGCAAAAATTTTAAAACCCTAAATTACACGCGGGCGAAGTCGCGGGGAACAGCTAGTTATAAATAAATTAAAACTTAAAAAAAACTTTATCTAATCTACAACATCGCGTTTCTTGGCTGTAAAGTGGCGGTGTAAAATAGTTTCTGCTTGTAATGTCAAAATAACAGCGTTTTACTACATGCATATGAAAGTATATACAGTACTTATAACAAAAATAAAATTTTTAAAATTTTTGTATGTCTGTCTGTCTGTCTGTCTGTTTGTTCCAGCTAATCTTCAAAATGGCTGGACCGATTTTGACGGGATTTTCACTGGCAGATAGCTGATGTTATAAGGAGTAACTTAGGCTACTTTTATTTTAGAAAAAGAATTAGGGTTCCGCGCAAAAATTTTAAAACCCTAAATTACACGCGGGCGAAGTCGCGGGGAACAGATAGTTATAAATAAATTAAAACTTAAAAAAACTTTATTTAATCTACAACATCGCGTTTCTTGGCTGTAAAGTGGCGGTGTAAAAATATTGTCCCGTGGGTGTCGTAAGAGGCGACAGACGAAAACTGAAACAGTAGATGGGCGGCAGCATCTTTTAGATAACAACTTAAATAAAAAAAATGTGGTTGCCAACCCGTTTGCCAAGCGTGGCAACTATGGCAAAATCGCATATGAAGCAATCTATGGGAGCGGCCTATGTTCAACACTTTTATAGGCTGTAATTAATTAATTAATTAATTAATTAATCGCGTTCCCAAAAATTTTAATTTTTTATCGAAGTCTAGTATTTTTAGCACAGTTCAACTGATGGATGTAGATGACATGATGGATGTAGATGATAGATGTAGGTGTCTATGGGCCGCAGCATACCCTTGCATGCTGCGGCCCATAGACACCTACATCTATCCTCAATTAAGAATCTGCATAATGCAGATATGTTGTCACCCTTGAAGACTAGGATGAGATACCTAGTTACCAGTAAAAACGTAGGTATTCTTTGCGAGAGTGGTCGCCGATCCATAGAGAGAGAGATTGAACTGGCTCATAACACGCTACAGAATAAAATATCCTTCATTGTTTATGTGAACCAAATGAATAATTTATTTTAACATTTAAATTAAATTGAGATTATCTGCTCTTAGGTATAGTAGCATGACCTCTATGAATTATTCTGCTATATTAACCTGTTTACGGCTTTGCCGTTTTAAAACCGTTTTATTATTTCATTCGCCAGGTAGTCGTAGTTTGTATTTCAATTCAAGTACCGGATTCTGAAACTTCAGATCGAGGTTTGCATGCATAAAAGAGTTGTGTCATTATAATTGCAAACATTTTGCGGTAAGCATTTAATAGTTTATAGGTTCGGAAAGAGTGAAAGGTCGGGATAACGTTTAAAGGTTAGTTAGGAAATATTTAAGGAATAATACCGAGCGAAGCGGCATATACTTGGCGTTGAAAATGGCAAAAACACTCGTATACACGGCGTCACTAACACGCAGGTGAGTGCCGAAGTACATATTATTACGATCTGTGGTTCCGAAAAACGAATGACTAAAACTAAAGTTGTAAGACACATAAATATGGACGGTTTTAGTTCACATTAAAATTATCCATTTTATAAAAGTTACCACTGTATGTGTGTATTTAATAGTTTCAGTAGATGGTAGGACTCGGACGTCGGAGTTAGGTAGGGTTGTTCAATTGGGGCTTAAATATCCTGCGACACGCTTTAGTTGGTGATTTTAGTCTTAATCGATATACAATCATGCTCTGATGCAGGCTTCGCTGTAATCGATTGTATATATTTATCTGAAACGCCGAGTCAATCCAAGAACCCGTCGAAATGCAAACCATATTCCCTCTATAAGGCAATATATACTTATGTACTACGTTCTGCAGTAGACTTTTGATAGGCTGGAATGAATGAATGGATAAAATAATTTTGTTTAATATCATTAATATCGTATACCTCTTGGCAAACTAGTTGATTAGTATGTAATGCCTAGAGGCATTAAATTCAGCCTTTATAACTGTAAACCTTAGACACGAAGAGCGTAGCAAGGAGGACCTTTAAATTACCGGTGACCGCAACGCACGTGTTGAGCGATCGAAGCAAGCGTGCGTGTTAGTGTTCTATCACTAGTTTCGGAAGTAATTATTAGGAGATGACACTCGTGCGCCCTCCTACTCCTTCCTCGACGACGGCAGCAGAATTTTAATGTGAATTCTGAAAACTGATTTTATTATAAAATTTTTAGAAATGCATAAAAAAACTATAAGTTTTCGTGATGGAGGAAGTGCAGTGAGAGGTTCACCTCAACTCCTACCCACCTCCTCTCTTCTCACTCTTCATGCCGCAAGATACTAAAGCGACCCCGAGATAACGACGCATCTGTAGACTTCTTTGTTTAAAGTTGGCTGCTTGTGTCCATGGATTGCATTAGCCACTTACCATCAGGTGGACTGTATGTAAGTTCCTTTGATAGATAGTTGTATAAAAAAACTTTTTTATTACTCGCGATTGCCGCGTAACTGAACAGCTAGCAAGGCTTCGATCGACGCGTGATATCATGACGCTATTGGCCAACTCTCTGCGCGCGGGTTGTATAAAAAATCGTTGTAAAGACAATTAATAAATTAACAAATTAGGTAAATCATAAAGGCCGTACGATGTGTAGTTCGATGTGTAGGTATAACAACTCTACCTCACACGCGATTATTGAGCAAAACGCACTAAAGCGAAGAGCAATTTAGATTAAATAACGTACGTCTAAGGTGACGTACCTTATGAAAAAACCTCAAAGATGTTACTAGCCAGGGCGCGCGCCATCGTTGTAACTATTCGATTTTGTCATAAGATAAAAATAAAATCGACTTTATTTGGTATTTTACGTGGTATAGCCATGCTGCAGCTATTATGGTTGTAACACAAATAGGTCGGCTCGACCAGGAAAGGACCACGCTCTCACAGAATACCAGCGTAAAATAGCAGCTTAATATTGCTATGTTCCATATGGTGAGTGTAAAGAACCGGAGACCCTTTTTACTGGATACGAGGAATTCCATCTTAGTCCTCAGGGGTGACACCGCATCTGAAATTTGATTGGAGGATAAATGTAGATACGAGTATCTATGGGCCACATGTGTGCTCGTTTGTCACCCATATATTATAAAAAAAATAATGTTTCAACATAACCTTCAATAATAAGCCTTTTAATTTGCATGGACTTTTACACAGTTTCATTATGGGATTTCTGCACAATAAAACTGTTTTTACACAGTCTAATAAGCGATTTAGGGACGGTTTTTAGCAATAATTAAATCTCAGTAGATTTACAGAGGTTCAGAAAAGTTAAAAAGTACTGAAACGTCGCCCTAACCCTTTATTGATAAAGGCTTAAATAAGATTTACAAACGGTTTCGGTTTGCTGACATACATTGATGTAGCTTAGGATTACATATGGCTTTACGTTTAATTGAAATTATTTGTTAAATTGTTATCAAATAACAATTGTTGAAATGAACATACACTCGCGCAATTTCAACACAAAATTCTTAAATAACTAAAATGAAGAGGGCTTATGACACATTTCTCGCCAAGAGTTCCTCATTACTTTTAAAAAATAGTGTAGAACCAGTTTGTTGCCAGTGCTGAAATATAGAACTGAGACCTGGTTCTTTACTGCTGTGTTGGAGGCTATACTTGGAGTTTATCGATGTGATATGATTTAATAATCTTAGTTAATAATGTAATAGTCTTGTAATATATTTTACATCACCATTATCATCATCATTACAGCCCTTCACAAATCCACTGCTGAACATAGGCAAAGGAATGCCACAAAGCACAGTCCCGAGCCACCTTCATCCATTGACTTCCTGCATGTCTTACCAGGTTGTCACTCCATCTAGTGGGGGGAAACCCTACACTTTGACTGCCGGTACGAGGCTGCCACTGAGAACCTTTCTTCCCCATCGGTTGTTGGTTCTTCGAGCTATATGGCCGGCCCATTGCCACTTCAGCTTATTAATCCTTTGGGCTATGTCGGTTACTCTGGTTCTATTGCGGATATCCTCGTTTTTAAGTCTATCACGCAGAGAAATGCCGAGCATAGCCCTCTCCATAGCTCGCTGAGCGACTTTGAGCTTCCTCATACGGCCAGCAGTGAAGGACGACGTCTTAGATCCATAGGTCATTACTGGCAACACGCACTGGTTGTATAATCTAGTTTTGAGGTTTTGAGGTATGCCTGACGAGAAGATGTGTCGTAATCTCCCGAACGCTGCCCAGCCGAGTTGAATCCGTCGATATTTCACATACGCAAGACGAAATGGTTGATTTTGCCTCTTTGGACTTATTGAATAAAACTATTTTTTTACGGATTTTATCGCGTTTGTGCTTTACAGCAACCCATGGTCACGGGGGGGACTGAGATGTTTGACGTCCTGATGTCACAGTTAGCCCGATTATCTTCAGTTTTTTAATATTAATTTTTGGTTCGATCTACGCAGAATGAGCTTACAGTATCTTGAAGTCTTCCAGTGGTATGTTTGGGCTTGGATTTCATTTTGTTAATTATAGGATCCCAAGCAGATGGCAGCACCCATCCATCTTCTCTATTGAAATTAGGATGTTTTTTAATTTCTTTGGACTTATTTAAAATTTTCCGAATGATGACCACATACACATGGAGCTAAACACTCCTCGAAAATTTAACCTCCGAGCCTGAACCGAAACGCTATGTGAATAGTAAAGTAACGAAGTTTATAAATTGTATGCATTTACTACCAGTGTCTATTACAGCCTCTAAAAGTCTACCGCTGCACAAAGGCATTCCCCATTGATTGTCTCAAGGATTTTTGTCATAGTTGCCACGTTATCTTATATATAATCGCTGATGCGTCTATAGTGATCGTGTAATTTCTGAACGGCTCAACCGATGTAGGTATTCACACGATCTACTTGTTTTATCGAGACGTTGGTTCATAGGTATACTGCGATCCAATAGATAGCACTGTAGTAAAGCTATTAATAAATTCTAAATTCATGAAACAGGAGGCATATTCACATTTTTCGCGCCATTTATCGAAAAGGCAGAGTAACGTGTGTCAAGCTAGCTAGTAAATAAATAAAATAGGACCAACCGTTGACAATTTGTGAGATAATATTAATATACTCGTATTGCCTCACAAATTGTCAACACAAATTGTTACGTGCACTTTTAACATGAAAGTACTCATATCGGTGAATATTGAAATTAATATTGATAGAGTATTACTGATGAGTCATTCAATGTTCGCAAACGGTTCAAAACGAGCTTGATAATGTGAGGTCATCATTATAGCGCGATGTTGATTTTATCAATCGCGGTAACCGCCTTGTGCACTTTTTAATGGAAGTTTTTTCTTAAAATGATCTTAACTTCGTAAATTAAATATAATTTAGTATTTCTTAAAACATTTTTTTTAATTTAAAACGAAATTGCCATGCTTCAAATTGCCATTTTCATAACTTTTTTAAAAAGTAAATCGTTTTAAAAAAAATCCACTATTCTGTATCGTCCCGTGGGTATCGTCAGAGGCAACATAGGAAAACTGAAACAGGAGATGGACGGCATCATATTCATGATAACGACTCAAAATTATAAAAGCTGCGGTTGTTAACCCGCCTTGGTAAGCGACAATATGGCAAAATCCCCCTATGAGGCAATCTATGGGAGAGGTCTAGGTTCAGCAGACTTTTAAAGGCTGTAATGGATGGACAAATTGATTTCGACAAACACAGATCATATTTAATAAGGATACTAAATGAATCATGTTAATATGTATATTACATCTAAGGTTACACACAATGTTAAAAAACTATAATAAAGAAAAACTGAATTATTTTTTTATTATCATACAGTCCTACTCTTCGTATTATCGTGCTAAGTACGCTGCATTTACTGAATAGCTATACTTAGCCTTTGAGCGAGAAAAGACCAGCCCTCTTATCACCAGCAGCGACGACCAGTCGCGCATATAGTTCTTTTAGGAACTTTGCCGCACGTGGACCCCACGGAACGACAGTTTCTACAGCAAATGGCACAAATATGTAATCATCTCTCACAGACTCATATTTGCGCCACTTACTTAATACAGCTGCCTCTGATGCCGCCCCGACTCTAAACGAGGTACCCTTGAGATGAGAGGCTGCCAAAGTGTCTACGCAAGTAGCATCCCACACTAGGGCTTTAACTCTCTCCTAAGGGACCAAAGTCATACCATCGGATCTCTTGCCATCGTCTCTAAATATTCTATAAGATTCTTAAGCCGAGGGGACATTTATAGAGACAAGAGCTGTTCGAATTCGGTTCAATGAACCGTGAAAGAAAAACCTACCTGCACTTTTCTCACATGAAAGTCCGTGGAGTGGACAAACTCGTCGACTCTGCTACCACAGGGGCATTGATGAGGTTGACAAATTACCGCTCCTAGACGGATTCCCACGGCTTTGCGCAACCTTTCTCCATCAAACAATGTGCCGAGATTACTTTATGGTAAAGCGTGTAACCAGTGACTAGATTCCTTTGTCGAAACAGCTAGAAAGTGTGCCTGATCTTGGTCACTATGGAAATTATGAAACAAATCTTACTGCACACTCCGTACCAATGGAATATCCTACTGTTTTTGTTGGTTAACTTCCAGTGGAATATTTTCGCCGGGATAGAGCGTTAGCCATGTCTGCCTTGCCTCCGCAGCAAAGCACAGGTCTACTTTATTATTTAAAATTATGTTACATTAGTTATTGACACGGAAACTATGCACGGAAGCAAAAAAAGCAGGCACGCAACGCTAGAAAGATTTCTTACACTAATACCACACAATTTTATAGGTAAAGAAGCTTGAGTCCAGGCTTTTGTATTTAAAGTTAAATTTTGAATATTTTCTATAGCAATTTTAAGATTATTATCAATATCTTTTAAAACATCCGAACATTTCCAGACTGGACTCGAGCGTTGTAAGTATGTAAATCTACAGCACAAGAAAACAGAAAAGAATATTAATAATAATATTAAT
This sequence comes from Parnassius orleans, assembly GCA_029286625.1. Classification (NCBI taxonomy): domain Eukaryota; kingdom Metazoa; phylum Arthropoda; class Insecta; order Lepidoptera; family Papilionidae; genus Parnassius; species Parnassius orleans. The sequence continues at coordinate 247,642 of JAGSMP010000006.1, read as the reverse complement.
AAAATAAAGAATATTTTAAAATAGTAAGAGCAATGTGGGGGTTTAAAATATACAATTTATCAACGTAGTTTAAAAACTGAACAAATTTTGTTTTAAAACAGATTTAATACTATCGAAAACAACGGAACACCTAGCAGGTTGAGATATATGATTGACATTTTGAATTAAAGTATATCTGTTCGAACTAGATAAATTATTGGAAATAAATATTTCATATTGCTATTTGGTTCAAGACCGATATTTTGAAATTTTGAAAAATATGAGTAACATCACTGAGGACGTAATCTGTTCTACCTCCCAGTGTACTGTCGTCCAGGTACCAGACATTCAGCTTGGATTTCAAATTTGAAATAATGGGTTGAAGTCCCAAACTAAAAAGAGCTGGACCTAGTGGGTCACCCTGCTCAACACCGACAGCAGAATCAATAATATGGTTTTCGTAATGTATGACCTCAATAGAATCTCCCAACGGATAGGTCTTAAGATGAACATGGACAAAACAAAAATCATATTTAACGTCCATGTCACTCCTATGCCGGTAGTGGTTGGGAGCTCTAAGCTCGAAGTTGTTGACCTGGGACAAATAGTCCGACTAGGTAAGTCGAACTTTGACCGAGAGGTCAATCGACGGATTCAACTCTTTTCTTCTCGTCAGACATACCTCAAAACTAGATTGTAAAACCAGTGCATGTTGCCAGTGATGATCTATGGATCTGAGACGTGGCCCTCCACTGCTGGCCATATGAGGAAGCTCAAAGTCGCTCAGCGAGCTATGGAGAGGTCTATGCTCGGCGTTTCTCTGCGTGATAGACTTAAAAACGAGGATATCCGCAGTAGAATCAGGGTAACCGACATAGCCCAAAGAATTAGTATGCTGAAGTGGCAATGGGCCGGCCATGTAGCTCGAAGAACCGACAACCGATGGGGAAGAAAGGTTCTCGAGTGGCAGCCTCATACCGGCAGGCGAAGTGTAGGGCGTCCTCCCACTAGATGGAGTGACGACCTCGTAAGACATGCAGAAAGTCAATGGATGCAGGTGGCTCGGGACCATGCTTTGTGGCATTCCTTTGGGGAGGCCTATCTATGTTCAGCAGTGGACTTGTGAATGGCTGTAATGATGGTGATGAACTATTACGTTTTATGATTTTCTTAAAGAGTCTTTTGAACTTACTTAAGACGTAATACGTTCCTAAACAAACAGAAAGACAGACATTTCTAAAAGTAATTGAAATGTATTTAATTATTTATTTTTAGTCCCCCTCAATCATTTTTTTCAAAAAATATACAAAGTACAGACAACTACAATTTACATTTTTATTATTTGTATATATAGAATAGATATAGATTAATAATAAAACTATATACATATAATTATGAGAGTGTGAGTGTCTCACAGAATACCAGCGTAAAATAGCAGATTAATGCTGCTGTGTTTTGTATGGTGAGTGTAGAGAACCGGAGACTTTGTACTGGAAAAGAGGCATTCCATCTTAGTCCTCACGGCTGACAACAAATCTGCATTTTGATTCGCAAACGAGGATAGATGTAGATAAATATGGGCCTCAGCAACCACTTACCATCAGGTGGACGGTGTGCTCGCTTGTCACCCTTATCCTAGAAAAAAAGTGGACATGAATTACTTCAATTATTATTAACCATATCGCAATGACAGTCTTCCTTTGACAAGACTCGTTGAAAGGATTCGTCTAAACTATCGTGTTTAATAGTACTGCGAACACTAATCCGCTTGGTTGTACTATTTTTATGCATAAAAGTTTGAATAAATAAATAAATTAATAATACCTTTTGCGTAGCTTTCAATATAATAACTCCATACAGGCACTTTAGATCCGATAGGGATAGTGAGTTTTTCTGTAAGATTATATTTGCGCGTGGAGATTGACACGTGAAAATTAGCCTAAAACTTTTAGCACGAAGAGAATGTCTAATCAAGTGCTTATTAATGGATGGCGTTGTAATGACACACGTCCCTCGATTCCACATCGGAAGCGTTAGAGGCACGCGACTTCACTTAACTAGTTTCCCCGATAGCTTATGTCGTAAAATTTGCCTATAAGGCTTTAACTTAATTTAGAAGCTGTTGTAGCTCAGGAGTTAAGTGCTTATGTTAAATTTCACAGTACGCGAGTACGAATACACAGTACGGATTTTATCGCGTTTAATTTAACTTAATTAACTTATTTTTATTTCCCGACGTTTCGGGTGCTTTACAGTATCCATGGTCAAGGGGTGGGAGGTGGGGGCTGAGGTGTTTGACGTCGCGACCCGATGATCCGATCAAAGTAATACCCGGCCCTTCAGCTTTTGAATATTTCTATTTTTTTTTCGTTCTGCGTAGATCGAACCAAGCTCGGCAGTGAAGGAAAACATCGTAAGGAAACCTACATATGCGTTATCGTTACAGCCTCTGAAAGTCCACTGCTGATCATAGGCCTCCCCACAGATTGTCCCATAGGGGGGATATTTGCAATAGCTGCCACGCTTGGCAAGCGGGTTGGCAACCACAGTTTTTTTTTTTATTTCAGTCGTTATTAGAAAGACGCTGCCCATCTCCTGATTTGTTTCTCTCTGTCAACTCTTACGACACCCACGGGATGAGGTAGGTAGTGGATATTTTACACCGCCACTACACGGTTTACCTGCATATCTGATAAAGAAAAATATATTAAGGCCATGTAAAGTCTGCCAACACCCTCCTGAGTGGCGCGACGGACTATCGCTTCATAACCCTATTATACATGAGAAGATGCCTGTGCCCAGCAAAGTGAAGTGGCCAGTGATATGAACTGTAACTAAACAATTGAAATCTCATCTGCTAAAAAAGCAATACCAACACTCGCAGAAATGCAGTAGTAATTGCGGTAGGTGGTATGCAGCTTTATGCAGTGCATAATCTTGAGTGTGTGAGAAGAGTGAAACACGGCGATGGCACCAAGAAATAGATTTCTCGATTCTAGAAAGTAATTAAGTTTTTTTTAGTTTAACATCAAATCACTATTCACTCATTTTTATCACTTTTTTTCACAATAAGCACAAATATTATTCTTTAATTTTTTATTTTCATTCCTAAATTAATATAATATATTATATTTATTTAATAATCGCATATTCTAAGTAATAAAATAACGCAACCATACTTTGGGTGGTAGCTGGTAGCTTAGCTTCCTTGTGGACAATACGCGCATTGGGCTACGACCTATTTGGACCACACACAAAGCACACCAACACAAATTGTGCCTGGCATTAAATGTTTCATTAATTTTAGTTTTTTTTTTTAATTATTTTAAATATTTGTAAAATACAAATAAACTACTATCTAAACTTTTAGTTTTAATTTAGAAACTGTCAAAGTCAAATATTACATAATATATAGCGCAAAATATTCGGTCAATACAAATGCTAATAAAATTTGGTTTGTGGTTGTTTTTAAAAGATTTAAATTACAATCTTCAAGATACAACAATATGTTGGATTTTTCAAACAACACAAAATAGAAAAGGCTACAGTTGCATTATTACCTCTGAGAACTAAATAGAATGGCACACTCTAACTTACCCCACAATGCTAGCCAGCTAAATTTCGAGTTTCGACTCTCAACTCTCCCCTCTAAATTCAAAAACATAGTCATAGACCTAAGGAACACATTTGCTGTTATTTATGAAGCTTATATTTTGTCATTTATTACAGATTCAAGGTGGTTAAAATAAATAAATAAATAAAAATTGTTTATTTCGGACAACTTGAATCCATAGACATTGTTAGTAAAGAGAGAGAAAAACTTACATCTATGTTAGTAATATAATTTTTACTTATTTTTAATACTTAATTACTAAGCAGGACATAGTCCTGGAGATATTATTTCTGATCAGTGGACAGTCCCCACTGTCGACAATCTCACTCAGCACACTGTGGCCGCTGCCGCGCACTCTGTTTAGCAACGATGCGGTCTTTTTTCGGATTATTGTATCAAAGCTATCCACACCCGCCAGTGCATACATTGCAGACCAAATTGCAGACAAAAAGAAAAATTGCCACCAAAATTGTGACAATAATCCTTGGGCGAAGAAAACAAAAGACCATAAGTTTAACGGTTCGGTTTTCTTGACGGCTGTCTTTAAGCAGCCAAAAATGTTTTGAACCGGAACCATAAGTCAAATAGTGTTTTACGATGACCCAGCTCTGGAAAGATTTACAAAACTTTGAAACTACAGCCCAGAAAGAGCGGGATATTTGAAATGCACGTAGAGAACGGATCTCTATGCAAAATGTTTTACGGCGAGCAACAGGTCACACGGGTGACCAGACTGTTTGGAAACGACTTCTTAAGAACATAAAATAATACTTACGCTTAATATATTAATACGAGAAATTGCTTATGCGTGTAATCTGCGTGCGTTTAAAATAGGTAAATAACTTTTTGAAACATAAATATTTCGATACAAAATAACCCGAACATAATGCCACAATGAGATTCTCTTCCAGTTTCAATCTTTATACACAGGTAGTTAGTATCCTCTGATTATAACCAAAAGTGTTAGCCGTGTTTAAAAAAAAATAATGTTTTTCTTTTTATAAATATTATTTTACCAAATGAGCTAACATTCCACTTGATGGCGAGATACTACTGTAGCCTTTGGACACTTGCACCTAAGTTTTAGCAAATAAAGACAAATATGTCTTGTCACCCCGGATGACTAAGATGTAATGCATCTCAGCCTGTTATCATATTGACTTTCTTACCCTTCAAACCGGAAGCACAGAGAGGACTGCTGCTTAGCGGCAGAAAAAGATCCAAACAAAATTCATCATCACAACCTATTTATTTACCCTGTTTAAATCTAGAAATACATGATCTTTTTAAAAATGTACCAACTGACATCGGTAACTTGGCCAAGCGTGGCAACCATGGCAAATATCTCCATTATGAGGTAATCTATGGGGAAGTTTCCGACAGTGGACTTTGATAGGTTGTAATGCATAATGGATGGCATCGTCACTTATATTCGGTTTCTTTACTCATGTGCTTATAGACTAGAAAAACTAGCACAGGTGTATGAAACGATAAATAGAATAACCGGCCAAGAGCGAGTCGGACTTGCGCATGAAAGGTACCGTACCATCGTAAAACACGTTTCTAGTAGGGGAGCCCCCCTTAATTTTTTATTTATTTTTATTATTTGTTGTCATAGCGGCAACAGAATAATAATACACATTTTGTGCAAATTTCAACTGTCTACCTATTACGGATCATGAGATACAGCCCGCCGACAAACAGATGAACGGACGGACGGACGGACAGCGGAGGCTTAGTAATAGGGTATATATACGGAACCCCAATAAAAGGTAAAAACAACTTTAATTTTTTTTAAATTATATTCATATTTTGATTAATTGGAAAGTATTCGGTCAATAAAGTAAAATATTAAATATCGTTGATTATAAAGATGATTTATTTCATAAATATTATAATAATGATTTCCAGACAAAATTTCCGTCAAGGCGGCCAGTCTCAACACAGACTAGCCATCTGCGCAGTACGGGATCATAGTGCCTAAGTGTAGGTATGTGAAAGCACAAGTGCACACTCTTTTTCCTTATTCCGCGCGACCGGAGAGAGATCAGGTGCAGGACAGGCTTTACGTGATTTCCGAGGTATGGGGGTGAAATACCGCCAACATCCTGACTTCGGGCTGCTAAAGCATAATTTCTTGTCAGAGAACTCAATAACCGATTTTAGCACATTCAGTTCAGCAGTCACGTTTCCGACCACTAGACCCACGAGGCAGTCAATGAATATTGTAATCATTGGTTAAAAATAAGTGAGTTGTTCATTTAGTTAATTTCTTTGTACTTGTCAATCATAAACATAAAATTTAAAATAATATTATGTTTTCCTTTCATTACTTCGCGTTCAATATCCAAAATAAACAAAAATAATAGACTTAGAGTCAAAATAATATTTCAATTTATGAAGAAATAAGAAATTTTTTTATCAAAAGAAACAGCTAATAGATTCATCCGTCAAAATGCCAACTGACGTCAAGATTTGTCAGAATACGAAATGAGTTGCAAGAATTTGGGGCTTATTTTTAAAGATATTTTAGTATAATTACTTTAGGTGTGCGGCGGCAGCGTAGGGAATATTCACTAGGGACCTAATTTTGCATCACTGGTGTAAACGGTAGCAAAAATTTGTGTTTTCATGATTATGCTTGTATTAGTAGTCTGTTGTTGGCGTAAGATCATTACATTCGATTTTTATTTCGAATTTTTACGACACCTACTAGATACTAGATAATGTAGGTGTCATAAAAATCGAATATGGGAATTGTTAGAAATATACCATGGCCTCAGATAGATGGTGATGTAACCATATCTTATATATCAGTATTAAATTGTCTAAACTGGCCACGGAAACAGCCTCAAAACGTGCTGCGACTGTCAACTGCCTGTAGTTTAATTTGAGTGAATAAAGAAGAAGAAAAGGAAGTCACACCTTTGACGTTTCTCTACAGCGGACACTGTCATTGGTAGCTATTTATCGGACTTGATATAACTCTGGTATTTATTTTCGCCGCCTTTCGTCTCTTTCAGTCCCCTCAATGTGAGATGGGGTAGTAAATTATTCAAACTCCCATGACCGCTACATCACACGGCGCCACATCATATACGCCTTTTTAATACCGTGATTTTCAAGGTATTAAAAGTGAAGAGTAAAGAGTATAAAGAAGTGCGTAAAATTATGTCAAAAATGCCAGCATCTATTATTCCATAGACCGTTACGAGAACTCATTTCATTTAGTAGCTCTTGTCACTGTGATTACAAAGAATTAAGGCATAAATATTTCTGATACTGCTGATAGCTGACCAAAATGATGTAAATAATTGCATCTCCGAATGTGGTATATTACACAACTTCGTATGCCAATATGAAAGAAATAGCGGTGGGAAAATAAAATCATCAATAATAATCATCAATTGAATTTGAAATTCTTGTCGAATGCAAAATATAGAATATATTTAAAAGATAAGTATTTTATATTATAATTCCATACAAAATTATAATATTCTTATTTATACACAAACAGCAAAGGTATCAGACATATTTCCAGAAGCGTTTTAAAGAGCAGTCTTAATAGATTACCTAGACTTTACAATATTTTAAATATAATATTAGGAAAACAAGAACGTTAACCACCATGGTAAGTTCTCCACATGGTAACTGATCACTACCACCCATGAACTGCAAGCAGTTTAAAACAAAGAAGATTATTTATAAAAATATCATCATAAAAATCTTTATATCCAACAAACAACAAACACACTTTTTAATTAAATGTAATCCGCATATGAAGTGACTTTTATCAATTTTCGGTCAACGCAGTTCGTGCTCGTTAATGGACATGTACGTTCACACTCATAATTTTTCATGTTATTACGTACATACTCGTATCTCCATGTTGTAATTTAATTAATTTTTCATCGCTTCTGTCAGTTTATCAACTTATTTTCTCGAAAGTAATATTTTCATTTATTTATTTTAAACTAGCTGGTTCCCGGCTGTTACCGGTTTCTTTACTCATGTGGTGTTACTGCCGCAGAAGAAATAATTGTGTAAATGTGGTTTTAAATTTGGAAGAGTTATATTGTTTAATTAGGAATGATAATGCATTCATTGCAGTTGAATGATATATAACTTGACATATAATATTTACGTGGTAGAGCCACGCTGTAGCTGTATTATGTATTATTGTTGTAGCACGAATGGGTCGGCTCGACCGGGGAAGGACCACGTTCTCACAGAATACCAGCGTAAAACAGCAGCTCAATGTTGCTGTGTTTCGTATGGTGAGTGTAGAGAACCGGAGACCCTTTTTACTGGAAACGAGGCATTCCATCGTAGTCCTCAGGGGTGACAACCCATCTGCATTTTGATTCTTAATCGAAGATGTAGATGTATATGGGCCACAGCATCCACTTACCATCAGGTGGACTGTGTGCTCGTTTGTCACCCGCATTCTATAAAAAAAAACTTTCAAATAAATTTGTCGGTACGATACCCCGCCACCTACTATAATTATTGCACTATGTCTATAAACGTCGCGCAAGTGCCAGCAATAAGTTGACAAAGTTTTACCGTAATCTGATGAACAGTGTGGCAATTTTAATATATTAGATATGTGTCTTTCTTTAAAATTACTAGCTGGTACTCGGCGCATTGCTGCCGCAGAAACAAAATTGTGGAAATATCGTTTTAAATTCGGAAGAGTTATATAATTATATTGTTTAATTAGGAATGTTAATACATTCATTGAAATTGAATCATATATTATGACTTTCAAATAAATATGTATCGTAAGCTAATTGTACTATGCCATTCACCTTCGTGCAAGTGTAAGTAATAAGTTGATAAAGTTTTAGCGCAGTCTGATGAACGGTATGGCAGCGCATAAAATGCGAACAAATAAAAATTAATATTTTATATATAAGAAGAAGATGATGATTAGATAAGCTATTGCTTGATCATTAATGATAAGTACGTACTGTTTGAACGGTAAATCAGATTATTAACACCTTTTCATTCAAAGACGGCCAAATGTATTCGAATGAAAAGGTCGATGGAGGCAAATTAATACAATCCTTTGCTATATCTACGCAATTAAAAATCTATTATTATTTCTATGGTATAAATCTATCTATTAACTAGGTGGTAAGAATCCTTTTCTGCTAAGGAGTCCGTCTAAGCAGGTCCAAGCGGATGTCTATGTATTGCTATGTCCCGGTCTGAAGTATATAGAAAGCCAATATATGTAATTATAGTTGTGAGGCATTCCACTTAGTTCTTAGTGGTAATAAAGCAGCTTTTGTTTGAAGTTGGTTGCAGTAGATATGGACCACAACCAACTTCAAACCAAGAAGTAAGTTTATTTTCGTCATCATCAGTCTGCAAATATCCACTACGTTAGTACTACGATTGGCAATTAGCCGTTTGCCGGCCTGGGTATTTTACGCTTGTCATAATCAAGATAATTATTCCGCCATCTTTTGGAAGCCATAAGAATTGGTTTGGTATTTAATAGTTGCCTCTTACGATACCACGTGAAGAAATTGGAAAATGGATGCTCTTCCACCAAACACCAAATATTAGACGGAGTGAATACTAAATAAGGTATCCAAAAAGTCAACACTGCAAATATGTTGAAAATTTTCTGTATGGCACAACTCTGAAAAATTATGCTACATATAAGCTTAAGCCATCTTATGTCGAAATATTAGATTTGCGTAAAGCAATATTAAAACACGTGTAATCATCAATATGGAAAAATATTACCTTTTACTTTGTATATACAATATTTACAATATATTTTCCTTTATCATTGGAGACTTTAGAAGGATAAATAACAAAAATGTTAAATCATAAACTAAAAACAGAAAGAGTTAACGATTCCTCTCATTGCAGATTAACGTACAAAGAAAATTTAATTTTAAGAAGGTGTATTTAATGAAATTGTTCTACGCCAAAACTCATAAAATCGACTGGATTTAAAGCGAATTGCGCGTAACTTCTTACTTCCGTGTAATTAAAAATTCCGACGCTCACTAACGAGCCTGCACTTTACTTCATTTAATGGACGAGTTTCGTTTTTAAAGTCAGCGGAAGTCGGTAAACTTAACCGCAGTTTTATTTTAAAATATTGCATTTTTTAAAAAGACTTAGTACCTACAACCAGTTTCAATGCAATAAATTACCAATACCATTACCATTACAGCCTATAAAGTCCACTGCTGAACATAGGCCTCCCCCATAGATTGCCTCACAGGGAAATATTTGCCATAGATGTCACGCTTGGCAAGCGGGTTGACAACCGCAATTTATTTTATTCTGCTGTTATCGGGAAGGTGTTGCTGGACATCTTCTGTTTCAATTTCCCTCAATCGTCTATAACGGCACCCACGGGACGATATGGGTTAGTGGATATTCTTCCACTGCTACAAAACGGTTAAATATATTTTGGTAATTTAATGTTATCTCCAAGCATCAGGTACCGTTGGTCCAGCAGCAGTGGACTGTCCCGTAACTATGGGACAGTGTGCCGTACAACAATATCCCGCTGCCATCGGGCTTCGCGCCCACTAAGACGCCGCAGCACCCCACCGAGTGCATCGACGGCTAGTAACGCCGGCACAGTACAATTTACAAACCCTCTCTGACAGCGGATATAATGTTTTCTATCAGTAAAACATTATTCTCTTCCATTGGTAATATAAACGATAAATCTTTGTATTAAGAAAGCATTTTAAACGAGCGTAATATCATAACAAAGGAATTGGTAAAATATAGCCAATCGTGTACAATGATTGGCTATATTCAATACAAACTTCTCAAAATTACAAAAAAAGGTTTGTTTAAAGTATATTCAATATAATAAGTTGATCTTCTCCCAAAGCCGTTTACAAATAATTTTGATACTGCTTGCCTCAAAGCTGTTGAAATCCAGGATTATCTGTCGAAGATACTTTTAAATTTGGAAATGCCAGGAAAAATAAATACGATTGTGTTGAAGCAATGTCAAATATAATATAAATTTTATTAAGTTTAATTACGTCACCCATTAAATTTTCTAATTTTACTGATTATTCCAAGTCAGTAAAAGTGTTTTTCTTTTGTTTAATCTCAATCAATTTTTCATTGCGTGGATAGTAATATAATTACAAATAGGAAATGTGTCGTATATCGCATGACCCCTCTTGTAATTTATGAGTAGATTAAATAATTTAAATAGATCAACATGGTTATTTAAGTTTTTAACCGACTTCGGAAAACAAGAATTTCTTCAAAAACAAAGGATCCTTTTTTAACGAATAAGGGCAACAAGCGAGCACACAGTCCACCTGATGATAAGTTAATGCTCTGGCCCATAAACATTGACATCTTTTTTCGATTAAGAATGAATATGCTAACGTATTGTCACCTCTGAGGACTAAGATGGAATGCCTCTTTTCCAGCAAATATATTTTTCTTTTTAGTTTTCTAATTTAATAGTTTATTTTTTACTCGTTTAATAGCCTCTAAATTAAGAATTCCCTTTGCTCATTTAACGATGCGCCAACTGAATGATTGGATGACGCCGACCCAACATTTTCACGCTTGTAATACCATTTACACGTCATTATCGAAGAGTTGTAACGTAATTTGTCTGCCGCCAGTGCTTTTGACTATGCTATCGTTATCAGGATATGTCCTCGAAAGTGAGCTTTATATTTAAAGAAATTTTAATATTCTACAAATTTCATTTCGTTTATAAAGCACCTAAATATTTTATAAAAAATTGAGGAGTAATTTTTCAAATAAAATCATTCGGAAATGATTAATTAAAGATCAATTTATATATTTTAAGCCGCTTACTACAAAAAGTAGTTTATTAACTATAAACTACTTTTCGCAGGCTTAAACAATAATCTGAATTGCGAAAGAAGTCCCGCGGAAATATATGAATTAAAATGTAAAGTATGAAATTTGACAACAAATGTCAAATTTTGCGAAGACTGTGGCGCCGCGACTAACAGACTTCTTTAGTTAGAACGACTCTTATTAAAACATAGATTAAGCCTGAGACTATAGACAAACCAAGTTTTGTAATAAGACGGTATGAATCTCTTATACAAAAATTTAAAAAAATTATTACGTTGACTTTAGCTTTTCAGTATATTTACTAAAATGTGATACAAAAGTAGTTATAACTAATAATAAAAAAAACTATCTAAAAAATTAAAAGTTAAAGCCGACTTCACGGAACTATACAAATAAAATAATTCTACATTCTGTAGTCGACGCCAAGGCATAGTGTAGTAGAAGAACTGAAGCCCGACTTCAGAATTAGAAATTATTTTATTCTTTTTAGTTCATTGAAGAAAACATTTTACTTTTATTAAAAATTTAATTTTGTGAGCCTACTAAGTGGACTCAGGAATATTACAAGGTAACAACCAGAATGTCGTCTAAATAATTACATTAAGAATTTCATTCCTTATTTTATCACCCTTAGGCGTGAAATTTTTTCTTCTAAATTGGACCACCCTGAAGTAAATATAAATCCTATCCTAATACCTATCTATATAAATAAAACCAATTGCTGCATTTATGAAAGATCATAACTTGACAACGGCTAAATCAATTTTGATGAAACTTTTTGTGTGTATTTGAGTGGGTCGCCGGATGGTTTGGTTTAAAATTGGAAGCGTCAGGGGGCGCTGTTGTCGAAATACAGAAATCACTATGTAATATGAATTTTTAACCTATTTATTAATAAGAATCATTTAAATCGGTTCACAATTGAGGAATTAAAAGCGTAAAATACATACAAAAAATACAACATAATTGAGAATTTCCTCCTGTTTTAAAGTCGGCTCAAAATAATCTAAATACGGTGGATCTTGAATCAGTGCTTTATCAGCGACAACTTCCACTAGGTCGGGGAAAAAGTTTCTTCGTTTTTTTTTGTATAAAATTGAAGAAAAATCTCTTTGCTTGTAATGTTTGTATATGTCTGGTTTTAATATCAATACATATAAGAAATTAAGAAAAGTAAAAATAAAAAGTAAAAAACTATTTCCCACCATTTTTAAATTGTTTTTCTGTCCGCCAAAATGAGTGAATCTAACGAAGAAATTCGATACATTCTGATGTTTTATTACAAAAAAGGAAAAAATGCGACTCAAGCCGCGAAAAAATTTTAGACGTTTATGGACCTAATTCAATAAGAGTAGCACAAATGTGGTTCAAGCGTTTTCAGTCCGGGAATTTTGATGTCAAGGATGCAGCTCTCTCTGGTTGCCCTTATACGGATAAAGTCGCTGGGATTTTTGAAAAAATGGAGCAAGATCGGCATATTAGTAGTAACGACATAGCCGTGGGATTGAGGATTGACCACAAAACAGTTTTGACACATTTGATAAAGTTTGGCTATACAAAGAAGCTCGATATTTGGGTATCACACGAGCTCACTGAAAGAAAGAAGAATTGAAACGTAATGAAACCGAACCATTTTTGAAAATATTGATCACTGGCGATGAAAAGTGGATCACCTACGATAAGAAAGTGCGAAAAAGATCATGGTTATCGAAAAAAATATCGAAAAAACTGGCACATATATATTATAAAGAAAGGTAATTAAACTTTGAAAAAAAATAATCTTGAATTTGTATATAAAATGCGAAGAAACTTTCTCCCCGACCTATTATTACACTGATAATAACAAAATATGTTAAGGAAATAAACGCAGATTAATATTTAATCTGAAATGTGCCTTTGCCTACAGAAATTCTTATACGGCTACATCTAAAATTAGCAGTCTTTAGTATCCACAAGGGTCGGACTTTAATGTTCATTTCTAAATTAATAACCATGTTTACGACACAGATATTCATGTTATATAAATGTACTATAAACAGGGGGATTTTATTAACTAGTAAAAGTTTAGAACAATTGGAATATAATATTGTTAGATGAAATATTCTTCTTAAGTTAATAATATCTCCTCTGATCTTTAGGTCATATTTCATTTTTTAGCCTAAACGAATTTCATTCGTATTAAATGTAAAGTAAAAGCTGATAATACTGGTCCCATTGCTGGGCACAGGCCTAATCACATCAATGAAGAAAATAGTTAAAGGAGTGGGTTATGAAGACAAAATTCCGCCGCAACGGTTCTGTGCGTGTTAACGGACTTCACATATCCTCAAAAATATTTTTTTTTCTCAGACTTGCAGATTTCTTTACGATGATGTCTTTCATCGCCGAGCTTGGGGCAAATAGATATATTGCTAATATAATTGCACCGGAGTCGGGGATAAGAAGCAATTATGTTATAACAATAATCATAATCTTCTGCTCCGTCAGCCCGTAAAAGACAAAGGATGGCTCTCCCGTAGAATGGATGATAATAATAATACTATGTAAATTTTAGTGTTTATTTTAAATCGGTATAAGATAAATATATCAACATATTTTCTAAGTGACCATCACCTGCACGCGGTGCACTAAGGCTAAATAACTAAACTTAAAAATAAGGGTCTAGCGACCAACAGATAGCAAAATGTTTCAAAGTTCCACTTAAAGCTACTTGTACAGTTTATATCGAACCTTAATATTTCGAAACCACTTATTCTTCATTGATTCTACAAAACTTTGTACATGTATGTTATCCCTTGTTCTTTTATTCTTGGATTCTATTGGATCTATATATTTATATTTCTTATATTTAAAAATTTTGTATTGTATTGAATATTATATCTTTATTAGTCTTTTTATTAAGTAAATGGTTTGCACCTGCCACAGTTTCTTCTCAAATCATCCAGGATTGACTGGTAGAGAATGCCCTATGAAATGAAGTCCGCTCTTTATATCCCTTATAATTAGTATATGATTAAGATTAAATAAATAAAAAGGAATAATTCTCATGTTAAGCGTGGTAAGTATAGGTAAACCTGTCAAGCAATACGACATCTATATGCTTAAAAAGGCTTATATCAAATCCCTGGGACGTATATAGACTGTCTGAGAGGGTTTTAGGGCAACAAAGTGTCCACTGTGCTGCCCCAATGCGTGTTATCAGACTTCAGATGTATTCGAAATATTTTTTTAAATTTCTAAGACCTAAAACCTAAGTCGTCAAATTTATAGTAATCGTCATGACATAAATAAAATATTTTGCAGTAAAATGGCTGTATTTAATTTGAGGTCAGAATTCCCAACGTTATGACTCCATCCAATTCCCTATATCATGCTCGAGTGCAGAACTATACCCTCGCACTCATAATGCTGCTCCTCATAACTAGACATTTGAATTTGGGATCAACGATTTTAATGGTTTTGCCGCCTTGGGATGGGTGTCTATCTGAACTAAGTGCTTACTTCATCAAGGTAAGGTTATAGTGATAGAACCTTGTCTGCATGAAGTAAACACATAAAATCAGATACAGGCGATGAAAACATGTTTGTACTTACGCCTTTAATATTACTGAACGTATTATATTGTTATCAACTACCAGCTACGTGTCCTTGTTAGTGGTTGCGGTTTCTGGGATCTAATCCTTTTCGAGACCAGCAACTGTATGTAAATAGTGCTTTTCGGGGTCAAAACATTTATGTATGCTTAGGTTTATCCCCGAGTATTTGACATTGAATCCGAGCCGAAATCCGATCTCATCAAATAAACGTTACATCGGATACGAGTTTGATCAGAACACTGAACGTCAATGATAATGCCTACATTTGTAGCACTACAATTATAATATTAATAAGAAATGGGTAAACATTTGAAAGTTGTTGCCGAGGTCGGAATCTGCTAGGATTTTTTTTTTCAAACAAACATCTAACAGTTGTACATTAGAATATAAATTGAACAATTATCATTAGAGATTAAATAAATGTGTATACATTCCACTATGCTGATATAGTCAGATTTTGAATGACCGTAAGCTTGAATCGAATTTCTTTTTATATGGAAAAACAATTGAATTTGTTTTATTGTTGTATATTCTAATTCTATAATTTTAAGTAAAGAATTTAAAAAGAAGAAATTATATAATATAGTCTACCGTAATAAAAAAGACTAATTCAAACTGATTGCAAACTTTTTTTTGATGTGTGTACATCAATCTTTCCATATTTATTTTTATAATTACTAACAAGTCGATACATTGGAGAGCGTTGACTAGTTTAACGTGGTTTGGCTACGCTGCAGCTACACTACACATGGTCCCACTCGTAAGAAAAAGGACCGCACTCACAGAATACCAGCGTAAAATATCACCATAATACTATACAGTGTTTCGTATGGTGGAAAAGAACTGGAAATGCTTTTTATTTGTAACGTGGCATTTTGATTCTTAATAGAGGATAAATGTTGGTGGTTATAAGCCACAGGATCCACTTACCATCAGGTGTGTTGTGCGCTTGTTTCTTACCGTTACCGTAACAGCTTATCAAAAATCCACTGCTGAACGTAGGACTTTCCCATAGATTGTTTCATAGGGGGAATATTTGCCATAGTTGCCACGACTGGCAACCGCAGTTTTTTTGGAACGAAGTTCCTTATCGGACGGTACGAATTTGGCGGATGGGCGCTAGGCGAGAAAAAGTGTAAGATTTTTCCGTCACAACCCCTTTTGACGTATTGTAGACGGCCTTGGCCATCTCCCTCGCACTTTTTCTTATCTTGTCATGAAAGAAATATTATTTTATTTTAAATGACGCTTCATTTTAATAGACGCTAGTAATTCATTGATTTGTAATTGTTAATCAATAATATAATACGTTTATCAATAATAATATACTACGAAAGGAACTTCGTTCCAACCGAGTGTCCCACGACACTCACGCATGTCTTTTTCCTTTTTAGTTGTTATAAGGAAGACATGGCCGCCCATCTCCTCGTGTGTTTCCCTATGTCACCTCTTACGTCATCTACAGAACGATATAGGGTAGTGGATATTCTTATATGACCGCTAACGTGTATGTTGTTTCTTACCTTTAGTAAAATCACTACAATTTATGATAAGTTTAATAATTGATAGTTAAGAACCAAAAGATAATATAAATTCGAAGTAATATTCACTACTTTCTGAATTTCATGCCATAACTCATGATATTGTTTCAAAGAACAATATTTCGGAACAGTTTTCCCAACGATTCAATCTAAAACCACATCTGATTGTAATCGATTCTCTACCAACTTTGCCTCGGTGTTCCAATTGGGAATGAGTGAATGAATAATATCCATCATTTTCTATTCTACACAAAAGCGGAAACTGAAATTGGAACATTTGGTGAACCATTTACCCAATGGCGAATCCGTTACGAGATGTAGTTACTCATACTTTACTATATAGCGTTACAATACCTTATATACACATACCTTACGAAGTTGGCGACCTTTAGCAATGTGAATGAATATCGTCATCTACACACCTAAGTATAAATTAGATTCAGTTCAATTTTATATACGAGTATATATACAAATATCAAATTGAAGTGAATCGAAATAACTCTCTTTTGTCGAGGTCAGGGGTCGTTTGCATGTCATTAAGACATCAATATACATTAGTAAATCGTGAATGTGAATTGTGAATCAATTGAGAAGAAACTTTATGAACAGATATGCAAATGCTTAGCTATATTTTATCCAAAAAACTTCGAGGTATTTTTGCGAAATGATAAAATCGATAAAATAAATGGTAATTTATTTACATAACATAATACACAATATTTTATTATATACAATATTAAAAAAAGCTATAATAAAAAAAAACTAAAACTAATAACTTAATAATCATACAGTCCTACTCCCCGTGGAATCGTGTCAAGAACGCAGGCTGCGTTTCCTCGCTGAATGGCTATGATGATGCTATGATATAATATAGTATGGTAATTGATGATTACTTTAAAAATATAAATGAGACCACATTAATAGATCCAGCCCTGGCTTTGCCAGAGTGGGGTCGCTAGTATTCAAATATTATAAAAAAATATTAATAATTATAATTAATTTAGATACATTAGGGGGTAAAATGTTATTAATCTCATACGGGTTTTACCGTCAATATTTCATATTATACTCTGTCAAATTAATATTTTTAAAAACTGTTTCTATAACAAATACCTAATTTTGTCAATATGCATCAGCATTGAGTACATAATCTGAATATAACAAAAATCAATTAAATGAAATTACATAAAAACCTAATTTCAATTATGATATTATTTATATTTATGTTATTAGATTTAGGTCAATTATATATTGACAAATATTCTAATAATAATTAAGAACTGATAAACATTAGATTACATTTTTTATTCTAGAAAACTGTTACAAATAATATGTAAAATATAACTTACGATTAATAGTATTAAAATAACATGCAACAAAACTTAGTAATATTATTTCACTATACCAAAAGATGCATCACATGAAACCAAGATACTGAATGCACTTCTATCGAAATATAGCAAAGTGGAAAGCATCATAGCGAGTACTCGTCATATTTATGCACAGTTCCCTGCAATGCAGATATCACAACGCTGAGCAAGTAAGTTATCTACTCGTAGCTACGAAACAAACATTTTCTGCATCGCCGTTTATACCCGTTGAATAATACAGAGATCGCAAAATAATATTATTAAAATAATATTCCCAAGAACATTTAATGCAAAGAGTATAATACAAGTTAATTTTAATATTTAGTACTGTATTGTGTTTTACTACTAATTAATTTTACATTGAATTTAGTTCTTCGCTTGGTAGGAATATTTTTTACTTTCTTTGAAAATGTCTCAATAATTAAATAATTAGAATGCGTCTCAGTATACTTCCAATTCCAAGGTACTTTTTGGCTATTTGAGCGTATTTTTTAAAAATTATTAAATTTAGTAGAAAATCTGGGTTGAGACAGTATATCTAAGTTGGCTACAAAAATATTGCTTAATATTTGGAAATCGACGATAGGTTCCTATAATTATTAGCGATAAAGAACAATACCCACGTAGGTATTTACGTGAACATGTAATTAGTGTGACTTATCGTATCTCGGATAAAATAAGAATTAGCTATAAATCAACAGCCTTATGTAATTGAAGAACAACACGTCAACTTGTCTTGTTGTATAGACGTAATTAAGAAAACAAATAATAAGATATAAAAACAATAATTTTATTCAACTGTTTCATACATTTCAAAAGTATGATAAGTAATAAGGCAGCTAAGTATAATGGAAAATTTAACTGTCATATATTTGTTTATTACTTACGATCGGTTTTTCATTACGAGATATATTAAAAACAATGTTTTATAAAAAGAAAACATTGTTTTTAAGTACCATAAGAAACACGGCAGTCCCTCACCATACAAAACAGGAGCACTCAGCTGATATTCTTTGAGAGCGTGGTCTTTCCCGGTCGAGCCGACCCATTTGTGCTACAACCATAATATAGCTGCAACATGGCTCTACATAAAAATGCTCGGATGCAGCGATGTGTTGGAAGACTTATCTAACGACTTACGCAAAAAATCACCAAAAAAGCTTGTCGCGGAGCTACAGCTAACTGCTTTCATTGTGATGGGAGGGACGAGGACTCCGCAGCACACATTCTCACAGTATGCATAACTTGGAAACCAGAGCAGCTGGGCCTAATAAGCGATTTAGATGGGAACCGGGATGGGGCCAGTAGTTGTGTCGCAGATGCTGAGTGGAGACGTGGCTTGGAGGGCCGTAGCCTTATTTTGTGAATCCATAATTATGCAGAAAGTGGCTGTTGAGTAGGAACGAAAGAGGAGATGAGACCGCAGAGGGACCGTCACGCGTCGACTCATTTCCATCTTCTCTTCTCTTTATAACTCTTTTAAACCTTAGTTAGATATATTCCAAGCCTGTATGTTGTCTTTTCAAGTGTGCACTGATACTTTTAAACTAGTGATTCTGATCTCTGTTATCAGTATTTGTATGGATAGGATGGATTTATGCCATTAATTGTATTTTATTTAAAACTTACATTTCTTGAATTCAGATTTTAAATAAAAAGTAATATAATTTGTTAGTAGTCCGTGACTTATTTTGTTTAGAACTTAGATTTAAGAAATCTGCAGATTACTTGATCTATTATTGAAAAACCACTTTAAACTCAGTTTTAAATTAAAAATTGGATATTTATTAATCTCACGTGAAAATCATCTTATCACTTTATCTTTTAACACTCGTAGTTTTGTTGCAAAATGGTGTGGAAGTAAAAAAAGATAAGAATCGATTTAGAATCAAAACTTTAAGAGGTAGAAGATAAAGTTTGAAAACGTTTTTTTGTGTAAAATAGAAAATCCAAAATTTTTTTATATCTTTTATTGTTTATAAGATAATCAACAAAAACATTAATTTTATCAGTTTTTCGAATTAACAAAAAATCTTGAATGAATTATAGCCTAGATCACTCCTGGCATTGATATCTGTTTGTTAAGTTTCATCACTAGCGGTTCGCCATTCCGAAGATTAGCCCGGACAGACAAAAAGACAGTTTAAAAAATGATCATTCATTTCTTAATAGTATAACAATAATCCACTCGGCTTAATAGAAGCCAGTTATTTCGATATTACAGACTTTATTAATATATATAGAATTAGATGTGTAAATTTGCTGGAATAACCGTCAAAATAAATCATTTCCCATCAATCTATGGATGCATTCCGCTTCTTGAATAAAATATCCGATAGGTTCAAATCATTCCAGTTATGATCAGTATTTCAAATAGATCCGCTCTGTGGATACACTTTTGATTGAATTTACGTTTCTATTTATAGTGTGCACAACTAATGTGTACATCATCCCTTTAAAAAAATTAAAAAAGGAAATTTACAGTCTATATACATCGTCCTACTGTTGTGAACGAGCTTTCTCTTATTCCCGAGAGTAGTTTGAAGGAATTAGTCCGCCGCTCTGCTCTAGAACGTGTCTTCCAATGTCGTCTAAGTATTTTGTTCTTCAAACATGCAGATTTTCCTACGTACTCAACATTTCAAGGTAAGAAGTTTCAGCACTAAAACAGTGCAAAACTATATAATTAATCCACGAGTTTTTCTTCATGAATTCACATTGCATTTAGCTTCTGCCGCTCCAAGCATGTATAAAAATGAGTGTAGAATGTAGTGGGACGTATAAAAGATGTTATTTTACTTTTATAGTATTAATATAAAATACATTCATTCATCATTTCATTCCTTACAGCCTATTAAAAGAGGGAGCGCGGGGGGAGGGGGGTTGTTTAATTTCCAGTAGTTATTGGGATGACGCTGCTGCCACTTCTTGTTTTATTTACCACTGTTGCCTTTTACGACACGATGATAAGAAACAATGGATTCTCTTACGCCGCCACTACACGGCTATTAAAAAGTAATAATTTAACAAATGAATGTGCCTAGTTTTAATATGAATTTTATTTTGTAAAATAAAACTAAAACAACGAAACTACTTCAAGCATAGCACAGAGTTGGCAAGTATAATAAGCACTATAATACTACAAGTTTTATTAAAATATTTAGGTAGAGAAGATACGCGAAAACGGTCGCAGCATAAGTATAAAGATTTAATTTCGGAACGTTATTTGCAATATGTAAGGTTGCCACTCTACAAACGGTTCAAAACCCAATAATAAAACCTTTACTATGCTTGTTTCAGTGATATGTCTCCCAAGTGCTACTTTCATCAAAGGCTCAAGCTGTTACACAACTTTTTCTAATATGTATTTTAGTTCATAATTCTAACATTTGCCCAAAGACGTTTAGAACATATCGAAAGAGTTTTTGTTAAGTTAGCTGTCAATAATGTCTGTTTTGTATGTCATATAAGAATTTATGATACATAAAATTATAAACAGTGCAATTTATATTCAGTTTGAATCTATAACCAGAGCCGTGTTGGTAATCCCCGCCAGCACTGCTGAAATAATTATCTGTAATTTTAAGCACTGATTTAACACAACATGTTGGGCGGTGAAAGCAAACATCGTGACGAAACCGATATATAAAATAGAATATTTTTTTCTTAGTTTTTTTTTTATATTTCAAGGGCATCAAGTCCGTCAAAATGCATGCAAGGAGGAGACCTGTATCCAACAAGGGCACATATACATTTATAAGCCGTTATACTATAATCAGAAAAACATTGACCAAAATCACGCCAAAAGTAATAAATTCACCGAGAAAATGACAACGTCGATGTTTAAGAATTCTGAAGTATATTGGATTCTGCAGTATTTATTTTTTATTATAATTTAAGAAGCCTGTTACACCTTCAAGTAAATGGTACATAGGGCGGACTTAATGCCATGTGGCATTCTCTACCAGGCAACCCTGAGTGCCAAAGACTGTTGGTTGGTGAGAAACATAATACTTGTATAAAGTGTACATACATATATTAAAAACATATATACTAAAATGTACACAGTACATACATACGCAACATATATTGTAACAGTATGTATAACTAGTAATACATAATAAATTTCATCTAGCCTATAAAGGTATCTAAAGTATTTATAACTAATAACACATAATAAATATACAAACACGTAAAGTGTCAGAAAATCACCATTCATTGTACTATGTTGCTGTGCGGTGTGGTAAGAAAATCCAGCTCCACATTTCAACTCGAGGGCTTCGTAAGAGGCGGCCATGGGGAATCATGCTTATCACTACCCACCCATTAAATGAAATAAAAAACAAAACTGAAATTTCTTTCTTTTTTGATCAGCTTGCAGAAGTCCATTGTTGGACATCATCCATCTCTTCCATATCTTTGTAGGAAAGAATTACATACATCCATCGTTGCTCGAATTTCTCACATAATATGCCTTACGACACCCACGGGACGAATTACGACGACAAAGAATTTGTCATGCGGTGGCTCGATATTTTGATTACATTTTAGCCCCTAGTTTCTCCCATAATTACTAAATTTTGTTTTATACAAAATATTACCTTTGTTTTGTGTTTTTTACTGCGCTTATGTAGGGTGAGTGTCGTAAGGGCGACAGAGGGAAACCGAAACAGGAGATGGGCAGCAGCATTCCTCATAACCAGTTAAAATTGTGAAAGACTGTGGTAGCCAACCCAAGCCAAGCGCGGCCTATGGTGCCTCTATCAAGCAATCTATGGGGGATCCCTATGTTGAGCAGTGGACTTTTATAAACTATAATGAATGGATGGATTTTAGGCCCCAAATAAACCGTATTGACACGCAATGTGGGAGGTGTATTTAGCAAACACTGCATAGTACTTACAAGAGCAATAATTAGATTATGAAAACATTTTTGTATTTTGATAACTATAAACGTGTTATATTTTTGTTCAATCGTTTTTAAAATTTTAAATCTAAACTTTGCTTTTGTACAGGTCAATGTGGTTAAAGACATTTATTAATAAATTTAAATTAGTTATATCCGTTAATAAGTATGTGAGAAACAACAATAAAGACAATTGAACCAAGCAGTATTACAAACATTTGCCTCATAAAAAGGTTTAAAAAATATTGTTGCCTGTGCCTCTATTTACTCCTAACTATGTCAGTGTGAGTGAATAATAGTCATCATTCACTGCTCCCGTTGGAAACGGTAACAGGTATATACACTTTCGTACCGTTTGCTTGTGGTGAATGTTAAACCAAACACGTCGCTTTATGTTTGTAATATTTCTACTTTTGCGAATATGAAACGGGATTGTCAGATAAAAACATATATTTTGTATGGGAATTACATTAAATGTCTATTCTGTTATAAGCTCTTATTGCTTGCTGCTTCTTTTATGGTGGCTTGGTTTTATTTACGCTTACTTGGTATGTATATGTATGTATGTGTATATGTATTATATAATGTATTAGTATCTTCTCAAACACCATCATCGTGTTGTTAAAGTCTATAATAGTATTACGCAGTAATAATATAATATATTCTTTGCTAAGCTAGTACTAGTCGATTACATACATGTTAATTATTATTATATAAAGAAAGTGGCGGGTTAGAATACCCACTACCCCATATCTTCCCGTGGGTGTCGTAAGAGGCGACAGAGGGAAACTGAGGCAGAAGATGGGCAGCAGCATCTTCTGATAACAGCAATAATAAAAACTGCGGTTGCCAACCCGCTCGCCAAGCGTGGCAACTACGGCAATATCCCCAATGAAGAAAGTTACGAAGAAACGGCCCCAGTTCCCGGCGGCCCCGCTATTCCTGGCTACGATGGCGACCATGGTAACGGCGGGGCAGGGTGCAAGAATCTCCGGTGGAGGTTCATGCCACCTACGACGACTCGACCTGGCAACTTATAACGCACGCACCTGAGGACTGACGAGAAGATCCTGGAGCTGGAAGAAGAGATAGAGAAGTTGCGCTGGAATATTATAGGATTAGTTAACAACGTTGTAATTGGGAGGTGTCGACGAGGGTTGCGTACCTTATACTCAGAATCACCAAACGGTATTCGCTGAAGGTCATACAGGTTTACGCACCAACTTCGACACACCCCGATGAGGAGGTGGAGGAAATGTATGAGGATATCTCTAGAGCCATGCATTCCTCTAAAACCCACTATACGGTGTTAATGGAAGACTTTAACGCAAAGCTAGGCACAAGAGAGAACGGTGAGCTGAAAGTAGGAAATTCGGATTGGGGCAACGGAACCAAGGTTGAAAGCAGCTGGCCGACTTCATGGAGAAAGAGGACTCTTTATGATGAACTCTTTCTTCCAGAAGCGGCCCCACAGGAAGTGGACCTGGTCGAGCCCCGACGGTTCGACAAAAATGAGATTGACTTCATTATGACGACTAGACGCCAACTGTTCAGTGATGTCTCAGTGATCGCGAGGGTGAAAACTGGTAGCGATCACCGAATGGTTAGAGCACACTGAACCAAACGTTGTTGAGAGGTGTCGTCTAATGAAGTCAACGCCCGTCCCCTCGTGCTCTAATCCAAAGTCCCGAAACCTTTCAGCTCGAGTTACAAAACCGTTTTCAGTGCCTAGAAGATTGCAATGCAGTGGACGATATGAATGACAAGCTCGTGGAAACTGTCCATGCGGTCGGAGCTAAGTTGTAAGACCCGCCGCAGAAGAACACAAAACTCTCCGATCACACTCTTTAATCTCATGGCTGTTAGACGGAAATGAAGCTGCAATCTTCAGTAGATTTGATAGCATACAGGCAACTGAACAGACAGATCTCCAAATGCATGCGGCGGGATTTGCGCAACTTCAATACAGCTCGTATTGAAGAAGCGATCGAGCGGAACCAGGGCTCCAAAGTCTTTGCAGAGATCTGTCTGCCAGAAAGAGCCAACTGTCGAAGCTGAAGACCGAGTGTGGCAGCGTCGTTTCCGGGACACCTGAGATTTTGAGTGAGATTGAGGTTCTATGGGCAGCTGTACACATCATCGTTGGAGCCACACGCAAGTGTGAGTAACGATCCAAGAGCGAGTCTTATCCGACACTATTCCGATGATATCCCGACGTCAGTCTGAGCGAGATTAGAATGGCTTCCAGCACCTTAAAACGGCAAGGCCCCAGGCGAGGATGGAATTACAGCGGAGTCTGAAAGCGGGTGGAAAACCGGTACTTGAAGTCCTTCAGAAGCTCTTTAATTCCATCCTACATGGTGGCACACACCGGAGGCGTGGAGCAGAAGTGTAGGGTCTTGTTCTTCAAGAAAGGCGACAACGCCTCTTGAAGAACTACAGACCGATTTCCTTCTGAGCCGCGTCTACGTGCTGTTTTCGAGTCATTACGAATCGTCCGCACGCAGACTCGACGACTTAGCCTCCCGAAAGTTGTTTCCGAAAGGTTTTAGCACCATAGACCACATACATACCCTTCGGCAAATTGTACAGAAGTCCGAGGAGTATACACCGCCACCATGTCTGGCGTATGTGGACTATGAGAAAGCCTTTGATTCCGTCGAAATTATGGTGCTGCAGTCCTTCAGCGGTGCCAAGTTGACTGTCGGTATATCGAAGTGCTGAAGTGCTTGTACAGTAGGGCCACGATGGCTATCCGAGCAGAACCAGAGTACAAAACCTATCCAACTGCAGAGAGGTGTAAGACAGGGTGACGTTATATCCCCGAAACTCTTCACCGCTGCATTGGAAGACGTTTTCAAGCTTCTGGACTGGAAAGGATACGGCATTAACATCAATGGCGAGTACATCACTCACCTTCGATTTGCCGATGATATAGTCCTTATGGCAGAATCGCTGAGGACCTAAGCACTATGCTCATGACCTCAATAGTGCCTCCCAACGGATAGGTCTTAGATGAACATGGACAAAACAAAGATCATGTTTAATGTCCATGTCACACCTATGCCGGTAGTTGTTGGGAGCACTAAGCTCGAAGTTGTTGACGAATATGTTTACCTGGGACAAATAGTCCGACTAGGTAAGTCCAACTTCGACCGAGAGGTCAATCGACGGATTCAACTCGGCTGGGCAGCGTTCGGGAAATTACGGCACATCTTCTCGTCAGGTATACCTCAAAACTTGAAAACGAGGCTGTACAACCAGTGCGTGTTGCCAGTGATGACCTACGGAACTGAGACGTGGTCCTTCACTGCTGGCCGGATGAGGAAGCTCAAGGTCGCTCAGCGAGCTATGGAGAGGGCTATTTCGGGTCTCACTGCGTGATAAACTTAGAAATGAGGATATCCGCAGTAGAACCAGAGTGACCGACATAGCCCAACAGATTAGTAAGCTGAAGTGGCAATGGGCCGGCCATATAGCTTGAAGAACCGACAACCGATGGGGAAAAAAGGTTCTCGAGTGGCGGCCTCGTACCGGCGGACGAAGTGTAGGGCGTCCCCCCACTAGATGGAGTGACGACCTGGTAAGACATGCAGGAAGTCGATGGATGCGGGTGGCTCAGGACCGTGCTTTGTGGCATTCCTTGGGGGAGGCCTATGTTCAGCAGTGGACTTGTGAAGGGCTGTAATGATGATGATGATGATGAAAGAAATTAAACATATCATGATATCATGCTTGTACTAGTTGATACCCGCTCGCTTTGCTGGGCGCACGATAATATTTTATTGCGAAACCTATTCATTTTTTTGATGGGCCTTTCGTAAAATCCGTTCTTAGTGAGCATCTACATTGCGAAATGAGTAACTATACTAAATTTCAAGTAAAAAGGTATAAAGTTTTAAGATCTCGTGATAAGTCAGTAAGTCAGTGGTATTTCGATTTTATATATATATATATATATATATATATATATATATATATATATATATATATATATATATATATATATATATATATATATATATATATATATATATATATATATATATATATTGAAATTGTTATAATATTTATTTGTTATAGTTTATAAATTATATTATGATACAAAATTATTTTTCAAGCTTGTTCCAGCATATTTAGGGTAAAAAAATATCATAATATAGTTAAGGTGCAAAAAACACTTTAAATCTGGTATTTCAAATTAATTCTAAAATAAACCGGTTTCTTAACTTAATTATGGCTTAATATTACCTTATATTATAAAGTAAATTGTGCTTTTAAAAAAAAGTCCCGCTCGGTTGATTGCGGGTTCTTCCCAGGACAGAGGTTTTTTTCCGAACCAGTGGTAAAAGTAAAAAATGACTTTCAATAAGTATTACATGTAATCAATATTGAATAAAAATGATTCTATTCTATTCTATTAAATTACCGTTTTTTAATACTGGCTTTTTCTATTGTCATTCGAATAGTAATTCTATAATATTCAAAATAATGCCCTATTAAAACTTTAACTAATGTCATTAGATTTTGAAATATCAGCTACTCATTTTTTCACGCCGTTGATATTATTTTGAATCGCTGTGTATGCGCAATAAGATTGGTTTAGTAACATAAAATAACAGTCTTAAAAAATCAAATATGTTGATATCGCATTGGCATATTATTACATGGCTTTATGATATTTTTAAGCAAAATTAATTTAGACATATTTAACAGATGCTAGAACTTCTTTTCTGCCGAGTCTGTCTGGATAGAAACATTTGCATTACTGTGTTCTGATCTCAAGGGTATAGAAAGCCAGTATATTCTGGGTATAGAAAGCGATGGAAGTCTCTGAGGCATTCCGTCTTATTCCTCAAAGGTGATAACGTATCTATAACCTTCTTTATTACAAGTAAGATGCAAGAGTTCATGGGCTACAGTAGTCACTTAACATCACGGGAATAGTACATTAGTTCGTATGTCACTTCGGTAATATAAAAAAAAGATATACAAAATTGCTCACGGTGTTTCTGCTAACAGCTCTACGCGTGATAACACATTGAATATTAGGCCTAGGGTAATTACTTATAACAACAGATGGTGAAAGTTAACAAAACCATTTCACCATTAATTTATAAATAGCTAGTCCTTGTTTTCTTACGGTATTACATGTGATATGTGTAAACTGATGGATATTATCGATCGATCTGCTGACGAAATTCGTTTTATTTCCCTCTTTAGAATAATATTTGAACTCAAACCCTTGTAATATAATACCGCTCGTGTGTTCTTTATTGAATCAGGTATCTTGTATTTTCTTTACGTTCTTGATTGAATGAGAAACCCGAACTAGTCGTAATGTATTTATATTAAAAGACCCGCTTTGTTTTTATTGACATGCAGAGGCAGCATAAGAAAATCCATAATATCATTCTGTGGGTTGGTATAATGTATCAATTTTTGTGTATTTGTTTTTTAGTTTCAATAGCCTAGCGAGTCATCTTTTATAGGAATCGGTGTTCTTTTGCGAGTATTTGTGATCTATCGAATGTGATAAAATGGCGGGAGCCATTCAAGATGTGTTCACAGACGTGAGAAGCGTCGATTCTTCACATCAGCTAAGTGTTCTTTTATGCAGGTTTATTGACCTTTTTGACTGTTTTTTTTTTGTAGAATAAAGATGACAAGCGACTACACAGTCCACCTGAAAGTAAATGGATTGTTGTCCATAGACATCTAAATCTATCCTCAATTAAGAATCAAAATAAAGATGCGTTGTCACCTCTGAGTAGTCATCAGATGGAATACCTCGTAACCAGTAAAAAGGGCCTCTAGTCCTCTAAGTTCACAATAAAAAACACAGCGTTATTTTGCTGTTTTACGCCAAATTACCTTAGATTTTGAGTGAGATTGAGAGGTTCTACGGATAGCTATACACATCGACGTTGGAGCCACATGCAAGTGTGAGATCCAAGAGCAAGTCTCATCCGACACTATTCCGATGATATCTTGATATCTTGGACAATTTATCTAAGCAAGATAAAAATCAATTTAAAACAGAAAAATAGTCCGACTAGGTAAGTCCAACTTCAACCAGAGAGGTCAATCGTCGTAACTCGGCTGGGCAGCGTTTGGGAGATTACAAAACATCTTGTTTGAGACATAGGCCTCAAAAACAAGAGTGTACAACCAGTGCGTGTGGCCAGTGAGGACGTATGGATTTGAGACGTGGTCCATTCTTGCTGGCCATATGAGGAAGCCTACTATTGCTCAGCGTTGCGTTTACTCACGGTTGCTTTAAAGCGGCCTATGATCGGAATTTCTTTGCGTGATACACTTTGTAAGGAGAATATCCATAGTGGAATCAGAGTAACAGTCATAGTTCAACGGATCAGTAAGCCGAAGCAATAAGCGGATGGCCATATTATAACTCGAAGAACCGATAACAGATGGGGAAGAAAGATTCTCGAGTGCCAGATTCGTACCGGTAAATGAAGTGTAGGGCGGCACCCTACCAGATGGAGTGATGACCTGGTAAGAGATGCAGGAATTCATGGATACAGGTGGCTCAGGACCATGTTTAGTGTTATTCTTTTTAGGAGAATTATTTTACTGATGGTGATTGATGTAGGCTTTTGCGGCAGTCTACATCAATCATCATCAGCAAACCAAAAAAATTTAAATATTAAAAAACTGCAGTTGCATCATAATCAACAACAACATCATCATAACAAAAATCAATATATTAAGAAACTGCAGTTGCCCACCCGCCTGCCTAACGTGGCAACTATGGCAAATAGCGTAATAAATAGAACATTGACGAAAGCTTGAAGTTGAGGTTTCCGAAGGTTGTATATTGCGTGTTCAAATCACGTCGGAGTAACCAACTTAGCCGTGATAAGGATAGAGGAGATTTCCCGCCGGGCAAGGTGTACAGCCTGGGCAGCGGCCAACGCTCCATGTTTTAGTACAGAGCTGTTCTATATATAGCGCAGTACGTCGGAACTTTGATAGCGTGATTTAGGCTTCGATAAAGTAATATAACAAACCAAAAAATAATCTAACTGGTGATGCAGGTAGCAAAAACCAGTCGCCAATATTACAAAATTCGTCACTACTTTGGAAAAGACAAATTAAGTGTTTACGGACTGTTGGCTGACTGCTTGATTTCTTAGTCGCATAACGATCATCAACAGATATCACAAAACTTTGACAATCGAGGAGTTCAGATGATTATGATATCTATCGTCGTCCATGAGACTTTTCTGGTATCTCCCATAGTCTTCTTTCCTCTTCTTTTTCTTTTATAGAAATCTTCCTCCTTCGACACTGTAATTCATATAAAAATAAATAAACTGCAGTGTTATCCAAAGATTGCTTATCATTATATATATAATTCTATTGTCCATGTGTGTGTGATTGAACTCCTCCTAAACGGCTGGACCGATTTTAATAAAATTTGATGTTGATTTGAGAATGTTTTAGATTCACAATTGGACCCGGTAGGTGGTGCCATTGTCGAGTTCCAGAAATTACTTATACGAAGTCGGGGTAGATCGCTAGTCTATGTATAAAATATAAATCTATTAATAAATATATATGTATTAGATATAGATATTTCAGTTATTCATGTACTGAAAAGAAGCAACAAAAAATTTCTTGAAACATCCATAAATTACAATACACAGTGTTGTTGTTTAAAAATGTGTTTGCATGCTGTTTTTTTAAACATGGATTTTATAGTAAAAATGAAAAGTTGACCTTGCACTAAAATAACATTTTATGTTTTTAATGTAATATTTTATTTAAAAGTTAAATAAAACATTAAATCTACATTATAATAAAAAATAATAATCTGTAAATGTACCCCGGTGTGAACAGCTCATCTGCAACGATTGTTCATATTCAAATTGGTACAAGGTACCAGTTTCGTCGAAGATGCATGAAAAGTTCACTTTCTATTAACAGATTACCGAGAAAATTTAAAGCATACTTTGAATACGACGATCATATGAGGGTCGTAGGGTCACCACATTATTTTGCTGCAGCTACTGAGTTGCTGCGCGAGCCGTATACGGACGGGCTTGCTTAAGTATCAAATTTTCGTCAATCGCTGTTGTCGTTCATGTCCCATTAAGTAATTTTACAGTACACGGAAATTTGCTGCAAGGTCAGATCCCCCGATAAGGCATATTCCCGCCCTAAGCATGATTTTTCCACCTTGATATGGATGGAATTCCTGGGGATTTTGCAGGTAGCTCTCACTTCCAGGTCCAGGTCCAAGTTGTTATCTTTGTTTTCGATTGCCTCATCGTAGATTGTATCATCATGCTGAATTCCGAAGTGGTCTACAAGCTTGAAGGTTGACTTAAAACTGCTGTTCAGACATCTCGCCATCATTTTCGCCTCGATAACAAAGTAAGTAGCGAAACCACAGTCTTGATATGACTTCTTTAGGTGACGCTTTGACTGGTGCCAATGTTCATTAGCAAAATTGCACTGGATCGCATCCGCTTTCAGTATATTTACCTATAACTCTTATCATCTCTTCTATGGGTAAATGTGCCGGCATTCTATGGTATAGAACCATGGAAAAAAATTGCGGTACGAAATAAATTAACATATTCAAATAATATATATTTAATTTCTTTTAAAAACACTTTATTATTTAATATAGTCACGGAAAAATTTATCGTAATAATGTCAATTCAATTTTACCGCCTCCATCATTCTTTTATTAATTTGAATTTAGATTACAGAAAAGAAATGAACTCGGATCAAATTGACATTCAAATATTTTTTATACGGCCAGTACTTTTAAGGTTATGCTAATAAACGTTAAATATCCATGCATTACGGTTGACTGAATGACCGAAATACGTCTATCAAAAGCAACCGACTCTCACCTTGTCATTGTCTCATAATCCTGTCAGTCGTCTATTTATTTTTGATATAATGTTTCTTTCCAGGTGAAAGAAAACTTTCTGTAATAATTTGAAGGAGAAATTAGCTAGTTTTGACACTTAGTTCTCGCTCTGTTCAAGCGTCAATCGGGTAGGGCGTTTATTACGGTATTACGGTTACCGGTCAGTTACGGTTATTTAGGTCGTAGGCTAAACCAGGTCTGAGTGGAGAGATATTGACGGGGAATGCGACGAAGCTTGCGATAAGAACGGAGCCTTTCCCATACAACTGGAGCGGATACCATTTGGGACACAAATACAACAGCGTGCGTTATGGACACCGCAGCGAGATCGCAAAATGTTGTACAAACTTGTGAACATTGCCCATTGAATTTTGGGTGGGTCCCTAAAGCCATTGGCAGAACAGGGTAAATGTTTGAATCCTCATTATCTTCTGTGTCTATAGTAAAAAAAAACTATAATGACAATTAAGGTTTATAATAGGTACAAGACAAAAATCCTTCCTATGATGGTAGAGGCCCATATTCCTCAGTTAACTTCTAAGGAAAAGTGAAATCAAGCCCAATAAATATTCACACCTAGGAGCAGGCAACGCTCAGTGTTATGCCCGCTATATATAACGGAGTACTCCGGAAACCTCGATAGCGTGATTGTTAGGCTTCAGTTCGTTTCACTTGTGGTGTTTTAAGCAGATTATCTAGTTATGCTTATCTGATTATTAATGTGTGTTGTTTTTTTTTTCAAATTTAAGTCAGTACATGCTTTTAAAACGTCAAAATAGCTTTAGTTCTCTGTGGGCTACGCATTCTTCAGTTAAATGTCAACAGTTAAGTGACAATTTTTTTTTATCAAACAATTAATATATTAAAACAAAGAAAATAAGACTTTAAATTAAATTAATACCATCACTATTAGTTTAGTATAAAGCCATTTTTGTTATTTTATTTTTTTATCTATACAAAAACATTACAGACAGTCAGTTCTTATACTTGTACTCGATAGATACAAACAAATTGGTTTATTCGAGTTAAAGAAAACATAAAATACTTTAATTCCGGATTTTTGTTCATTTACCGTTCAAAAAATTTAAGCTCCAAATACTGTTTGTTCATTTACTTTAAACCTGTTGAATCTGGTTCAAAGTTTTCATTCCCTTTGTTAAATTAAAAATAAATAATTTACTAGTAAAACAAGTTACACTAGGATCGTTTGCCAATATTGAGCAAATTTGTTAACCCTAACTATTTAATTGAACTTTGACCTTTATGTACTCTCTGCGGGCTTCGAAATGTTTTACTTAATACTTGTTTTGAACTGAAATAAATTTAATACAAAGTGACTGGGTACTTTGTATTGTACGTACTTCAAAGGAAAGTTTAATCATTTAACACACTATTAAACATTTTAATGAATTTGCGTAAGTTTGACGTACCTAATAATAATCTATAAGTGGTCAAAAACTTAAATACATAGGCATTTCGTTAAAAAATTAAATATATAGTCACGTTATTCTGCCACGAAATGCTGGAACAACAAACCACCACCCGGTAGCGAAACCTCCATAGAAGCCGAGAAGCCGGGCTTGCCCTATCAAACTACTTAATCAATAATATCAACTAATAAAATAACTCGTAAACTGTTTCAAACTATTTCAAATTTCCCGCGCGCTCCTCTGTTCTACACAGGTCATGACCCAGTAGCCTTAGTATGTAACGTCAACACGCGGCAAAACTGCGCGATACTGCTGTCATAAAAGAAGTTGAGTTGAGCGATAAGTCGTCTCTCTCGCATGCGTGGGCTTTTACCGGGCTTTCGAGAAGACGATCGCCCTTTCTAATCTGTGGCAAAATGTTCTATAATAAAATATAACTACGATTGTTTATATAGCAATTAGTATGGAGCGTTAAGCCGGGATTTCGGTGTGAAGTTAATCGAGCGCGGAGGTGCACGGGCGATACGTTTGCAAGTTCACTTCACATTTCAATGTTTACTCTGTGTTTACTTGAGCGGATGAATATTGCAAGTTGAAAATTTATGCTTTTTAAAGATTTTTAGTGAAAATGGAAGATAATAGTGTTCCTTGTGATAAATTGAATTGTATTAAAGTGCTAATCGGCGAGGAAAAGGTAAAATCTTTAAATTTTGTTGAGAAAAAACAGCTCATATCTACGCCGAAACCAACGCCTGATCTATGTATTTCTCAGACGAGTAAAACCCACAAACGGCAATTTAATGGATCTGTTTACGAAACTCATTGGATTGTTGATTTATTATTGTTTGTGCTGCATATTCTTTTCCAAAGACAAAACAGCTTGGAATACTACTGGATATGATGATTTAAGTAACTTATCTGGAGCCATTAAAAGGTATATGAATTCTCAAAAACACATGAATGCGGTAATTTCGCTTAGTAATTTTGATAAAATTGGATTGAAACATCTTTGTCGCGTCAGTTATCCGAGGAAATTACAAAACACAACATGCGTATTGATCACAACCGTAGTGTTTTCCAAAGATTAGTCGATATTGTTTGCAATTTAGCATAACAAGAACTTCCTTTCAGAGGTCACGATGAGTCGAAAACTTCATTAAATAGAGGCAATTTTTTAGAACTTGTATCGCTTCTTTCGAAGTACGATCTCGTATTAGAAAAGCATATGCAGCATCAACAAAGCGACAAACGGCCGAGTTATTTATCTACTACAATCCAAAATGACATTATTCATTCTGTCGCTGATGTAATGAAAACTCGCATCGAGTACGAAGTAAAATTGTCAAAATTCGTTTCACTTATTATTGACGAAACTCCCGATCATAGACTTAGAATATACTGGCGTATAGACCACCTGACAGCCCGAAAACGTGTGACCAATTTTGATTTGTCATTGTGTGCGTTAGCAAGTGATGTATATTTTACTTAAAATGACTATCGAAAATGATTGTTAAGGAAGCGGTAAAAGATTATAAAAATTGTTTAGTGCATGAAGTTGAATAACTTCAAAAATTAACTGAATTTTACCATGATAGTTCTAAAATAATTAAAAATATTCATATAACATGTTCCTGGGAATAGCAGAACCTACCTGCCTTTGTTGGATTTTAATTCAAATGTATAAAATCCCAGGTGACTTTACTGAAAAACTTTAAAAACTCCCAATAATCAGATCAGAATGTTGTATTTTCGAGCTATGATCTTGGAAAATATTTACTGCCGTAGCTTCCCCGCAATTAATTTTTTAATATATTGTTAATATAAATAGGTAGATACTTAAATAAGTATATACCTATTTATATTTTATATATTTTATAAAATGTTTTGATGGGGAAAAAAAACGGGGACACGGAGTACATAATGGCTGTTTTATTTTTCATATAAGTATTACTTTTTTTTTTATAGGATAGGGTGACAAACGAGCATACAGTCCACCGGATGGTAAGTGGTTGCTGTGACCCATAGACATCTACATCTATCCTCAATAAAGAATCAAAATGCAGATGCGTTGTCACCCGTGAGGACTAAGATGGAATGACTCGTTTCCAGTAATAAGGGTCTCCGGTTCTCTACACTCACCATACGAAACACAGCAGCATGAAGCTGCTATTTTACGCTGCTATCCTGTGAGAGCGTGGTCCTACCCCGGTCGAGCCGACCCATTCGTGCTACAACTATACTACTAATATAGCTGCAGCATGGCTCTACCACGTATAAAACAAACATTACAAACATTTAATAATTAATAATTAAATAGATTATAGAAGTTTATTTTAACATTCGACTTAAGTATGAATGTAAACTTAATAATTTAAGGAAGGAAACTTGTAGGAATCAGTTAAATAAGATTGCTCTGTTTAAAGGCCAATATGTTTATGAGGCTTCATCATGCTTCATGTTTATATTCTTTCATCTGTCCCTGAAAAGTATAAAGTAATAATAAACTTATTATCATTTTAGCTGCATGAATTTTAAAAACATAATGATCTTAACACAGTAAAGTGCACTAAGTGTCTGAGGATACAGATGCACTTTCTTCTCAATCTCGGTATGTTAAGAAAATGGTCACTCATTCATGGACTGACCGTGGCAAGTGCATCTTAATTTCGCAGATCTATTGATCTGCGCAGCTATTAATTAACCACGAGTTCCTCTTCTCTACGACTAACGCTGTAAGGGATGAACCACGCTATTTAAGCCCCCGCGACAATGTCGTCGGCCATCAAGCATGAATCGGGCATTGACCGTTGTGAGTATCAAATACTATGGAATTTATACTATCACGTCTCATGCGCGGTCGTCTAGTAGCGCTTGAGGAGCATTACTAAATATCTATACCTAACTACGCTAAAATATTTTTATCGTTATGATTTGGGAATATAATCCGAAGTTCCGAAGCTCCGCTCAACCCCTTGGGGAAAATAGCATGATGCTATGAATATTGTACTAGTGTGACCGTGAGGCTGTGCGGTTGGTTAAGCAAGGTTATACATTTATTTTGGTTGATAAATAGATACTTAGTTGGGTTCATAATGGCTTAAAGAGGATAATCTCAAGATTTTTTGTCTTTAATGTACTACAGTTTTATAATGTATGAAAATCTGTCTCAATATTTATCTAAAGTTTTGAAAGTTATATTTTTGAAGTCTTATTATAACAATATTTTACTTACTGGTACAAATAATGTAGAAATGACTCCTTTTAATAAAATTGTTTTTATTTTACTTTTTCTTTTATACTTTTCAAGAAAATGTTTGCTGCAATTGTTGAGTTCTTCTTTGCATTCCAACCAACCCGTCCAATGAACCTTAACCACTTTTCTAATTATAGAATCGGAGGAATCTGTTTGAAAAACGGCAAAATAAAATTACATTTTAGAACGCAAACCGAGGATTTATTTTCTTGTTGTGTAGGCAAGTCTATCGATTCATTATAAACATTCAAGATAAATATCGACATTAATTTTGATATAGTTGAGTCAATCCCTAGCGTACATGTAAAATATTTTGTATAAAATGTATTTACCAAATTCATACAAATTATCAACAACGCCTTTTTTTCTTGCAAAATATCAAATTAACAAAATAATTGAATATATTCTATATTTTAAAAAGTATGTAAAATACATTTTAACCAAAAATAAACGCGTCATAACATTGACGACGTCTTGAGAATTACCTGTGATATATGAAATTATCAGGATTATTTCTATTATTAACTGCACAGTCACTCACGGAACTATTAACAATTTTGGAAAAAAGTTACTTACTAAAAATAACCACTATTATACTTTAAAAATTACAAAATATCTCGGAGCTATTTCTTGCGTGCCGAATTCAACCGACCTGTCATTCAAAATCGGTTACAGAGTCATGAGATTAGGTATCCTTTTCTATCTTGCATTTTTGCCATAAGGAATTTTCTTCTCCCTTGCACACTATGTTGGTCTATACGCTAGTATATTCTAAGTCTATGCTCCAGATGTTAGTCACAGAGAGCAATTGTGTTTGATTCTCCGATATTATTATGGAAACGACATTCATGACTGTTTTTTGGGGTATGTAGATGTGTCTGAAAGTCGCACAGCAGACACACTTTGTAATATCATATTGGAATTATTAAACAAACATGGCTGCACCACAAAACTAGTTGCGCAAAGGTATGACGGTGCAAGTGTCATGTCCGATGTCAGAAATGGAGTGCAACAAAACGTTAAAGGTGTTTGTCCCCAAGCCATGTAATACACACATTTTGTGCACACAATATATTTGGTGTAATGCACACATTTTGGCATTAGTTTTATCTAAATCTTGTAACAGGATTAGGGAAGTCAGCACTTTTTTTTCAGACCTTCAGGCTTTATTTAATTTTCTTAATAACAGCACAAAACGGTCGTCTTCTTATGATGCACATTGCAGCAAAAAATTGCCTAATCCCCCTGCAACTCGTTGGACGTATACGTCACGAATTGTTAATACAGTATTCGTATAAAGAGATAATTTGATTAATTTGTTTTCGGATATATGCGACAATCCACAGAACTGGGACGGCGATACGATCTTGGCCGCCGAGAATTTTGAAAACACATTGCGTTCATTTAATTTCATTTTTTTTTTCTTTCAATTTTCCACCGGGTATTTGAAAAAACCGACTGCTTGTACAATATTTTACAAAAATCACAAGTTGGTGTCGGTTATTGCAGTAAAAAAATAAAGGAGTTTCAGACATGGTTACTACTGAATTTCAGTCAGATTTTGATCACATTTATGAAAATACATTGCAAAATAACTCTGTTCCTCGTTTGAGATGCAATATGCGCTGTGCTCAGACAGAATACAAACGACTTTTTGTTGAAATAATTGATAACATATCTTATTTATTTATTCTTTATTGCATTTCTTAATATAAAAGAATACAAAGGGCGGACTTAACGCCTTGAGGCATTCTCTACCAGTCAACCCATGGAGTGGTGAGAATTTGACGTAGGCGTAGCAATATAGAATAAAACAAAATAAAAATGAAAATTAATTACGTTATATATACATTTTACTAATATATACAATAAATAAACTATAGAAATATCTCCTAATTATACATATATACAAATATATACATACATACATAAACATACATATATACATATGAACATACATATATAAATAGTACATATAAATAACTATGAATATATACGTCTAACAATATAAATGACATGGATGATTCTTGTAAGAAGTGTTGTCTTTAATGGATGATTTTACTACCCCTACTTGACCAACTTTTTAAAAGCAAACTTATTGGGAGCTTTTCTGATGTCATCGGGCAAGGAGTTCCAAAGGCGTGTAGCCTGAACTGTAAAGGAGTTACCGTAGAACTCGATGAAGTGAACTGGAATACATATTTTGTTGTTAGAAGAAGAACGTAGAACCATATCATGAGATGAGAAGAGACAGTGAAATTTACTTTAAGATATGATGGTGAAAATGGGTCATTTAATATGGAAAAAGAACAAGTAATATTCTGGAAATACGCCTCTGCCGGATTGTAAGTCAATTAAGCTTAGATCTACATTGCGAAATATGGTCATACTTACGAAGCCCGAAAATAAATCTTATACAGTTATTGAGAAGGCGTTCCAGCTTGTTCAGAAGATCCTGGGACAGATCCGTAACACACATCTGCATAATTAATTATGGGTAATATGAGCGATTGGACAAGCATGATATTAGACTTTGGGGAGAAAATGCTTTAAACGATACAGAGAACGTAACGTGGCAATGACGTTCCGACTCACTTCAGAAACCTGAGTTCTCCAATTCAGCTTGCTGTCAATGTGTAGGCCAAGATTTTTTACAGACTTAGTGAACGGTATTGTAATCCCATTGTAATAAATAGGAGGTAAGTCTGCAAGATTAATCTTGGCTAGCATCCTTGAGCTACCCACCAGTATAGCTTGGAATATCTTCAGAAATTAATGGGCGATATTCTGAAATTTTCACATAAAAAATTTCCAATTATTCAACAACAAACTATTCGAAAAATATTGTTCAGATTTACCTTTAGAGGCATTAGATTCATTATTTGAAAATTACGCAAACCATTTTGATAAACAAACATTTAAAAACCAATTGATTTCATTGTATTCCTCCCCTGAATTAAAAGACCGCAATGTTTTCGAACTCATTGACTTTATAAACGAAAATAGTCTTGAAGCGGCCTTTCCCCAGCTTTTAAAGTTAGCTTATCTTGTTGTAACTATTCCAGCCACAAGTTCCTCCGCGGAACGTGCTTTCTCATCACTGAAGCGCATCAATACTTATTTGAGAAATACACAAGGCCAAGAGCGTCTTTCAGACTTATCAATCGCAATTGAAAACAGTTATTGGTACAATTAAAACGTTCACCAACATTTTACGCGGACGTAATTAAATCTTTCCTTAAGAAAGAGAGACGATTCGATTTAGAATATAATTTTTAATTTTGTAAATATGTATGTGGTAGTGTATACGTGTAATGGTTTAAGTATTTGTGTGCATTTTACTTAAAATTGTATAATAATGAATACGTTACGTTTAATTTTTGTTGAATTTTTATTGGCATTCACGGAAGATCAGTTTCGAAGTATTTTGTCAGTAGTAAGACTAAGTTAGACTGAAACATAAGTCTATAGGATTGTACAACGTATATATAGGAGTCTATACGACTCAGAAAGTTTTGAGAAAGTTCTAAGGTTAAGATGCGACTAAACCAAATTTCGAAACACTTTTTCCAGTCGGCCTCAGACGCCTCTATTACGGCCTTCTCGAACACTGCTTCGCGAAATACAGTTTTCCTTTCCAGAAGATGCGCTATCTTCTGGCCATGAAAGTCGTTTTTCTTTCAGCTGTTTTTATTTATTTAAGAAAGTTAAAACAAGTCACACGGAGCAAAATTGGGACCGTAAAGAGGGTGATCGAAAGTTTAACCGGTGAGCTTACTGATTGGTTAAGTTATGTCGGTTACCCTGAATCTGCTGCTGATATATTCAATAAGAAGTGTATCACACAGAGAAACTCCAAACAAAGCCAGAGCTTACTTATGCGGCAACCAGTGAATGACCACACCTCAGATCCATATTTCATCACTAGAAACATGCAATGGTTGTACACTCTTGTTTTCAAGTTTTGGTGTATACGCTACGAGAAGATTTTTATCTCCCTAATTGGGCATTAGAGTTAGAAAAGAGAGTTGGAAAAGCAAATTAAAAGCAAATTTGTCAACAACTTTGAGCGTAGTGCTCCCAACAACTACTGGCATAAGTGTGATATGGACGTTACACAACATGCTCTTTGTCTTGTCCATGATCATTTTAGGCTACTTAACCGTTGGGAGACCCTATTGAGGTCAATGAAAATAGCGCTGAGGTCCTCCAGCGATTATGCCACAATGTCAGCAAATCGAATGTGAGTGATGTATTTTACCCGCCTTTGATCGTCATCATCATCATCATTATCATTACTGCCCTTCACAAGTCCACTGCTGAACATAGGTTTCCCCCAAGGAATGTCACGAAGCACGATCTTGAACCACCTGCATACATCGCCTTTGATATTGATACTGTATTCTTTCTAGTCAAGTAGTTTTAAAACGTTTTCCAATGCAGTGGTCAAGAGTTTCGGGATATAATGTCACCCTGTATTACACTTCTCTGCAGTTGGATAGGTTTAGTAAGAAATACAAGGTGGTAATTTTTTTCGGAATTTTGGTCGAGAGGAGTTCAACATAACCTTTCATTGCCCCTGCAGTGAAAGAGATGGTTGCCCTCCCGGTGATAGATCAAATTGCCAGAAGAGAGGATCACCGTGTCCTACCCCTTTCCTTAGACTTTAGATTATTCTATAATATCCTATTACGTCTTTACCTATGAAATTGCCGTTTTTTATGAAATAAGTTAACGTATTTTATTTTCTATATTTTTTTATTTATATTAATCAAAGTAATCACCTTTGCAATCGATGCATCTTTGCCAACACAGTGGCAGTTTAATGATGCTCTTCTTGAATAAATCAGCTGGACGGGAGGCAACAAATTCTTCAAAGGCATTTTGTAGTGCTTCTCGGTATTGAATTTTTTTCCCGTCATAAAGTTATTCAAATTACGAAAAAGCAAAAGTCTGTAGGCGCAAAGTCTGGTGAGTACGGCGGATGACGGAGAGCTTCCAATCCCAGCTCTTGTAAATTGAAGACCGTCTGTTGTGCAGTATGAGGTCGCTCGTTGTCGTGCAGGAGCAGCGGGGACGAGCGATTGACCAAAGTTGGTTGGATACGTGCAAACTTCTCCATCATTGTGTTCAGTTCATCACAGTACACATCCGTAGTAATGCTCATCCCGTTTGGTAAGAAGCTGCGATCAATCACACCGGCGCTAGACCACCAAACAGTGACCGTCACTTTTCTAGTGGTAAGTTTTCGTTTAGAGCATTGTTTAGCTGATCCAGGATCCAACCAACTTGCTGAGCGCTTGCGATTGTCAAACAGAATCCATTTTTGTCGCAGATATCAATGTGGTTCTAAATTTCTTCGTTTATTTGCCCGTTGAGCAGTGCAAGGCACGTTTCGATGCGTACTTCGCACTGGCAATCATTGAGTTCGTGGGGCATCCATTTGTCAAGCTTTTATACCGTGCCAATTTGACGCAAATGGATTCTATATTATTTTAATGCTAACGTCGAAAGCTACTGCTAATTCAGCCGTAGATTGAGTATCATCAGCTTCCACAATTGCCTTTAATTCGTCATAGTCGACCAAATCTTTCGGACAATCACGAGACTTATTTTTCAGGTCGAAATTTCCAGAACGGAAGCGGGCAAACCAAAACAGCTGGTGTATTCGT
Source organism: Parnassius orleans (assembly GCA_029286625.1). Taxonomy (NCBI): domain Eukaryota; kingdom Metazoa; phylum Arthropoda; class Insecta; order Lepidoptera; family Papilionidae; genus Parnassius; species Parnassius orleans. Next base: position 205,532 of record JAGSMP010000006.1, on the reverse strand, counting down.
TTGTAGTATTTGTTCCGTAAAAGTCGTTGATGTTGCGTGCCGCTTGTGCCACGTTGCTACCACGACGGTACACTTTTCTGGGGGCATGGCAATGCCCCCGCCAAGTCGAGCAAAAAGCGGCACGGCCGTACCATCCTTTTCTTGAAGCAGTTCATACCATTTTCGACTCCCCTATAACTTCGTTTTGTTATAGGAGAGTGGATAAAACTAGAACCCTGAATTACAGTTTTCAGTAGCCAAGCAGGCATTGTATAAACATGGTATATTTCAAATTTCATTCAATTTGAACCAGTAGTTTAATAATTATTAGTAGGTAGTCAAAGTTTCATAATTTTGTCTCTCACTCACTGATTGACTGACTGTGACGGCACTTCTAGTAGACATAGAAGATTCAAATTTAGAATAAAATTTGTGTTTAGTGAATAAATCAAGGAAAAACTAAAACATTTTGCAATTTCGGTCCACTTTTCTAGATAAACCAACTGCATAAATAACTTTGTAATCCTATATAAATATATAGGAGTACAAAGTTATATTTACAGTGAATGAATCGGTGTACCTTTATATGTATAATATAATGGAATAATAGGTATACATAGGTCTCTAGATATAATTATGTTCAAAAGGAACATGTAAAATGGTCAACGGAATGAAAAATCAAAAATGGGACATGTCTTATGAAGTTGTACCAAAATCCCGCAAAGTATTAAGTAGACTAAATTGCCATGAAAGAAAGAACACTAATAATCATAACCGCGGCCGCGGAGGTAGCTTGCCCGTGCCGCGGCTTCCACACTTCCCGTTCGTCACAGAAAGGCGGCCACTTTCTTCCAGGCAACCTTTGGGTTTTACTGCGATATCGCAGGTATACACACAAACCACGTTTTATTTAACTTACGCAAATTGTATCAGTCAGTATGGGTGTGGGTATAAAATTAAAATAATCTTTATATAAATCTAATTCTATCGAAAAATAATGGGTTAAGTAAATTATTAATTTAAAAAAACTTTGAGTGCGGCGGTGAGTGCCGTACATTAGTTCAAGTTAATCCTCTGTTAAGCTTAATGTTGTAATTAATTTTCTGTATTTTCTGTATTGTATGTACCTAACATTGACAGTATTTATAGTGAATGAGAGATAACAATTTTACATAAAGATTAACTTTAACTGACGTTTGACGAGTGCGGCCCTAAATATTACTAACTAATGCAAAAAAAAATTTAAAATGCAGAACACGACGCGGCCGCTCTCGTCTCGTATGATGAGTGTTGCCATGCCAGCTATGTACGTGCGTATTCATATGTGCGTAAGTAAGGTTGTAAATAACCGCGCTCACGGTGCAAGCGAGCGCGGCACGCGCAGAGGTGAATGACCACCTACAAAAATAAGAAAAGCTCATAAGGCAGAGAGTGGGCTTTAAGAAAATCCGTTATTGGTATTCAAGAAGTAGAAGATACCGGAAAGGAAAAAAAGTAGAACTATCTACAAAAAAAAAATTAGATGCCATCAAAAACATAACTTGTAAAAGAACCAAGTCTCGCAACTCAGTTCTTCTACCGTAAAAATTTGTGAGATCCATGAAATACCAAGTCGGTTAATTTATTCAGTCCCTGCTTAAGGGTCCTTCTGTCTTAAGTTATTACGTAATTAACTAACCTAACAACATCTTATAGTGACCATATCAATATTAAAAATCTTTTATACTTTAAATAAATAGATTGACTTGGCAATTGCACTAAACAATCTAATTTAATATAATATTGTTGTTAGGTTAGCTAATTACGAAATAACTTAAGACAGAAGGACCCTTAAGTAGGGACTGAATAAATAAACCGACTTGGTATTACATGGATCTCACAACTTTTTACGGTAGATGAACTGAGTTGCGAGACTTGGTTTATTTTACATGTTATGTTTTTGATGGCATTCCATAATTACTCGAATTTTTAACATATCCATGGTGACGAAAAATATTCAAATGCCTTGAAAACATAACGCTAATCAATAAACAAATGACTAATTTTGAAAAAAAAATTCCATGTTTTTAAAATAAAGTTAATATGAAATTAGAATTCTTAGCCAAACAAAAATTATATTGATTTGAAATGGCCAGTACTGCAGAACGGCAATTCCATAGGCAAAGACCTATTATCTATAGTATAGTCTATCTCTACTTCCAGCCTCAGGATCTTTTCGAAGTTTATTTGAAGAAGGAAAGGAAACTGATTAAGTGGTCGTAAGCGCGACCGCTGAGAATGTGGTCCTGGATGCGACTCCCAGGTCGAAAAACCAGGTCAAAGACCAGGTCCCAGGTCGCAAAATATTATACTAGTACACGGTTTCATGCTGCTGGGCGATAAGGTTAAAGGAACAGCTATATGACCAGTATTATGTTATTGTTTTGTTATTATATTGTTATTGTGTACATTACTTTTAGCATTAACTGGGAGCTACGGGTAAGAAAGGAGCCTCCTAGTATTAGATATACAGAATCAGTTAGCAGTTAGAGTGGAATTGAAATCGGCTTTTAATTAAAAAGGATGAAGGTATATCTATCTTTATTATATTTAACGGTCATTAGAAATAGAAATAGAAACTTTTTTATTAAATATAGATTAAAATGATACTTATCGAAAGTTATTCTTATGGCTTGGCTTGGAAAATACCTCCGTCCTGGGCGAACCAGCAAAACCAAGTGGGACTTTTTTCAAAGAAGAACATTTTACAATCACATAATATGTTACATAACTACACAAAACTAATTAGAAATAGCTTGGTAGCGATGACCTCATTCCCAGGGTTATAAACTCCTTAATATTATAATAACCCTTTTTATACAATCTTTGTTTTATAAAGTTTTGGAACTTGGCGGAGGACAAATTTTGTATTTTTCTGGGATTTTGTTATAAAACCGTATACATCGACCCAAGAATGAATTACTGACTCTGTGAAGTCGAGTAACTGGTACAAGTAGCTTGTTTGTTCATATATTGTGTCATATATAAATGATTATCTTTTGTTCGAAGGACGTTCATTGTTCAACTTATAATTGAATTCATAAAATATTATAGATTATGAGGCATTCGTAATGGAATTAATGTGGAATGAAAGAATGGAAAATCATAATAATTCAGTCTGTTGACAAAGTATAAGAATATCTGAAGGCGTGCGTGACGTTGGTGCTAAACAGTCAAATACACTGGGAGTATGAAAAATGTACAACTGAAATGAATACAGCGAGTGACTGCACGAAATCATAAATCATGGAGAGTCACATTGTTGGGTTCACTCCATATTTTTATCCGTGCTTATATTAATGAAATGCTTGGCGTAATTCTTTTTTAGATTTTTTTATCCATAAGCTCCTATAATAATTAGTATTATAATAAAAATATGTATGGGGGGAGCTTCCTCGTAATATCAATATTCAATTTGGTGACTTATTGATAGTTTATAAATTTTTAAGCCGATTCTAAATAATTGTATAAATTATATATTAACTTATGTGTATATGGAAAAGAGTCTAACGATTAGGATGAATTTTTGTATTTGGATCATGTTTTATTTTCCAAATTTTGTTTAACGTCGGGCAAAACTTAGTTACTCAGGTATTGAAAAATTGATGAGGTATTTATTTATATAATTATTTCACCTATCTATCTAGAAAGACACAAATTTCAATGCAGTAGAATTTGACTTTAAAGGCTTGAAAACCTGGAGAATATATTGAAATTTAGATTTTATTTAAAGGACCAATTCCAAATACTTCCAAAGGAGAAGGTAATGACAAAACTTTTTTTTTATATAATTTAACACTTATGGTACTCAGACTTGTTGCATTAAAATAAAAAATAAAAACTTTAAATAAAAATGATTTTTTTATAAAAAGTAAAAGCCGACATCAAGGAACTAAAATGAACAAAATAATTTTACATTCTGACGTCAGGGCTTTACTTTTTCTATACGCTATGTCTTAGCACGGAAATTATTTTATTATATACTAGTAGCTCTTTGATGTCAGCTTTTACTTTTAATTAAAAGTTAATCCTCTTACCCTTTTGAGTGGACTAAGGAACATCACAATCTCAATGTCGTCTAATTAGATACATTAAAAATTCCCTATTTTGCCACTCTTAGGGGTGGAATATTTTCTCCAAATTTATATGAAACCACCCCTAAACTATAACCTATTTAATAAAAATAATTAACTAAATCGTTTCACAATTGACTAAGATATCGCATAATATCCATACAAAAATAAAAAATCATATAGTGGAATTGTTAATCTCCTCCTCTTTTGAAGTCACCTAAAATATTGAAATAAGCACGATCTCGTCGCGCAAAGGTAAATATAAGGCCTTATCTATGTTTTGTGATCTCGGCATCTTTGTTTCACAAACTACCGAACCGAACAACTCCCCTGAGATTTGATTGTGCTAATTAACGACATTTCAACTGGCTATAAAGGAACAATGCAGCTTACAAGCGTTTGATTTAGCTACAATAACCAGTTAGTCATCTGTATAAAATACGGTATGTTTTTATGTAGGTTATAGGTTATTATTATACTTTCTATTCTAATTCACTGATTTAAAGAATATTGTTTAAAACAGGCTATAGACACGTATAAAACGCTGAGTGAGTATACATTAATAAACATGATCTGACACATAAAAATATTCTTAAATTGTGTTAAATATTGATAATGAAATAGATAGACGCTATCTTACATCCAATCATATAACACTATTATAATCTACCGAGAGCATCATAATATATTCCGTTTACAGTGAAATATAATCATATTTCACTGTAAAGGGAAGTTACAATATATTATTTTATACATAAGCAATTAACATGGACAGTTTTCACGAGTTTGTCATTTACATCGCATTAAGTAGAGTAATTCATGATGTTTTCTTTATTAGGTGTATAAATAAAAAGATTTTGCCAAAAATTTTTTAAATATCATCCAGTGTTTAAGTTGACAGGACAGGACAAATTACTGGGCTGCCACCGCAATACATGAAGTAAAATAATACTGGTTTTCTTGGTTAGTTTGAAATTAAGTTGACAAAGAAAAAATGTCAGCAGTGACTAATCCGATATAACAAAAATATTTTTCACTTTCTTCCACTAAAAATGACTATTTTACATGCTGTTTTTTTGGATTGTTTTTTAAACATTTTCATCTCGACTACGATACACTGTTGCTCTCATACGTTAATGTTTGTAATCATGTCGCGTTGCGTGTAACTCCCAAGAGACTCATCAATGCTATGCGGGGGTTAATGAGTGCGCAGTAGCTTTCGCTGTTAAGGATTTGATGTTTCAAAACAAAAATGTGGTATTTGCTTTGTTAATTTTACATTTAAATATTTCAAACTTTCGCATTTAAAGTATCCAATCGATGACTTATTGAAAAATTATTTTTGTCTATTTTAATACTTCTTTGTTATTCTTCCCGATCAACTACATATTTTGTATACGAGTATATTTGATTGGGGCATAATATTATAATAATAAAACGATTCAAAGCCCAGTGGCTAAGACTTTAGCTGCAGCCCTGTGAGACTCGGGTTCGAATCCCGTACGGAACATGTGATTAGATGGCTTATAAATAAATGTTCCGTGTCTAGATGCTTGTCCATTTGCGAATTATGTACGTGAAAACGATTCCATAAAACATGAAATTAATTTCCACGATAACTCTTGGAGTGAGGGTGAAAGTTTCGAAAAAAATTAAAATTGGGTATATCGCTATCACAATTAAAAGCAAGGATCACTATTTATTAGTAAATCATTTATTTTGTCCGTACATACCTTTGCCTCTTGTAAAGACCATCAGAACATTATTATAATTAAATTGTATTATATTAAAATGATCAACATTCATTTTATTATGATGAACATTATAATAAAATGAGTATTGTTAATATTTTCTTTCAGGTTTTGAGAGCAAATCCGCTTGTCAATAGAAACATTTCTGCTCATTTTAGTGTTTGATGATCACGATGACCAGTTGGATTAGAAATCTCAATACCAGACATCGAGCACCTATAGCCGGTCTGGATATTTTACATCATATAAGATGATTATATAAACATCTATTAAGGATCATATTAAGATCGTCTAGGCATGTCCTTAAGTCAAATTCTACGACACTCAGTGGACGAGATGGGGTAATGAATTTTTCTTATGTCACCGTCACCTAGAAAAGCTTATATCAAATGAAAATTGAATATGAGAGTAGGCGATTTTTGTGACATACAGCCTCTAAAAGTCTTTGAGATTATATTATATAAATAAAAGAAAAATCCGCTTGCTTTCAAAACAGGAGCCGCTGCTTCTGCGTGTACACAGGTACCAGAAAGACTAAGCTACAGCTTGTATAATAAATATTTATTTAAAATTTCAATAACAGTTCATGCTATTAAACATAATGTATTTGACATATAATTGTTATAAAATCAGGGTCAAAAACGAGCACACAGTCCACTTGTTGGTTAGTGGATGCTGTGGCCCATGAACACGCCTAAATATTCCATTAAAATCAAAATGAAGATGCGATGTCACCCCTGAGGTCTAAGATAAAATGCCTCGTTACCAGAAAAAAAGATCTGCGGTTCTCTACACTCACAGTACGAAACATAGTAGGATTATGTGCTATTTTACGCTGGCATTCTATATTACGCTATTATTATAGTGGGTATTCTTACCCGCCCCGTGTAGTGGCGGCTAAGAATACCCACTACCCCATATCTTCCCGTGGGTGTCGTAAGAGGCGACAGAGGGAAAATGAGGCAGAAGATGGGCAGCAGCATCTTTCTGATAACAGCAAAGCAACAATAAAAAAACTGCAGTTGCCAACCCGCTCGCCAAGCGTGCCAACTATGGCAACATACCCCCCATGATAAAAGTTCCGAAGAGATGGCCCCCAGTCCCCGGCGGCCCCGCTATTCCTTGGTACGGTTACGAGCATGGTAACGGCGGGGCAGGGGGTGCTAAGAATCTCCGGTGGAGGTTCGGTTGCCACCTAAGACGACTCGACTTGGCAACATATAAGGCACGCACCCTGAGGACTGACGAGAATATCCTGGAGCTGGAAGAAGAGATAGACAAGTTGCGCTGGAATATTATAGGATTATCTGAAGTCCGAAGAGAGGGGGAGGACATGGTAATCCTCGAATCCGGCAACTTGTTCTATCACCGGGAGGGCGACCATCTGTCCCCAAGGAGGTGTTGGATTTATCGTCCACAAGTCTCTCGTTAACAACGTTGTAAAGATTGAGAGTGTGTCGACGAGAGTTGCGTACCTTATACTCAGAATCATCAAACGGTATTCGCTGAAGGTCATACAGGTTTACGCACCAACCTCGGCACATCCCGAAGAGGAGGTGGAGGAAATGTATGAGGATATATGTAGAGCCATGCATTCCTCCAAAACCCACTATACGGTGTTAATGGGAGACTTCAACCCAAAACTGGGTAAGCGAAAAACGGTGAGATGAAGGTAGGGAAATTTGGAATAGGGCAACGGAACCCAAGGAGCCGACTTCATGGAGAAAGAGGACTCTTTATGATGAACTCTTTCTTCCAGAAGCGGGCCCCACAGGAAGTGGACCTGGTCGAACCCCGACGGTTCGACAAAAAATGAAATTGACTTCATTATGACGACCAGACGACAACTTTTCAGTGATGTCTCAGTGATCGCGAGTGTGAAAACCGGCAGCGATCAGCGAATGGTGAGAGGCACGCAGTACCTAAACGTTAAGTTGGAGAGCTCACGTCTAATGAATTCAACGCTCCGTCCCCCTCGTGTTCTAATCCAAAGTCCCGAAACCTTTCAGCTCGAGCTACAAAACCGTTTTCAGTGCCTAGAAGATTGCAATACAGTGGACGATATGAATGACAAGCTCGTGGAAACTGTCCATGCGGTCGGAGCTAAGTTTTGCAAGACCCGCCGCAGAAGAACACAAAAACTCTCCGATCACACTCTTAATCTCATGGCTGTTAGACGGGAAATGAAGCTGCAGTCTTCAGTAGATTTGACAGCATACAGGCAACTGAACAGTCTGTCTGTTCAGTTGCCTGTAAGCTGTGGCTCCAAATGCATGCGGCGGGACTTACGCAACTGTAATACTGCTCGTATTGAAGAAGATATCGAGCGGAATCAGAGCTCCAAAGTCATTGCTAGAGATCTGTCTGCTAGAAAGAGCTAACAGTCGAAGCTGAAGACCGAGTATGGCAGCGTCGTTTCCGGTACATCTGAGATTTTGAGTGAGATTGAAAGGTTCTATGGGCAGCTGTACACATCATTGTTGGAGCCACACGCAAATGTGAGTAACGATCCAAGAGCAAGTCTTATCCGACACTATTCCTATGATATTCCGGACGTCAGTCTTAGCGAGACTAGAGTGACTCTCCAGCACCTTAAAAACAGAAAGGCTCCAGGCGAGGATGGAATTATAGCGAAGCTTCTGAAAGCAGGTGGAAAACCGGTACTTGAAGTCCTTCAGACGCTCTTTATTTCCGTCCCCCATGGTGGCACTACACCGGAGGCATGAAACAGAAGTGCGGTGGTCTTGTTCTTCAAGAAAGGCGACAACGCCCTCTTGAAGAACTACAGACCGACTTCCCTTCTGAGCCGCGTCTACGTGCTGTTTTCGAGAGTCCTATCCTATCGAGAGGCTATCCGAGTACAGAACCAGAGTACGAAACCTATCCAACTGCGGAGAGGTGTAAGACAGGGAAAAGTTATATCCCCGAAACACTTCACCGCTGCATTGGAAGACGTTTTCAAGCTTCTGGACTGGAAAGGATACGGTATTAACATCAATGACGAGTACATCACTCACCTTTGATTTGCTGACGATATAATCCTTATGGCAGAATCGCTGGAGGACCTAAGCACTATGCCTAATGACTTTAATAGTGCCTCCTAACGGAAAGGTCTTAAGATGAATATAGACAAAACAAAGATCATGTATAACGTCCATGTCACACGACGGTAGTTGTTGGGAGCAATAAGCTCGAAGTTGTTGACGAGTTTGTTTACCTGGGACAAATAGTCCGACTAGGTAAGTCCAACTTTGACCGAGAAGTCAATCGACGGATTCAACTCGGCTAGGCAGCGTTCGGGAAATTACGGCACATCTTCTCGTCAGGTATACCTCAAAACTTGAAAACGAGACTGTACAACCAGTGCGTGTTTCCAGTGTTGACCTATGGAACTGAGACGTGTTCCTTCACTGCTGGCCGGATGAGGAAGCTCAAGGTCACTCAGCGAGAGGGCTACGCTTGGAGTTTCTCTGCGTGATAAACTTAGAAATGAGGATATCCGCAGTAGAACCAGAGTGACCGACATAGCCCAACGGATTAGTAAGCTGAAGTGGCAATGGGCCGGTAATATAGCTCGAAGAACCGACAACCGATGAAGAAAAAAGGTTCTCGAGTGGCGGCCTCTTCCGGCGGACGAAGTGTAGGGCGTCCCCCCACTAGATGGAGTGACGACCTGGCAAGACATGCAGGAAGTCTATGGATGCAGGTGGCTCAGGAATGCCACAAAGCACGGGCTTTGTGGCATTCCTTGGGGGAGGCCTATGTTCAGCAGTGGACTTGTGAAGGGCTGTAATGATGATGATGATTCTATATTACTATACTCCATTTTTATTATAGCATTAGAAAAAAGAGGCTAGTCCTAGCAGGACTGTTAAACATTTTAATTAAAATTGTTTCATTATATAATTTTGATATAACTTTGATAAATACGAGTATATTATTTTTATAATACGAGAGTGTTCCTAAATTACTTTAGGCTGAAAAAATTTCGTTTTTCCTAATTATGTTAAAACTAGTGTTGTGGTCCGTAAGACAGTAGGTACTTAATACTCAGACTAATGAAATGATGGTAATTTTAATAAAAATCTGATTGAACAAAACAAATTAATAAAACAACTTAATGTGTATTTTATATAAAATTACAAGTTATATCGTGATTGATGGTGCTGATGTAACTTCTTCGTCGTCAACATATTATTTACTCTTTATCATCACTAGAGAAGAAGAAAGAAGAATAAGAAGAAGTTTCACCAACGCTTTTGTTAAATCTTTCTGCCACATCATCAATTATACCATCAAGTTGCCATTAATTTTTAATAAATTACCTCTGAATATTACAAATGAAATAAATAATAAGAAATTAAAGAAATATTTAATACAAAGCAGTTTTTACAATTTAGACGAATACCTACAAAATTAAACTATTCTTCAATAAATCTAATTACATATTATGTATTCTTTATTTTATTATTACATAATTTTTTTAATCGTTTTGATCAATTGTTTAATAATAACTAACAACTTTATTCAATATAGTTATGTAAGTCTCAGACCTATTATTGTAATACCGGAAAAGGGTGGTTAAGTTGTAAGATACATCATATTTTAAAATAACGCCAAATGTAGCACTTAACTTGCAATAAATATTTTGAATTTGAATTTGGATCTGAATGTTTATTATAATGTTGTTCCCCTTAATTTGAGCCTGTATTAATTCTATAGGGTTGAGGTTGCAGTGATAAGGTGGGAGACGTAATGCTGAAATATCAGTATTCTTATGCAAATATTGTATAAACCTTTTTATTGTTATTGAATGCAGGATTACAGCTCGGTGTATAACAAAAACTGCTTAAAACATTAGAAGCCCTATGCCTTCATTTCGTAAAGTCTCATCTAAATAATATATTTCTTTTCCTTCATTCCTCAATCTTTTTATTTCATAAATATATTTTAGTCTTCATAGAACAATCTCCTGCCTGTCTATGAGTCCTTCTGTTCTGTTTATTTCAAGTAAACTTTAATGTGTCTTTAATTATTTTATACAGAGCGTTTCTCTTAAATTCCGGCAGAAACTCGTCACTGTTTATTACTACCAGTACCTTGTCCAAGGTCGGCAACTCATTATTAAAGAAAAGGGATGAATTTTCCTGCGTATTTCACTTAAACTCATGTCCTCAATATTATCACGTTTAAGTACTTTTGTTCGAGAGGGGGAGATTGCAGGCGACTTTCAGAGTTGTACTATCGGAACATAAAAATACGGAAATACGTACCAAGTAATATCAGCGACAGTAGGCTAAGGTGCGGCTGGGGTGGCCCTTGGGCCAAATTTCCCACGGCTGGACGCGCTACTAGACAAAGTAGCGCCATCCCAGCCTGGAGAAAAAGAATTGAGGACCGTATCGCAAAGGCAAGAGCCCTCATCGGCAGACTGACAATATTCAGGTCGGGTAATAATAGACCGAGAATTGTGCGCACCGTCAGGATGGCGTTTGCTGGGACAAATATCAGTTTGTCCCAGCCGGATATAACGCAAAAACTGACGGAGCGCAAAGACGACCTGAAGCAGAGAATCGCTGCTTGGGGGAAGCGGATTCGGCGATATACCGAGAGGTCGACACGGTTCAACCAGAATCGTCTCTTCCAGAGTGATCAGAAGAGGCTCTATGAATCATTGGAGCGGCCGATGGTACGTGGAACGGGCTCAGCACCGAATCAGGCCGACACTATCGCATTCTGGCGCGGCCTGTGGTCAGAGCCCGTAAACCACAGCGAGGGCCCTTGGACGGAAGTTGTGGCGAGTCAGTGTGCGAGTGTTACGCCCATGGACCCCGTCATTATAACGCCGGATGACGTAGCTGAGGCGGTCCGTAGGGCCCCGAACTGGAAAAGTCCGGGACTCGACGGACTGCATCACTACTGGCTGAAGGGGTTCGTGGTGTGTCACGCTGTGCTCGCTTGACAGTTTCAAGAGGCTCTCGACCAAAAGTCACTCCCGAGCCTCTTCACTACTGGGATCACACACACACGCATATAACGGTTGGGTCATGCCTGTCCTCATATATACCTTCGGCATGCTCAGGTGGACTCAGACCGAACTGAACGCTCTGGATAGAAAAGTCCGCACTGTTATGACGTCACACAGGATGCATCACCCGAGATCGTCAGTAATGAGGCTGTACTTGCCGCGGAAACATGGTGGGCGCGGCTTTTTGAGCGCTCTCACCATGCATAATCGCGAAGTGTGCAGCCTCCGTAATTACTTCCTGGCGAGATTGGATGATCCATTCTACAGGGACGTCATTTCGTGTGATAAAGGCTTACTCCTCTATCCTTAGCCAACGAGCAATGGCAAGACCCAGCAGTACAGTGCATTTCCGACCGGGAGACCGTGTGGAAGGAGAAGGAGCTCCACGGGAGGTTCTACAAGGCTCTACATGAGCCTTTCGTAGACACAGTCGCCTCCCCACTGGCTACGTTTCGGTGACCTCTTTGGAAACCGAGGGTTTTGTCTGTGCGATACAAGATCAGGTTATTAAGACCAACAATTATCGGAGATACATCCTAAAGGATGGCGCCGTCGACATCTGTCGAGCTTGTCGCCATCCCGGCGAGTCACTTAGCATGTCATCTCCGGTTGTTCGGCGCTTTCTAACACTGAGTATTTGCACAGACACAACCTAATAGCCAGGATTCTACCAGGGCTCGCTCTGAAATACGGTCTCGTGGATAGGAAAATGCCATATTATAAGTACTTGCCGGAAGCCGTGCTCGAAAATGACCGCGCCAGGCTCTACTGGGACCGGGCCATCATCACAGACAGGACTATTCTTGCGAATACGCCTGATATTGTGCTGATGGACCGGGCACAGTCAAGGATATTTTTGGTCGATATTACCATTCCTTATGACGAGAACCTCGTGAAAGCCGAAACAGATAAGTTGACAAAATATCTAGACCTGGCTCACGAGGTGACCGACATGTGGGGTGGTCTGCCGACCGAAATTATTCCTGTGGTCGTTTCTGCGAACGGGCTAATCCCGGTCAGCCTCTCGGGTCATCTGAGGCGACTGGGACTCCGTGAAGGACCGCTCCGTGCTCAAATGCAGAAGGCGGTGCTCCTCGACACCCCCGCATCGTCCGCCGGTTTCTTTCCTTTCCCCTAACCTCGGCCGTTTGGTCTCCCCTGCCGAGGGCTTCCATTGGGTTGGGTTTTTATTTATTTATGTATTATTTGTGTTAGTATATTTAATATATATACATTTATATTTATGTATATTTATTTACTATATTTCTTTTATATATTTATTCAGCTCAACCAAATGAGAATACTTCATAAATATCCCATAATAATAATAATCTTAATGATTTCTTATATTTACGCGAACACTACACATAGAATAAAACTACTTTTACGGATTATATCGTGTTTAATTAACTTATTTTTATTTTTATTAATTCCCGACGTTTTGGGTGCTTTACAATCCACCGTGACCATGGGTGCTGTAAAGCACCCGAAACGTCGGGAATTAATATAAATAAGTTAATTAAACGCGATATAATCCGTAAAAGCAGTTTTATTCAATTATGATCTTTATTATTTTTCCCACATTTTTGCTATTTTTATATGCTGCACAAAATTAGATTAGTTGCTTACCCTCTAAGTGCTTATCAAAATTTTATAAACATGGGTCACTCATTGCAGCTTATATGATTAATATGCTGTACTAAAATATTTACAGCCGTCCAGAATGTCAAAAATTGCCGATTGATTCAATAATGTTTGCTAGCCATGGTTTGCTAACCAATTATATATTTCTGCTGCTAGATTACATTTCTGTGCTGACAAAAACATGAATACTATGCTAACCCTTTAAATAACACCCATATTTTATGATCCTTACCTGCATCTTCTGCAGATTTTTAATATATGAGTTTTATATGGAGTACCTGCAGGTCAAGGTGCCTTAACTTGCTTTTCAGAAACAGTGGAGTTTGCTTTATTCTGTTTTACTTGGAAGATTTTGTCGTCAGGGTCAATTTACGGGCCACTTTTTGGTCGCCGTTGGCTTTTTTGTTGAGACAACAAGCAAGGCGTAGCACTCGCAAGTAAATGACAATCACAGACTATTTACGCATTTAGAGAGATGACATCATAACCCAGCAAAATTAAAAAATACCCTGGCGTCACAACTTATGAAGGGATTACGCAATACTTTAAATTTGGTTAATTTGTAGTGAAATGAAGGTTTTTAGCATTGACAATGGATTTATAAACAATATATATAAAAAAGCTTCTTAATTTCATAAGATACATAGTTGAAGTACATGATTACAATTAAGTGTGAGAGCTGTGATCAATCTTAACCTTTTTATGTTACCTGTTTATTGTACTTTTAATACAAAGTGTTCCTTTTGAAGAATCTGTTTTAACTTCTGTCTAATGCAAATAAAATAGAGTATACCTAAAAAGATCATCAGACTTTTGATAGATGGGCATATAACCTTCGCTTTTTTACCTCAGATGTAAAATATTAAAATAGCGACAGGGAGCAGCCTCAAATATAGTACAGCGATCACTATTTCACCTGCCAAGCGTGGAAAAAGGAAGGTTTGATTATATGATACCGCTATCATAGGAGAATTGTAAGAAAATATACAAAAGCCAAATGCGACAAAAAAATAATATAACGGTATTATATATGTTTACGAGGTGGTCGTTGATCTGGCCTTTCTGGTAAGTGGGAAAATGACTTTCACTACGAATTCACTCCGGGCTTTTTACAGTGTACCTAAATATATTTTAATAAATCAACCAATCACTGTATACCTAACTATCGAAAACAAATGTATAAATATCGAATTTGTTAATAACTTTACTACAGCGCTACCTGTCAGATCCTAACAAAGCTATGAACCACCGTCTCGACAGAAGTAATACATTGTGAATATGAACTCAATCAGTCAAATCGTTCAGAAGTTACACGATTACTAACAGACGTATTGACGATTATAATATAAAGATATTCGAACGGCATTATTTAGGTACATTAATAATAAAACAGTCTTAAGATTTATTATATTACACTTATGTATTTTTTACTTGAGCTAAGTGTTAAACCGCAATGATAAATGAATGTTATCTTCCCTTAATACAGTCTTGTGTGAAAAGATATATGTATAACACTTAGTGATACTTACTACCTTCCATTGCTTTTATATAATATCCCGACTTAACATGTACCGCTTTCACAATTCTATCTAACTGTATCTATTTATGAGATGAATAACGAAAATAAATGGAACATAATTATGAACTCTGTGAAATGTATGAGCTGTAATTAATTATCGTGTTTATTAATTATTTTGTGAGAGTGACGTGAATTTGACAGAATTTTATTCAATTATGCAATATTAATATTATTAATACTAGCGATTATCACGTAAATCTATTACAATAATAAAACTGTTCACAGGCCAAATTTTTTGAAATTTTAATTATTATACTTTTTAGGGTTCCGTACCCAAAGGGTGACCAACGGGACCCTATTACTAAGGTTCCGCTGTTCGTCCGTCTGTCTGTCAGCGGGCTGTATCTCATGATCCGTTATAGGTAGACAGTTGAAATTTTCACAGAATATGTGTTTTTGTTACCGCTATAACAGCAAATAATAAAAATTAAAATAAACTAAAAATTAAAAGTGGCTCCCGTACTAGAAACGTGTACTACGATGGTACGGAACCCTTCATGCGCGAGTCCGACTCGCACTTAGCCAGTTTTTATCGATATATTGTAAAACCCAAAACAATTGTTTATTTTTTGTCTGTCCATCTCTTTGAGCACAATAGACTCTGAAACTTCTGGATGAATTTTGATGAAACTTGGCATGGTTATAGCTAATAGCTTGGAATAACATTTAAGATATATATTTTTAAGTAACGATCACGCAGAATGGTCCTAGTGCTAGTTGCACCAATTAATAAGGCAGTGTCTTTTTATATAATTGTCAAATATTAATGTATAATTTACAAGACAATTAAAAGTATTAAACAATGGTAATATGTATAATGGTAATAGCTTGAAAATAAAACAAATTTATTTAACAAAATCTGAGCGGTGATTACGTGCGCTATAACCCTAATACACAAGATCATGCTATATCGTCGCGCGCTGGCAAATATGTGTATAGGAACCGTAGAGAGAGAAAATCGGAACATAGTCAAGTGCTTACTAGGTGGTAGGGCTCCTTTTCTACCTAGGAGACCATCTGGGTAGATTACATTCGCTAACCTAATTCTGACGCCAAATAGCAGTGCCTGCACTGCTGAGATCTAGTCTGTAGGGTAAGTGAGTCAGTATAGTTACAGACTGTGAGGCATACCATCTAAGTCCTCAGAAGTGGCAGTGCATCTGTAATTTCCTTTTTTATGTTGGATCCAGGACTCTATGGGCTATAGTAGCTACTTACCATCAGATGGACTGCAAGTTTGTATTTCACTTCAGTTTTATAACAAAAGTACGCAATCGTGACCTAAATGCGAACGTTGAATTTAATAAAAGATAACAAACCTTTCTGTTCTGTGTCTTATTATATTAGTTAGATATATGTCATAATTAAACTGTAGTACATGAGAGGTTAGGGTGTTGCTATACTAAATAACCCGGAGACGCAAACAACGCGGTACGGAATATTCTCAGCACAGCCATCAAGCGAGCTCTACGAGAAATTATTGTATGACTTGTCAACTAAATTGCATTGTGAGAGGTAAACTCTCACATTTCTCCGTGTTTTAATGAAATACTTAGATATAAGACTGGAAACTCCTGCATCGCATAACTTGAAGTTGTAAAAGCTTACGAAGAAATTTAAATGATAATTTGGAACGAAACTTAACATTATAAATAAACTATAAAAAGTTAATGTATAAAGGCTATAATGTTTATAACTGTAGCCTAACCTATATATTTAAAAATAAACTGGTCGCCGAACAGTTTCAATCACCAATGTGTCAAAACTTTTTTACTGGCCGCTTGACGTGGGACAACGTAAAAGAAATTCAAATAATACAGTCGATTAGATTCGTGTCCCTTTCAGAGGCAACTGAATTTGAAAAGCTTGGGGGACAGGCATAAAACTTTAAAGGTGTTTAAAGGTGGCTTTAAGTTCTTCCTATTTAGCCTGCGACAGTCAAATGCTAGATATCCCTTTTTTAATGAATAAAAATAACCCCGTGTAGTAGCGGGCAAGAATACCTACTACCCCATATCTTCCCGTGGGTATTGTAAGAGGCGAAAGAGGGAAATTGAGACAGAAGATCAAGGGCAGCAGCATCTTTCTGATAACAGCAAAATAACAATAAAAAAAACTGCGGTTGCCAACACGCTCACCAAGCGTGGCAACTATAGCAATGTACCCCCATGATGAAAGTTACAAAGAGACAGGCTCCAGTCCCCGGCGGCTCCGCAATTCCTGGCTACGGTGGCGACCATGGTAACAGCCGGGCAGTGCTAAGAATCTCCGATGGAGGTTCGGTTGCTACCTAAGACGACTCGACCCAGCAACATATAACCCACGCACCCTGAGGACTGAAAAGAAGACCCTGAAGCTGGAAGAAGAGATAGACAAGTTGCGCTGGAATATTATAGGATTATCCGAGGTCCGAAGAGAGGGGGAGGACACGTAAATCCTCGAATCCAGCAACTTGTTCTATCATCGGGAGGGCGACCATCTGTCCCAAGGAGGTGTCAGATTTATCGTCCACAAGTCTCTCGTTAACAACGTTATAAAGATTGGGAGTGTGTCGACGAGGATTGCGTACCTTATACTCAGAATCACCAAACGGTATTCGCTGAAGGTCATAAAGGTTTACGCACCAACCTTGGCACATCCCGATGAGGAGGTGGAGGAAATGTATGAGGATATATTTAGAGCCATGCATTCCTCCAAACGGTGTAATGGGATATACGGTGTTAATGGGAGACTTCAACGCAAAACTAAGCACAAGAGAGAACGGTGAGCTGAAGGAAGGGAAATTTCTTGAAATTCTTTGAGATTATTTTCCATTTATCATTCCATTCCATTCCGTTCCATTGCTTGCTTTGTGGAATTCCTTGGGGGGAAGCCCATGTTCAGTAGTGGACTTGTGAAGGGTTGTAATGATGATGATGATGAATAAAAATAATGCTAGACATGAGTCGAGAAAGAGAGATTCTTTATAGAAAGTATTCACCGTAATCGCCATCCTAAGATAAACTAAACACCACTGAAATAAAATAAATAAACTGTTATGTGACTTACATTATATAATTTAACAGTTTCTTACATAATATAGACTTTCCGTCCGGAAATAGACCCTAATCAATTTACTGATCAAAGCAAAGTTTTGCCGTATACCATAATAGCTATTATTGCTGAGAGAACGGTATGAAACCCTGTTATGTTCCCATCTAACTATTTCAGGAAGCTATTACGTTGTATACCATTTTTAAATTTTCTTACAGTGTTAGTTAAAATTTTAAAAAAATGTTATTATTGAGAGCAAATTTTTGGAATTTTTCCAGATGTTTAGTTTGCATTATATAAAAAAATTACTCATAGCTGGGTAGCTTAGAACTTGATATTTAGAAAACTTTACTAGATTAGTTGTTAAATGTTGTTAAGCTCATGATTTTTCCGTTTTTGCAGTTTATTGGAGTTTATTGGAGTTTACTCCTTGAGAATCGTTTCATGTATAGCGCATGGTATGAAAAATACTCGTAGATGGGTAGTAAAATCAAGCGTTAACAAAAAGTGGAGCCGTTATGGTTTTTCTCTGCGCAACACTGTCGCGCATTTCACTTCCCTCTCTCTTTCCTCATTCTCTTTCCCTTTCTAAATATATGGAAAGCTTGGTGGGGCTAGCATAACAGCGAGAAATAATGATTTTAATATCATAATTTATGCTAGAGTTGGGTTTGACGTATTCGATGGATTTCCGCTATCAGTCTCGGTCACCGAGCCTTTTCCGTCAGTTAGCAAAGTGGAAAGGAAAGATCACATATTAGCTGTCGAATACCATACTATGCTATGTATGTAAAATTATAATCCAAATCTTGTTAATGGACATTAAGTTATTTTAAATTAAAATTTAAAGTGACAATCTCGAATCCTGATTAAGCATCGAAAATCAGATGCAATGGAACCCTGAATACAAAGACAAAATGCCTCGTCAAAGTAAAAGTGGTTAGAGGGTGTCGTAATAGGCGACAAAGGTAAATTAAAGGGTGCTGCGGTTGAAACCCGCCTGGCAAGCGTGGCCACTATGGCAAATATAATAATGAAAATAATGTCCTCCAGACCAAAATTCGGTCATGGCGTAATTTGACACGACCGGAGAGAGATTAGGCGCAGGACCAACGGCTGTACGTTACGTACTTTCCGAGGCACAGGAGTGAAACACCGCCAACTTCCTGGCTCGGGTCTGATACTGAGATTTTCTTGACAGAAAAATCCAATAACTGATTCTGGCCCGACCCGGGATTCGAACCCGCGACCTCATGATGAGCAATCGAGTTTACAACCACTAGACCAACGAGGCAGTTATGGCATGTGATGGACTGGTGAATGAAAGAATTCTGTGCAATAATGATCCTTCCCAGGTCGACTCAACCCACTCCTACTGCAATTATAGTACGTTTCATAGTGGCTCTACAACGTATGAAAAATTAAGTTAATTTTATAAAATATAAAAAAAGCACAGCAAAAACCGCCAAACCGAAAAAAATTTTCTGATAAATTATGAAGGTTATGCAAGCGAGCTAATACACTCTATCAGAGCAAAGCAACCTTCTTTAACCCACTACAAGAATTAAACATTCAAACTTAAGCGAATTTTTTGAAAATCAAATTGCTTTTAATCTTAACACAATTTGTTCACAAAAAAACAATAGATTATGAATGTTCAGACAAATCTTTAAGAAATAAATTGTAATTTTACAATATTTATTGCAATATTACATTTTTAATTACATTACAATTTTAAGAAACCTGAAATAATACCGTTGACTTTATATACAACTTAACAAATTCATAATCTCCGTTTTCACAGAGAAAGCTATTCTGATGGCCTGGTTAATTAAAAATTCCGCAGCAACCGAACCTCGGTTGCTCGGAGAAGAAGGTTCCGGGATTCATTTGTGTAGTCAAAATTGTCCGAACGGAGGCCATTCAGTTAGTTATTCGATTTATAATAACGCACAGTTTATTCGTTATTATGCTAAGTCCATGAATGTCATTGCTATTGCGTATAAATTTGAGACAACAGTACTCATATTCAAAAATAACACAAATTTTCATAGATTCCATGGTTATAAATATAACATAGTGATATTAAATTAAAAAAAAAAAACAATGAAAAACATGCGTAAAATATAAAATTTATTTGAATTTAGAATTAAAAGTCACGAACCATTGCTTTGGTACGGTTCAAAGTTCAACAAAACGGAAATGTCGAGATGATAAATACCTAATAGATTTTTTTTCATGTAAATGATTAGGGGTTTCGTTCTTACGTTAATAAATTAATAAATGGTCTGAGCGACCATATCAGTCAATATTGTTATACCTACAACATAGTCTATTAAACAAATAATTAAAGACCCTACTTCACTGACATACTCGCGAACGAAGTTGCGGGAACAGTCGGGGATTTAATTTATACCTCTTACTTCCTTCTGTTATTTTAATTCCTATTTAGTGAGAAGCGCTAATGCGATTATGTATTTTGTTTAAAAGCATTGTTTACAGGTAAATTTAACTTATTTTCGAGGCTTATGGCACACGTGTTTGGGACTTTAGGGTTAGATTTTACTTTTAGGGTTAGATGACGTGTTCTAGAAGATATGCACAGTATGCTTCTTAATTTTAACTTAAATATAAATATTTCAAGGATTGCAAATATGTGGTCTGTTATGTAGATATCCATATGTAAAGAAACTTTAACCACTGTGCTGAATTGGGTAGTATCTCAGTGTTAACATGCGGCTAAGATTGGATGAATAACTGAATCCCTTAAAGTTGAACTTGTAGGAACTGATTCTGCTCGTACATTATTATAGAACAAGGATACAGGGAATTGTGAAATTAATTTAGCAAGCATAAAATACGAGTACATCTTATAGAGATTACATATAAAGCCCTAACGAAGTAGGACCAATTTCTAAAACAAGAACCTTTGGAATACATTTTGATAGAAAAGTAAAGGATTCGTTTGTATTTTTTTACTAAGTTGAAATAATATTACCATAGCGTAAATAGGGAAGAGTTCTTTTGACTGTGATGTTACGGTTTCTATATGCCAAAGTAATCTATGCAAATCAAACAATTAAAAGGCCGTATTCTGATTATTTATTTTGAATTTGTAAACGGATAGTGAAAATATAATTATTTATCTGTACTGTTGTCTCAATTAAGAGTACAACCAAATATAATATTTGAATAGCAGTTTGAAATTGCGATTTTATTATTTCTGAATGTAATCAATGTTATTTAATAAGCTACCCATTATTATATCCCTCAATAAATAAATTGCTGGATAAAATATTCAGAATTAGTACTGTATAAATGATCTTAGTTTTGATTACGACCCCTGGGAGAGACTGTGCCTAAAATATTTTTAGTCTGACTCCAACAGTTATACATGGCCTTCATATTATTTACGTAACGTACGTAAGGGTAAGTAAAGGTTCTCTGAATATGCACATGTTTGAGCTTTCTAAGTACACCTTAGACTGAAGCTTGGTATTTAAAAAAATAAGATTTAATGTTAATAGTAGTTTATGAAATCTCAAAGTGCCTTTCTAATAATAATCTACCCTATATGGAAAATCCATACTTAGTATAATTATAGGGGAAGTATATAAAAATATATTTATTTCTCATCTTAAAAAAGGATGTTTATTGAATGAATACCTACTCTGTTTTTTTGTCTAAATTGGTCGAAAAGAAAAAACGAAATATTATTAAAGGCGTGAGAGAAGGACAGAGAGAAAGCGATTTTTTCATTACATAGTCTTCCACTGTAGTAAAAATTTGGCAAGCGTAATGGTTCCTCGTCTCTGGTCTCCATAATTTGTATAATAATATCTTGTATGTGACATGGTTATTCCGCCGTTATCAGGCAATATTATAGATATCTTTATGAGGTAAGTCAGTATTCCAGGGAGCTATATCTTTATTTTACTTTCTACAAAATTAGGCGACAAGGTGTGTGTGCTACATACCATTTGATGACAAGTGAATACTGTGGCCCATAAGCATACATTTATTCTCGATTAAGAATAAAATTGTAGGCCTGAGGACGAAGATGGAATGCCTTCATTCATTCATTCATTACAGTTTATCAAGTCCGTTGATGAACATAGGCCTCTCCATAGATTGCCGTCCTTGGCGGGCGAGTTACCAACCACAGTTTTTTCTCTAGTTGTTATTTGGCAGATGCTACTACCCATCTTCTGGTTTCTCTCTGACGCTTCTTCAGACATCCACGGGACGGTAGGAGAAGTGGATTTTCTTACTACTATACGGTGAAATGCCTCGTTACCAGTTAAAAGTGTCTCCGGTTCTTGTCTTACGATATAAAACACAGCATCATTATACTGTTATTTCACGTAGGTGTTCTGTGCGAATGTTGCTATTTTTCAATACTTTCATTATATTAACAGTCTTTTACTTTGAGTGTTGAAATAAGTACGTTAATAAATGAAACATTTATTTTCAAGATAACCTTTTTCTCGTACGTGACCAAAGTGATAAAACACAATGATAAATGAATGTATATATATCGTCCTCCCAAACACTTATAACATCGTCTTTTATGGAAGGATATTACACAGTATTCTCCTGTATCATTTTGTGTTTACTTACAGTAAATGCCAAGCTTCAGTAAGTTTATTAAATAAATAGTTAAAATTACTTACAAGAGAATTAATGTACTATAAAAAGATTTAATTAGAGTAAAATTTTCTCGTTACCAATTCTATTTAGGTTTTAAAACTTTATTTCCGGTCACTTCTCTGTACACAAGTAAAATTAACTAATACGTTTTGAAGAAGCTTAAATTGATCAATTTTTTTGAGGAATATTTTTTTTATAGGAGAGGGGGCAAACGAGCATGCGGCTCACCTGATTGTAAGTGACTACCGCCGCCCATGAACAACTGCAACACCAGGGGAATTGCAGATGCGTTGCCGGCCTTTTAAAAAGGAGTAGGCTCTTTTCTTGAAGGTCCCTAAGTCGTATCGGTCCGGAAAAATCGCTGGTGGTAATCGATTCCACAAGGAAGTTGTGCGAGGAAGAAAACTTCTTCTAAATCGCACAGTGGTGGACCGCCAATCATCCAGATGGTATGGATGGTATCGCAAGTTTTGTCGCGATGTGCGATGGTGAAATTGAGCGGCTGGAATTAGTCCGAAAAATTCCTCAGAGCACTCCCCGTCATAGATGCGATAGAATACGCAAAGGATACAAAATCTCTACGCAGTGCAAGTGAGTCCAGCCGATCGAAAATAACTCGGTCGTCGACGATTCGAGCTGCTCTGCGCTGGATGCGGTCAAGTGGAAGGAGCTGGCACTGGGGAGCACCTGCCCAGAGATGGGAACAGTATTCCATGTGGGGCCGAACCTGCGCCTTGTAAAGTTGCAAGCGGTGTGCCGGCATGAAATACTGTCCCGCTCTGCTGAGCACGCCAATCTTTTTAGAGGCCAATTTGGCCTTCTCTTCCAAGTGACCACGAAACTGCACATCACTCGATATGTCGACACCGAGGATTCCGATACTGGCTGAGGCAACAAGGGAAGTGCCTTGAAACTGAGGAAATACGACAAAGGGGTCCTTTTTAGCGGTAAAGGCTTTGAACGGAACTAGATTTAGTCGCCCCCAGTCTGAGACTTTGTTCAACAAAGTCTCGACTTCAGACACAAGTTTGTTCCGGTACTCGGCGACGTTTTCCCGAGAAATGTTTGCACGGCCGATGTATAAAGCATCACCAGTGCTGTCGTCTGTATAGCAATGAATGTTACCGGTTTGCAACATATCATTGATATGCAGAAGAAACAGCGTTGATGATAGCACGCAGCCTTGTGGAACACCAGAGTTACTGGGCTCGTAATCGGAACATGCACCGTCTACTACGACCTTGATGCTCCGATCTGCAAGAAAGCTGGTGATCCAATTGCACAATTTCTCGGGAAGCCCATAGGAAGGGAGCTTCGAAATAAGCGCTTTATGCCAAACCCGATCGAAGGCCTTCGCTATGTTCAAACTAACGGTCAACGCCTCCCCCTTGGACCCTACTGCCTCCGCCCATCTATGAGTTAGGTAACCTAGAAGATCACCAGCTGAGCGACCTCAACGGAAACCTTACTTAGCAGATCGGCTTTCTCCTTTATGTCATGGGCTAGTGAGTCGTCCACCCTGTGCAGAGATGGCAGATATGGCTAACAGAAGTTCCCTTGGACAGCCTTGGCGAGAGATCAGAATGCACATGTCCCCGAAGGGAGGTGAACTAGTTTCTCGCCAATTCTGCCGATGTACTCTGACTTTGCCTTGGCAATGACGCTTTTGAAGGAGCTGGAGGTGGAATTATACTTCTTTTAAAGAGCGCTGGTGTTTACATCCCGGGACGTTGATGCGTCAGCCCAGGCCCGGTAGCACTCCTGCTTATAGCGTGATGCAATTTTACAGGAGTGACCAAACCATGGCTGAGTTCTGTCTCCGATAGGCACCACAGATGATGGAATAACTAATTCCATTCCCTGAAGCACCACATCAGCGACAGAATCAGCAACAACGTTGGGATCATCCGGGGAGAAGCAAACCCGCCCTCAAGGGTAGGATACAAAAAAAGACCGCATCTTGTCCCAATTGGCCGACCTATAGTGCCAAACACGGCAGCGAGCTGCAGATCGCAACTGCGATGGGAGCGTGAGTGGCACCGTACTCCGGATCAGACAATGATCCGAGGAGCCAAGAGGGGCATCGACGGAGACCTGATATCCTTCCGGATGAGAGGTCAGCAGAAGGTCCAACAGGGAAGGTACATGATCCTCCACATCCGGGATCCGCGTAGGCAAAGTAACCAGCTGTATCAGACCATATGCCAAGGCAAAGTCATAAACAGACCTACCCGCATGATCGGTTAAACGGGAACCAAGCCATTCGGCGTGGTGGGCGTTAAAATCACCGAGTATCACGATCTCTGCGGATGGGACCTGTAGCACGTAGTCTGCAGCCATTTGGACGTGGTCGATGAGTCGGTCTGTGTCGGTATAACCGCTATGGGACCTATAGAGGCACCCGTATACGCGGGGATGGTCGTCGCTGTCTACGCGCAGCTATAGGATGGACAGGTCCGTACCTTCATGACTCCCGAGGCGTCGAAAACAGATGTTCTCTTTGATGTACACGCAAACTCCAGCCCGGGGCACAAAAGAGTGTTCTAATTTGTACCCCGGGTATCAGCCGGAGAGGACACCTGCATCTCGGTTAGAAAGAGCTAGGCCGGCTTTGCCGTCTCCAGATGGTAGTGGACGGCGTTAAGGTTTGAATGAAGTCCCCTGATATTGCAGAAATTCACGGAAAGCGTGGCAGGGGTCGCCTTTGTCTTTTTGCTCCGCTTGCCCCGAGCAGGTTTCGTATTGAGCAGAATTTGGACCCCTCTGAATACGCGGGGCAGCCTTAGCACCCACGCTCAGAAGAAGTAGGTTAGCTTGGGCGTGGATTCTCAGCGAGGGATTCTCCGGGGATGCTGGTACCCTCCTGGGGTAGGTCTTCAATTTAATTCCGCTACCATGTTGATGAGGGGGGGGGGATTTGGGCCTATTGGGGGGAATATTATTATATATCATTCATAATGGGCCATTGAGTGTAGAAACTTAGTGATGAGCGTACAGCGGGGCGAGGCGTTAGTAAATGTCTAACACACGTAATTCTATCATCATCATCATCATCAGTCCGTCTAAGTCTGCTTACTGTTCAACAAAAGTTACATCTTGCATATACGAGATGTATTGCAATCTATCTAAGCCGTGGTCACCCTTTTTATATAACTAAAGTGACAAATGAACTTACAGTCCACCTGATGGTAATTGTCTGCTGCAGTTAATGAACACAGGTGGATGGCTACAGATGCGTTGTCACTTCTGAGGAGTAAGATAGTATGCCTCACAGTCTGTAATTATACTGTATCTGTAAACCCTTCGGACCACAGCAGCGCAGGCTCTGCTATTTGGTGAAAGAAATAGGCGAGAGGGTGGTACTGGGTCCAGAGCGTCCAGACGGAATCCTAGGCATAAAGAGTCCTTTCATCTCTTACAATATAAGAACAAAGCTGGTTGATTTGAAGGAAGTTCTCTTACATCGTGGCCACACGCGTTATTTTTGTTTTAGTTGGGTAGTAAGTAGTAACTTAATTTATTTTATTACAACGTTTGTTCAGTCAGACCTGATGGAGCTTAGGAGTTTATTTAAATGAATGAGTCTAGAGATACTTTGTACTGAATATCCTTGATATGATGCAGTTAAGCTAGCGTAACTGTCGAGTTCCGCTCTACTAGAAGTTATCGTATGACTTTGCAACTGCACCGTTGGTAGTATACTTTACATTGCACGAAACTAAATTAAACGTGTAAGGTTTATCGCAGAGTTTACGAAATGTAATGTTTTAGTTGTTGGTTCACCATAAATACTGGTAATCGTGAAATTACATTCATAATGATTTCTTATATTTTCATGTATACTAAACATTGAAGAAAAGTAATTTTATGAATTTTATCGCGTTTAATTTGACTTATTTTTACTTATTTTCATTCTCGACGTTTCGGGTGCTTTACAGCACCCATGGTCACGGGGCGACTGAGGTATTTCACGTTCTGATGTTATAGTTATTTATTATTCATTTTTGCTCGGATCTACGCCGAAAGAGCGAAGATTTTTTTTAATTATGGGATCCCCAGCAGATACAAGCACTCAGCCATCTTCCATATTGAAATATGGATGTTTTTTCTTTAATTTCAATATCTTCGCCAATCACCCTTAGTAGGAATCGGTGTTTTTGCGAAGATTTGTGGTCTATCAAATTTCCACATAATATCAAATTACTGCCAACAAGGATGATTCGGAAGACTATGTTAAGTATATTATACTATATTTACTATATTATTATTTACTAATAAGTTAATGAACAATTACCGGAAAATTGCGCTCGAGTACCATATGTTTAAATGATAATTATTCACATTGCCGGACTTACCAGGGCACCATAAGTGACAAAAAGCCTAATCGTTAAGGGAAGTGTTGCTTTTTGCAACACTGAAATGACAAATGAGTTACCAGTCCACATGATGCTAAGTGGCTAACACGGCTCATATACTCCTGCGACGAAAAATA
This sequence comes from Parnassius orleans, assembly GCA_029286625.1. Classification (NCBI taxonomy): domain Eukaryota; kingdom Metazoa; phylum Arthropoda; class Insecta; order Lepidoptera; family Papilionidae; genus Parnassius; species Parnassius orleans. Next base: position 178,264 of record JAGSMP010000006.1, on the reverse strand, counting down.
CTTTGTTAATCCTGTGGAATGAAATGGAATCATAATTTATAGCCCTTAATTAAACTTGAACTCCTAGGTAAAAAAAGGCTGTACTAGATTTAATAAATTATCATTACAGCCTAACAAAGTCCACTGCTGAACATAGGCCTCGACCATAGATTGTCCCATATTTGCCATAGTTGCTACGCTTGGCAGGCAGGTTGGCAATCGCAATTTCTTATTATTTGTAGTTGTTATTAGAAAAATTCTGCTGCCCATCTCCTATGTCATTTTCATCTGTCGCCTCTCACGACACCTCAGGGATGACTTGGGGTAGTGTATTCTATTAGGCCGCTATTACACACCAAATATTTATGCGGTTGTTTTTTAAGCAAAAATATATTTCATTTTTGTCAACACTCACAAAATTACGTTTATTTTATTTTGCCTCATTGCTTTGTTGAAAGATACAAGAATTGCTTTTTCTGCTTCTTATTCTACATTTTCTTTATCGATTATTGCTGGATCTGAATCTTTTGCGTTGAATAAAGAAATATGTATAGCTTTCACAGTAATATGTTTTATTTTTAATAGTACATTAAAGCAAGTGATTGGGTTGGTTGTATCGATATCTGGGTGGATTCCAAAAATCAGATATTGTATATCTTTTATTCCCGCAACCACTTATTTTATTGGAATCTTCGATATCACGTCAAAATGAATTCCTCTGAGAAAGAATGTACATTGGTACATTGCACATCGCTTAACTGATTCAAAGTGTATCTTACTAATTTATTATTCAAACACGGAGCGCCCGTCACGTTACGTACGGAGCGGCGTATTTGGATTTTCAGTTAAAGAATTAATAAATTTAATGACATCATCTATTTTATATTATACAAAGAAAGCCAATATTATTTAAGAAAGGGAAAAAATTATATGAAGGTAAAATTATAAGCGTGACAGACTGACGCCCAGCGCATTATGGCAGATCTTTTCACTTCGTGGTCCGCATTGTTACTAGGATTTATATATATTTTTAATATATGTAAAAAAAAATACAGGGTAATTTCTAAGCTCAACACAAAAATTAACTAAGCCAGGTATTTCAAACCGAAAAGATTAAAAGTAGGTATCTCATCAATCATACGGTACCCGTGTCACGTCCTATCATTACTCCATTAGGCAAAACATGAATAAGCAAATAGCTGTATATAATGATAACGAGTTTTAATACTAAAGAGTTATATATAAAAGCTATTTTTAATACTTTTTTTATTAAATAAGGGTGACAAGCGAGCACACAGTCCACCTGATGGTAAGTGGATGCTGTATCCCATAGACATCTACATTTATCCTCGATTAAGAATCAAAATCCAGATGCGTTGTTACCCCTGATGATGAAGATAGAATGCTCCATTTTCAGTGAAAAGGGTCTCCGGTTCTTCACACTCACCATACGAAACCCAGCAGCATTAAGCTGCTATTTTACGCTGGTATTCTGTGAGAGCGTGGTCTTGCCCCGGTCGAGGTGACCCATTCGTGTTATAAAAATAATGCTGCAACGTGGCTCTCTCACGTGCAATATTTTGTTACTTGTGTCATTTTAAAGCATACAGTACATAGTTCAGGGAATAGAATATTATTATGCTTAGTACAATTGACAGTGTCAAGTTACTGTAAATTAGTCTTTAAAATATTTTTTAATATATTTCACAATGGTTATGCATCAAATTTCAAACTTTTTAGTAGATTTTGAAGCCAGTTTAACCCTTTCGCTGTACCGTGCACTACATATAGGTCATTGCTATTGTCTTACTATTGTGTCTGAAAACCGGACAGTGAAAGTGTTAACCAGCAGACAGTTGATGACGACATTATCTCAAAGCGCTGAAATGCGCAAAATAGCTTGATGTTTATATAATTTCCTATTTTCCACTAACAGTGATACACTAAATTTTGGTAGCAAAATCAGCTTAAATCATTATTATTTAAACTATAAACTATATTACAGTGGACCCCGGTAATCCGGCCCCTGTCTAATCCGGCACCCCTGTAATCCGATATGGTCTATTATTTATTATTAGATATTTTTTGACAATCTTTGCAAATGCATGATTGAACAAGTTATAATTATTTGATTAAACGAACTTATCTTAAGTGAAGTTCAAACACAATTATACGAAGCTCCTTGTCCGAGACATTATTACAATGTAGTCTACGCTTTTCGTCGTCGTAGCCATCACAAGTTTCCAAGCTCCAACCACAAAAAAAAAGAAATGTGTTGTTTATGGATATAGTCTCTGTCAACATACCAAATCAACTTCATTAGTTTAAAGCCCTTTCATGAACAACCCTTCCTTATCCTGGGTCTTAAGGGACGGATGAGTCTAGTCTCAGACAAGGAGCTTCGTATAATTGTGATTGTACTTCACTTAAGGTAAGTTCGTTTAATCACATAATTATACTCCCTCCTTGTCCGAGACATTATTACAATGTAGATGTTTAAAGACTGGGTTGTGAATGAAAGTACTATTATGCAATTTTTTTAAAACAATATGTATTTAAAACGATTAAAGTAATTGCTTACAATCTTTAATCACTAATTTGTTCTATTATTAATTAATTAAATCAGTTAACATGTGATGTGTTACAAATGGTACTACTGAACAATAGTGGATCTTCCGAAAGAGGTCTATTGTAAAACCTGGCAAAAGTTTCAGAATTTTTGACCAACCAGCTGTCTTCCTTATGAGATCCATATTTAACCCCGCCTGGTTCGCGCCGGAGGTCACAGCATGTCTAGTGCTGTGTGCTGTAAAAATAGAAATATCTATTCCTGCCTTACTCAGAGTCGATTTAATCCATCGGTTTAAAGTCTGTGATGAAGCCGCTCGATGTGGTTTTAAATGTTAAGAATAGTTGTTCAGTATTGTGTCTGACATGTTCTGTTTTCCTAATATATGATTTTAATGTATTCACTGGGCATATTTCTAATTTACATGTATAACTTTTCAGATGTAAAATCGGTTGAAGTATATTTTTATTTGAAGTTTTTATTAAATCAGGTATTTTAATCTGTACCCCGGAGAATTAATTTTAATATTTTGTAATTTAATATGTGATAAGGATTGTACCCTGTGGCCTGTTGTAAGTGCTAATTTAGTGACAAATTTTTGGTTAATGGTTCAATCTCAATTGACTCATTTGGATACTGTAGTGCTAAATAATCTAGAACTAAGCCCGGATCCCATGTAACATTATATTTTGGTTTTGGGGATTCAACCTGAACACTCCCTTAAAGAACTGCTTTAACCTATCGTCACACCCTACTTTTGGTCCAATTAAAAGAGATAAGGCAGATATTGCTGTATTTAATGTCCCATATGATGCTTCCGCATCAAAACGTTCACTTAAAATTTAAGAATAAAGGAACTGAAGCCTGGTATGGATCTATATCAAGGGTCCTGCAATATTTCCACCATAATCTTAGGGTTGAGTCGTATTGTTTCATGGTGTTTTCCGATATTGAATTTAACATGATCTGAAGAGCTGAAGTTGGAGTTCCACGTCTTATGTATGCTTCGCTGACAACAGCCCTGCTGCCAGGGTAAGCTGCCGATGGAGAGGATGTGATTTCCTGTAAGGAGATGACAACATACTATTTGGATTGAATAATAACAACTCATTCACTAAAAGGCCTTTTAACAATGGGAACCAAGGTTGTGAAGGCCAATAAGGAATACTACAATTACTGTTGCTTTATCTTTTTAATTTTATCTAAACATTTAAGAACTAGGAGAATGGTGGAAATGCATAAAAAAAATATTTTTCTCATTTTAAGGTAAATGCATCTACTGCTATGGCTTTTGGATCTCTCTTCCACGACACAAAATTTTTGCATTTATTATTAATTCTAGATGCAAATAAGTCAATTTCAGGGTAACCAAATTTTTCAACAATCCAATTAAAAGCCTGTTGGGATAATTCCCATTCTATGTTTATTTTCCTTGACTCTGAGTCTGCCTCAACATTGTCTTTAGTATTGATATATGAGGCATAGACCCATATATTTCTTACCTCACACCATTGCCAGAGCTGTCTTGTAATATTATTTAAATGAATATACTGTACTCCCCCCATCTTGTTTATGTATGCTATTGCTGTTGTGTTGTCAATTCTTAACAAGATCTCACAATTACTATAATTTTTGGCAAAACATTGCAGGTCTAGGAATGCTGCTTTTAATTCCAAATAATTTATATGACATTTCATTTCGCTAGCCGACCAAGATCCTGAAGTTCTTTCCGATGCTCTTACTGCACCCCAGCCTGTTTTTGAGGCATCCGTATGGACCTCAATGCAAAATTTTGCTGCTTAATATAATTTTGCTTGTGAATATTTGACTTCACCATTCTAACTCTGGATGGATATGATTTGTAATTGACATTTGTTTGTCGTAATTGTCATAACATTTTAATAATGCTAGAAATTTCCCTTATATAATTTACTTAATATTGAATGGTACGTAAATAATTTGTAGTGAAGGAAATTTTGATAAAAAAATCTTTATATCTGAAAATGAAGTCTGCTTTTACACAATGGAGCGGAATCCCTCAGTTCCAGTAACCGATCAATGGAAGAATACTTTAAAAATGTTACTTTACTACAAATTAACTCATAATTTGTCACCATTTGATCGAGACTTTAGATTATGAAGAAAGTAACGTTATCAAGCAAGATCAATTTTCTTAGCTATCGTTATTATTCTCTTCTATCATACATAAGACAAATATTTTCTTGATAGTAATATTGATAGGCATTTTATTATCTATTGAAAGAAAACACGCTTTGCACAATTACTTTTTGTACATAGCCATGCATCAAATAACGCTGCAGCTATAAATTATAAGTTTCACACTAATGGGTCACACACTCACCCCGGTAAGGCCTCAATCTCACAGAATACCAGCGTAAATAGTAGCTATTGCTTATTTTGTAAGGTTTGTGTAGAGAATCAGATATAATTTTTATTGGTATTTATTTTATTGGTAACAAGGCAATCCATCTTTACCCTCTGGGGTGATATTGCATCTTTTGCTTCTTAAATGAAATTGAGAGGAGTCACAACATCCATTTATCAAATATTAGATCATTGATCCGTATATCATGTTTACTTGTATGAAAGATATAATTGTAAGTATCAAAAACAATTTCATCATCATCATGATTATTACACTGATCGTACATAATCGCAGGTATTTTATTACGTACATGCGTAAAATGCTTCGTACCGGAAAGCGAAGTGTGAAGCGGCTCCCCACGAGATGAAATTGCGACTTGGTAAGATATGCAGGAAGGCAATGAATGCGGGTGGCTTACGACCGTGCTTTGTGGCATTCTTTGGGAGAGGTCTATGTTCAGCAGTGGACTTGTGAAGGGCTATAGTGATGATGATGAAGACACATAAAAAGTTATTTGAAGTGTTCTTTTGAAAGTAACTTCGCATTGTTAATGCATTTTTTACATTAGCATAAACAAATATATAATTTTTAAATATCAAATGTCATATGTTGCTCGGAAAATAAATTGAAATCTGAAATAGCAGGCGGCATCATGGTGGAGAGATAGGAGTCTCGGGTAGAATTTTTTAAAGAGGGGGTGTGTATACTTTACATTACTTCGACGTATGTTTATCTAGATATTATGCAATATAAGGCTTAAAAGGTGGCGTTACAAGCCCTGAAGGTATACTACAATATTATAATATAGTATGTACTACAAATTAGACACAGTAACATACAAATATTATAATCTATTCTCCTATAAATAATATTATTTATAGGAGAGTAGATTTTTATAAGAAAATCTAATTTTAATGATTTAATAACATTAGGAATCAAACTCAAAGTCAAAGCATTTATTCAACTTAAGCTTGTTTAAAGCTTTGTTAACGTAAAAATCTACACCATCTCGTAAAAATTAGACCTTTTCAGAGAAGAACCGGCAGGAAGAGAAACAACGAAAGAAGTGGCTTAGTTTTTAAATGCCATATTACAGTTATTATACGTGTATTATTACAACTAACAGTAAAATCAATATAATCTCAAATTGTCTATTAATATTTTTATAATTTTTTAGCATTGTATCTGTAGCCAGGGGATTTGCAAGTGCAGAGTGACAGCTATTTCCACAAATCGTTTTCCTCAAGATCTATTTATAGTAGACTTTCTAATAACAATATTTCTTTAACATGTTTTTAAAGTTTGATGTCCGAATGTTGTACTAAACACATCAACACGGTATATGGTATAGGTGGCGGAGACATCCAAGCCCAAGCCGCATTACTACATCCAGACAAGACTGCTTTTTTGCAAATTGCTGCGAGAAAGCAACCAAATGTTATGGCGATGCAATTGGTCCAAAGGCTACATTCTGAGCACCTGGTGCTTGTGAGTGACCAAACTGTGAGGAGAAGACTGCACACAGCCAACCTTCATACTCGTACCATTTTGGGTTTCAGCTCTAAGAAGAAGAAATCTCGGACGAAGACTGTTCTTTAACAAGAGTACTGGGAACCTCATGAATGGTGGTTGGTGCTTTTCACCGATGAATCCCGATTTGGTTTTCATCCTGATTCAAGGAGAGTACATGTTTGGAAAGTTTCTAGTCGTACAAGCCGGCTTCAACACCCTCAAGAAGTTCATCCATACCAAGGTGGTATAGTAATAGTGTGGGCAGGAATTAGTTTTGGTGGAAGAAATGACCTCGTTAGGATACAGGGCACTATGACGGCTTATAAATACCGTAATGAGGTGCTAGAAGTCTTGCCACACCGAACACAAATGACACAAAATATCCTGCTTATGCACGACAATGCCCGTCAAATACGGCCAGGGTGGTAACAGCCTGGTTATACGAACATGATATCACGGCCCTAGAATGGCCAGCGGAACCCCAAGATTTAAATTCCATTGAGCATGCTTGGGATATGCTCCAGAGTACAGCTCTGAGGGATTTTCTTCTGGTTACGGAAGACCAACTTTTTATGCATCTCGGTAGGACTTGGGACAATATTCCTGAAAAGGATATTGACAACCTTATTCTGAGTATGCCCAACCAATACAGATGCATTAGGAGTATCATGGGTACTTTTACTGATTATTAACTCTTAATTAATAGCCGCCCTTAAAAGCTTTTTACTTGACTTTATGTTTTAATTTTAATTGAACTTTGATGATGTACAGTTTTCACACTTGCATTTTTTCTCTACATAAAAATCTGAAATCTCATTTAAAGTAATTGTTTATATAAAAAAATGGTAGATTATGAAATAAAGTTTTCTCGGATATATATACATGTCTTTAGAAAATATTGACATACTCTTTGGAATTGATGTGTTATTAAAAATATCCCGTGTTGATGTGTTTATATTATTGGAGAATTGGTTGTAAAATTTCGGGGTATTCATAGTAGTCTTACCAAGTAGTTTAATTGTAAGACTTCTCGGAATTTTCTTCTCAGTAGTCTTACTGACTTCATGTCAATCTAAATTTAGTAACCTTAACCCGTTCTACAGGAGAGAGGCCGGTTTTTATTAAATACAAAATTATATTTTTCAATACATTCATGCCGTTTTTAAGAATAAGCATCGACGGAAGTGTGAAAATATTAGCCTCCACGAAAAGGCCGCGTAGCGACTCGTGAGGTCCCAAATTATAAATAACCCGTTTCGCTTGCTTTTGTAAAAGGAATATTATTTACAATCCAGCTGCACATCCTTAGAGTAAATCTATATATTATTATAATAATATATCTATAGAAAATTTGTGTCTGTAATCCATAAGAACAACTCCAAACATATTATTTGGATTAAGTGTCCTTTATAAGGAGGCTATATAAAGGACACTTAATCCAAATATGTGATTGTAGAATTCTTGTCTGTCTCTGTCAATGTAATTACGATTGACGCATAAACAGCAGGATGTAATTACAAAAATTTGGTGAGTTTTTATCCGGTTACGTAACTTCAAAAAAAGGGCGCGTGAATTTGTACTACATATGAGCAAATTTTTTAACATGTCAAACGATTTAGATGATTATATTTTTTTAGCCCTATGCAGAAGGAACTTTTTATTTAAACTTTAATTTTAAAACTTTTAATAGGGTAATGTTGCAATTTTTTTATAGAATAAGGACAAAAAACGAGCACTCAGTCCACCTGATGGTAAGTGGATGCTGTGGCCCATAAACATCTAGATTTATCCCCGAACAAAATGCAGATGCGTTGTCACCCTTGAGGACTAAGATTGAGTAAAAGGGTATCCGGTTCTTTACACTCACCATATGAAACACGGCAGCATTAAGCTACTATTTGACGCAAGTATTCTGTGAGAGCGTGGTCCTTCCCCGGTCGAGTAAACCCATTCGTACTACAACCATAATGTAGGTTCAGCGTGGCTTCTCGTGGCTTTATATTTTTATGTATTAAAATTAATAATACCAATTAAATATTCTCACAGTCAATCCTTTAAATAGACTCGTATGAAATATAAAAGCTCAGCTATCAAAACTATAAATATCTCATTGTTTCATATGAAACAGTGAAAAGTTTTTGATAGATTCATTTTTAACTAGTCTGAAATGAAACTAACATCAATCAACGATTTTCCAATACAATACCGATGTCATGTACCTACGAATATATTTTATTCCATTCAAATGATAAATGGACTAATATGTATTTTCTCATATTTATTGAACAACATTTTAATAATAATATATTACATTTTTGGGTGAATGATTCTTATATTTACAAAAATCCTACAGATTGATTTAAAACATTTTTTTAAACATTTTATCGTGTTTAATTTACCATATTTGGGCTAATAAAAATATACTATAATAAATAATTACTTGCAAGAAATGTGCAAGCTTAATTGTGGAAACCTGCTTGAAATAACATATCAAAACTAACGTGAAAAATCGTCGCCCCGGAACGTCTGCAGTCAATCATACTTTATAAATGTAATAAACAGCAGTGGTCTCTTTCAAGATTAATTGGGAAGGCTATTGCCATTTAAAAAACAATAGAAAAAGTGGCTGAGTTCTGCCATCTGCTTGAAAAGACCGTTGCAAGACTTAAATAAAATACAGTAAGTTCATTCAACACCAAAATAAATAGTGTCGAACCTCACTACCAATAGCAGAAAGTCACTATTGATTCTACAAAACACGAAAAATTAAAGTTAAATTAAACGTGAAATTTTATTCAAGATATTATGATATTTAGACTTAAGTTTGAGTAAGGTTGATCTTGCCCTAAATTTCCCTTACATAATTTACTTAATATTGAATGGTACGTAAATAATTTGTTGTGAAGGAAATTTTGATGAAAAAATCTTTATATCTGAAAATGAAGTCTGCTTTTACACAATGAAGCGGAATCCCTCAGTTCCAGTAACCGATCAATGGAAGAATACTTTAAAAATGTTACTTTACTACAAATTAACTCATAATTTGTCACCATTTGATCGAGACTTTAGATTATGAAGAAAGTAACGTTATCAAGCAAGACCAATTTTCTTATAATATTAATTATTATAATAATATATCTATAGAAAATTTGTGTCTGTAATCCATAAGAACAACTCCAAACATATTATTTGGATTAAGTGTCCTTTATAAGGAGGCTATATAAAGGACACTTAATCCAAATATGTGATTGTTAGAATTCTTGTCTGTCTCTGTCAATGTAATTACGATTGACGTATAAACAGCAGGATGTAATTACAAAAATTTGGTGAGCTGGTAGACCCTAGGCAACATATTATACGCTCCTTTTTATCCGGTTACTTAACTTCAAAAAAAAAGGGCGCGTGAATCTGTACTACATATGAGCAAATTTTTTAACATGTCAAACGATTTAGATGATTATATTTTTTAGTTCTTTAAAGTTCATTTACTTTTTTAAAAGTTTAATTTATTTTTTTATTTATAATATTATTTAGACACTTGTAATGATAGCTGGTAGTAGATTTAGGAAAAATAGGGCCAGAGAATTGAACCTGCCCGCACCAATGAAATTTATAGCTGTAATTGTAAATGTTCAGAGGTAAAGGAAGACACGTGAGGAAACCTGTATGTCTGAGGAGTATTAAACATATTTCGAGGTAGCACGGTGGTCGCTTACTTAATGAAATTCCGCTGAATTTCTTGCCAGTTTCTTCCAGGACAAAAGTTTCTTCTTAACTAGTTTTAAATTTAAAAATGGCTTCCAATGTGAACTGCATTCCTGGAATTTTTTGTATATAACCTAACTCATAAATCGAACTGAGTAAAAATAAAATAAAAGCTAGCCTCAACAATGTTTTTTACGTGGTAGAGCCATGCTGCAGCTATATTAATAGTATAGTTGTAGCACGAATGGGTCGGCTCGACCGGGGAAGGACCACGCTCTCACAGAATACCAGCGTAAAATAGCAGCTTAACGCTGCTGTGTTTCGTATGGTGAGTGTAGAGAACCGGAGACCCTTTTTACTGGAAAAGAGGCATTCTATCTTAGTCCTCACGGCTGACAACGCATCTGCATTTAAATTCGCAAACGAAGATAGATGTAGATGTCTATGTGCCACAGCAACCACTTACCATCAGGTGGACTGTGTGCTCGTTTGTCACCCTTATTCTATAAAAAAAATGTATTATTATCGCGACATATTTGACATATTACATTGGCATCGATATAATAATGTTAGTAAATAGAAGTCCATGCGAGGAAAGCTGCGGGATAAGCTAATTATTAAGTATTGTAATAACTTTAATAAACATGATTACCACGAAGCGAGCGAAGAACTTGGGCATAGTGCCAAGATGCTTGGTGCATTATCCCACTGAAACATTATACTTAAACTTTAAGTAACAATAAAATTATCTCTTTATTTCGTAATAGCTAGTTCTTTTAAGTAACTTTAAAAAAGTTCATACACTGATCAATTCTCTATTTCAAATTGTCTTTCAGTAAGGGAACTACACCAGCTCTGATAATAAACTTTGTCTTAAATGACTATATTATAACTTTAACAATGTTATCTTTTTCTTATAATCTTTCTTAAAATTTCGTTTTCGGTTCAAATTTGGAAGGTGGTAATCCTCGATAATCCTCGGCCGTTTGGTTTATTTTATATAGTTTAATTTATTTGTTTATTTATATTTAATTTAAAATAATAAACGTAAAGCGTTGATGTCGCTAGAACAGGAATATCAACATGTAAAGTAGAAAAAACTTAGAATTATTCTGCAAGTATGTATGTTATTTGTGTAGCTATCGCTGTTACTGCTATAAACATTTACATAGAGAAAAATAAAGTAAGGTGTGGTGGTGGCATAAAATAGTCTATCAGTCCATTTCATCTCATGGGTGTCGTAAGAGATGATTATGGGAAATTGCAGAAAGATATTAAAGATACCAAGATGCTTTCGATAGATGGCGGTATTGCCAATTATACTCGTAACGCTTGACTTAAAATACATCGATCGGGAACGGAGAGCAGTATCAAAAGTGCAAGAAGTGCGGTACTGTAAGCGCCAAACAACTTGCCAAGTGTGGCGATTATAGCAAAATCTTCGTTATAAATGGAGAGAGAGGCCCGTGTCCGTCCACCAATGTAGAGTAACGAATACCGAATAATATTTTTCCAAATAATAGTTATGAATAATAAAAATAACAAGTAACTAGTTTTATTAAGTAGTCTTAAATGGAATGAAAAGAGAATATCTACATATAATATACGATATCAGAAATTAAACAGAAATTTCAATTTATAGAGGTTGCCATCTTGGTCTTTTTCAAATGCACATGGTAAAGATGATTCTAATAAAGCCAGTCGACATACATTTATTATGCAAAAATATAATTAATTTTTTTTGGTGTATATATATATATATATATATATATATATATATATATATTATATACACCAAATATTTCATAATTGTGGATGAAAGAATAAGGAGCGCAGTGGTAGATATAAGGGTTTGCCGGGGGTCCAGCGTAGGGACGGATCATTACTTGGTCTTATGCCGAATTAGTGGTCTATTCAGACGTTGGCGGCATTGGACATCTGTGTCTACTACTGCGTTACAGCGTATAAGAACAGAGAGGTTACAAGATGAAGGTGCGAAAGAGAAGTTCAAATGTAGACTGAGAGAAAATATAAGTGGTATGGATGAATTGTGTATAAATGATTTAGACTTGGAGACTGTGTGGTATAATGTCAAGCAAGGTTTGGTGGATGCAGCTACTGTGATGATGATGATGATAATGATTTCTTTTTTTACAAAAAGTAAAATTTTTCGTAGATTTATTTTACTTTTTATCAAAGAAATGTCCGTAATGGAAACATATATATATACAGGGTATTTTGAAACGCTCCCGAAAACGAAGACAGATGATAGTACTAAGGATACCTATGATGATGGGTCACAAAAAATTCGATCCGAGGAAAAAATCATCTTTTCACAACGTTTTATTAACTTTATTCACGCTCCATCATGTTATTACAGTTATTTGAAACGATATTTTACAAAAAATCATGAAAATACTGAAACATAAAACCAGCAGTGGAATTACTGAATTACAATCAGCTGACTAGGGGTCAACGTACGCGCGAACGCCGAATTCGCGCGGCCCGCAACTAGCTATGGTACCACAATACCTAATAATTTACAACACTTGTCTAAATACCTAACTTATCTACTTAACTACTATTTTGCCACTGTGCTTGTCTCCACGTAGCCACTTTAATTCGAATTCACAGGTTAAATAAACCAAATAACTGGTTCGATTCCCGCTAATGAAAAAATACTTAAATAAAACGTTAACAAGGTTAGAGTCATGCTTTTTATCCATTGTGTAAGTATGTTTATTATTCTGATGTATTCAGTTAAGTACCTATTCAGATCAGTTCAGTACTAAGTTATTAAAAAAATTAGGTATGAAACAGCTTACCGAACCTCCGTGGCCTTATGAGATTCTTCAAGGCACATTAACATGTTGCCGTATTCACGAGCACTATAAACGTACCTACGCGTTAGGCATTATTAAAACAAAACAAAAACACAAAACGTAACAACAAGAACAATATCATTAATTAATAAATAACAAGTAATAACGACAATAATTTAATAAACAAAACAATTGAACTATCGCTCGTGATAGTCAACATGGAACTGTCTCAAAAACTAAATTATTAATCAATCCCGCCAAAACAAATGCGCACATTGTAACGTCCTTGAAGCATGTAAATTCCACAGCGCGAGGCGACACGAAGCAGCGTGTGTGAAAGGAAGAGTAGAGTGAGTAGTAAACCTAATGCATTGTTTCGTACCGATCTAGGTAAGAGTTCGGCGCCCGCGAGGATATTGACCCTATTGTCAGCTGATTTTCTTTTTAAGTTTTTTTTTTTTATAGGAGAGGGCAAACGAGCATGCGGCTCACCTGATGGTAAGTGACTACCGCCGCCCATGAACAACTGCAACACCAGGGGAACCAGAGGAATTGCAGATGCGTTGCCGGCCTTTAAAAGTTCAGTGCTGGTTCTATGTTTCAGTATTTTCATGATTTTTTTTGTGAAATATCGTTTCAATTAACTGTAATAACATGATGGAGCGTGAATAAAGTTAATAAAACGTTGTGAAAAGATGATTTTTTTCCTCGGGATCGAATTTCTTTGTGACCCATCATCATAGGTATCCTTAGTACTATCATCTGTCTTTGTTTTCGAGCGTTTCAAAATACCCTGTATATATATATTTTAAGTACAGATGGATATATAACATAAACCTGTAAATAAAATAATGACAAAGGTAACCAAAATGACCATACTAACTACCATTTGTTATCTTCATAAAGTGTTTTTGTACCAATCTTTTAAATGCAGTCATATTGGATATTTTTCTAACGTCTTCGGACAAGGAGTTCCAGAGCAGTGCAGCCTGAATGATGAAGGATTTACCAACAAAATTGGTGAAATGTAGTAGGATACTTATTTTATAATTAAACGAGGAACGCAGACTTCTATCATGCGTTGATGAAATATACTTAAATTTGTCCTTGAGATAAGAAGAATTGGATGGATCATTTAAGATAGAGAAGAGAACAAGCAAAATTCTATAGTCACGCCTGTGTTTAATACTGAGCCATTCAAGGCGAGAGCGATAGAGACCTTTTTTAGATATGATCATATTTACGAAGACTGAAAATGTATCTGATGCAATTGTTGAGAAGGCGCTCTATCTTGGTAAGAAGATTTTGGTTTAAATCCGGGTAACACACGTCTGCATAATCAATTACTTTTAGTAAAAAGACTAAATGTGTCGAAAATTAAAGTACCGACTTCAGAAGCTATTATGTGGAAATCGTATTATTTTTGTACTTTATTTGAAGTCCGTTTTAGGTTTTTATTTTTGAAGTTAATTAAATGAAAAAGAAAAGGAAAGTAACAATGGTAAATTAAAAAAAAATTGCAGTGTAAAAAGTAAAAAGTTGTATTATATGTAAAGCTAATTTGTCCGACCGGGTGCGGGTGAAACTTTTATCAGCATTAGCTAAAATACCATAAAATGTTTAAAGTTACAAAAATAATAAACGAACAATATTTTATTTTTATTTTTAAAAGATTGAACAGAATGTAAAATTTGTATTACTGTATGTTATCTTAATTTGTTTTAAACCTTGAAATTATTCGGAGGGCAGCGCAGTATATTTTCTGAATCTCTAAACTCTTTCTAGTAAAATGTGAATAATGGGGTTTGTAATACCACACTCATGCGTGTTTATAATGATGTAAGTGATCATAGTTATAAATTTCAAGGACTTTCACGGTGACATTACGTATACCATTGTGTATATCATTTTGCTTCATATGACACTAACTTAATAATAAAGCAGATTCTCCTCCCTCTTATTTTTATGCAAGCACATGTGTACTTTCCATCTCTTTCACTATTTAGAAGAGCGTGGAAATTCTGTCATCGTGAACGGGGTGTAAATAAGCGACACTACATAGATATCCATAGAGATCCATATAATTTAAAATCAATTAATATGTGTGTTATCAGCAAATTTTTTGCATGCTTTTGTTATATTTTTAGATTAAAATGAATAAATAAAAAGAAAATGGATACGACCCGGAAAGCGTACACTACGAACTTTCCAGTGGCATAAAATAAGAAATCTGGAATATGAAATAGCAAAAAAATAATTAATTTTTTAACATTGCTTAGATCATATGCAAAACCCGCATGAGTAGTAAATAGTACATAATAATAATTTCTTATATTTACGCAAATACTACACATTGAATAAAACTAATTACATGGATTTTATCGCGTTTAATTTAACTTTTTTATTCCCTTTCTTCTTCTTTTGGGCGCTTTACAGTACCTATGTTCACGGAGGGACTGAGGTGTTTGACGTCCTGACGTCATAGTTAACGAAGGCAGCCTTTAATTTTTAAGATTGTTCGTAGACCGGAATAATAATAATATAATAATATTTAATTTAAAAAAAAACTTTTATTTCGTAAATACTACAAACTTAAATATCAACAAAAAATGTGTGACAGATTTTGATAAAAACTTTGTCAGATTGAAATTATATTGTGAATCAAATGAAGCGAGTCTGACGTGGATATTTATATTATTTTTCTCAAGATATGCGAGGTGAAAATTAATCACGAATACACAAAATCACGCACACATGCACATTCTATCGACATTGTAGAATGAACAATGAGGACAGTCGTGTTAATTAGCGCTTTTAAAATCGACTTCGCTAAGGCAATAATAGGTAACTTTGGAAAGAGAATAGATAGGAAATAGTAAAAAAATGTTATCGTAATACATTATAAAGTTGGAATAAATTATTTTGCCCATATCCGCTCAATAAAATAAAATGATATGTCTTACCTAGTTTGAAGAGCACCTCCCGCTTCCCTCAATTGCGTGCACTATCCCCGTCACCACTAATGCCAGCACAACTACACTAGGAAAGACACACCACCGACGATAATACGACACGTGTTACCCCTCTGCACGAGGCATCCTCAGGTGTAGTAGATTTTGGGGTGGCTGACCGCTAAATATATACTCTTCAAACTAGATAAGACACATAATTTTATTTTATTGAGCGGATATGGGCAAAGTAAATTTTTTCAACTTTAATATAATGGATTTCAGCAAAGTAACGCCTAATTCTATTAAGTAATACATTATCTTGTTTTAAAATAACCAGCGACAGAAAGCAGCGTACAATTTTAAGCGTTTGGGACTGCTTGCAATGCGTAGCAACTATGGCAAATCCTTCCAACTATAGAAGAAGTTCTTGTCCATGAGTGGGCTAATTGGCTAAGAAATAAATGATTTGGATAAGTAATATTCTGCTTGTAAAATTTTCTGAGATTTTGTTCCACCATCTTTTGAAATATCATCTGGTTTTATTGGTATTTTCTTTTCTTCGGTCGTCTCTTACAACAACATAGAACAACAATACAACAATATATTGTCTCTAAGTCACGACATCATCACAATATTATATACAATTCTTACTGCAAAACTTTTTTTTTGTAATGGATAAAGAGATAAGAAAGGTCTGCTTTCAACTGTCGCTTAAGAGGTTCCTGTACCGCTTTCTGTTTATTTCACGACATGAGCTACGATTTCCGGCTTATATTCAGACAGATAAACTGTATTACTTCAAAAAAAACAGATAGGGTTATTTATTAGTTGGAGGTAACAATTTGAAAATAAAAATAAATAGTTTAAAATTTTTATTTGCTTTATTTTAAAATAATAAATATTGTGTATTACTATATTTAGTAAATAAATTAAAAATATGTATAATTAATCCAATGATAGCGACTAGCAATACTTCTATTTTTGCGTAATTTGTAACAAAAGTAGGGTAGGTTAGTTGTGTAATTTTAAGTATTATAAAATTATTTGTTGGTAAAATATTGGTCTAAGTTCCTGCTTCAAAAATTTAAATTACCTCTCTAACGCATAGATATGTAAATAGGTACCTATTGTGTGTTTACTCAAGCTTTAGGCAAAAAAATATAAAGTATAACTACCCACATACGTTGGTCCTATTGCTGAGCATATACCTCATTTATAAGACGATTGTTTAGCTAAAAAGTTCAAGTGTGAGTTGGTGAATATCACGACCTATCTATATCTATCCTATGACGTTCACGTCACAGTATCCTAATCAATATCATCATATAGAATTTGGCATAGAAGTTAGTTATATATCGTGAAATAACTGGTGGGGGAAACTTTATATAATTGTTATTGATTTATTAATTTATTCTCTAAATTCAATTTTTAACCACATTCTCTTCATAATATGTAATAAAATACACATATCAATCAATGTTCACAAGATAAAGGATCTGTCCGCTTAACGAACATCAATCAAATTGTGACATAGTAATGAGAATATCTGGCAGTCGTTGTCTAATGTCGGACTTCCAATTTTTACATCACATAAATTCATTAAGTCAATAAAAACACGTAAAATCCATTGTTTAATAGTAGAGATTTGTCTGTAGTACGACGGTAGAATAAAAAAATATATGATCATTCTGTAGTCCTGTAGGAGTACTTAAAAGGCGACTTATGTCAATTAAAAAATAAAATTTGGGAAGATTGATTGATTACACTGAATATGTATTACTACGCTTCCGCTTACCAAGCTTTATGATTACCATAAATTATCTATACTTATAAGAGGTCTACATACCTATGTCCTGCTTTGGACTGTTGGCTAATTATCAATACAATAGCCATTGCAGGACATAAAACTACAAATGTTTAAAAAGTACACTCGAATTTTTAGTAATTTTCAAAATACTGCATATTGAATATTGTCACGTCTGTGTATTTTAATTTAATAAAACGTTAAAATTTTAAAAATGTATTTTAAATAAAAAAAAGAATACTTACACCAAAGAGGGTTTTTGGATAAGGTTGAAGTTTTGAAGTCTGTTGACAGACTTGTTGCAAAATCTTCGGTTTTTTTTTAATTTGTCAGACAGGTTCAATGTAAGTTTCCTCGCGATACTGACTACCTTCACCACCAAGAATTTGGTAAGTCAGTGCTTAAGATGCAATTAACAATTTCAGTGGTGCCAGCGGTGATCAAATCCGAACAATAAAATCACTGTTATGATATTAACCTTAAAATATTTTCTAATTCATACATCTATTGCACGGTTTCTTTCTTTTAAAAATATATTAACAAATAAAACTGAAGAATACTATACAACAAATTGAAATGTTGGATACGAAATATAAAACAGTTGAGAGAGATTTTCTATTTACTTTGTGCGGATTGAACATTCGTCCTGAATTCCGGGTCACAGTCTTTTGCCTTAAAATTAAAGTGACAATGAAAGCAGAGGTGTGATAAATAGAAGTTCTCGCTTAACAAAACTAAATACATATATTTTTTTTACATAGAAATTAATAATCTTGTAATAAATTTTCTTGATTGGATGCGGCTTAGTATTTAGTAAACAAGTACATATTTATATAATTGAAAATATTTGCCTTGTACCCAATCATCATCACAACCCTTCAAAAGTTCACAGCTGAACATAGACCTAGTAATGCCTCAAATCACGGTTCTGATCCTCCTGCATTCATTGACTTTCTACATGTCTTACTGGTCGTAACTTGAGCTTACTCGTCGTAAATTGAGCTTACTCATCAGGGCTAAGTCAGTTACTTTGGTTCCACTGCGAATGTCATCGTTACGTATTCCATCAGACAGAAAAACTTCGAACATACATATTTTCATAGTTCTCTGAGCTTTTCGCATCCTCATACGGCTAGCAGTGAAGGACCACATCTCAGTTTCATAAATTGACATCACTAGCAACGAGCACTAGTTGTAGACTCTTGTTTTAAGGTTTTAATGAATACGTGACGAGATATGTCGTAATCTCACATACGCTGTTTGACCGAGTTGGATCCGTCGATGGACCTCTTGGTCAAAGTTGGATTTTCCTAGTCGTACATTTTTCCCTAAGTAAAACTCGTCAACCACTTCGAGCGCAGTGTTCCTACTACCTTTGTTTTGTTTATGCTCACATACACGACCTATCTTTTCTATTCTTTACTTATCCGTTGGGAGACACAATTAAGATCATTGAGCGTATTTATTATACGATCGTCCAGGGACTCTACCATAATGACTATAATAAAAATACTATATCGCCGGCAAATCGAAAGTATGTGATGTACTCGCCATAACTAAAATAATACTTCTGTACGCGTATTAGTCACTGAACTCCTCCGAAACAGCTGTACTGTTTTCTTATGATATTTTTTGTGTGTTTGAGTGAGTCCCTGGATGGTTTAGATTCACAATTAAACCAGCAGCGGGGCTATTGTCGAAATCCTGAAATCACGCGTGCGAGGCTTCGCACTGCGGGTGAATTTTGGAGCGGCGTAGAACCGGTGGGGGTGGTACCACGACCTCACAGAATACCAGCGTTAAGTAGAAGTTTACTTGGACGTTTCGCCTGGTAAGTGCAGGTGGCCGGAGGCCCAATCCCCCCCCCACTTTATATGGTAGCGGAGTTAAATAAAACACTACCCCAGGAGGGTACCAGCAACCCTGGTGACGGCGAATCCCTCAATGAGTATCCACGTCTAAGCCACCCTACTCTTCCAGAGCGTGGGTGCTCAGGCTGCCCCGCGTATTCTGGGGGGCGCAAAATTCTGCTCAATACTAAAACTGCTCGGGGTAAGTGAACAATAAGACAAAGGCGACCTCTGCCACGCTATCCGTAAATTTCTGCTACATCAGGGGACTTCATTCAAACCTTAACGCCATCCACTATCATCTGGAGACGTCGAAGCTGACCTTGCTCTTTCTAACCAAGACAAGGGAGTCCTCTCCGTCTGATACTTCGTATTTCTCCTACCCGGGGTAGTTTGCGTATACGTCAGAGAGGACATCTATTTTCGACGCCTCGGCAGACTTGAAGGTACGGACATATCCATCCTATGGCTGCGCCTAGACAGCGACGACCATCCCCGAATCTACGGGTGTCTCTATATAGGTCCCATAGCGGTAATGCCGACACAGACCGACTCATCGACCACGTCCAAATGGCTGCAGACTCCATGCTACAACGGATCCCATCCGCAGAGGTCGTGATGCTCGGTGATTTTAACGGCCACCACGCTGAGTGGCTTGGTTCCCGCTTAACCGATCATGCGGATAGATCTGTTTATGACTTTGCCTTGGCATATGGTCTGACACAACTGGTTACTTCGCCTACGCGGATCCCAGATGTGGCGGATCATGTACCTTCCCTGTTGGGCCTTCTGCTGACCTCTTATTAGGATGGATATCTGGTCTCCGTCGATGCCCCTCTTGGCTTTTCGTATCATTGTCTGATCTGAAGTACAGCGCCACTCACGCTCCCATAGCAGTTGCGTTCTGCAGGTTGCCGCCGTGTTTGGTATTATAGCTCGGCTGATTGGGACGGGACGCTTTTGCATCCAATCTTAGGGGACTAGTTTGCTTCTCGCCGGATGATCTCAAAGTTGTTGCTGATTCTGTCGCTGATGTGGTACTTCAAGGAATGGAACTATTTATTCCATTATCTGTGGTGCCTATCGGAGCCAGAACTCAGCCATGGTTTGGTCACTCCTGTAAAATGCATCACGCCATAAGGAGGAGTACTACCTGATCTGGGCTGACACATCAACGTCTCGTGATGCTAATACCAGCGCTCTTAAAAAGAAGTATAATTCCACCTCCAGGTTCTTCAAAAGTGTCATTGCCGAGGCAAAGTCAGAGCACATCGGTAGAATTTGCGAGAAACTAGTTCGATTTCCTTCGTGAACACGTGCATTCTTTTCTCTGGCCAAGACTGTCCAAGGGAACTCCTATGAGGCATCTCTGCCATATCTGCATAGGGAGGACGACTCACTGGCCCATGCCACAAAGGAGAAAGCCGATCTGCTAGGCTCTATCTTTGCGTCTAACTCGATTCTCGATGACGGGGGGAACACACCGCCGACCATCCCGCAGTGTGAGTGTTTACACAGCGCTCGGTGCGTAAAGCACTCCTCTCCCTGGACGTCAACAAGTCGAGTGGGCCTGATGGAGTCCCGTATATTGTGCTGAAGACGTGTGCTCCGGAGTTGGCACCGGTTTTTACGCGTCTTTTCCGGTACTTCTACTTCCTAGGCGTATTCATGGAAGACATCTTTGATGCTACCGACCCCTAAAAAAGGTGAACGTTCAGATCCATCCAACTGCAGGCCTATCGCTATCACCTCTCCAAAATAATAGAAACAATTATTAACTGCCAGCTCATGAGGTACCTTGAGGATCGCCAGCTGATTGTTAACCGCCAGTACGGTTTCCGTCGGGGTCGCTCAGCAGTTGATCTTCTGGGTTACTTAACTCAAAGACGGGCGGAAGCAGTCGAGTCCAAGGGGGAGGCGTTGGCCGTTAGTTTGGACATAGCGAAGGCCTCCGATCGGGTTTGACACAAGTGCTTCTTTTGAAGCTTCCTTCCTACGGGCTTTCCGAAAATTTGTGCAATTGAATCACCAGTTTTCTAACAGATTACAAGCCCATTAACGCTGGTGTTCCATAAGGCTACGTGCTATCACCAACGCTGTTTCTTCTGCATATCAATGATATGTTGCAAACCGTTAACATTCATTGCTATGCGGACGACAGCACTGGTTATGCTTTATACACCGGCCGTGTCAATATTTCTCAGGAAAACGTCGTCAAGTAACGTCGGACTGGGGGCGACTAAATCTAGTCAGTTCAGAAGACAAAGTTTGCGCGATTATCGCTAAAAAGAACCCCTTTGTTGTATCTCCTCAGTTTCAGGGCACTCCCATTGTTGCCTCAGCCAGTATCGGAATACTCGGCGTCGACATATCGAGTGATATGCAGTTTCGTGTTCACTTGCAAGAGAAGGCCAAATTGGCTTCTAAAAAGCTTGGCATGCTCAGCAGAGCGGGACAGTATTTCATGCCGACACACGGCCTGCAACTTTACACGGCGTAGGTTCAGCCTCACATGGAATACTGTTCCCATTTCTGGATTGGGGCTCCCCAGTGCCAGCTACTTTCATTAGATCGCATCCAGCGCAGGGCGGTTCGAATCGTCGGCGACCGAGCCCTTTCTGATGTCACAGTGCCAGTGAGTCAAGACGATCAGAATATTTTATCACATCTACCACGGGAAGTGCGCTGAGAAATTGTTCGGACTAATTCTATCCACTTAATTTCACTACCGCACATCGCGACAAAACTCGCGATACTATCTATACCACCTGGATGATTGGCGATCCACCACTGTGCGATTTATAAGAATTTTTCTTCCTCGCAATATTTCCTTGTGGAATCGACTACCATCAGGTGAGCCGCATGCTCGTTTGCCCCCTCTTCTATAAAAAAGTGAGATGCTCTGTATATATATATATATATATGAGAGAGAGAGAGAGAGAGAGAGAGAGAGAGTTGGACATATATCCCACAGATGGACTTGGGATTTCTGCATGCTATGCGGCGACTCATCCCCTAAGCAATCAGATTTCTTTTTCGCTAATAATTTATATATTTAATATTGTATGAACGCTATGCTCTTTATTCTTAAAAATCTGTTATTTTCATCCTAATTTAATAGGTGCTTTTATATGTTTCAGTTGCGTCAAAATTTTAAATTTTATTTTTCAAATCTGATACCATTTCTCTGTTAATATAAAATAAAGAGATTTTATACCTTTAATTAACATGTTGCCTTTGTCAAAAGATCGTAAGTTTACATATTAAGTACTCTGTCTCCCTGGACGAGAGGTTATGAGAGGGCGAGTATTTAATAAATCTATTATTAATACGTGAGGAGAAAACTTTGTACCCCTTTTTAAGCATATTGCCTGCACGGAGGAGTGTTTGATTTTGCATAATTTAAGAGAATATGTACAAGGAGTGCAGAAAAATGAAATTTATATGTAATATGTGTTACAAATACATGAAATAAAATGAAATAAAATATTCATTGTTTGCACTCGTACTGCCAATGTCAAACCATATACTTCCATCTACTACGTATGTAACTAGTCTAATTATCTACGTGTCAAGCACATAATATTTTGTGGTCAAACCTCAGAATAATTACTAAAGCATTATTGATCTGAGGTTATTTCGAGAGCCAAACAGTCGCACAGAACAAAGAGTATAATATTATAATTATTAAGTTTTAGCACATAGTAGATATTGTCGCCAAAGAATTTTAAAATGTTATCAAAAATAATTATTGACAGATTCACTGAATGTGGATTGAGCTGTGAGCTGTGATAATAGTCTGTGAAGTGTATGCCAAGACAAAAAGAGAACGTTTTTTTTGTATCTTTTTATATAAGATATCTCTGTTTTATATATTATTGTCACAGTCTAATTCTTCTTTGGCTGTATTAATGTGTAGTTGAAAGTGAAATATAGCCTGCATCTTTAAATACTATATACAAATTTCAAAATTTTATAATGAATTACGGTCTTATTCCGACACCTGGGTGACCACTAGTAAAAATTAAGCCACATAATATGTTCTTTTTTGCAGTTTAACATGTTGTACCTTTTAGAATTGGTAATAATCAAAGATCGTCGCTCCGAATCGTTCTATTGAAAAAAGCACCGGGGAGTTTCAAACAGTATCTCGGTGAAAATTTGAAGATAGACACATTCTGGGTTCGTAAATTAAGATCAAATAATGCTTCCAATTATTTATTTTTATGGATTTAACGTAAAGTTTATAATACTGCAGATTAATGAAATAAATTTAACGCACTGTGCGTTTGATTTGTACTACTATACAGGGTATTTTTGAAACGCTCCCGAAAACGAAGACAGACGACAGTACTAACTATATCTTAGATGATGGGTGAAATATAAAATCGATCCTGATGAAAAAAAAATCATCTTTTCACAACGTTTTATTAGCTTTATTCACGCTCCATCGTGTTAGTATAAATCATCGTGTTAAATAAAACGTTAATTTCATTAAAATAAAACATGAAAATACTTAAACATTAAACCAGCAATGGAATTTAAAATAAATAAACCATAAAATCAGCTGACTAGGGTCAATATCCGCGTCGAAGCCAAACTCTTTTATCTAGCTCGGTACAGGTCCGTCACGTAAAAGAACGCTGAGCGATAGTGGAGGGTGTGTCTGCGCATGGGTACAGTCGCGTTCTAAAGTACTACATGGTACTAGGCTGTTGTTTTATAATATTATAATAGTAATTTATGGTTTTATTGTAGAATCATAATAGGTACTTTACTAGCTACTTAGAACTTTGGAAGAGGTTGAAATTCAAAATGGATAATGTTTGCTTGAACATAATTTTTTATTTCTATCGTAAAATAAAGTAGTTTGTAACAAGAAAACTTAAGCTAAGGGTGACACGCTGTCCATTATACCGTTGGAACATGGAACATGGAAGCCAAATGTCGATGGTGTATTGGTGTTACTGGATGCTACTTCATCATCACTCATCAGAATAATCATCATCAATGCGAATGATAAATGTTTCCGTCATCAGGTTGACCATATGGTAATTTTTTCGGTATTCTTCCTCAATACATTTAACTTTACTGCACAATTTTCCCCATTCACATTCTATTTACCTTTTCGTTCACTAGTTCAGTCATAAAACAATAGATATAAATAATTTTTCCTTCCTTTTTAAAACCATCGTCGCGCGTCGTGCAAAAGCTGTGTGTGCGACTGTACATTGGGAAACATCGCTTTTCAAAGCGCGGTAATAATGAGGAACCAATAGCGTGCGCACAGTAATACTGGCGAGCATTCCCCGTCGCGCCCCTTCGTACCACGCGCTGCCGCCGCCCGGCCGACTGTGTGTCACCTCGCGTCAGCGCCAACATATGAATTCCCCATTTACCTACTAAGATTTGTTTGCAAGCGACATAAGAATTAGAGGTGGCAATTACAATAAAACTTGCAAGTAATTTTTAATAGTTTTGACGTACCTCTTTTCAAATCAAAGTATTGGATGGATTAAAACGGAAAGTCAATAAAAGTAAAGTAAAATAATTATTTTTAGATTAATTACCTGTCGATCATAATTGCAATTGATTTTAACTATTAAATTATTCAATACCATTTTATTTCTATTTTCTTGTACAAAATCAAAGTTAACAAACCCAAGTAAGTACGTTTATTAATTTCAATATCATTTTGTAGTAACGAACTGCTTGTTTCGTCAGGGTACAATTGATTATCTAATTGTATTAAAAATTACAACTATAACTTCTAAATTCCATATGAAAGACTAGTCGTAGGGATCATATGGAAACTAAACTTATAAAATAAAAGTTGGCAATGTCATAACATTTGACGGTCTGTGGGAATGTTCAAAGTGTAGGCTTCAGTTTTGGCGGGATTAATTATTGATTTTAGTTTTGAGACAGTTCCGTGTTGACTTTGGACACATGCGCGAGCGACAGTTCAATTGTTTTTTTTATTAAATTCTTATTGTTATTACTTGGTATTTATTACCTACTTCTTATTACGTGTTATTCTTGTTGTTACGTTTTGTGTTTCTTTTTTTTTTAATAATGCCTAACGCGTACGTTTATAGTGCTCGTGAATACGGCAACATGTTAATGTGCCTTGGAGAAGCTTGCGGGAATGCTTCGCGTACATTACGAATTTACCGAGAGAAATTCCCGACCGCTCGACACCCAGCTGACTCTCGTCTGATAACAGCAGCATTTCAGCGAGTGTTGGAAAATCGTCCCATTGCTCCAGTAGCGGCAGGAGGTGGAAGTCAAATGACTGTTCACTCCGAGGAGCGCATTTTAGATGTCGTTCGCCGGTATCCGAACCTAGGTACACGAAGTATCGCTAAATTGTTAAGACGTCGGAATGGAACAAGTGTGTCATACTGTTCAGTTCACAAAGTGTTAAAGCGTAACCGAATGCGGCCATACAAAGTGCACAAAGTGCAAGCTTTAGTTCCCGGCGAAAACGACCGCCGACGAGTTTTCTGCCGTTGGTTATTAGACCAACAACAACGTGTGCCTGGTTCCATTGAGCACGTTATCTGGACGGACGAGTCGACATTTACCAGAAACGGCCTGTGGAACCGAAGAAATACATGTGTATTCAGAGGTTAACCCGTACGCTGTTCAACAAACCGGGCACCAAACCCGATGGTCGGTTAACGTATGGGCAGGTTTATTTAAGGATCGCATACTGGGACCAGTGTTTCTGCCACAGCGACTTAACGGACAGGGATACCTAAACTTTATAAATGAACAGTTGGTTGACATTTTAGACGACCTATCGTTGGATGAATATCTCCGCACATGGTTCCAGCATGATGGTGCACCTCCACATGTCGTGAGGTTCGTCCTTGAGCGCCTTACCGAATTATTTGATGATCGCTGGATTGACAGACTAGGACCACGCTTGGCCACCTCGCTCACCAGATCTGACCCGTTAGACTTCTTTCTGTGGGGTATGTGAAAGAAAGGGTTTTAATCGTGAGTGTGATAGTGCTGACGAAATGCGCCAAGGATCGTGGATGTTTTCGACAAACTACGTGCGGACTGTGTCGAAGACCACACGATAATGTCCCGCCTGCATGAGGAGACGCAACACCGAGCCCACATCTGCCTCGAAATGAATGGAGCACAATTTGAGCCGCATCTCATAAGAACACGGAGGATTTAGAGCGGTAAGCTGTTTCATACCTATTTTTTTAAATAACTTGGTACTGAACTGATCTGAATAGGTACATAACTGAATACATCAGAATAATAAACATACCTACGATGAATAAAACGCATAACTCTAACCTTGTTAACTTTTCATTTAAGATTTTTTCATTAGCGGGGAATCGAACCAGTTATTTGGTTTATTTAACCTGTAATTTGAATTAAAGTGGCTACGTGGAGACAAGCACAGTGGCAAAATAGTAGGTTAAGTAGATAAGTTAGTAATTTAGACAAGTGTTGTAAATTATTAGGTATTGTGGTACCATCGCTAGTTACGGGCCGCGCGAATTCGGCGTTCGCGCGTACATTGACCCCTAGTCAGCTGATTGTAATTCAGTAATTCCACTGCTGGTTTTATGTTTAAGTATTTTCATGTTTTATTTTAATGAAATTAACGTTTTATTTTACACGATGATTTATACTAACACGATGGAGCGTGAATAAAGCTAATAAAACGTTGTGAAAAGATGATTTTTTTTTCATCAGGATCGATTTTATATTTCACCCATCATCTAAGATATAGTTAGTACTGTCGTCTGTCTTCGTTTTCGGGAGCGTTTCAAAAATACCCTGTATAGGCCTGAATCTGAAGCTTAAAATTTTCGTCGAACGGTGACAAGATATGAAACAAGCGGTAATTAGTATTTTAAAAATGGTAATTATGCTATGATTGGTAATTACAAATTAAATTAATAATATAGTTAAATCACATATTACAGGACTTAATTTAAAAAAAATACTCGAAAATAAACCGGTTTTCCTAAAATTTGGTCAGTAAAAATAAATCTGTCTAGTAATTTAAATAAAATCAACTAAAACGTTAGTATAAAACTCAGTGTTAATAGAACTCAGAGTTATACATGTTCCATCCAAGATATTTTTTAAACTCAATGAGATCTTATATAAAAACTTAAAAAAAGATTTATACTTAAATCCGAATCAGTCTCAATTTCTTGACCATAAACCGAGCATGTACTAAATCATAAAGTACTAAGTAGATCTGCAAGACTATCACACGGTAATAATAAACAGGCAAAAAAAAACATTTGCTGTTTCTATCAAACTTTGGTAAATATCGACCTAGACTTAATTAAAAAAAATAAGAAAAATAACAATAAAATAAAGAGGTTTTAAAAACAAAAACAATAATTATTATCTTTCTTGTAATCTAAATAAACTAAAACAATAGTTCAAAACTCTTTGTAAATAAAACTCAGCACTGAAATGAAGATGATGATGAATGAAGATGTAACCGGTATTTTCATCTAAAATATTTCTAAATGCAATGAGATCAGTTACAAAAACTATAGTATATTTAAACTTGAACTCAAATCCGTATTACTTTCATGACTAAGAACTTCGCAGGTAGTCTCAAATGCAGTATCTTGTTGATCTGCAAGATCATCATACAGCGATGATGATCCAAGAACATTAAGCTGGCCATCAATTATTTCATTTGCACTTAATTGCAATATAGATTTAACGTAGTCTTGAAATACACCCGAAAAATTCATATCACTGCCGCTACTAGAAATATTATACTGATTTACCATATTCTCAATTTATATTTTAGGGTCCAAGTGTAATTCATCATCAGGTTTTAAATCAGACAGCATTTAAGGGTAGTTTCGTCTGTTTTGCGTTTTGCTTTAGTAAAACATTACTTAAAATTTTAATAGTCCTTTTATTCTGTGTATTTGAAGGTATTACGTTTGTGGTCGCATCAATCATATTATTATTTTCATTCTCTTTATTTGTGATATGTGAGGATTCCTTTTTGTCTTCATAGCATAATTTTCCGACAAATTTAGTATGTTTAAAGTCGATGTCTAAGCATATAAGTAACTGGTTTCTCTGAACGACATTAGGTGAAATCGCATCAGGTTGTCCTTTTCTTTCTGCTGCAGTATTTGATAGACTTTCAATGTACCTTTTAATGGTTTCAGCTGTTCTGAAGGTATCAATACATCTTTTTCTATTATTTGGTATTCTTCAACAGTTTCCAGATTAATTTTTTGTATGTTTTGTCTTACGATTTTCAAAAATACATCTAATTTTACAACATCTCTAACTTGCGCTACAGCGGTAGTGCATTTAACAACTCCTCTTATTCCATCTGCGTCATTTCTTCAACTTACAAAGGTTTTTTCTGTTCTCTTCGTTTTTTTGTTTCGTTGTCATTCTTTTTCTTTTTCAACGGCGTATAAAATAGCGACAGCTTTGCTTTTAGCGTATCGATTCCGGCTTCGACAATTGATACGCTGTAGAATCGGCGACAAAGTTAAAACAAAGGTAAAGAGATTTTTGTTTGCCAAACACGATTTGTGGGCGATTAAGGTAGGCTACAGTTGGCGCCAAAACACTCTTTGTCGTGTGAACTGCACGAGTTGTGACGCGTAACTAAGCGGGACCGTTACCCTTTCAGACACCAAGACGTATGCGGAAAAAAATTAACCCTGCTACTGTGTAAACAAATGGTAGTGAGTATAAAGTGTTGGGACAATTTTCAAAGTCGTTACAAATTACTTAAAAGTGTTCTTAAAAGTGTATAGTTTTGCTAATTAGTAAAGCATGTAGTGTACTTTCTAAATTACTATAAAAATATGATCTTTGGGGTTTATTTATAACTTTTCGAACATGAACTGCTAAAATTTGGAAATTGGGACACGAATGGTGATGAGATTTGAGGAACGTTTATGAATATAACTTAGTTATTTGTTACAATAGGAATATGTTATGTACATCTTTGTATATTACTGGAACTATGTTTTACGTAAAATAAAAAAGAATATAACTTTATATCTCACTAAGGTAAAGGTACTAATGCTTGACAGTGAACTAAAGGATGACACATTCGAAAAAAATGTGTTTTATTAAGAATATTTTTCTTGATATAACTTTACTACTGTTGTTAAAAGACACCTAGTTCCATCTATAAAGCTTAGACAAAACCTTTCATTCGCCTATTTAAGTAGAATTGAAAATAGCGACAGTTGAAGTAAGCTATGTAGCAAGTAAACGCGTGCTCTGTGATTTATTGTCAAAAAGTTTAAGGAGGTTGACATTTCACATGTTTTATTTTGTGTTATATTTTTACGATTTACCCTTCTCTTTGTTTTATTTATAAATTAATAAGATATTATTCACATATTAAGACCCCACAGACTCCGTTTTTCGTTTATATTTTGTAATTATTTAGAGTGTCTACTTTAGAATTAAGAGTGTAAAAAATTAGTCAAAACCTAAAAGCAGAGACACATGTGTTATCTATTGGTGTAATACGAATCTGAATTTCTAAGTGTCCGTTTAAACGAGTAAAGACTTTATTTCGTATGAATAAAGTGCTGAATTAATTTGACTACTTTCTCACTATCGTACCTAACAACATACTGGGTGTCAACTATTAGAGTACAAGATGACAACTATCGGTGTCATCGTCAATTAGTTAGATGTCCTTCCGGATTGCGGATTTTATATTTGAACAAGATGCCGCCAATAAAAGAAAAGATATTTTGTTATTCTGAAGCTGATATGGAAGCAGCTATAGAAGAATGCAGGCGAGGTGTTCTCACAGCTACTGCTGCCAAAAAATTTGGTGTATATAGAACTCTAGTAACTCTATTGAATAAAGTAATAGAAAAAAACCAATAAAACGTAAAATGGCAAGAAACTGTTGTATGACCGAAGAAATAGAATAGATGTTGGTAACGTGGGCAAAAGCTTATTGTACCATTTTTCAGGCCTACCGTTCTTAAAAGGGGTTTCTAAATTTAAATCATCCAATATTTTCTTAACACTCCAGTTTATTTACTTAGTAATTTTTTTCCAACTTTAATATAATGGATTTCTGCAAAGTAACGTCTGATTCTATTATTACTATAATATCACCCTTAAAATATCTTATATGTAGCTTGTTCAATAAAGCACAAGTAGAAAATAAATTGCTATTGTGCATCTTTAAATTACTTACGATTCTCCTAGAAAATGTTGGTGCGATGCCAAGAAATAAGTATTCAATTTCATTTATCGAAATTAAATATTTTATAATATATATGTTTCAGTAAAATATATAGCTGCTAAAAAATAAATTATCCTTATAGTTTAAGATTTAGATTGTTTTCATTTTTTTATAAAAGACAGGCAAACGAGCTAACGGCTCATGGTAAGTGATCACTGCTGCCCATGTAAATCTGCAACACCATTGGAATCGCAGGTGAGTTGCTTGCCTTTGAAGAAGGAATAGGCCCTTTTCTTGAAGGTTGCTAAGTCAAATCTGTGAGGAAATATCGCCTAATATAAAATATTTAGCTATGACAACAATATTTATTTATGTATTTTAGATATTATAAAATTCTTATATTTTACCTTACCAGAAATGAGAGAAGGCCTGTGTCAGGCAGGGGCTTTTTTATTCTTACCGTTACAGCTTATTAAAGTCCACTTCTGAACATAGCCCCCCCATAGATTACCTCACCATTGGTTCTCTGCACGCACCATACGAAACACAGCAGCATTAAGCTGCTTTTCTACGCTGGTATTCTGTGAGAGTATGGTCCTTCCCCGGTCGAGCCGACCCATTGGCGCTACAACCATAATAATAACTGCAGCGTGGCTCTTTCACGTAAACAAGTTGTAAGATAAAAAAAATTGTACAACCGACTTCAATATAAATTATTAAGGATAACTCAAAAACTACTGGTCAGACCTTGATCAATTTGAACCACATGAGAAGTACCAGCATTCAAATAAAAAAAAGAATCATCTAAATCGGTTCACCCAGAATAAAGTTATGAGGTAAAACACATAAAAATAAAATAAAAAAAGAACAGTCGAATTGAGTACCTCCTCATAAATCGTAGAGCCATATAATATTTCCTGATCAGTTAACAGCTTTAGAAAAAAAAACAACATGCTTTGAATGTAAATTCTAACCTCTTTTAAAATCTGTTCAAAAAACTTTCGTGGCGGAAGAAAGAACGGATCTGACAGGGACCGAAGTAATTCCATACGTAGCAAATCGTTATTCGTGTTCGAGATCACCTTTGATAAATTACTATTTTGAAGGTAGTATTTGTCTGTTACTCTATAAAGGAGGAAGTTGGATGTAAGTCGAGCGTTCAATGTAAGGGCTTAATAAAAGTGAATGTGAAAAGTTAGTCCTACATATTTGAAAATCCTTTTGTTTAGAATCTAAGACTTTACTATTACATAGAATAAAACTTTTTTCCATTACAGCTTATAAAAAGTCCAATACGGTGTATAGACCTCGCTCATATATTGTCTTCTATGAGAATATTAGGGTAAAAGAAATTTTATTCTCATTAAAAACTATTTTTGCCACTTACATCAGAGCTAATTCTTTTACGCGGGTTTTTATAGATATCTTTGTTTGCTATATTAAGGCTGTTAAATAATTAGACACCTTTAGGTAATCATTTTATTTTCGCAATTAGTCCTGTTCGTTAGTCTTTAGGCCAGTTCGGCGAGTTTTACATTTAGTGTATAGGTTTATCGTTGTGTAATGAACGTGATTTGAGAGTGTATTTTTCTACTTAATATTTTGTAAATGAGTAAACATGTAGTATATTTTTGTAATGGACTTATATTCGTCAGTTTTGTTTTTTTGTACACTTTCTGCGTAGGTGTTAAATAAGGTTAGTGGAAATAGCATAATAATTAATTTGTTTTGTGCAACCTTTAGTTCTGATAATTTTGTTTCACCATCTCATTAAGGTACGGTGCTGCCCCATACGTCATGAGATGTAATAAATGTGGTTTAATTAGAGAATTATAAAGAATTAAACGAACTCTACGAGCAAGCCATAGAACATTATTCTGAAGTAAACCCATGAGACGTGAAAGTTTACTTTCTATATGGTCGATATGTAAATTCCATGTTAGAAAGCTATCAAATATAAGTCTAAAGTATTTCTCGTTATTTTTTTTTGTAAAAGTGTATTGTTTTCTTTTAGAGGTAGATGAGATGGACTTATTTGTTCTTAGATTTTAAAATGACGAATGATTTGGATGCGTTGATTGTAAAATGATTATACTGAAACCAGGTGTGGAGTGCATTGAGATCTTTCTGAACCTTTGTTAGTAATATCATGTATAGATGATATGTATAGATAGAGATGGTCATGTATTGAATCTTCTATAATATTAGGTCCTTACATATGAAATTAGCGTTTTGTACGGCAGGACTATAAAGTCAATTTTTTTTTAAAATTATAAATTGCTAAAACATGGTATATTTTTACATCTTATAACATAGTGTGAACATGCATGTTTCACCAATTTATCGGTATGCAAATATTACGTCGACATGCAATTGAATAATTAAAATTATGAAATTATAAAATTACAACATTTCATATCAAAATTTAACAAAACGGTATAATGTCAATAAATTTAGGGTGTAAAAAAGAGAAAAACATAAAATATATACAGGCATGGTCATTTCATAATGCATAATGTCAAACTAGTATAATGTCAACCTTACAAATTCTAATTCATTTGTCAATTTAAAATTTCAAACAATTTAATTAATCAAAGTATGCACCGTTGTTATCTATGCACTTTTGACATCTCATAGGTAGTTCATTGATCCCTTTGCTAAAAAAAAACCATGGGGCGAGAATCAATAAACTCTTTGAGGACGGTTTGGACTGCCGCATCGGAGTTGAATTTTTTTCCTTGTAAGAAGTTGTACAAATTCCGGAAAAATGGTTTGTTGGAGCAAGGTCCGGGGAGTACGGTGGATGTCGCAGACATTCCAATTGTAGCTCATCTAACTTAGTGGTTGTTTGTTGTGCAGTGTGTGGTTTTGCGTCGTCGTGAAGCAGCAGTGGCCTAGAGCGATTGACTAATCTCGGTTGTTTAGCAGTTAGTTCTCCCTTCATAGTTTGCAGTTGCTGACAATAGATATCTACCGTAATCGTTTGGCCAGATTTTAGAAAGCTGTAGTGAATGACACCGACGCTAGTCCACCAAACACTCACAAGTAACTTTTTCTATGTCAATTTTCGTTTAGGGCAGGATTTGGCTGGGTCTCCAGGGTTCAGCCATTGCGACGAGCGCTTCCGATTATCGTACAGTATCCACCTTTCATCACAAGTAATGATTCGATTTAATATCCCTTCATTATTGTGTCGGTTGAGCAAAGTAACACAGCAGTCGACGCGTGTTTGTAAGTTCAATTCACTCAATTCATGAGGTACACATCGTTCAAGTTTTTTTACTTTCCCGATTTGCTTCAAGTGGATTAATAAACTTTTATCACTTACCCCGAAGCCTGCAGCTATCTCTGAAGTGCTTTTTGATGGATCCGCTTCCACAATAGCCTTTAAATCTACATTTTCCACTTTGGTCTCCGGCCGTCCACGGGGTTGGTTCTGAAGGTCGAAATTTCCAGAACGAAAACATTGAAACCAAAAACGTACTGTGCTTTCTTTTGCGACATCAGCGCCGTACACATCATTAATCCTTCGAGCTGTTTCTGCAGCACTGGTGCCACGGTAGAACTCGTACTCGTAAATATACCGATATTTCATGTTTTCCATTGTGTGGTAATAAGGGACGCCAAATAAAATAATAATGAGGAAAAAACAAATGAATGACTGTTTTAAAAACTCAAATGTACCAGCTAAATGAATTTATAAATATGAATTTGGAATTCTTAACCAAAGAGGAGATATTTCAGATCAAAGTGGTCAGTACGACAAAACGCCAATTTCATATGTAAGCACCTAATATTTGCCAAAAAATAATATTTTAATTGAAATATCATTTAGGTATACTTTGAATGCCGAAGTTTTAAAAAAATCCTTTACTATTTAGTAAAGGCGGTTTATTAATTCGTAATTAAATCGAAAGTAAAATATATAAGAAGGAAAAAATTATGGTTTTTGGTTCACCTTAAAAAGTAAACAACGAATATAGTGCATATATATATAACGTATATAACATTGTAATTGGTATAAAGTATTTTTTTTTTTCATTCATTACAGCCCTTCACAAGTCCACTGCTGAACATAGGCCTCCCCCACGGAATGCCACAAAGCACGGTCCCGAGCCACCTGCATCCATTGACTTCCTGCATGTCTTACCAGGTCGTCACTCCATCTAGTGGGGACGCCCTACACTTCGCCTGCCGGTACAGGCTGCCACTCGAGAACCTTTCTTCCCCATCGGTTGTCGGTTCTTCGAGCTATATGGCCGGCCCATTGCCACTTCAGCTTACTAATCCTTTGGGCTATGTCGGTTACTCCGGTTCTACTGCGGATATCCTCATTTCTAAGTTTATCACGCAGAGAAACCCCGAGCATAGCCCTCTCCATAGCTCGCTGAGCGACCTTGAGCTTCCTCATACGGCCAGCAGTGAAGGACCACGTCTCAGTTCCGTATGTCATCACTGGCAACACGCACTGGTTGTACAATTTAGTTTTGAGGTTTTGAGGTATGCCTGACGAGAAGATGGGTCGTAATCTCCCGAACGCTGCCCAGCCGAGTTGAATCCGTCGATTGACCTCTCGGTCGAAGTTGGACTTACCTAGTCGAACTATTTGTCCCAGGTAAACATATTCGTCAACAACTTCGAGCTTAGTGCTCCCAACAACTACCGGCATAGGTGTGACATGGACATTAAACATGATTTTTGTTTTGTCCATGTTCATCTTGAGACCTATCCGTTGGGAGACACTATTGAGGTCATTGAGCATAGTGCTTAGATCCTCCAGCGATTCTGCCATAAGGACTATATCGTCGGCAAATCGAAGGTGAGTGATGTACTCGCCATTGATGTTAATACCGTATCCTTTCCAGTCCAGTAGCTTGAAAACGTCTTCCAATGCAGCGGTGAAGAGTTTCGGGGATATTACGTCACCCTGTCTTACACCTCTCTGCAGTTGGATAGGTTTCGTACTCTGGTTCTGTACTCGGATAGCCATCGTAGCCCTACTGTACAAACACTTCAGCACCTCGATATACCGACAGTCCACTTGGCACCGCTGAAGGGACTGCAGCACCGCCCAAATTTCGACGGAATCAAAGGCTTTCTCATAGTCCACATACGCAAGGCAAAGTGGCAGATTGTACTCGTCGGTCTTCTGTACAATTTGCCGAAGAGTATGTATGTGGTCTATGGTGCTAAAGCCTTTTCGGAAACCGGCTTGTTCGGGAGGCTGGAAGTCGTCGAGTCTGCATGCGAGACGATTCGTAATGACTCTCGAAAACAGCACGTAGACGCGGCTCAGAAGGGAAATCGGTCTGTAGTTCTTCAAGAGAGCGTTGTCGCCTTTCTTGAAGAACAAGACCACCGCACTTCTGCTCCACGCCTCCGGTGTAATACCACCATGGATAACGGAATTAAAGAACTTCTGAAGGACTTCAAGTACCGGTTTTCCACCCGCTTTCAGAAGCTCCGCTGTAATTCCATCCTCGCCTGGGGCCTTGCCGTTTTTAAGATGCTGGAGAGCCATTCTAATCTCGCTCAGACTGACGTCCGGGATATCATCGGAATAGTGTCGGATAAGACTTGCTCTTGGATCGTTACTCACACTTGCGCGTGGCTCCAACGATGACGTGTACAGCTGCCCATAGAACCTCCCAATCTCACTCAAAATCTCAGGTGTCCCGGAAACGATGCTGCCACAATCGGTCTTCAGCTTCGACAGTTGGCTCTTTCTGGCAGACAGATCTCTGGCAAAGACTTTGGAGCCCTGGTTCCGCTCGATCGCTTCTTCAATACGAGCTGTATTGAAATTGCGCAAGTCCCGCCGCATGCATTTGGAGATCTGTCTGTTCAGTTGCCTGTATGCTGTCAAATCTGCTGAAGACTGCAGCTTCATCTCCCGTCTAACAACCATGAGATTAAGAGTGTGATCGGAGAGTTTTTGTGTTCTTCTGCGACGGGTCTTACAGAACTTAGCTCCGACCGCATGGACAGTTTCCACAAGCTTGTCATTCATATCGTCCACTTCATTGCCAAATTCTAGGCACTGAAAACGATTTTGTAACTCGAGCTGAAAGTTTTCGGGACTTTGGATTAGAGCACGAGGGGACGGGCGTTGACTTCATTAGACGTGACCTCTCCAACTTAACGTTTAGGTTCAGTGTGCCTCTCACTATTTGGTGATCGCTGCTGGTTTTAACCCTCGCGATCACTGAGACATCACTGAACAGTTGTCGTCTGGTCTTCATAATGAAGTCAATCTCATTTTGTCGAACCGTCGGGGCTCGACCAGGTCCACTTTCTGTGGGGCCGCTTTTGGAAGAAAGAGTTCATCATAAAGAGTCCTCTTCTCCATAAAGTCGGCCAGCTGCTGGCCCTTGGGTTCCATTGCCCTATTCCGAATTTCCCTAATTTCAGCTCACCGCTCTCTCTTGTGCCTAGTTTTGCGTTGAAGTCTCCCATTAACACCGTGTAGTGGGTTTTGGAGGAATGCATGGCTCTAGAGATATCCTCATACATTTCCTCCACCTCCTCATCGGGGTGTGCCGAGGTTGGTGCGTAAACCTGTATGACCTTCAGCGAATACCGTTTGGTGATTCTGAGTATAAGGTACGCAACCCTCGTCAACACACTCCCGATCTTTACAACGTTGTTAACGAGAGACTTGTGGACGATAAATCCGACACCTCCTTGGGACAGATGGTCGCCCTCCCGGTGATAGAATAAGTTGCCGGATTCGAGGATTACCGTGTCCTCCCCCTCTCTTCGGACCTCGGATAGTCCTATTATATTCCAGCGTAACTTATCTATCTCTTCTTCCAGCTCCAGGATCTTCTCGTCAGTCCTCAGGGTGCGTGCGTTATATTGCCAGGTCGAGTCGTCGTAGGTGGCAACCGAACCTCCACCGGAGATTCTTAGCACCCCCTGCCCCGCCGTTACCATGGTCGCCACCGTAGCCAGGAATAGCGGGGCCGCCGGGGACTGGGGGCTGTTTCTTTGTGTCGTCGCTCATGGGGGGTATATTGCCATAGTTGCCACGCTTGGCGAGCGGGTTGGCAACCGCAGTTTTTTATTGTTTTTTGGCTTTTATCAGAAAGATGCTGCTGCCCATCTTCTGTATCAGTTTCCCTTTGTCGCCTCTTACGACACCCACGGGAAGATATGGGGTAGTGGGTATTCTTACCCGCCACTACACGGGGTAAAGTATTAGCAGGCTAGAATATAGAAATTTGTTTGAAAGTTTTTTCTCACAACTGTTTGTATCATTAACATAAAAATTCAAAATTTATGTAATGTTAACATTGTCTTAATAGATAAGTGCGTGATGAAACTGCCTTTGCATGAACATATATGTATAATATAGTGTTCAATCTACACTATTTGTATAATTTTTATATTATGTCTCATTTAAATTAAATTATAAACAGTGTAATAAAGTAGTTTCTTTTATGTACCAACAACCAACAAGACACTTTCTCCAACAACGAAAAACATTTTGACTATATGTATTCATAATATATTTTTTTATAAAATAAGGGTGACAAACGAGCACACAGTCCACCTGATGGTAAGTGGATGCTGTGACCCATATGAATTTATTACACTATTAATTACATTTTCTCTTAAGATTTTTCCGGTGAATTTAAAGAAATAATATTCGAAGCTTTACAATGTGGTGTTCATTATCATGTAGCTGTGATTAATCGATTGCTCATAGAAGCATTCAATCGATTAACAAATTTGCCATGCTTGGAAGACGGATTGATAGGTACTGCATCATATACTTGGGCTAAAACCCTTTGAACAATACGAGTTAGTACAATAAAATACAATGTAGGTCTTGTTTATTTTTAAATGGTTAAAACATTTTCAAAATCTGATAAGCAATCGTAGCATTTGTTCAATTTCTCCGCGTTTTTTAATCAACGCTTTTTCATGAGACAGGCTTGCAGTGAAGGCGTATTTCTTAAAGTCCTTATAGAAGATGTATACAAAATTAAATATATAATAACAGAAAATTTTTTCACCAGAAAAGCTCTATTACTTTTATATTTCTCAAAGCTTTCGACGAAAATAACTACATCATCTTAAAATACCTTTTATATGCATAATTTATTGTTAAACTATTTTTACAGTGGAAACGTTTTTTCAATAGATATTGAATATTTCTCACTTCTTATTCTAGTACCGATAGTAAAAACAATGATTTGTGAACTGTGTTCTCATAACGTATAAAACTAAAATCTTTCGCTAAGGCACAAATTTGAGATCAACCAAAAAGTTAAAGATAAAAAATATACAGGATGTAAGGACAGCTTCGAAAACTAAAACCATGGACTTGGAACAGTATTTTGAGCAACTTTCCCAACGAAACTTTTTCGGAATGAACCAAAATTTGCAAGAAAAGTTTTTGGAAATATTGGTTTAAGTCCATGGGTATGTGTTTTAGGAAAACTACGTCTTATAAGTACTCTGTATTTTATAATGAAATAAAGTTATGACAAATAACGTTTTAAAATAAATCTGTATAATATTTGGAAAAATACGGCGGCACAACCTTCTTTGAAATAAGAGTTTGAAAGTCTTTTTCTTTCTGTCATCAAGCTCAAACTTTTGCTTTTACGCATATTATATCTTACGTTAACCTCTTTAAATTCTTTATCTTTATATGAAGTTTGTAGTAAAATGTAAAGGTTTATCTTTTGAAATCGAATTATTTTTATATCGTTCCAACATACTTGACCCTTTTCAGAATTTTTATTATAGTTAACACCCATTGAACTTGTAGAGATTTTAAATCGATGAAATTGTCATAGGTCAATGTGTGAACTTTAAATCTACTTCCTTTTTTCGCATTTTGAATAAGCGTAACGTACTGTTGCGGAATGTAAATATTGTCAGCTCTCAAGTATTTTTCTTTTTCTATCAGGCTGTGTACATTATCGTTTCTATTTTGTGTGTCCTTTTATGAGAAATTTATGAGTTATTGTCTCAATGTTTTCAAAGTTAGCCAAGGCATACATATACAATGTAGCAATGAATTTATTTTTGTTTTGGCCACAGCAATTGTCGGAATAAAATATAATATATTTTGTGATGTAGGTTAAGTTCTTTAAGATTATTTGTTTTGATACTACATACTTTATTAAAATTTTAATTTGTGTCAAAAAGCAACTATTTTGTATTTTAGATTGTTTTGTTTTTATTACTACTTACACACATTGCGTACTTTATTAGAAAGTAACTGCTACACAACTAAATATTACGGTTAAATCTTATAAACAATTAAGTAAAATGTTTTTGTTCCTTTAAAAGGTCTCTTATAAAGTTCTCATTTCTGATCTCAGATTTATAATTTAATTTGTAATAAATAATGGATAGGATAGGTTTTTGATACTCATTTCGTTACACAGTTTTAATTTTTTTTAAATAACTATAAAGCCTTAGTTATATAAGTTTTAATGTTTTTTTTAACGTTTTTGTGTTATGGGCAGTAAGTCCCTTCAATGTTTAATTACTGAGCATGTTAAATAATTAAAAATATATAAAACATGCAAAAGTATTTCATTCCTACCTTAAATTATTAACAGGTAAGTCATAATATGAATGTAATAATTTAATAGTATACAGACGTAAGTTTTAATGAGTCGATTTTACAACCGTATATTTTAATACAATAAAAACTTATTTCTCATTAGGTCAATCTTAGCGTACAAAAATAAATACAATACTGACTTATTTTGAATTCGGTAATTATTAAGTGTGATCGTTTTGTTTAACAACGACTTATCTTTGAAAGGTTGTTTTCAAACTTAATTTACAGAAAAACTGATTATTAAAAACAAAAACTTTTTATGTCATACTAAAGAACACATTTTAAAGATTTTAACAATAGTACTCGGTTAACGAGCTACTAGAAATATTCATTTTATAGTTAATTGAAAAAAAATATTTGAAATGCAATTAAATTTTCGTCGATTCCCAAAAGTTGCCAATTTTGAGTTCGGTCACTATTGTATTAAGAGTGCGACGTATAAAATGCTGTAGAATCTTGTCTTTTATTATTTAAACAGTTAAATTAATAACAGCTCCATCAATCCAAACTGCAAAATGAGGATTGTTTTAATTTATTTACCAATCTATAGCCAAATATATTGCTATTATCACATCTGCTTGAGATTGCAAAACTCTCACCATTCTAACAAATTATATTACGATGCTTTATAATTATTTGATTAATTTTACAATTTTGACTTTCACTATTTTACAGGTCATATCCGGATTCCGTTTCATTTCCTTCAGATCACATGATGTGTAAGTTGGGTCCGAGTCCTTAGATCGGCGTCACTTTCACCAGAGTTAATGGCGAAATTACATAATTTTTCTTACATGAACGCGATTTCCGCAAAGATTTATCCGTAGATGAAACAATTGAAAAGAACATAAAGTGAAGTCTCCTTGTATATCAGCGTTATATTGCAGCTGTTTAAAGGAATCTTCGTCTTTAGAAAAATTGTAACCGAAGAATAGTTATTGTGGTCACCAACGTCATTTAGCCGCTGAATATTATTGTTGTTGTTTTCAACAAAGTATTTTCAGAAGTTGTCTCTGTGGTACCGCCAACAGTGGATTATTGTTGAACTGAAGCCGACGTCTGACTGACGCCAACTTATCATCGCTGAATCGGCGTCTTACTTTTCTATTTATTTCATCTCTTATGCCCTTGAATGAAAAAAAAATACTATAGCGTCATGAAGAAAACAATATCATATCTAAAAGATTTTTAATATCAATACAATTAAAATGTTAATAAAAAAGAATAAAGAAAGTTTAAAAGAGATACACTGCCTTGCTCCACCGCCATCCCAAGATCCTACATGTAAAAAACCTAATTTACTTACCAATTTTTCATTTAAACTTTCCTTAGAAGAAAGGTTTTTAAATATTTCTTTTATCCTCCGTTTTCCATGTTGGAACATGTATGTTATTTTATTATCTGTAATAATAAAACGTATAATAAGCTATGAAGTACCTTTTACAGAACTTATTAAAACAGACAAAACCTATTTTTTAAACATTTTAATCCTAAACTGACATTACTTAATATGCGTCATTTAATTTTGTAGTAAATTTAACAAATAGTGACTTATTATTACATATGACAAAAAATCGCGCATGTTTTTAAAACAACAACGACTTAATTCTAATCGTGTCATAAAATTATTCAACATTTTAATTGTATATTGGCGAAAAACGAAATAGGTCAATATTTCTAGTGAATTTTTTGTACAATAACGACTTATCTTGAAATCAGTCAATATTCTGATAAAATCTCTAAATGAAACTCACCTCGATTTTTGTGTAACAAGGACGTATCTCAAAATGTGCCAACGTTGGACACAACCTCCTCGTACGACTGCGGACGTAACAATGTATGCGTCGGTGTTGCATACAAGAGGGGAAGCGAGGACCGTAGTGAAACAACGACACAAAAAAAATTATCTCTTAAATCCGCAGAAATAGAGGTGTTTTTTTAATGTCACATTGTAGAGCTCCGTTTACAAGGTCAGTTTTTGACCGTAACTAAAAACTGACAAATTTTGAATTCGGTCACTGTTGCATTAAGAGTGCGACGTATAAAATGCTCTTAGAATCTTGTCTTTTATTATTTAAACAGTTAAATTAATAACAGCTCCATCAATCCAAACTGCAAAAATGAGGATTGTTTTTAATTTATTTACCAATCTGTAGCCAAATATATTGCTATTATCACATCTGCTTGAGATTGCAAAACTCTCACCATTCTAACAAATTATATTACGATGCTTTATAATTATTTGATTAATTTTACAATTTTGACTTTCACTATTTTACAGGTCATATCCGGATAGCACCATTTACGAAAAAAATAAAATTATTAAGATGCTTTTCATTCAGCATTAATCTGCCATAATTATGTAAAACAAATTATTTGTTTGAAAATGAGGAAAACGTCATCGCCTAAACCCTTGGTCTTCGCCTTCTCGAAAATTTAAAAAAAAAAACATCGCTTACAGTTTTGATTCCTGTGTTCAACCAAATATTTCATCGTAAATAATATAAAACAACATAATTCTTACTCGAACGGCATAATGATATCAAAAATTCTCAGACTTAAAATATACAGACCGGTGACCACAAGTAACCATTGTTGGGATGTTTTGCTGTAATCACCACGATTGGCGTAATGGTTTACAATATAATGTCAGAAACACAAGTGGATACTGTTGTATTGGATGCGGTGTACAGAAATTTCTACAGCTCACATGAGTCTAAGCAAAATAA
Source organism: Parnassius orleans (assembly GCA_029286625.1). NCBI lineage: Eukaryota > Metazoa > Arthropoda > Insecta > Lepidoptera > Papilionidae > Parnassius > Parnassius orleans. Next base: position 135,171 of record JAGSMP010000006.1, on the reverse strand, counting down.
TAGGCTCTGAAAATAATTCTGAAAATATTAACGACAGGATTTTTTGCTTAATTTTAAAGATAAGTAGAACTACATTATATTTTACCACAAAAAGAGCTACAAACATCAATCGGTCGGGAATCAAACCGACTCAAACGGGAAAGAATCAATAAAGCCAAAGATTTGGATCACATAGTGTCAGTGAACATTTGGCGTAAATTGAATGAAGAATACGAAATCCACATAATTTTTTAAAATAAAAAAATGCATAATAGAGAAAGGTAAAAACAATATGCAAAAATGTGACAAGTTTCTTTCAATCACACCTTACCGACAATATTCGGGACGTTGGAGGCACAGTTGGGTAATGCAAATTTAAGGCATTTTTGTTTTCTCGTAAAAACACTGCAATAAAGTTATGCACACAATTTTAATTTGCTTCAATTTGTTTGAAACCCCACGATATTTTTAAATAAAAAAATCTTTATTTATTTATTACATGACAAAGTCCATTATCAGTATTATTATTAAATGTGCCATTATATAAACGATAATTAGTATTATTAAATGTGCAATTATATAAACGATGGTAGTATTATTATATGCATGGCGCATATAATAATGCTACTAATCTATAAATCTATAAATAAAATTGTATTGTATGTCCGTAATATTGGAATAACTGGCTTTATTAACCACTGGGGGTTATTTGCATGCTGTTAAGACATAAATAACCGTTTTAAAATTATTGTTCTGTCTGACTGTCTGTCCTAATCGAGAATAGATGTAGCTGTCTACGGGCCACAGCATACAATTACCATCAGGTGGACTGTGTGCTCGTTTGTCACCCTTATTCTTTAAAAAAAATACGACTAATTGCAAATGTAGGTACTCATGAAAATTTAGGATCAACAGCTTGTTATGATATTACGGCTACTTCCAGAACCAAGTTTTGTGAAAACTGAATAAGACAAAATTGTACACCAAATTTATTGTTAAATACATAATTTCGCCTTCTTGTAAGAGCCAATATCTCTCAGTCGACCTACACATCAAGCTGAAAATATAAATAGGGTGCAAAGTGTTAAAGATTTAGAAATAAATTTGAAAACAATTGAGTACTAAATGTAACTATGTAACAACATAACCTATACATTATATACTCACTACAAACTCTACAACTTGAAACATGCTTAAATACATAAATAAATATATTAAGTTTTCCGACATTAAACATTAAGAACCAGTAGAAAAAAATATGAAATATCTGTTTTGTGTTTTACAATATTAAGTATACGCATAGTCTTCCACGTCCCTGTAATTGCAATTTTGCATATTTAAAAAAAAAATTGAGGTCACTTTATAGTCGGTATTAGGTGCAACGATAGTTGAATGTGTTTTATGTAATAATTGCAATGCCTGAATTAAATAATTATTAATAAAAATAAAATAAATTTAATAATTATTAATTAAATAATTACTGGAGCACGCTTTTAATTATAAAATGAAATACCTGCTGAAAGTGGTGGCATATTACCCTTTGAAGTAAACTTTGTATATTAAAAGGCATTTTATATAGACTTGACGGTCACAAACAAATGCATAATTTTTTGTTAATATGCAATATTTTGCCATAGCTAGAATGATTTTCAAGTACACATGATATCCGCATTCATTATAGTGATGTCTTTTAAATGAAAATTTATTGTAAACAAACTCTGGTTTTAATAATACATGAATTTTAGCAATAAAACGAAAACCAATTCATGCAGACTGAAATTGTAATTGACAACAACAGATAATTTGTAGAGTGAATTTGTCCGCGTGCCAATTCAAATGTTATTGAGTTCGAAACATATTGAAACACTTTAAAAATAATATTAGGTATGTAAGATTTGAGAAAAACATTTTTTTATATCTACTTAATTTTTTTTTATAGTTTATTTAAGTCGATATTTTCTTTTTAATATTTTGTTTCATCGTAAAGTTTTTACTTTAACAGTGGTTTTTACGGATTGAATAAATTAGATATTTCAACGAGATCCCTAAATTGACCTCAATAATATGGGTAATACATAAACATTTAAAATAAATTACAATAATAATTTTAAAGTAGTGCTCCATATTCGTCTCATGATCGTTAGGCGATTTATGTCCAAGTGTATAACAATTAAAACTTGATCGATATGCAGAATTTTGTGCAGGCAATATAAATTATAAGATAAATACATATTGCAGCCATGGCAGCTCAGGGGCTAAGCTCTCACCGTTAATTTCACAGTGGTGCACAAACGACTTGGGTTTGATTCTCTCTGGCATCAATAAAAATGTTAAGTGCTGAATTACCACTTGTTCGTCGGTGAAGGCAAATATTGTTAGTAAAGCTGCAAGTCTGAAAAACAAAATATTTCGTAGACATACCGAAGTCCGACAACAAGCATTGGAGCAGTGCGGCGGTCTTACCACGCCATTACCCCTGTCAAAAAGTAGAGGAGGTCTGTGTCAAACAGTGGGACGTACTCGTATATAGGCTGTAACTTACGTAACGTTACGTTATTTTTATTTGACATAATTAGCCTCCAAAATGAGTAAAACTCCAAATTAATCTTATTGCTTATTGTTTATTGTTTATTATTAATTCATTCCATTACAGCCCATAAAAGTCCACTGTTGAAAATAAGCTTCTCTTATAGATTGCCTCTTGGGGGAATTTTGCCATAGTTGCCAAGCTGGGCAAGCGGGTTGGCAACCGCATTTTTTTATTATTTTGAGTTGTTATCAGGAAGATGCTGCTGCCCATCTCCTGTTTCATTTCCCCTCTGTCGCCTCTTACGATACCCTCGTGACGATATGAGGTAGTGGATATTCTTACACCGTCTCTACACGGTTTATTAATAATAAATATATTTTAAATTCTTAAGTAAGGAAGTGATTAAGCCTCGTTGTCCTAAATAACTTCTTTTTTTTTACAGGTAAGTGTTGGCGCAGGCAGAGTTCCGACATCGCAAGCACTGTTTACTTCTGTCGGTTATAGTTTGGGTAAAAACATAAAGAATTGGGATCATATCAAAAATGAATTGGATTTTAGAACATCAGATATATTCCAAAATAAATACTTCTTCAGGCTGTAAAATTCTACTGCTAGATATGGCCTCTTCCGTTATTGGACGGATTTGTCTTAATCGTCACACTCGGCTGTTGGATTGACGGTCACTAGACGTCTCGCACCTGTGACGTTGTTGTCCGTTGCCGGTCTGAATGGCGTAAAATAGGTGATTATACCGCCATCTTTCGGGAGCCCACGATGTTTTAGATTTTTTCCATAGTTGCCTTTTACTTCAGCTACGAGACGAAATGGGATGACGGATTCTCAAATATAATAAATCTCTACAAAAGTAATAATAAAAAAACAATTCCTACTACTATTGATTTATATGAAATCATTTTCATCATAAACACTATTAGCATTTCAATGGTAATAATGCATTGTGGATAATGATAATGGAGTGACGACCTGGTAAGACATGCAGGAAGTCACTGGATGCAAGTGGCTCAGGACCGTGCTTTGTGGCATTCCTTGGAAAAGACCTATGTTCAGCAGTGGACTTGTGAAGGGCTGTAATGATGATAATAATGATGAATGAATTGTGGGACCTTACCTATGGCAGTCAGGTCAGGTTACCCAAGTCAGATCTAACGGCTCCCCAGGACAGGTAGTATCTCTTTACTAATGTCGTTAATAAAAATATTTTAAATACTTTTAACTTTTCTTGTTTCATCACCGGTAAGAGCTTACTGCCGAACATAGATTTCTCCCATTGTATGAAGAGTTTGTCATAATCGTCATGCTTGATCGATAACAGTACCAGACGTCTCGCAACTTTAATCTAGCTTCTCTCTTTTATATTTTTTTATAGAATAAGGGTGACAAACGAGCACACAGTCTACCTGATGGTAAGTGGATGCTATGGCCCATAAACATCTACATTTATCTTCGATTAAGAATCAAAATGCAGATGCGTTGTCACCCCTGAAGACTATATATAGAAACCCAGCAGCATTAAGCTGCTATTTTACGCTGGTATTCTGTGAGAGCGTGGTCCTACCCCAGTTGAGCCGACCCATTATGCTGCATCCATAACATAGTTGAAGCTTGGCTCTATCATGTAAAACATCTAGTATAAAAGAGATTGTTATATCGCCAATTATCATTTTCTTCATCATTATTCGTAAAAGGCTGCCTCGTTAGTCTAGTGATCGTAAACGCGACTGCTGTTCATGAGGTCCCGGGTTCGTATCCCGGGTCGGGTCAAAAAAAATTGAGGTTTTCTGTCGAGAAGTTCACATCAGACTATGAGAGTTAGGGAATGAAGAGTGCACATGTGCTAGCACATACACTCGGGCACTATAATCCTGCAGTGCGCAGATGGCTAGTCTCCGTTAAGACTGGCCATCTTAACCGAAATTTGGTCTGGAGGACATTACAATTATTATTATTATTCGTAAAAGTATATTGCTGAGCATGGGCCTCTCCCGTTTTATTTGGAGATGATTGACAATCGCAGTACCAAACGTGCATAATTTTGATGCAACGGTCTGGGTACTTTACGTCTGAAGTAAATGAGATGGTCTTACGCCATCTAACGGAAGACATTTTTCTGGTAGTTCCAAATGCCATGTCTTACTTATAACCATGGTATGAAATTGGGTGATGGATTTTATTACGCTGTCACCTCGTGGCACTTATGGGAATTTGATTTTATCTAATTAATTTTTTTATTTTATCTTTATTGCCATTTTTTGAAACCCTTAGTTAGAAAAATGAAATTAATCAACTCAAAATCTTATTACTACTTCAAATTAAAGATTATTATTATGACTACTTACATAGACATACGAGACATAGAGTCACATTTTAGTAAAGTTGTAAATATTTACTTTGCAAATATCCGCTCAATAAAATAAAATGATGTGTCTTACCTAGTTTGAAGAGCACCTCCCGCCCTCCCTCAATTGCGTGCACTATCCCCGTCACCACTAATCCCAGCACCACTACACTAGGAAAGACACACCACCGATGACAATACGACACGTGTTTCGCCTCTACACGAGGCATCTTCAGGTGATGTAGACTCTGCGGTGGCTGACCGCTAAGTAGTATTAAAGTTGTAAATATTTACAACTTTAATATAATGGATTTCCGCAAAGTAACGCCTGATTCTATTAATTATCACATTTTAGTTCAAAAGAAAAGTTTTTATGTAGCTACTAATTTGAATACTACAGATAAAAATCAAACACTCGTTTCGAGTGTCATTTTGATGAGCAATAGTTTCATCATTTATTCAACATTCTTTTCTAAGAATCTGATAGTTTCAAAAGTTTTGCAGAATTTAAATGCCAATATCTTATGTTATAGCTCTATTGGAATTCAACTTCCAATTGGAATGTGCAAGTTTTATTGGAAAATAAGAAAAGTTGAGCCTCATTTCAGGTACTTTACAAGCTGGGAAAGGTACGATTAACTTCAAAGACGCGACAGCTATTTGGTTAATTGGGTCTGAGACACAATTTTTTTTATAAGAAAAGCATATTTTAGAACTCTTTTTGCTGTATATAGAACCATTTTGTTGTTGTTATCTATTTATTATGAAATATCAAAATAATATAATATGTAGTTATACAAATAATTTTATACAAGTAAGGGTGAAAACCCAGCAGAAAGTCCACCTGATAGTAATTTGTACTATCAGGTGGACTTTGTTATATAAGTATATAATATATATTTCGTTTATAAGCTCCTACATCTGTCTTTGATTAAGTTTTTTTATAAAATGAAGTGACTAACGAACTTACAATCCACCTGATAACGGATTATTATCGAATGAATGTATGGAACAAGTTTTTTTTTTTTTTTATATTAAAACTTTAACGTAGGATTTTGTTCTGTGCCGTGAAGGCAGTTTACAAACACACATTGCACAAGGACAAACATAGAGACCCAGAACAATTATTTGTAAGCCATACAATTGTTTGCGTCCCTCATCGCTGCAACTCATTGCTAAACCACTGCAGAGAGCCGTCAATTTTTAACTTCCCGCTATGATTTTCAATAAATCGGGAAGTTATTGGTTTCACCCCAGGTTTCATCAGATCTCGACGTTTTGAGGTCCTAGGAAGCTATTCTGACTATTCCTACGAGGATGTCACTATGTCTGTATGTGTGTGTGTGTATGTGTGTTTGTGTGTCTGTGTGCTATTAATAATTTTATTTATTAATTCTATAATAAATAATGAAAAGTTTCCAGTAAAACGGATCTCCGGTCTTCTACACTCACCATACGAAATACAGCAGCATCAAGCTGCTATTTTCGCTGGTACCTGCTACTACCTGCTACCTCGTTCTAGCCGACCCATTCGTGCTACAACCATAATATAACTGCAGCGTGGCTCTACCACGTAAAAGAGCGTTTTTCAAAAAAAGTGTTCACTAGAAAATTACGTATCCTATGACTTTGGGCCCATATTCAAACAAGCTAAGGGTTTTAAAACTTATTTTTTTTAACCTAAAACGACAAAACAACTTAAAAATTGATTATTAGTGTATTCAAAACTACGTAAATCTGTATACTTTACATAAATATAGGCATTAAGAGAAAGACGAAAGGTGATTTTTTTAGTGTCCCTCCCTCGTTTCGCAAAGTTCCGAACGAAAAATATTAGTATTATCCTTCCCTTTTCTTCAATAATTGTATGTAATTTGGTAGGGTTATGTGATCCAAATTTGAAAATATTCCTTATTTATAGCTCTTTAAAGCACATAATATTATAAAATACTCTTTTAACTTGTCCCTTAAAATATCGTTAGTGGAAAATTCCATATATGCTACGTCGATTTTATGACTTAGAAAACAAAACAATAATAAACTAAGTGTTATTTTTTACTCTATTAGTAGTGTTTTAGCGAGCAAACAGTCATCATATTAGTTTTTTGATAGCAGTCGCGTTTGTGAAATGCAAGTGAATGGTTGGGCGTCACGTCGTCCCGATTTCATTTTCCACTACGAACTTGACTATTTGAGGTAAGTAATAATTTTTTGATATTAGAAATTTTGATGGCTAATTAGAAAAAGTGTTAAAAATATGAATTGAAAATAATAGTTAGTAAAATTACATCGAAACTGCTGAACTTAGAAGTTAGTATACAATTTTTTCCATTTGATGATAGATGGCGCTATTTTGATAATAAAATCGTTGTAGTTTCAAGTTATTTTACCAAGGTTATAACTATATTTTAAACTTTATTTTAAGTATGGTATTTATTTGAAAAAGATCCGTCATCTCGCCTATAACTAAGATATAACAGAAAAGTAACATCTAAAGGAAGGAAAATACTTAACCTTCTTTTTTCGAATTTCCGTAATCGGATAAAAAGTAACCTATAAGTTGCCCCGAGTTACTAACTACCTACATATAAAATTTAATGTAAATCGGTCTAGTAGTTTTTGCGTGAATCCGTAATACACAGACAGTCAGGCAGATAAAAATTCTAAAAACAACTAATTTGGCTTCAGAACCCTTTATTTTGTCCTCTGGACTTGTTTTTTCAAGAATATATTAGAATTACAGGCACTACTTTTCTACAGATTTATTATATGTATAGATTAAACATATAAATGTAAGTTATTTATATTATTTAATTTATTTGTAACTGAAGGCAAAATATAAAACTTTCTCCATTTGCTGATAGATGACGCTGTTTTGATAACTAAATCGGTGTAGTTTCAAATTATTTTACCAAGGTTATAACTATATTTTAAACTTTATTTTAAGTATGTGGTATTTATTTAAAAAAGACCCGTCATGCCGCATATAACTAAGATATAACAGAAAAGTAACATCTAAAGGTAGGAAAATACTTAACCTTCTTTTTTTGAACTTACGTAATCGGATAAAAAGTAGCCTATAAGTTGCCCCGGGTTACTAAGAGCCTACATACAAAATTTCATGTAAATCGGTTCAGTAGTTTTTGCGTGAATCCGTAATACACAGACAGACAGAAAAAAATTCTAAAAACAACTAATTTGGCTTCAGAACCCTTTATTCAGTCCCCTGGACTTGTTTTTTCAAGAATATATTAGAATTATAGACACGACTTTTCTACAGTTTTATTATTTATGTATAGATAGAATATAGATAGAATAATCCCATTAAAGACTACACTGTGCAATAAAACGTACCATAAAGTAGCGTAGAGGAATAGTTTTCATAGAAAAAAGTTGTTAAATTAAAAATTACTAATTATAAGTTTATGATTTTTAGACTGTTAATGTTTAAAATATATACAATGTCGCCCATCGGCAAGTGACCGCGGGATATTCTGCATGTACATGAAAATTATCGGTAAAAACCTAAAAGGGGGTCTATCTTAAATACTTTTTAAGTTATTGAATTTTAATTTTTGAATGATGTTGGTCACCTTGTTCCACACTTTTGCTCTAGCTCAATGCTACGGGCACGATTTCGATTCTGTTTTCTTATTTCATCAGGTTAATAAGTTGTTTTGTTGGATTACGTAACATTTTAGTTAAAATAAGGCGAATCATAAAAATAAACGTAGACAAAGACATTTTTTCTAAGCAAAAAAGTGATATTTATTTACAAAAACACGTGTAAGTACATAAAATGCCCCCTTAACATGGGCTTTTTACTCATTATTAATAATCTAGAGCATAACTACTACACATTTACAATACACTATCAATATCTATCTCTTAAAATTTTTAATAACAGCGTGTCAAAATTTGCTCCATATCAAGCAAAAAGGTCATCCAGGTAGAAACCGGTTCTTAAGACCGCTAGATAACGCACGTGCGCACTCTTCTCAGTTGGTTGTTTGTGCATCATTCAGTCGCTCGATTACTGATCCCGGACGTTACGTGTTTTTAATTTGTGCGCTATTTATCTTTTCGAGGACCATTCCTGTGCGTTTCAAGCATCGTAATGCTACGATTGCGTGATTTACCGCCTTCTCACGTAGCTGATATGCATTTTGTATACGGTTTTGTGATGGGAATGCGTTCTGCTGTCGAAGAGTACAAACGTCGTTATCCAGGTAGGCCAGTACTTGGGTACCGGTCCTTCATTGCTGTGCATCGTCGTTTTGTGAGCAAGGACTTCCGACAAAATGAGCCTGGCGTGGCACTTCACGTGGACATGGAAGAGGAAGTGTTAAGATTAGTGCGCGCTGACCCTATGACAAGCATTCGTCTCTTGTCAATAAGACTGAATGTACCAAGAATAACAATCTGGAGAATTCTTAAGAAAGAAGGCCTCCATCCTTATCACTTCCGGCGTGCTCAACATTTGGAAGATGTGGATTACCGTGCGAGATCTGTGTTTTGTAGCTGGATTTTATCGCAACAAAGAACCAATCTGAGTTTCTAAAGAAGATTTTGTGGACGGACGAGTACATTCACAAGGGCGGGTATTACAAACCACCGAAATCTTCATGTCTGGGCCGCTGAAAACCCACGTCAGAAGAAAAACATCTTTTCAGAAAAATTTTCTGTTAATGTATGGGCTGGAATAATTGACAATATGCTCATTGGCCCTTACGTATTGCCTCACAGGCTAGATCAACACGCATATTTAGATTTTCTCCAAAATACGTTGCCCTCACTTTTGGATGAAGTGCCGCTGGCAACGAGAAGAAGAATGCATCTGCAACTAGACGGAGCCCCAGCACATTTCGCACGACTGGTGCGAAATTATCTGAATGAAAATTATCCGCGATGGATCGGTCGAGGAGGCTCCGTTGCTTGGCCGCCGAGATCGCCCGACCTGACACCCTTAGATTTTTATTTATGGGATTCATGAAACAGAAGGTGTATGCCGCGCGCATTGAAAGCCGCGAACAATTAACGGCTAGGATTTTTGCTGCCGCAGAAATTAAAGAAAATCCTGCAGAATTACTGCGAACAACCAATAGTGTAGCCACGAGGGCTTTTATTTGCTTACAGGAGGGTGGGGCCATTTGAAAACTTAATTAATTAAAATTGTTGTTTTTAATCATGCCTGTTATTTTTATTATAAATAGGCATTTCTGCATTAATAGTTTTAACTCTATGTCGCCATGTCGTCCGCATCAATTATTTAAAGGGTGCGCACGTGCGTTATCTATCTACCGGTTTCAGGAACCGCTCTCTACCTGGATGACGATGATGCACAGCAAGGAGGGACCCGTTTTGACACGCTGTTATTAAAAATTTTAAGAGATAGATATTGATAGTGTATTGTAAATGTGTAGTAGTTATGCTAGATTATTAATAATGAGTAAAAGCCCATGTTAAGGGGCATTTTATGTACTTACACGTGTTTTTGTAAATAAATATCACTTTTGCTTAGAAAAATGTCTTTGTCTACGTTTATTTTATGATTCGCCTTATTTTAACTAAAAATGTTACGTAATCCAACAAAACAACTTATTAACCTGATGAAATAAGAAAACAGAATCAATCGTGCCCGTAGCATTGGAGCTAGAGCAAAAGTGTGGAACAAGGTGACCAACATCATTCAAAAATTAAAATTCAATAACTTAAAAGTATTTAAGATAGACCCCCTTTTTAGGTTTTTACCGATAATTTTCATGTACATGCAGAATATCCCGGGCGGTCACTTGCCGATGGGCGACATTGTATAAAAGTTTTAGTACAATTATAATATATTCTTGAAAGATAACAGAGTTTTAGTAATTATCCAAACTTTGTGATGTAATGGAACTTTTCAACTAACGCACCTTATTAAAATATAAATTTCTAGTTAAATAAAAGACTTGTCACACGTAAATTAGTATTTTTTTAAATCAATTAATTATAACGACTGATAAAATACATATTAATTATTAAATATTATTTTTTATCTCGGTGGAATCCCATTACGCAACGAACAGACTTTTTGAAAAAGACCCAAAAAACGGTTATCATTTCTTCGATCTATATGTTCCACCCAGCTCAGCTTACTAATCCGTAGGGCTATGTCGATTACTTTGGTTCTATTGCGGATATCTTCATTTCTAAGTTTACCACGCAGAGAAACCACGAGAATAGCCCTCTCCATAGCTCACTGAGCAACCTCCAGCTTCCTCATACGGCCAGCAGTGCCACACAGAGAAACCCCGAGAATAGCCCTCTCCATAGCTCGCTGAGCGATCTCCAGCTTCCTCATACGGCTAGCAGTGAGAGACCACGTTTCAGATCCATAAGTCATCACTGGCAACACGCACTGGTTGTATAATCTTGTTTTAAAGTTTTACAATATGCTTAACGTAAACAAATCTGGTCTAAGGTTTTTGTGTGATGTGCATTAAAACAGACAGACACAGAAAACATTTCCAATAACTTTTGTTTTGGATTCGATAGTATAGTACAGTACACCCCAATTAAAATTTCAAAAATATATTCAATGTACAAAAATTGTCCTCTTAGAGTTTTGCTTTAGTGTAATGTAATATAATAATATATATAAAAATAGAAGAAATTTTTATACTACTTTTTAACGTTATACAATAAAGACTTCAAATTAGAGAAGCGTATAGTTTACTTAGTTTCTAATTAAGTTTTAAATTAGTTTTAATTACAGAATTTACTTAAGATTATTTCTTAGCGTAATGTGGTGATATTTCAAGTAACATTTAATATTTAAAATAAGATTTGGTTGCTTAAATTTGAAATATTGTAATTTACTCGTATTAGAATACGATTAATTTGAACTGGGTCGGCATCAGAGGCAGTTGAATTAAGTAAGTGGCGCAAATATGAGTCTCTGAGAGATAAATAAATTTGCTATAGAGACTATCGGTCCGTGGGGTCCACGTGCGCTGAATTTCCTAAAAAAACTGTTATCCGCGACTGGTCGTCGCTGCTGGTGATAAGAGGGCTGGTTCTTTTCTCACTCAAAGGCTAAGCATGATATAACGGAGAGCAGGACTGTATGATAATTTAAAATTTTAGTTTTAGTTTTTCTTTATTAAGTATAGTTTTTTAAATATTGTGTGTAACCTTTTAGTTCTCAACTCATAGGTATCTGTTTTTTATATTTCTATGATTACAACTTGAAACAAACGTGGCATGTGACGCTTACAATCAGAATCACAAATATTATTGCCGTGGGTACAAGCTACTCGCTTAACCGACTACGAATGTCCTGCTGCCTTGCACTATTCGCAACGTATTAAACTGTATGGAAGACGTCACACTTCGTGCATCCTTTGTGCATCATGTATGAAACGCGCGTGTTTTGTACAAATTAAAATTACATTGAAATAAAACTAGTTTTACGGATTTTATCGCGTATATTAACTTATTTTATATTCCCGACGTTTCGAGTACTTTACAGCACCCATGGTCACGGGGGGGACTGAGATATTTGACGTCCCAATGTCATAGTTAACCACGGTTACCTCCAGATTAAAAATTATTAATTTTTGTTCCGATCTATGCAGTATGAACTTACATTATCTTGAAGTCTTGCAGTTGTATGCTTGGGTTGGGATTTAATTTTATTAATTATAGGATCCCAAGCAGATGGTAGCACCCAGCCATCTTCTCTATTGAAATTAGGATGTTTTTTGATTTCAATAGCCTCGCGAATCATCCTTGGAAGGAATCGGTGTTCTTTAGCGAGGATTTGTGGTCTATTAAATCTAATGTAGTGACAGGGGCGATCCTGTACATGTTCACAGACTGCAGATTTCCCAGAGCGTCGATTCTTCACATCAGCTATGTGTTCTTTAACGCGGGTTTTTATTGATCTTTTAGTTTGTCCTATATAAGAGAGACCACATTCACAATCAAGCTTGCCTCCTGCATCTTGCAGAGGGACATTACACTTAACTGATGGTAAAAACTGACTAATCTTCTTCGGCGGCTTGAAATATGTTTTAATAGAAGCACGCTTCAGGATGTAGCCAATCTTGTCAGTGACATCTCTGACATATGGCAGTACAGCAGGCACTCGCTCGACTGTGGCCGGCTTCACTCGTTCACTGTGACGTAGGCGCGGGACCCGAAGCTTATTGTCGTGCAAAACTTGCTTGACGTGTTGGAGCTCGGCGGCCAGGTGTTTACTGTCACAGATCCCTCGTGCTCTCTGAAACAAAGATTTACCCACGGTAGCTAACTGTGAAGGATGGTGTTTCCGAGTCAGTGGAAAAGCTAGTTTCCGAGTCAGTGGAAAAAAGCTTTCGTAAGACCCCTTCCTAAAGTATCCAATCCTACACTTCCCAATCATTTCCGCCCCATATCAGTTTTACCTTTCCTATCTAAAGTTCTGGAAGCCTGTGTTCATAAGCAAATTTCCACTTTCATATATAAACATAACCTGCTAAGTACTTTTCAGTCCGGGTTTCGTCCTGGTCACAGCACTACAACTGCCTTACTTAAAATAACTGAAGATATTAGAGAAGGAATGGAAAACAAGAAAGTTACAGTTGTGGTGCTCGTTGACTTTTCTAACGCTTTTAACACAGTTGACCATGATATCCTTCTTGCTATCCTTTCTTATTATAGGTTTGCACCGTCAGTCCTGGATTGGTTCTCATCTTATCTTCGCGGACGTCAACAGTCTGTCCACGTGGAGCAAATGACTTCACAGTGGGTTGACCTGATTTCTGGCGTACCGCAGGCGGTATCTTTCTCCTTTAATCTTCTCTATATTTATTAATTCCATCACATCTAATATTGATTGTTCGTACCATCTGTATGCTGATGATCTACAATTTTATGTACAGTCTGACATTTGTGACATCCATAACGCGATTAACAAATTGAATTCCAATCTCAAGTCAGTCCGTGATTGGTCCATGCGCTTTGGAGTGTCTGTTAACCTACGAAATGCCAAGCGGTGATTATGGGTAGCTCAAGGATGCTTGCAAAATTGATCCCACTAGCCTACCTCCGTCTGTTATAATGATCGCCTGATTCCGTTCTCTTCCTCAGTTAAAATCTTGGTCTCCATATTGATAGTACTCTGTCCTGGGGGTTCATATCACCGAAACATGTCGTAAAGTCGCTGGTTCTTTACGTTCTCTTTATCGCAAAAAATTTTCTTCCCTTTAAGACTAAAATTATGCTTGTACAGTTACTTATTCTACCGATCATTGATTATGCAGACGTGTGTTACTTGGATTTAAACCAAAATCTTCTTAACAAGCTAGAGCGCCTACTCAACAATTGCGTCAGATACATTTTCAATCTTCGTAAATTTGATCATATCTCTCACTATCGCTCTCGCCTTAAATGGCTCACTATTAAACAGAGGCGTGACTCTAGAATTTTGCTTGTTCTCTTCTCTATCTTAAATGATCCATCCACTCCTTCTTATCTCAGGAGAAATTTCAGTATATTTCCTCAACGCATGATAGAACTCTGCGGTCCTCATATAATAATAAACTAAGTATCCTACATTTTACTAATTTTGTTAGTAAATCCTTCACCATTCAGGCTGCACTGCTCTGGAACTCCTTGCCGATGACGTCAGAAAAACATCTAATAAGACTGCCTTCAAAGATTGGTACATAAGCACTTTATTGATAGTTAATATGGTCAATTTGGTTACCTTTGTTGTTATTTTATTTATAGGTTTATGTTATATATCTATTTGTATTTATAATATGTATATATTTATGTATCTATGTATTTGTATGTAAATATAATATATTGTCTGTATTATATTTTATAGTATATAAGCTTATTGTATTTATATATATAATATTAGTTTATTTTTAAGTTTATCAGTAGTTTTTTTTTCCTGGATTTACTCTATTGTTCATTTAATTTGTCACCTATCACTTAATTTCCACACGTCCCGGGTTGACTGGGAGAGAATGCCTAAGGGCATTAAGTCCGCCCTTTGTAGTCCTTTTATTAAGGTGCAATAAAGTGTAAATAAATAAATAAATAAATGGTGATGAGAGTCACCGTTTAAATATCTATCTGTATGGGTCTTTTTTCTATACACAGTGTGGCTCAAGGTGTTATCAGGATTCCGAATTACTAACACATCTAGAAAAGCTAAAGAGTTGTTTGCCTCTAACTCCATTGTGAACTGAATTTTAGAATTTATGGAGTTAAGATGGTCTAAAAATGCAGTTACTGTATCTAAAGGTAGAATTGTGAAAGTGTCGTCTACGTACCGCTTGTAGAGTGGCGATGGGCTCACCTGTATCTCCCATTGTCGCCGATATATTCATGGAAGACTTTGAGGAGAAAGCCCTACTTACTTCTCCCGTAAATTCAAGATAAACAACTTTACGCTTCATAGCATATAACTTATATGAAACAAGTTAAATATAACACAGGAAGTCCAACTTAATCACATGACTGAAAATAAAACACCAGATCATTTTAAATATAATTATTACTTGCCGCATCATGGTGTTGTACGCGAGTCGAGTCCCACCACAAAACTTCGTATGGTGTTCGACGCTTCGGCTGCAACTACTTCAGGCAAATCCTTCAATGATATTCAGATGGTAGGTCCAACTGTCCAGCTGGATTTACTTCCTATTCTTTTAAGATTCAGACAACATAGGTTTGTTGTAACGGGCGACATTGAAAAAATATATAGGGCCATTTTAGTGGAGCCTCGTCAGCGTTCGTTACTACAAATCGTTTTTAGGTTCGATTCTTCTGAACCCCTTAAAACTTATTCTCTGAATACAGTAACATACGGCACTGCTTCAGCTCCGTATCTTGCCACAAGGTGTTTAGTTTCCCTTGCTGATGAGTGCTCAGACTCCAAAGTTAGTGACTCTATTAAACGCGACTTTTATGTCGATGACTACTTAAGCGGCGGAGATTCGATTGAGTCAGTCATACAACTCTCTCGAGGTGTCATTAATACTCTCGAATCAGCAAAATTTTACCTTAAAGTGGCAGTCTAATAGCCTTGAAATTTTGGAGTCAGTCACCTATATTCAAAATAAGCGTTCACAAAAGGCTCTTAATCTTAATGAATTTTCAAGCAAAATAATAGGACTATTCTGGGACTCACATCTGGACAATCTTTTCTTTTCAATTAAATCAAGTGTTATGAACAAAATAATAAAACGCATTATTTTATCCATGTTGGTCCATGCATTGTTCAGGCCAAAATTTTACTTCAGCAGCTTTGGGTACATAAATGTGATTGGGATGAAGACGTTCCAGCTGAGATAAATCATCATTTATTGAAATCGTCACTTCACTTCCTCATCTAAACTCAATTCGAATTCCCCGTTGGGTTTTATATATCAGCGCTTCTTTGATTGAGCTTCACATCTTTACGGATGCTTCTGAGCGTGCTTACGGCGCCTGTATGTATGTTCGATCAGTCGCAGAAGATGGAACGGTTTGTGTTCGTCTGTAAGCCTCCAAAAATAAGGTAGCACCTATTAAGCCAACAACTATACCACGCTTAGAACTGTGTGGCGCTTTACTGGGGGCACGACTGTATACCAAGGTAATTAAGTCCCTTACCCTTCAATTTAGAAAATCATTTTTCCGGTGTGAAAACCGCTGATCAAGAGCTGAAGAGAGGCACCATGGTCTTAGTGAGGACGTCAATCGACCTTCTCTTCTTTGGCTGATGGGTAGAGTGATCGCCATAAGACCAGGATCGGATGGTCACACCAGAGTTGCCGACATTTTCACTACAAAGGGGACAATCACAAGAGCATTTAATAACATCTGCCCTCTTCCAGTATCTTGAAGCCTTCTTGCTTCAACCCGGGGTATATGTTCCTGACGTCACTGCCCATTATTCTCCTCGGCTCGTATCGTCGGGCAGCAAACCTCAAACCGGTTCTGCGAGCGCTTCACGACCCCACCACCATCATGGACAACGCGGCACTACAACGCACGACTTGCTCGGAACCACCCGGTCACGAACGCACGCATTACGGCTACCTCTTATGTACCAACCAATAAATTACCTATATACAGTCTACATATTGAAGTACTTATTTAAGTCAAGAATTCCACCAGCACAAGTGGAGCTTGATACTTAACACTAACTTATCTACTTAACCTACTATTTTGCCACTGTGCTTGTCTCCACCTAGCCACTTTAATTCGAATTCACAGGTTAAACAAACCAAATACCTGGTTCGATTCCCCGCTAATGAAAAATTTACTTAAATGAAATGTTAACAATGATAGAGTTATGCTTTTTTATACATCGTGTAGGTACGAGTATGTTTATTATTCTGATGTATTCAGTTATGACCTATTCAGATCAGTTCAGTACTAAGTTAAGTTCAGTACTAAGTTATTTAAAAAAATTAGGAATGAAACATCTTACCGATCTAAATCCTCCGTGACCTTATGAGATTCTCCAAGGTGCATTAACATGTTGCCGTATTCACGAGCACTATAAACGTACGCGTTAGGCATTATTAAAACAAAACAAGAAATGCAAAACGTAACAACAAGAATAATAACAATAAGTAATAACAAGTAATAAGAACAAGAATTTAATAAACAAAACCACTGTCACTCCAAGTGATAGTCAACACGCAACTGTCTCAAAAACTAAAATTAATAACCAATCCCGCCAAAACAAATGCCTACCGTTCCCGTGCGTCCTAACGTCCTTGCGGTAAGCACTTTGATCATTTCCACAAATCGTTAAAGCGTTACGACATTGCCAGCTTTAATTTTATAAGTTTATTTATCCCTACGACTAGTCTTCATATGGAATTTAGAAGTTATAGTTGCATTTTTTAATACAATTGGACAATCAAATATACCCTGACTCAACAAGCAGTTCGTTACTACAAAAATGATATTGAAATTAATAAACGTACCTAATTGGTTTACAACTACACTTACACAATTATAAACACTATTTCGTCGTTATCTTTGATGTTGTACAAGAAAATAGAAATGAAATAGTACTGAATAATTTAATAGTTAAAATCAATTGCAATTATCATCAACAGTTAATTAATCTATCAGAATTAATCTAAAAAATAATTCTTATACTTTATTGTAATTGACTTTCCGTTATTAATCCGTCAAATACTTTGAATTTAAAAAGAGGTACGTCAAACTATTAAAAATTACATGCAAGTTTTATTGTGATTGCCGCCTCTAATTCTTATATCGCCTGCAACCAAATCTTAGTAGGTAAATTTTGGTGCAACATGGCAGCGTTGCCAACACCAATTTGTCAAATTCTCCGAAAATCCATGTCAAATTCCCCAATTTAGGACAAAACTTCAACAGATACTCCACAAATTCTCCTCAATTTTATTTTAAGAAATGAAACAATTTTCAACAAATTTTATAAAATTTGTTTACTAACATTTTTTTTCTTATTTACCGAAATATTTTTTTCACACTTTTCGTAGTTTTGTAACAAGCATTTTACTCCATGGAGTATTTTTAATTCCTTCCCTTGTTGCTATTAAAAATACCACAGTATCTGCATTTATATGCATGCGATTCTCTGCATTAAAATTAAACAACAAAGAAATGAAAAGCACTAAATTATACACAAAAGTTGCCAAAATATATCCGAAAATTACATTAAAAAAGGGAGTCATTCGATATTCATAAGTAACCTAACAAAAATGTTAAGATAAGTATTTAGATTTCATGAAAAAAGTTCTGACTTGGCCCGGGCTATCGATTTTCAAAATTCCCGCGATTTCCTCGCATAATACAAATCCCCATAAAATCCCCAACCAACTTTAAATTCCCCGCAAATTGGGGAAATCCCCACACGTTGAAAATGTGTGCGCTGCCGCCGCCCGGCGGCAGCGTGTGTGTGAAAGGAAAGGGTAGAGTGAGTAGTAATACCTAATGCATTGTTTCGTCAGTTTCGTACCGAGCTAGATAAAAGAGTACGGCGTCCGCGCGAATATTGACCCTAGTCAGCTGATTCAAATTACACTATTGGTTTTATGTTTAAGTATTTTCATGATTTTTTAAATGAAATTATCGTTTCATTTAGCTGTACTAACATGATGAAGCGTGAATAAAGCTAATAAAACGTTGTGAAAAGATTTTTTTTCCTCGGGATCAATTTTCTTTCTGACCCATCATCAAAGGTATCGTTAGTACTATCGTCTGTCTTCATTTTCGGAAGCGTTTCACAAACACCCGGTATAACTTTTAACATTACTAATATTCGTGTTATACACTCCAAGGAAAATTAAAAGTTAAAACTGCTTATGTTAGGAGTGAATCACGGCGGTAGTCAAATGGCGAATATGAACCTTTAAGTTTCATAGTCCGTACCCTTTATCATCAGGCTACAGTCGCTACTGTGGTTTTGTTGATGGCTCTACATATTTTTGAAATATTTTGTATACATTATTTCTCAGAAATGCAGCTTTCAACAAAATGTTTTTGTAAATCAATATTTTATAATATGATTCATAGTTAAGTGGATAGGTTAAGGATCAAAATAACGTTGCTCCATCCATCCATAACAACCTATAAAAGTCCACTGCTGAACTTGGGCCACCCCCATAGATTGCCTCGTAGGTAGGATTTTGCCATAGTTGCCACGCTTGACAGGCGGGTTAGCAACCGCAGCTTTTTTAATATTTTGAGTTATAATCAGCAAGATGCTGCTGCCCATATTCCGTTTTAGTTTCCCTCTGTCGCTTCTTACGACACCCACGAGACGATATGGGGCAGTGGATATTCAAGTTGCTCGCGTTCATAAAATTGAATCAGTCCATAAAACTCCACTGCTGGACATGGGCCTCTTCCGTTGAAAGATGGATTTGCCTTAATCGTCACCTTGACAGGCAAATTAACGATCGCAGTATCAGACGTCTCGCACCTTTGACGCTGTTCTCCGTCGCCGGTCTGGATATTTTACGTCCAACGTAAACAATTTTTTTCATAGTCGCCTCTTACAATACCCTCGGGAGGAAATGGGGTGATGGATTCTATTACGCCGCCACCACACAGCGGGTTCAGTTACTAAGACTTAAATTATTTTTAGGGTAAAGTGAAAGGGCAAGCTGTGTTTCACAAATTTATATATTAAACACAGATATCTAATATATAAAATATAAAATCAACGCTTGTTTGCCTTGACATACACTCAGCACACTATTGAGAAAGGAACACACAAAATTTACAGCTACTTCAGTCAATCTGTCGGTAATTATTTATTGGCAGGATTTTGAAATACTTTGGCGACAATATCTGCTCTGTGCGACTGTTTGACCACATACTATTAAATGTTTGACATTGGCTTGTACATACTCTGACACATTGGCAGTATAAACGTAAACAATTTAAGTTCCATTTTATTTTATTTTATGTATTTGTAAGTGGCATTCTCGAGTGGCAGCCTCGTACATGTAAGCGAAGTGTGGAGTGTCCCCCCACTATATGGAGTGACGACCTTCTAAGATATGCAGGAAGACATTGGATGCAGGTGGCTCAGCACCATGCTTTGTGGTATTCATTAGGGGAGGCCTATGTTTAGCAGTGGACTTGAGAGGGGCTGCAATTAAGATGATGATGACTGTATATGTAACAAATATTATATACCTAGGATATTAGCTTTCTGCACTCCTTATCCATAAACTTTTAACTATGTCTAATCTCACACTCCTCAGTGCACGCAATTTGTTCAAAAAGGGGTACAAAATTTACTTATTACATCACTTACATAAATAATATAATTTTAAAAACTTAAAGTTTTAATTATATTTTGTTGTTATGTAACATTAAATAATTTTCCCTTGTGATACCAATTTTAATGAAAAATGAGCAACCAAAAATTGGGTCAGCCTATTTTCAGCATATACTGCAGGCTTCAAAGGAACAACGACCAGCATGCGGTAGGCAAAGTAGAAATTAAAAAATAAAAGTCATGTACGTAGTGAGCGACCTCAATCAACTCTAATACAAGCTCACCATTTAATATTTCTTGAAAACTACGACTACTGCGGCAAATAAAGCACACCACATTTATAAAACAAGATGATTATTTATTTATTGAGCGACCTCAATAAGCTCTAATGAAAGCAACCTTAAAATATATATCTTGATTAATATACAACATAAATGTGTTACTTTATCGAAGTAAGTTATTAATATGTTGTATAATCTAAGTTTATTGAATCTGTTATATTTGAATAATGAAAATTACACACACATTTGATGAAAGAAAATTGGTATCGAAGGAACCTTCATTGCTTCAAGAATCCGATCTAGATCAAGAGAGGGTGATAGATTATCTCATGATTCAAAGAACAGGGCACTAAAAGGCACTTCTCCATTCTTCTTATTTATGGAAACCTAAAAATCTGCTGCTGGACATGGATCTCTCCCGTTGCAGGTAGTCTTATTCGTCAAGCGTGGCTGGCAGTTGGTAGGTTCGGTGCTAAGGGTCTCACACCTTCGATAGATAGCGGTCATACCACTATCTATCGAAAGCCATAAGATTTTTCTGGTATTTCGTATAGTCGTCTCCCAGCCGATCCCCGCCGTCATCGTTAAAATTGTTAGTTGCAATTTAAAGTGCTCGTTTATCACGTGCTCGTGGTAAAGGAAACCAGCGTGAGGACAACTGCATGTCTGAAGAATAAAATATTCTGAGGCTTGTAAAGTCCGTCGACACGTACTATGGCAGTGCGGTGGGCTGATTACTCCATAACTCTTTCAGAAATGGATGGAGGACTGTGCCCAGTAATGAGACATAATATATAGGTTGAAACTAGTTTTTCAAATTGTATTGAATAATATCAGCAACGATGATGACATGGTACTTACTAATCCTTCAATCAAGGGAAAGGATATTGGCCATATGCGAACATTAACAGGAACAAAACGACGTCGATAATGATGTTCCGTTCATTAGGGGAGGCCTATGTTTAGCAGTGGACTTGAGAGGGGCTGCAATTAAGATGATGATGACTGTATATGTAACACATATTATATACCTAGGATATTAGCTTTCTGCACTCCTTATCCATAAACTTTTAACTATGCCTAATCTCACATTCCTCAATGCACGCAATTTGTTCAAAAAGGGGTACAAAATTTACTTATTACATCACTTACATAAATAATATAATTTTAAAAACTTAAAGTTTTAATTATATTTTGTTGTTATGTAACATTAAATAATTTTCCCTTGTGATACCAATTTTAATGAAAAATGAGCAACCAAAAATTGGGTCAGCCTATTTTCAGCATATACTGCAGGCTTCAAAGGAACAACGACCAGCATGCGGTAGGCAAAGTAGAAATTAAAAAATAAAAGTCATGTACGTAGTGAGCGACCTCAATCAACTCTAATACAAGCTCACCATTTAATATTTCTTGAAAACTACGACTACTGCGGCAAATAATATTATTTTACGTGGTAGAGCCATGCTGCAGCTATATTAATAGTATAGTTGTAGCACGAATGGGTCGGCTCGACCGGGGAAGGACCACGCTCTCACAGAATACCAGCGTAAAATAGCAGCCTAATGCTGCTGTGTTTCGTATGGTGAGTGTAGAGAACCGGAGACCCTTTTTACTGGAAAAGAGGCATTCTATCTTAGTCCTCACGGCTGACAACGCATCTACATTTAAATTCGGAAACGAAGATAGATGTAAATGTCTATGGGCCACAGCAACCACTTACCATCAGGTGGACTGTATGCTCGTTTGTCACCATTATTCTATAAAAAAAAAAAAAGCACACCACATTTATAAAACAAGAGGATTATTTATTTATTGAGCGACCTCAATAAGCTCTAATGAAAGCAACCTTAAAATATATATCTTGATTAATATACAACATAAATGTGTTACTTTATCGAAGTAAGTTATTAATATGTTGTATAATCTAAGTTTATTGAATCTGTTATATTTGAATAATGAAAATTACACACACATTTGATGAAAGAAAATTGGTATCGAAGGAACCTTCATTGCTTCAAGAATCCGATCTAGACCAAGAGAGGGTGATAGATTATCTCATGATTCAAAGAACAGGGCACTAAAAGGCACTTCTCCATTCTTCTTATTTATGGAAACCTAAAAATCTGCTGCTGGACATGGATCTCTCCCGTTGCAGGTAGTCTTATTCGTCAAGCGTGGCAGGCAGTTGGTAGGTTCGGTGCTAAGCGTCTCACACCTTCGATAGATAGCGGTCATACCACTATCTATCGAAAGCCATAAGATTTTCCTGGTATTTCGTATAGTCGTCTCCCAGCCGATCCCCGCCGTCATCGTTAAAATTGTTAGTTGCAATTTAAAGTGCTCGTTTATCACGTGCTCGTGGTAAAGGAAACCAGCGTGAGGACAACTGCATGTCTGAAGAATAAAATATTCTGAGGCTTGTAAAGTCCGTCGACACGTACTATGGCAGTGCGGTGGACTGATTACTCCATAACTCTTTCAGAAATGGATGGAGGACTGTGCCCAGTAATGAGACATAATATATAGGCTGAAACTAGTTTTTCAAATTGTATTGAATAATATCAGCAACGATGATGACATGGTACTTACTAATCCTTCAATCAAGGGAAAGGATATTGGCCATATGCGAACATTAACAGGAACAAAACGACGTCGATAATGATGTTCCGTTCGCACAGAGTCCCTGAGAGGATTTCGTTGGAATTTCTAGACGGTGAAACTTTTGAAGGATTGGATCAGTTTGGGTACCTGGGGCATATTCTGAACGAGGATTTACGCCATAACCCTGATATAGAACGCGAACGGTGTGTCTGGATGTTCGTTGTAATATACTTACACGCCGGTTTGCATAGTGCAGTGTGGCAAGGCTGACCAAATGCTTCTATACGTGTCAGTTTTGGTTGGAAAGCACCAAAAGTGCACGTAGCAGCATCAGAGTTCATTTAAATAAATCATACCCCATTTTGATGAAACTACCTTAATACTGTAGTCCGTCTAGCATATTTTCCGACGTCAGGGTGCCGGAATACTTCACAGTTGTTAGACCTTAGGTTGCAACTTTTGGTCCTCACTGGAATCCCACACTAAAATACTGGCATGCCATACATCGTGACAGAACTCTAAATAGATTTTACTAAACGCCGTTTGGGGCAAATTTTCATATTATTAATATTAACTTATTGTTTTAGTTCAATTTTCTATCTTTTATTTCATTTTTATAATTTAATTTTTATTTAATTGTTTTCAACATTTTGTAATGTTTACATCTTCTAAGCGAAATGGGAAATAAATGCGTATTATTATTATTTGTATATATGAATTATATATTCATTCCATTTGTGTTATTATTATTTGGTTAATTAAGGAAAAATTAGCCACTTCGTCTTCACCATCAGTCATCAAATATGTGCCGTGTGGAGGCGTAAAATAATCCTTTACCACATTTCATCCCGTGGGTATCGTATGATGCTCCAATGGAATATTCCCAAAAGATCTTAAAGCTCTATAGACAGCGGTATCAACATCTCGTTATCGCTATGGTAAAAAACTTAGACAGGCGAATGAAAGCTGCATCAAATGTACAAAATAGTACTGCGATCGCAAATCAGGCACCAAAGCGTGACGGTTAAGGCTCCTCCTCCTCCTAAATCCTCCCTACGATGGGAGAGGTCTATGACGTTGTTTACTGTAAATTAGTAAATAACCAAAAGTAAGTCGCGGTTTATTAACAGCGGTTTAAAATATCCCAAGGAGAGATGAGTTAGCGCATCAAGACAAAGTTAGACAATTAGCAAAGTTTTCTCATTAAGCTAGGATAGTAGTTGATGTCAGAGTGTCTCAAATATGATTTTTTTGAAATATACCTTTTTAAATATAGTACCTATTAATAGACTGAAATCTTCCGTCATCATTATTATAACCCAGCATAAGTTAACTGCCGAACAAAGGAATCACTCCATCTAGTGGGGGACCGCCCTAAACTCCGCTTACAGTACGAGCCTGCCACTCGAGAAACTTTCTTTCCCATCGGTTGTTGGTTCTTCGATAATTAAAAAAGTAAAGTAACAGATTCTATTTATAGTACTGCTAGGCACAGATCGCTTTCTCTCTCTTCAGAGGGTAGGGCAAGGACAAGCCTATCGCGCGTTCCATTGCGAGTTAATTCACATCTCAAGAGAGATCAAACTCTTTTCACTGGCGTTCTGTTCGTATATATGACGAATACGTTACCGAATAGTATTCTGTCCAATAAAGTAAATATAATAATAATTTATTAATATTGACAATGATAACGAGGATATTATCGGACAAAAGTTGTCAATTTCCGTAACTTTTATCATCGTTATACAATTATCAGGCGTCTCGAACTCGAATTTAAAACCAATATGTGAAGTTGTCATTTTGTTTAGTGAGAAAATTAGTATAAACAAAATAGAAGTAAAATCTAGAAAAATTAAGTAGTCTTTAGTATTTAGTAAATTAAGCAGTCCCCATGCAGATGTGCACGACGCATATGACTGCACTAGGGCACATGAGTAAAGAAACCGACCTTACTCTGTAACTGGGGAGTGTGGTTTTTATTTTGAATGAGTTTCCGTTTCTGTCTGTGCATTACGGTAGAGTTGTTAATTTTTGGTCCTATTAAATGTTAAAATTAATATCGTCAGTATTCAGTGTTTTCATTAAAATTGTTAGCTGACTCTAACACTTCCAAACTTGAAAATATTGGAATCTATTCGCCCACCTAATCGGTGAAAGTTTGTGGTTCCGTGGTGTTGTACTGCTAGTACACTAAACCGGCAGGCAAAAATGGTATTCTACAACCTGTGTTGAATGAGACCGAATATTATCAATGTCATTCAAAATTATTCTTTAATAGTAGAAAACACATATTATGAATATTATTTCCATTAAGTACGGTTAAAATTATGGAAACCGCCATTTTAAAACGAATTTATTTTTGGTGGTTATGTAGGAATATTTATTCTTTCCCAGTGAAAGCCATAAATGTTGATAAAAGGGAAGATATCTGACATATTTCCCTTTATTGACATATACGGTAGTAGAAAGACATAACTACTGAATGCGACTAGTATTGTTTTTTAATTTAAATATGTGTTTTTAACTCTTTACTCCTTACTGGCACGTACATGGCATAAAATATTTTTACTCTTTTTTCCAATATATTGATATTCATATTTCTCAGTTATCTGATATTTTATAAAAAAAATATTCAGTATTATATAATATCATTCAACCAAAGTTATTTTAATTTAGAATATGTTCTGAATATGGTAAAGGTCTACGAAAATGAAACAAAATGTATTGTCAACATTTTATTACATGTTATTTTTAGTTGTTTTATCATAGCGGAATTAATATCATATTATTATTTGATGTCGATATTAAAGTCATGTTCTGCAAATAACCCTGCGACACATTGTAAAAGAAATTTAATTATATTAAATTTGTATAACATTTGTTCATGACAGTATTATGAACAAATGTTTGTGTTCAGTGTTAAAATTAAAAAAAAAAAGTTTTAAAAGGCACACAAATGATAAGGGAAAGTCTGTATTATATTAGCAAATACAAATTATGTAATTGAATTTTTATTTATTTTTAATAAAGAGGTTGAGTAAATATAATATTTAATTTAATTAAAGATCCTTGAGTAATTTATATTGTCGTGTGGTTGCGGCTTAAGAGAATCCATCACGCGAGTCCAGTGTATGTCGTAAGAGCGACTATGGTAACCTAGAAGCATATTATGGCTTCCAATAGATATATAGCTTTCTAATTTAACCATCCCGTTACCGCCAGATATAAAGTAACCAGGCCAGCGAGCAAGACATCTGGTAATGAGATCGTCAATTCACGTGGCGATTAGGAAAATCCTACCTACAACGTAAAAGGTCCAGGTTCATTAGTAGATTTTTTTACGGACTGATTATTGCTGATTATTTTTCTGTTATATTAAGATAGTAGTAAGTACATCTATCCTTATTATGGAAAACATTATACCGATAGGGAATAAAGTTACATTTCAAGTGACGCCAAAGCTATGCCATGTTAACGCGCACTTACATGTAAAATCATTTGCCAAAAACATGGTATAAGCACATGAGTAAAGAAACCGTACCGTATAAGTGCATATTATGTATGCGTCCAGTCGTGAATTTTTACGGACTGATTTAGAAAAAAAGTAGTAGATTAACAGCGTCACTTGAAATTTATGTTGAGTTCTGTCTTTCTTTGTAGCTCTAAGTTATATTTTAGAACTATTTGTGAAATTAGCAAGGGCTTAGATGTTCCAATTCAAACTTATTTATTCGCATATTATTTACAAGTTTCAAATCATATCTACATTAATAACTGAACGACGACAACCTACAAAAACTTCTCGGAATAATTTTTTGAATTTCGAAAAGTAAAAAGCAAAATTGGAAATTATTTGATTCAGTTTCCCTTTCGGATTGTCGGTTTGGTTGCGCTGCGACTCAAGAAATTGTAACTTACATGAATTTACACTTAAATTTTGACCTAATTTATTCTTTTACTTTATTTTTATCTGACATTCATTTTGGTTAGTACAGTAATTCGTTATTCTTAAATGGAATAATTTCTTTAAGTAGGTACTATTTTTCGGTAATTGAATAGAATTGTCTGTTTCCATTAGTATAAAAACTAGTGAACATTCTCAATATTTAACATAAAACCTGTATAGTTTCACTTTATTTGTGACAAATTTAAAGAAAAAAATAAATAAACGCAACTGAATCTTATACGGTGTGCTTATAATATTGGCTAGTTATTATTTGAACTTCTAGTTGTTAATGTTCAGAAAACTTATTTGAAAGGAATAAACATTATACCATATTACATCCGATTACTTTCACTAAATCTAGGGGTAAAATATTATCGCATAGGTACCTTTTTTAAACTCCACAGAAAGGCAATGCCTTTTGGAGAATACGCCATCACGCATGTATGCATTTATATTATGGAATTGACAATGTTACACTAAATACAGATACCGGGTGGACTTACAGCGTCAACAAAAAAAAAGCTTTTAACAATAAAAACAACAACTCGCAGTCCATGGTATTGTTACCAGCGGATGAGGACGAGGTTGCAAAATTAATAATATCTCTCCGTAATGACTGTGCTGTGGGTTGGGATGGAATATCCTCTAATCTCCTTAAAAGGCATATTAATGTAGTTGTCCCACCCCTGACATATATCTGCAATCTGGCTCTCACAACCGGAAAATTCCCTAAAGCTTTTAAAAAATCGATTATACACCCGATTTATAAGGGTGGGGACAGAGACCGTGTCAATAATTATAGACCTATATCTGTGCTGCCTGCCTTGTGATAAATCGCCACCAATCGTTCATCAGCACGCCATCCTTTAAAACTGTGACTTTCAAAACCCCGCGTCTTCTCGGACAGTCCGTTGGATAGATTTTAGAGCAAATGACACACATTTATGTCATTTCATTTCATCAGAGACCTAACTTAGTGTGAGGTGTGAATTACTATTATATCTTATAGTGCAGCGAAGCGGGGTGTGCGGTGTGCAAATCTAAGATGTTGTATGCAGTTTTGTTATTGCTATGTGTACTCCGGCTGGTCCAGTTTTTGAAGTATAGTAGCCAGGTACTCTAAATACTACTCGTAATTAACGCAGTTGTCTCATTTAATTTAAAAAAAAAGTAGGATTTTCACACTAGAATTTTCTTCTGTCTCATGTAGGCATTTAAAATGCGTGAATTGCACATGAGAAAACATTCAGACTGGGAACAGTTACTTGTAGGTCATGCAAATGCTAATACTATGCGGTATTCTAACATATATATGAATTAAACATTCAACTCTATAAACGAGTATTCTTATCTTATATAAATATAAGCATGCGTGTTAAATTTGCTTTGTTACAATGAATTTAATTCAAAATCAGGAACTGGAAAATAATTGAATAAACTACGCTTAGTAAAATATTATTTTGGAGCTGTTTTGGAAAGACGAGCCGTCTTATAAAAACAACTCGATTTATATCGATTACTTTCATTTAGTAACAAACAAAGTTATTTGAAGTGAACTGAAGAAAGGGAAACTGTCTTTTAAGTTTCTGTACCCAGAAGCCGATAAATTTTATGCTTCATGAAATGTAAATTATAGGTTGTTCTTTGTTGGAAATGAATTTTAGTTGTTGGAACTGTGCACACATTTAGTAAAGCACGTAATTTTGGCGGCAAATAAGTTTTTATTTTTCTTCTTTATACACATGTTAAAGTTTACGGCTGGATATGGACGTCTAACGTTGCTAGCCAGAAACCATCACCCCATTTCGTTTCGTGGATGCCGTGAGAGGTCAAAGCCTAAAGATTTTTCTATCCGTTTCCCATTGATGGGAAAAGAATAGAAAAATCTTTAGGCTTTGATAGATATTAGTAAATCTCCTTTACGCTGGACGTAAAATACCAAAACCGGCGATGGACAGCGGTGTCAAAGGTGCGAGACGCCTGGTTTTTCAATCAATTCGTCAAACCGCCTGCTAAGCATAGCGATTAAGGCAAATCCTCACTACAACCTTTTTTTAATATTCATCGAAAAACGTAGTATTGTAACAAAGCATAATATCTTATTCATAACAGACCTGACAGTTTTTAAAAGTAATACTGATATTATGATTAATAAAAAAAGCCGACTTTCACAACAAAAAGGAATTAAATAAGGTTTACCTAATAACTACTTAAGTCGGTGCCAAGACATAGTGTATTGAGGCATTAAAGCCACGACTCTAGAAATTTGTTATGTGGATTTTTTTTTTTGTTTTTGAACTCGGATTTACTTTTTTATAAAGTATTTTACCCTTTTGAGTGGATTAAGTAATATTACAAGTTCAAGGTAACAACTAGGATGTCGTCAAAATATTTACATTAAAAACTGCATTATCTATTTTGTCACTCTTGAAAGTCCTCCTATTTAATAAACGAAGTATCCTTAAAATCTTTTAGCCATTTCCGACAAATCGGTGAACATTCATAAAAATTACCATCTCGATCTTACCTTTATAATACGTTTTCCATGCATAATAAAAATTGTTTTCAAATAAAAGTATCAGTTTTATCCATAAGTGTTTTCTCTTAATATTAATGTGCTTTTCATTACGTATTAGTGTGGTTTAAAACTAATAGACCCAATTTAATGAGACCGGGTAGCGTGACTTTGTCAGAAGTGGATGGAAAGGCCCAACGTCTATTGCTTCGCGTTCGAGGTGTGCAATACAAAAATTTCCTAATTATGCGAAAATGAAGTATATAAAGAAAAGCCATTCCCTATGTAATAATACAGAAACGGATTCAATTTGGAAATAAAATGTTCTAACCACTAACCTTTGCTAAGGTTTTTAGGACGTACTAAGGGCATTTGTGGACTCACTCGAATCTCGTTAATACGAGTGAGCACAAAAGCCCTTGTTCGTGAATACAAATTTTGTGTTTCTGTTTTCTACGAACAAAATGAGAACGGATCGGAATAACGAATGATCGTTTGTGCAATAATTTATGATCCGAACGACATTTCATAGCTTATGTCCGTTTATACGCGAGAAATTCATGGTTATTAACGATACAAAAAATGATGAATACAAATCCTATTTTCAAGAATACGAACTAAATAGTGAAAGTATAAGTGAAAGTGTAATATTATGTTCAAACGTGTATGTTATTATTAATCAACGGTTTATTATGAAATTGTATTATATTAAATTAACAAATTATAAAAACAAAATGTAAAAAGTGATATCTCTTTTTCATTCTACTTAAGTATATTATACTTATACTCTTACTATACTTTACTATTACTTTAAACACAAAGTAAGGATAGAATATATTACTAGAAATAATAATTTAAATTTATAGATTGGTAGCAAACTACAATTTAATGAGATTTCATCGTCTGTCGACTTACTACTACGTAATATTCTTCTCAAGTGAATAACTTTCCTCGAAATTAACAAAGTTTAGCCTCTTTCAGGTTCCGAAGTCTAAGAAAATGTAAATTTTGATGAAATTCGCGAAGTCTTAAAAGCATTATCGGTTTGAATTATTTTTTAAGTGTGAAGTTGTAACATCGTAACATAACATATTACCTCGTTTAATATTTGAAAGTTTTATTAGTTATAAATTATTTAACATTACAGAAGAAGACTAAATATAATGTAGAATGTAAGTGACACATGACTTATATTGGGCTTAATTTATATTTACCTTACATTTTATATTTAAGTAACCGTTTATAACATACGCCTAAAAGCTAAGTCGTGCAAATCTTTTCAGGCAAAAGCAAAAGGTAAACTGTTAAGACTGTAGCAGTTAAATTAATTGTGAAGATAATATGCTCTTTGGCGCTGTGCTAGCCGTAACAGTTTGTACCTGAACACTTTTGCTTGTCCGCCCTATTATAGATGAATACCTATCTATGGCAACGATCAAAAACGTGCGTAAATTTCCAATAATTGTAAGCCGTGGTAGTTCAAGAGCTAAGTGCTTGCTCTAAATTTTACAATATGCAGGTTTGATCCTCACCGGCAGAAATTAAATTGTTAATTTAAATTTTTATTTGTCACGAGTCAATGCATTGTCTCGCCGAGATGAAAGAAAACATTGTGAGAAAATCTGCATGTATGAGAAATCACACAAAAACTACAAGACATTTAAAGATTGCAACACATATTGAGAAAGCGTGGCGGATATTTTCGTGCCCTAAAACTCTCTCAGAAATGAGAAGGTCTGTGCCCAGCAGTAGGACTTATAAAGGCTGCATCTTTACTTTATAACGTAAGGTTTTAAAAGAACTACGAATATATCCGCGTCTCATCACTATCGTGAAAAAAAAGACTGGAACTTTCCTTACCCTGAATACGTTCTGGCAGAATTATTTAGTAATATAAGAAAAATACAATTTTATATTTTAATTAGGTGACATATTTAACACAGAAATAATCATTTTTTACAAAGAAATAATGATGAATACAAAGCTCTGCTGAGCAAAATAAATATAAAAGGATGAGGTCCTGATGACAGATGATGACGATTTATTTAACGCAATATTACTAATTCATTACCAGGTGGCACACTGACGCGATACCTTATTCTCTAAAAGACGTTACCTGACGGTGGACTTAAAAATATCATTAGTGAAAGATGTATTATGAAGGATGATTCTTTTTCGAAATATTTTTTAGTTCAAAAACCACAAGAAACTAGTTAAAATTAAGCATTCTCTAAAAAATTTGATTACGTTGATTTTATTTGTAAAACCATACCGTATATTATGTTATAACTTTTATATTATAATATAATATACACAACGGCCTTTATAAAACTAGCAATCCTTTAATTTTAGTTTGGATATATATAACTTTACTCTACATCATCTTCTTTATTAGACTAATTATGAGAGTGTAATTTTAAACTGATACCTTTAGTTAACAATGATATTGTGACATCGAACACCACAGTCCCCTCATAACTATGGGTGCTCTAAAGTAATCGAAACGTCAAAAATATAAAATAAGTCAATGAAACGCGACAAAATCCGTAAAAAATACATTCATTCAATCTGTAGTGTTGACGTAAACATAAGAAATCGTTTCTTTCGGTCCATATTTAATTGGAATATTTGCACATTCCAGAATGGAACATTCGAAAGTCTTTTTCATGTATTCGCTATCTCGGGAACTCATACCTACATCGAAGACGTTTCGCTATATTTCTTCTTGTCTAAGTTATGAATATTTACGTCCTTGTTACTGTTACTGATGTTCATGTTATAATTTTCACCTGCTTTTGATAGAGTTCATTAAAGATAGGTGAGAGTATACAATAGATTCAGACTATTCACTGCGAAGTTAATCAAGTATTCCAACATCAAAAAAATTGCGACTTAGGAGAACACGAACTTTAGCTGTTGGAATTCATGGGAAATTTAAGAGCAATCTGATATAAATATTTATTTCGTGAACCCAGCGCATACGATGTTTGCACTACGCCACCGGTAGCGGGGTACCCTTGCGGCATATGGGTAGTATTTCCTGCAGGTCCCGAGATATCCGGTGGTACTCTTCATCCTCTCAAAGATATTACGAATGTACTTCTCGTGTCTCTAGGATTACCTTTCATGGATGTGGATCTCCACTCAGGTGATGTTATGTGTGCAGTTGTAGTATTTGCAATTTTCAAAAAATTATATCAGAGGAGCAATATAAAAATGTTTGTAAAACATACACAATCATTAGATATTGAAATAACTTAGATAAAAATAATATACTACTACCTATTCAAAATCTATAAAGTTGCAACTGTAAATTTCACTGCTATCATTACTGATATTATTTTCAGAAGTTTCAATTTATTGTTCCGATTGCATTTGAAAACAATAAATAAATTAAATGACAATGCTTTGAGGCAACAACTTCGTTTCTCCTTTGTTTGATACCGACCCACTCTTTATAATAAAAGCAGTCGGGTCAAAGGACGCTTCGATTGTTACTTTGTTATAAAGCAATTAATCTTAAGCCTTCCTTTAGGAAGACACTCAGTTATTAAATGAAAATCGATACAATTTATCCACATAATGCAACAATAAGTGCTGGATAAAGATACTTTAAATTGAACCGTTTAATTTTGGTCCAGCCTTTTTAAGTCTTTATATTTATATAACGAGTATTTTGTATAGCCTATAAATATTGTTCTGGGTCTGGATGTTTGTCCTCGTGCAATTTATGTATGTAAAGTGCCTCCACGATACTATTTAATGTGGGGGTTAGTAATGTTTCTAAATAAAAAGAAGAGCTATTTAATATTTGGTCCATCTCTTAGTGATCACGTGACTTCTGAACGACTTGAGGTCATATTCAGAAAATATATTTTTTGTCGAGACGATGGTCAGTTTAGGTAGGATCCAATAAGTGGCGTTGTAGTAAAGTTATTAACAATATTCATAATACGAGTATATGTTAGTTTAGTGCCAGCCTACATTGTGTTACAGGTGGTATGATTCCTTTTCTGCCTAGGATTACGTCTGGGTAAGTACTGGTTACTGGTGGTGACTTCACCGCTGCATTGGAGCCACTGGATAAGAAATTCAAATCACTCACCGTTGATTTGCCGACGATATAGGTAGTCATTATGGTAGAATCCCTGGAGGAACTTAGCTACACTTATTCTTAATCTGCTTAATGACCTAAAAATCCTAAAACCTAAAAGGTCTTAACGTGAACATAGACAAGACAAAGGTTACACCTATGCCGGTTGTTTTTGGGAATACCACGCTTAAAGTTGTTAGAGTATGTTTTACACAAACAATATAATATGTATAAGGTCGGGGAATTTTTTATATACAAATTCAAGACATTTTTTTTCAAAATTCAATTACATTTAATTATAATAAAGATTATGAGCCATTTTGTTCGATGACTTGTTGCCATCTTGTAGGTAGTGACATAATCCCGTTGCTGTAGAAATCTTGATATTTTTGATTTAAAAAAATGCGACAAGTACTTTTGACAGCCCTCTCTTGATGTTAACCTAACACTACCCAAAGAATTTCAGAGGAGACCGAACAGGCAAAAATTTGAGGGTGCATAGTCAGCACTATATTTTTGCTGAGTGGCCAAAAATGTGTGTGGTCTGGCGTTATCATGATGAAAGACCACTCATTGTCTGTTGATCAATTCCGGCCGTTTTTTCTCAATTTCTTGCTTGAGTTTAGTTTTGACATTATTAATTTTTGGCATAATTATTTTTTGGCAGTAGAGATCCGAATCGATGGTTATGCCCGGCGGTAAATGCTCATAATTAACGATGCCCTTCCAATCCCACCATACACACAGCATCACATTATTGCGTGTTAATCCGGGTTTCACTACAGTCTGTGGAGCTTGACTACTTGATCTTTTTTCGCACGTTCTTGTCATAATAGGTGATCCACTTTTCAGCATCTTTTCAAAAATGGTTCGGTTTCATTAAGTTTCAACAGAGAATCGCAAATTGGTATACGATTCATTAGGTTTCTTTCAGTGAGCTCGTGTGGTATCCAAATATCGAGCTTTTTGTATAGCCAGACTTTTTCAAATAGGTCAAAACTGTTTTGTGGTCAATCCTCAATTCCTCGGCTATGTCGTAATTACTAATATGCCGATCTTGCTCCTTTTTTTCAAAAATGGCATTGACTTTATCCATATGAGGACGACCAGAGCGAGCTGCATCTTTGACATCAAAATTCCCGGACTGAAAACGCTGGAACAAACTTTTTGTTACTCTTACTGACACTACATTAGGTCCATAAACGTTACAAATTTTTCGTGGCTTGAGTCGCATTTTTCCTTTTTTTGTAATAAAACTTCCGAATGTATCGAATTTCTTCGTTAGATTCACTCATTTTGGCGGACAGAAAAACAATTGAAAAATGACGGCAAAGTGTTTTTTATTTTTTATTTTTATTTTTCTTAATGTCCTATATGTATTGATATTAAAAAAAGCCAGATACAAACAGTACAACCTAAGAGATTTTTCTTCAATTATATACAAAAAAGTACGAAGAAACTTTTTCCCCGACCTACTTGTGCTGTAAATTATATTCGTGTCAAAGTCATTGAATTGTGGCCTTCTAGCGAAATCTAACCACTACCTATTAATGCTATTATTTAAGTGATCGATCAAACCTCACAAACTTTCTAAACAAACACAAACCCCTTTTCTGGAAGATGGCCTTAAATTTTATTTCGTAGTTTGCCTTTAAAATAATGCTATTAGAGTATTTGTTCGTTTAAATAAATATTATTTCAGTAGAATTTACTTTTTATTTCTTTAATTAATTTAACTCAATTTGTTTATTGTAATTTGAACATTATTTAGTGTTGGTATTGTTTTGTTTGTGGTATTGGTATTGTGTGTACTGCACAATGATGATGCTCTATGTGACGTATACAGAAGATTCCCGTTACAAAGAGTGGAAGTATTTTCTTTTGGAGAATTGAATAACCATATGCATAACGGAAGGCGGTAAAGGTTTGTGGCACCGCTGGCCTTATCCTAAAATATTATGGTTTTTGAACAAATAGTATATTTCTATATTGGAAACCCAATCGTCGGTGATTTTTTTTCTATTTTATTTTTTTGCATTTAGCTTTCGACTGGACTTTGATCTTCCAGATAGTAATACATAAGACTGTATTTTGTTACAGGGTTTCTTATTCCTTCTTTCGAGATTTCATTTTTTCTTGGATTTACTTTTATATATTATCATCCGGGCTTAATGTGTTTCGATCCTATCTCGTGAAGAACCCTCACGACGAGAGGTATAGGACAGAGAGGAGAGAGGGGAGGTGCCGTATATTTATATATATACAACATACTTATAGCTAAATGTTACGGAGCCCAGTGTGTGCAGACCTAGTTGTCACTATACGGAGTGATCTTGGTTGGGGGATACACATGACAAGGTATGTATGTATATATTATGTATATTAAGCATAGAAGTATCAGCTTTGACCCCGTTGTTACGTCTATACTTTTTAAACTAAAGACTGTTGTATAAATAATCATAAAATTGCAGCCTGGTGTTATATAAATCTTTCACAAGATTTTGTTCCTTATCGTAATAATTTATTTTAGTGTTTACTGGAAAGAGTCTTCTCAATTTCTTAATCCTTTTGAGTTTCTTATGTATTAGTCATTACATTTCTATCTTACACAAAAACAAAATAAAAATATATTAAAAATAGTGATGTAAATTTTGTTAATAATAGAAACAAGCACATCAAGCTAGTAATAATACCAGTAACTCGGCTCCAAAGAGTCACTAACTCCTTCATGGTGCAAGATATACCCTTTTCAACAAAGAGTCAGAAAAATACTGGGCCTTTCATTCAAAAACCCACGGGAATGTGATGATCGCTGACGTAATGTTTCTAAATTATAATTTAATTGTTCAATAACATTATAAATAATTATTAAAAAAAAGTTCCGCTGTGTATCTTGCTGGTATTTCTTAGTGCAATAGTTTTTTTGCAAACCAGTGGTAAAAACATACATAAATGACTTTCAATAAGTATTACTTATAATTTAAGATGAATAGATATTATTCCATTATATTACTTACTAATTATATCAATAGTACACTAAAATATATAATTGATTGGTTAAATTCTCACAATATGACTGTAAATGTAAGTAAAATTAAAATAATACAATTTCACACGATTAGAAGTAAGCAAATGAATTTAAAAACAAACTTCATGAATGGCTCTAACTTAATTGTTTTTATTCCGTTAATGAGTATCTCGATCCTAAAATCAAAAAAAATTACATATTTAAATATCTGTATCTAAATTGCTTTGTCACTCTTTCCTCGCTCATTCTTTCTACATGACCAAACCACCGAAGCATTCCTTTCTTAATCCTGGTCAAAACGTCATCTTGCAAACCACACTTTTCTCTTATCACACTATTTCTCACCCTGTCATTCAGATTCAGCCCTAGCATACTCCTTAATGACCGCACTTCTACAGCATTTAATCTACTCTCATGCTTCTTCTGCCAGACCCAACTTTCACTACCATACATTAAAGTAGGGACTAACACAGCATTATGAATTGCCACACGTGCCTATTTTGACACATTCTGACTCTTCATAAAAGCGTGTAGAGCCCCATTCACTCTATTTCCTGCGTTCACTCGTCGTTCTATATCCTTATCATATCTACCATCCCTGCTAAATAAACATCCCAAATATAAAAACTCATCCACTTGCTCAATCAACTCCCCTTCTATTCTTATTCCACATAACGTTTTACTTTCTTCTCTTTCAAAAACCATCACTTTCGTCTTACTTGCGTTAACTTTCATACCCCTTTCTTTTAATGACTAGTTCATTAAAGTAACCATCATTTGCAACTCGGCCGCCGACGATGAAAATATGACTTGATCATCGGCGTACAAAAGGCATTTGACGGTTAACTCACCCATTCTCAACCCACATTCTTCAACTTTCACAGTTTGCAAACAACTGTTCATAAATAGTTTAAACAGCCACGGAAAAGCTACACAGCCCTGTCTGACACCTTTTTGGATGCCAAACCAGTCCGAGTAGACCCCTTTGATCCTGAGACAAGCACTAGAGTCCCTATAAAGAGACCTTAATGCCTGTATCAAACCAGCGCTCAACTAAAATGAGTTCAGTGTTTGCCATAACACATTCCTGTCCACTCTGTCATAAGCCTTTTCCAAGTCCACGAACGCACAAAAAACGTTCTGGTTTTTGGCCAAAAACTTCTCCGCAATCATGCGTATGGAAAAGATTTGATCCGTACACCCCATCCCCTTTCTAAATCCAGCTTGCACATCCCAAATTTTTCCATCAGTTTCTTCCATAACTCTTTCAATTAACACCTTAGCATACAGTTTACCCACAATGCTAAGCAAGCTAATGCCACGGTAGTTTTTACAGTCCTGCTGTGACCCTTTTCCCTTATATATTGGGTCTATAACGGCTTTGCACCAGTCTTCCGGTATCCGCTTCAGTTCCCAACATAAATTAAACAAGGTGTACAGCAAGCCTGCCACCACTCCCTCTCCATCCCTTAGCATGTCGAGTGACACTCTATCATATCCGGCTGCCTTACCTGCTTTCATGCTTTTCATTGCTTTCATTATTTCATGTACACTTATCTCCCTACCTCTCTTCACTTCTTTCGGAATTTCTATTTCACTTAATTCAGACGACTCTTCACTCATAAACACGCGTTTAAACTATTCCTTTCATCTATTTAAATTAGAGACTTCATCATTCAGCATACAGCCATTCTCGTCTCGTATAGCATTCATTCTAGGCTGTATTGAATTTCTCCTGGCAGTTCTTACGAGTTTCCAGAACATTTTAATATTTGCCTGGAAGTTATCAGATATCCTTCTATCATTCTTATCCGTTCTTTCTTGCTTTTTCCTTTCAACAACTTTTTTACTCTCTTATTTATACGTCTAAAGTCTGCCTTTTTTCTTTCAATCTCATCAATCATACCGCTAGAATTACCAGCTTTGGTTGCTAGTAAATCTAGCCATGCTCTCTTCTTTGCTTCAACTTCCATCCGTACCTCATCATCCCACCACAACGTATTATTTTTCCTTTCATTCGTTCTCTTACTTACACCACATACTTCGGTGGCTGCATCCACCAAACCTTTCTTGACATTATACCACACAGTCTCCAAGCCTAAACCATTCATACACAATTCATCCATACCACTTATATTTTCTCTCAGTGTACATTTGAACTTCTCTTTCACACCTTCATCTTGTAACCTCTCTATTCTTATACGCTGTGACGCAGTGGTAGACACAGATGTCCGATACCGCCAACGCTTGAATAGACCATTAATTCGGCATAAGACCAAGTAATGATCCGTCCCTACGTTGGACCCCCGGTAAACCCTTGTATCTACCACTGCGCTCCTCATTCTTTCATCCAGTAAAAATAATACAGTAAACATAACCAACTAATAATTATTAGTTGGTTATTTGTCTCGCTTTAAATTCCGATAAAACCAAATATGTAACGTTTTCCATCCGAAATTCATCCTGTTTTACAATGAATGAAAAAATTAAGTTTTACTTTATATTTATGTTCTCATAATCTATATAACATTTTCTTCATAAAATGAACCAAAATTATAAATATAATCATTATAATAACTCTACTTTTCACTGCAAACATTTGCTAAAAGTTCAACAATAAACAGTTTAGAAGCGTTTTTAACCTCATTTTCAAAAGTTGTAAATATTTACTTTGCAAACATCCGCTTAATAAAATAAAATGATGTGTCTTACCTAGTTTGAAGAGCACCTCCCGCCCTCCCTCAATTGCGTGCACTATCCCCGTCACCACTAATCCCAGCACCACTACTCCCAACACCACTACACTAGGAAAGACACACCACCGATGACAATACGACACGTGTTTCGCCTCTACACGAGGCATCCTCAGGCGATGTAGACTCTGCGGTGGCTGACCGCTAAAGCTTCAAACTAGGTAAGACACATCATTTTATTTTATTAAGCGGATGTTTGCAAAGTAAATATTTACAACTTAAATATAATGGATTTCCAAAGTAACGCCTGATTCTATTAATTGTCATTTTCAAAATTTATTTGAAAAAATATTATAGCGTCTTCTTTAATTTTTTTTATACTATCATATAGATATAACATTTAGAAATAATATTTTTTTATGAATATACATACATGCAATAAACTATATATAAAAAAGCTAAATATCTCAGAAGGTAGATCTTATTTGAAATCTTGACCGTTATAAATTGTTCGCGTAGAGGTGTTTTGTTTTTCCTTTTTTATCAATTGAAACACAAAATTTACTGTTGTTGTAACTTAAATCATTCAAAAACATTATCTAGTAAAGATCATTAACATTTCTTACCAGTTTTTGAGAGAAAATCCAACAAAAATCACAAACACAAAAAGAAAACAATTACGCAACTAACAGCACCAACTACCCGAAAGTGACTGTCTATTATTTTTTAATTTGTCTATGTAACCGAGTGAGTATAATACTTGGGAATACTCTTTAGTTCGTTCAAAATCGAATAAAATAGTTTTTAATTGAAAATATACTGTATTTTTATGTTAATTAAGACGAAAATAGCAGCGCGGTGTAGCTGCGTGAATTAACGTCCGTGGTACTCAACGGTCATTTAATAGGGACGTGAATTCACGTCCGCGGTACTGGAAAGGAAAAACAATAATGAAAAAACAGAACAATTTAACGACACACAACAGTACGAGTTAATACACACACACACACACGCACGCACGCACGCACGCACGCACGCACACACGCCCGCCCGCACGCGCACACACACACACACACACACACGCACACACACACGCACACACACACACACACACACACACACACACACACACACACACACACACACACACACACACACACACACACACACACACACACACACACACACACACACACACACGCTTACTCTAATGTCACTGCAATATATATAACAAAAATCAAGTTGATCATCCTAAATTGGGAGCTGGGAGATCCATAGCACAGGGTATCCTAGTTTGGACTTCCGTCTCCCACAAATTTATGTACTCTTTGTTTTGTTTATAAGAAAAAATATGTTTGTAAGATAAATTATGCAATGTAATATTTGTAGGAGAAAATAATAAAGGTTATTATTCTCATCTGGTTGGGCTGAATAAATAAATAAAAGGACATGATAAATGTATATATATATATATATATATAAAATATACAAACATAAATAAATAAAAGCCCAACCAAATGGAATCCCTCGGCAGGGGAGACCAAACGGCCGAGGTTTAGGCGGAAAGGGAATGAAACCGGTGAACGATGCGGACGGTATCGAGGAGCACCGCCTTCTGCATTTGAGCCCGGAGCGGTCCGTCACGGAGTCCCAGTCGCCTCAGATGACCCGAGAGGCTGACTGGGATTAACCCGTTCGCAGAAACGACTGCAGGTATAATTTCGGTCGGCAGTCCACCCCACGTGTGTATACGTGTGTATATGTGTATATACGTGGTAGAGCCATGCTGCAGCTATATTAATAGTATAGTTGTAGCACGAATGGGTCGGCTCAATCGGGAAGGACCACGCTCTCACAGAATACCAGCGTAAAATAGCAGCTTAATGCTGCTGTGTTTCGTATGGTGAGTGTAGAGAACCGGAGACACTTTTTACTGGAAAAGAGGCATTCTATCTCAGTCCTCACGGCTGACAACGCATCTGCATTTAAATTCGTAAACGAAGATAGATGTAGATGTCTATGGGCCACAGCAACCACTTACCATCAGGTGGACTGTGTGCTCGTTTGTCACCCTTATTCTATAAAAAAAACATGTCGGTCACCTCGTGAGTCAGGTATTTATAGATATTTTGTTCGCTTATCTGTTTCGGCTTTCACGAGGTTCTTGTCATGGTAATGTGTAATGTCCACCAAAAATATCCTTGACTGTGCCCGGTCTATCAACACCATATCAGGCTTATTCGCAAGAATAGTCCTGACTGTGATGATGGCCCGGTCCCAGTAGAGTCTGGCGCGGTCATTTTCAAGCACGGCATCCGGCAAGTACTTGTAATACGGCAATTTCCGGTCCACGAGACCGTATTTCAGAGCGCGCTCCTGGTGTAGAATTCTGGCTACTAAGTTGTGCCTGTGCAAGTACTCAGAGTTAGAAAGCGCCGTACAACCGGAGATGACATGCCTAAGTGACTCACCGGGATGGCGACAAGCTCGACAGATGTCGACGGTGCCATCCCTTAGGATGTATCTCCGATAGTTGTTGGTCTAAATAACCTGTTTCTGTATCGCACAGACAAAACCCTCGGTTTCCCCAAAGAGGTCACCAAAACGTAGACAGTAAAGGGAGGCAACTGTGTCTACGAAAGCCTCATGAGCCTTGTTGAACCTCCCGTGGAGCTCCTTCTCCGTCCATACGGTCTCTCGGTCGCAAATGGTCTGTACTGCCGGGTCTTGCCATTGCTCGTTAGCTAAAGATAGAAGGGTAAGTCTTTATCACAAGAAATGACGTCCCTATAAAATGGATCATCCGCTCTCGTCATAAAGTAATTACGGAGGCTGCACACTTCGCGATTATGCATGGTAAGCGCGCTTAAAAAGCCACGCCCACCATGTTTCTGCGGCAAGTACAGCCTCATAATCGACGATCTCGGGTGATGCATCCTATGGGACGTCATAGAAGTGCGGACTTTTCTATCCAGGGTAATAAGGTATAAATGAGAACAGGCATGACCCAACCGTTATATCCGTGTGTCTTATTCACACTGGACAAAAGGCTGTTAAGCACTTTGGTCAAGCGTGCATAAAACACATCGCAAACTGACTGTTTCATACCCACATCATCGATACCGATGTTCTGTGACATACCCAGGTATCGGTATGTTTCAACCTGGGAAAGGGTCCTTATGTTGATGGGCATAGATAAGTCTATGCCCTCAGAGTTGGCAACGCTTCCCCTTTCAACATGGAAGACTTATCAGTCCCCAGCTCCATTCCAATAGAATGACTAAAATCACAAGTGATGTTTAGTAATTCCATAAGATGGGAAAGACTGGAGGCAAATAATTTGAGATCATCCATATAGAAAAGGAAATCCCCTCCCGGAGTCCTCCAGTAAGGTACTGAGAGGGTTCAGGGAGAGACAAAACCAGATTGGACTCAAACAATCGCCCTGGAAGATACCGCTTCTTATCCTTATGCGGCTTTCCGCATCCGTCATCCGCTCACCTAGATGACAAAGAATTGTACTCCACTACCCCATACACTGCCCGAGGAAGTCTCTAACTGTACAATCAAC
The DNA here is from genome assembly GCA_029286625.1 of Parnassius orleans. Classification (NCBI taxonomy): domain Eukaryota; kingdom Metazoa; phylum Arthropoda; class Insecta; order Lepidoptera; family Papilionidae; genus Parnassius; species Parnassius orleans. The sequence goes on along the minus strand of JAGSMP010000006.1, from coordinate 91,818 downwards.
CTTGTACAGCCCGAGGACGCTCTTTAGCCATGTATGGGGCACCGAGTCGAATGCCTTTCTATAGTCTATCCAGGCGGCGGAGAAGTTTCGACGGTTGCGTTTAACCACTTTGCCAATGACCGCGTCAATGAGGAGTGGTTCCTTGGTTCCACGACCACCGCCCCGGCATCCATTTTGAGCAAGCGACATCACCTGGTTTAAATCCAGGTGACGAATGATTCGCGTACTCAAAATGGATGTCAGTGTCTTATATATGGTGGGTAGACACGTAATGGGGCGGTATTTGCTCGGGTCTGTGGAATCCCGGTCTTTAGAAACCAAATGAGTGATCCCAGTAGTGAATCCTCGGGAGTGACTTTTGGTCGAGAGTCGCTTGAAACTGTCGGGCGAGCACAGCGTGACACACCACGAACCCCTTCAGCCAGTAGTGATGCAGTCCGTCGAATCCCGGACTTTTCCAGTTCGGGGCCCTACGGACCACCTCAGCTACGTCATCTGGCGTTATGATGACGGGGTGCATGGGCGTAACACTCACACACTGACTCGCCACAACTTCCGTCCAAGGGCCCTCGCTGTGGTTTACGGGCTCTGACCACAGGCCGCGCCAGAATGCGACAATGTCGGCCTGATTCGGTGCTGGGCCCGTTCCACATACCATTGGTCGCTCCAATGATTCATAGAGCCTCTTCTGATCACTCTGGAAGAGACGATACCCGGTATATTGCCGAATCCGCTTTCCCCAAGCAGCGATTCTCTGCTTCAGGTCGTCTATACGCTCCGTCGGTTTTTGCGTTATATCCGGCTGGGGCAAACTGACATTTGTCCCAGCAAACGCCATCCTGACAGTTCACACAATTCTTGGCCTGTTATTGCCTGACCTGAAGCATATCAGTCTGCCGATGAGGGCCCTAGCCTTTGCGATACGTTCCTCAATTCTTATTCTCCAGACTGGGATGGCGTTACTTTGTCTAGTAGCACGTCCAGCCATGAGGAGCTTGGCGCCAATAATACGGCATACTGCCAGTGCGGCGCGAAAAAGAATTGAGTCCGTCTCGCAAAGGTCCCGGCTGGCTTCCAAAAAGGTCACCAGCAGAGGTTTAGAGCCCTCACGACAGCCCGATTCCGCTTATCATTTATTGGACTGGAAATAAATTCTGTTTGTCCGTATCTCTTGGTCACCAAACCTCTCACTGAAATCTCAATGACTTGAATGAGTCGGTTGAGCTAGCTTCTAACCTCACTTTTATGCGGAGCAAAGGGAAGGGTGACAAGACTTTAAGCAAAAGTTTACAAAGAGCTGATGCGTGGTCCTTCATTGATGACTGAGTAAAATCGCTCAGCGAGCTATCGAGATGGTGCTCGGTGTAACGATGATATTCCCAGTAGAACCAGTGTAATATAGTAGTAAAAACATAGTCCAATAGACCAATAGGCTGAAGTACAATGTGCAAAGAAAGGTTCTCGACTGGCTGCGTCTTACTTGTTAACGATGTGTAAACATACAGAAAGTCGATGGATGTGGATCGCTCAGGACTCTGTTTTGTGGCGTTCCTTAAAAATGGCCTATGTTTAGCAGTGAACTTGTGAAAAGCTGCAATGATGAAGATTATATTTCACCACGCCCGGGGTCAAAGGGCTGAGAATGCCAGGACGTATTTAGTCCAGCATTTGCAATATTTTTAATTGATATAAATCTGTAGTATAAATAAAATACATCGTTTTCGCAATAATATTATGTCCTCTTTTTATTTGTTGTCAGCCTCTTAGTGCGACCAAAAAAAGATGAGGTACTTCTTTGAAAGATAGGGAAGTTCTTGGAATAATACATAAGTCATATTTTTAAGGGTAGCCTACCTAGGCTTAGGTAAGGTTAATAAGTAAATAAAAAAAGTTTTTCTTTAGAGCGAAGGTCGATGTTGGTTGGGATCTTATACCATATTATATAAGTATAAAATTAGATCGCTAAAAATATTTTAGAACGTTAGTATGTTTTTATATAATTAAAACTATCATTAAACATGACATGGTGTACGTAAAATACTTCAACAAACATCTTCTAACCAGTACGACGCTCATAAAGAATAATGTTTTGAATCAAGAACACTTTTAAAATTTTCTTTTAATTTTCTATGCTGATATTATTGAAAACGACAATAGGACATATTTACAAGTGGTAAAATTAAAAATTTTGTACAACCGACTTCAATATAAATTATAAAGGATAACTCAAAAACTACTGGTCAGACCTTGATCAAATTTATATGGGACCACATGAGAAGCACCAGCTTTCAAATAAAAAAAGAATATTCGAAATCGGATCACCGAGAAAAAGTTATAAGGTTACACACATAAAAAACATACAGTCAAATTGAGTACCTCCTCCTTTTTGAAGTCGGTTGAAAATAAAGAAAGAAACATTCACTTTTATGTTATTGGTACGCCACCGTTCCGACTATCAAAGAAAATTACAAAGTTTAAAGCCGAGTTCTTAACGACGGCATTGGTTTCAATAACTAATTAATGTTAATTTATTTGACGTAGACACTTTACACAAACTAAATCGCTTAACGGTCCGTAAAGAAACTTAAACTCCAGTTACAGTAATAAAGGATAAATACTAGGCCCTGTTTTGGATAGTTATCCGACTTTTTTGTGTAATGTAAAATTATTTGCTTAATTAATTATTTTTAGAATTATAAAATGAGAAACATCAAATAAAAAAAAGCACAAGTGCATGCGGGGCTCGCTGTGTTAGGGTTCCGTACATATTATGACCAATTATATATTTTGTTTCATTGATTAGATTAGTCCTAGGTGTCCATGAACTGCAGTAGTCACTTACTATCAAGTGTAAGTCCATTTGACACTTCATATTTTTAAAAATAAACTAAAGATTAATGAGATTCTTGGCACATCTATTAGTGCTATAATTCTGAGAAGATAATAAATTATGTTGGTATTTGAAAGCTTTTATGATTGAGAAAATAATAAGTATATATAATAAATAAGTAAATGTACGTTAAGTACACATTAAAGTTAAAACATTATGAAAGAGATATAAGGTAGGTACTTATTTCCATAATGTTATTCGCTAAATCGTATTACAAATGTCTGTTTCAAATACATCATTATATAGCGACAAAGTAAACGTGCAATAACGAACGCGTATCGAGACTTTGTCTCATAAATTAGGTTTTTCCCATTTCAAAGCGCACGAATTTAAGACGCTAAAATATATCGTTCTATTTCATTCAAATGATGCAGATTTGAAAATTTGCAGAATGTAGAAATGTAGGGTATTTGTTTCATGGATAAAGTTACCCTAAATTTATTTTTGTGATAAAGATTTTAAGAAAAATTATTTATATTTACTGTTTGCAAATATACGCTTGTATCTTATGTGATATTACTTCTGAAATGGGTTATCAATATCCGAAATGGGTAGCCTAATAACTCTATTCCTGGCACTCGCCTGGAATGGGTCATAATTATTATTTGAAATTGATGTATGTATACTGATATGCCTAAAGAAATCATCTGGATCTTCAAATTTTGGTATCAAAACCAGGTCAAAGTCTGCGACCGAATGATGCGAAAATTAATTGAGGGTTGTGGGTGAGGTAGGGGGCTCTACGTAAAATCGCTGATAGAGGCGCTCGTAGCACGCATGTCAGGTGTCATATTGCTGCTAAGTGCATCTGTCTTTGATTTAACGCAACTGTTAGAAAACATGTGAAAAACTATGCCCACAGTCATGACTTGACATCAATTTCATAAAAGTGAGTTTACGGTCTTTCAGGTTATAGGAAAATCACCACCTTCCCTTTTATCTCCTATCAAACTGCACGGGATTTCGGCGACGAGAGTGGAGCAGTTTAAATATCGTGCGTAGTATCTCCTGACCTGAAAGACGATGCAGATATACAACATGTAACAAAAGCCCTGTGGTTCCCATTAAGTGCGTTATCAGAATCAGTATTCAAACGTATAGAAATATTTTTTTTTTTTCAGAAAACTCGACAAATAAAACAAAATTATATTTAAAAAAAAATTCAAATTTTATGCGGTTTTATTACCTCTTACTGACACGAGCCGATACTAAATCAAAGTAAAGCGGGGTCTTTGACAATCCTATTACTTCCCGGACAATGTAGAGGTAATAAAACCACATACAATTTGCAAATATTTTTAATAAAATATAAAAAAATATTGGTCGAGTTTAAAAAAAAGTTATTTCTATACGTTGGAATACTAATTCTGATAACGTACTTAACGGGAACCACAGGGCTTTTGTTACATGTTGTATATCTGCGTCGTCTTTCAGGTCAGAAGATACTACGCACGATATTTAAACCGCTCCACTCTCGTCGCCGAAATCCCGTGCAGTTTGATAGGAGATAAAAGGGAAGGTGGTGATTTTCCTTTAACCTGAAAGACCGTGAACCCACTTTTATGAAATTGATGTCAAGTCATAACCGTGGGCATAGTTTTTCACATATCTAACAGTTGCGTTAAATCAAAGACAAATGCACTCAGCAGCAATATGACACCTGACATGCGTGCTACGAGCGCCTCTATCAGCGATTTTACGTAGAGCCCCCTACCTCATCCACAACCCCACAATTAATTTTCGTACATACAGTATAGAGAGAGGTTTTTGTTACATATAGTATAGAGAGAGCGCAGGGCGTTGTTTGTTAGGTAGAACATGATCGTACGCAGGTTCGTTCGTTGTTCAATGCTAATTAAAGCCACTCGTTTTAGAGCATTCTGAATTTTATTTAACAAGAGTCAATGGGTCGATAACTGACAAAAACAGTATAGAGCCCTGCTTGTATAGAATAACAATGCATTTAGGATGTTGATGATGCTACCTTGACTCTGCAGCACATCAGGGATCGCATTAGTTATAGTACTAGGACGTTTTTCGCATGTAGACTGCTTTTATACAACTATGCGAAAGCGGTGATTATCATTAAAAAAAATGTTGAACAGAGCTCAGGCCAGCTCCAATAGTACCTATTTACCTGAGAGCATTTCACACTGACTCAGACAGGTTCGATTATTGTTACTTGTATCGTTGCTGTATGGTTCATGTATTCCTGTAAAGTCGATCCTATCTTAGACTAAGTAGTCTTAAGTCTTATTAACACGTTCAAGATACTTGTATTACTACACTTATGATTATCGATGGTCGGAATAAAATATTTTTATTTATTTATTTTATTTCGCCGTGTAGTGGTGGCATAAGAGAATCAGTGGATTCTCTCATATAATATATAATAGGGTATAATATATAATAGGGTATAATATATAAAAGGGTAGTGACTCTATATCATCCCGTGGGTGTCGAAAGAGACGACAAAGGGAAATGAAATAGGAGGTCGGCAGCAACATCTTCGTAATAATACTAAATCCAACTCGAAATAATAAGAAAACTGCGGTTGTCAACCCTCCCGCCAAGCTAGTTAGCTAGTTGCCGTAACTATATCAAATATGCCCATGAGGCATTCTATGAGGGAGGCCTATTTAAATACATTATCAAATTTATTAATAAATCAATGATTATTAAAAAATAAATATGTAAAAGTGTCTGAATGTCTACTGCGCCACACTTTAACGTCTTTCTTATCTCTCGGCCTGTATACTAGAAGAGTCTAATGAATGTTTAATTGATACATGGTTGATAATAACCCCCGGGAGTGAGGTGGTCGCTTCCAAACTGTTTCTAAAATAAATTTTGTAAATATTTGTACAACCATTCATGTAAAATTTACTTTAAAAAAGTCCCGCTGGGTTTCTTGCTGGTTCTTCCCAGGACGGGTTTTTTTCGAACCAGTGTTAAAGTAAAAAATTACTTTCAATAAGAATTAAAAAAAAATTCTATTCTATTCTATTCTAATGCTTAACGTAGAATATATAAATAAATAATAAAATAGATTAATCGATGTTGATGTTGATGTTATAGCATTTTGATTCTTAGTCGATAATAAATATATTATGTAGGTGTCTATGGGCTACAGTATCCACTTACCATAAAGATGGACTATGTGCCCGCTTGTCTACCTTATTTCTACGAAAAGGCAAAAAAAATGATTGGAATGACGATAAGAAGTTTAAACCATAATTGGCGTTTATATTGTCAGATTTTTACACCTTTGAAGTTTCTCCACGTTAGAAGTGTAAGTAACTATTTCTACTAGATTATTATTATAATTCTATTTCTAACTAGATATATATTTGGCATATTATTCGAAAACGAAATACCGCTATCTGTACTTTATATGGGTAATAATGATAACAGTTTTTTTATATTTTTTCCCATTTTGTTCCGTGGGTGTCGTAAGAGGTAAATATTATGGGAAATGCTAGAAAAATCTAATGAATACCGATAGATAGTGAAATAACCATCTCGTTTACGTAAGATACAAAATAACCAGATGCGAGGCATCTGGTGCTACGATTGTGAATCCACCTGCTTAGCATGACGATTAAAGCAAAACCTCCCTAACGGGAGAGGCCCATGCCCAGCGGTGAACTTCAAAGAACTAACGATGATAAAGAAGATATTAAATTATCTGCAACGTAACCTTTAAGCTGACCGCTACTTTTTAAAGTAACTCATGTTAAAATCAAAATTATAAAATTAATTTTTAAATGATCGCTTAATTTTTGATAGATTGGTAACAAGTTAGAAGTTGTAGCGAGTACCTAGAAGTCGCTTTTTTGCCGAGCGTCTGTGTAATAGCCCCCTCGAGTGAACAACTTTCCGCAAAATTAACAAAGTTTTGGTTTTCTTCAAGTAGCGGAATCTAAGGCAATGTAAATTGTGATGAAATTTGCAAATAAAACAGATCTTAAGAAAATTTTTGTGTACCAATGTTAGTAATGTAAACATGGGATTTTTTTATTTTAATAAAAGTCTCTCATTTTTGTAAGCTAGTTTTCTTAATAAACACTGTTTAGAAATGTTTTAGAGTAATTTTGTATTTCATAAATCTTAAATCAAATTAGAAGTCCATAGAAAACCATTGGGGAAGAAAGGTTCTCGAGTGGATGCAGGTGGCTCAGCACCGTGCTTTGTGGCATTCCCTGGTATGTTCAGCAGTGGACTTGGGAAAGGCTGTAATGTTAATGAACTTCAAATTAGAAGTTCATAGAAAAAATAATAGCAGAAAAAAGTAAACACCCGCAACCAACTTTAAACAAAGAAGGCTACATATGCATTGTCACCTCTGAGGATTAAGATGGAATGCATCACAGCCTGTAATTGTACTGAATCCCTATACCCTTAAGATGGAAAAACAGCAAAACACTCACCGCTGCTTGGCGGCCGCCTTGGTAGAAAAGGAGTCTTACCACCTAGTGAAATATGTACTAAAGTGTTAACGGGTTGTAGTTATTTTATTATTACTCACAGGTATTCAAATTTATTTTTTTAGTCTATTATAAATTAATAAAATGAGTTTGAAAACTTAGTGGAAGCGATGAAATATGTGCTGATGCAAGTTAAAATGTGATTTTTGTTCATGCCTTTTAATTGTCTTTTACATTTTTGAATGTGATAAATGTTTATGGGAAAATGATAATGTTATTCAGACCTATCATTCTCTATCATGCACCATCAAGCAATAAGAACGTATTTTGGATTTTTTGTTAACTGAATATCCATACTCATATCAAAGGCAACAGAGGAAAATGAATCAGTATTATTTTATGCGTATATAAATCACTACTATATTAATAAGACATTAGACTGCCTCGTTGGTCTAGTGGTTGTAGTAGTGCGACTGCTGATCATGAGGTCCCGGGTTCGAATCCCGAGTCGGGTCAAAAAAATCTGTTATTGAGTTTTTCCGTCAAGAAATTCTCAGTAGCTGCTCGGAGTCAGGAAGCTGGCGGTGTCTCACCCCCGTGCCTCGGAAAGCACGTAAAGTCGTTGGTCCTGCGTCTGATCTCTCTCCGGTCGTGTCGGCTTACCGCCCCATCGGACTGTGAGAGTGAGGGAATATAGAGTGCACCTGTGCTTGCGCATACACTTGGGCACTATAATCCTGTCCTACGCCGATGGCTAGTCTCCGTTGAGACTGGCCGCGTGACCGAAATTCGGTCTGGAGGACATTGACATAATTTTAAGCATTACCGGTTACCATGTTACGAACATTTCAGAGCAAAATATAAATGTAAAAATATATATTTGATAATTATTTTCAAAAATAGCTGAGAAAGATGCCGGTTCCATCGAGAATAAAATAATTTTAAGGAGTTGTTGGGAGTTTTTGAACAATTTGTGATACGATTACGATTGTGGTGAAAAAAAAACATGATAATATATTTTTTTAATTTTAGATTTAAGATCTAAAAAGCAACACATGCTACTATTATGGATATGATATTGCTTAGAAAAATGAAAATAAACATCAAGTTGATCCTTCACATCATCTGTCCAAAATAAGGTTAAGGGTTCCTAAAAATTTAGTGAGACAACACACTTGTCGTTACATTCCTCACTGATCTACTAATTATAGAAATAGAACTTATTATTAGAGTAGCGAAATAGAGCTGAACTTTTCCGAATTTGATTTATTTAATACTGCACCACATATATGTAGAGCTGTAATTGCTAAGAAGTGGATCGACGCGAAAAAAATAAGAAAATTTATTTTGCTTTACACAACACATACTCGTATAAGATATTGCTAATGACTTATGACTTACAGAATACTACATAAATTTTTTAGGGTACACAATACCTGACTTTCATTATCTGAGCTTAGTTACGTACAAGTTGGAAAGCGTTTTTGTTGTTATTGTTCTTCACTAGCAATGATTGTAGGAAATTAAGCAAAGTGTATCAATGTATTATACTTACATATTTTTAATTTCTTTACAGATAATTTACTCCAACATCAGTTGTTCCTGTAACCTCAGAATAAATGTATAGGTAAGTAAAGTTGTTGGCATATAGTTATGAATAAACCCTTCATTAATATTGATGATTTTTTATATTTTAAATTATTCTATATTTATTTATATTCTATTTTAATCTATATTCTATTTTTTTATTTTAAAATTAGTATTATGAAAAAGATTTAAATTCATGTTTTTTATGCGCGTTATAACTCAGATAAAATTTATACCTACTTTTATAATTATGTCATTCATCATAAATTTTAAATTTATTTTTGCTCTATAAATACCTGAAACAAAAACTGGTTTTTGAATACTTTACTTGGTACCAAACTAATTTATTACTTTAAACTACTATTGAATTAAAAGTTGTGTTTATTAGAAACATTTGATAAATAGTAAATAAAAGTTTACCTGAGATTTTATCTTTTATGAGTTTTGACGAGGGGTTTGAGGTTGTTCGCACAGTTGAATCACAATATCCCTGATTACTTATGTCAGTATTCAGAACGGCAGTTTCCGGATTCCTTCATTATGAAAATAAGCCAAGGGAATACCAATCAACCACATCATTGAATTTGTATTCGACTAAATAAATATGCGGAAAAAATATATTATCGTTTTGTGATCAATTAATTTAGTGTTTTGCAAATTATCTGTATGTTCCAAGGAATAGGATTATAAAATTGTGTTACAAATGAAAGTGGAGATTATATTTATCTTATATGTTGAATAAAATTATTAATTTGATTACGGATTTTTGTGGAAGCCTGAGCGCTACACAGGGATTATAAGTAAGCCCATATAAACACGATTAATCCGTTAAAATATTTTTTTTATTACATTTCGCATTATTGGCATAAAAAAAAGAAATCATTATAATATATATTTATATAAATGGTAGAGCCACGCTGCCAGGACCACGCTCTCACAGAATACCAGCGTAAAATAGCAGCTTAATGCTGCTGTGTTTCGTATGATGAGTGGTAGGAAACCCTTTTTACTGTAAACGAGGCATTCCATCTCAGTTCTGAGGATTAAAATGCAGATGCGGTGACAACGATTCTGCATTTTGATTCTAAATTGAGAGTAAATGTAGATATCTATGAGCCACAGCATCCACTTACTGGGTGGTGAAGTTACTTAGGTGGACTGTATGATCGTTTGTTGTTACCCTTATTCTAAAAATGAAAATGAAATGAAGTGTCTGTCTGTAATATCGAAATAATTGCCTTAAATTGAGCTGATGGTTATTGGCATACCATTAAGACATGAGTTGTAGTGTAGTGGTGTAAGTACCTAAGTAGATTACCTAATAAAACTGTCTTGTAGTAGGTAAAGGAAGCATTAATAAATTACTCAGTCATCGAACAACACGTTTTTCATTAACACCTGAGCTCCCGACACTAGATGGCGACCCTGCCATTCGAGGCGGTCGGTCAGGGCTCAGTTGCGCGTTAAGTTTTTAAGACGTATAGTAACGCAATAAAAAGTGAATAATATTTAAAAAATAAATAAAAAATAAAAGTGAGTTTTTAAAAAGAAAAATTCATAGAGAAGGATGAAGTCCCTGCACCACCCGCCAGCTAACACACTCAAAAATTAAAAGACAAATATAATACACAAAACAATAAAAATAAAAATGTTTTGCAAGGCAACTACAACTAAACTACGTTAAGATTACTAATAATAAATAGCAGAACTTAGAACAAATAAAAAGTATCATAGAGAAGTGTCTCATAGACGACAAATATACTGTGTCCAAAGGACTTTGTATTCATGGTCATGTATTAATAATAAAAAAAACCTTCCCAGCGAAATCACCGAAAATTAACTTGCACTATGCACTTGCTACGATTCTATTAATCTATGGACAAAATATAACCAAAAGCAAGACAACTAAATACCAAAACAAAGTAGAACTTAACCTAAAATGTTATTAAAATTTAAAGTGAAAATATACAAGTTTTAATAAATGATGTAAAACAAATAACTATATTAAAATTATAAATTAACTAATTTAAAAAAAAATGTAAATAAATGAGAAAGAAAGAAGCTTAAGGTTACATAAAAGCAAAACAAGTTTTAATACAGTGGATAGAAAGTAATAATAAATACTAAGTAATACTACAATATTGAATAAATTTAAAGTTGTAGTAATACTGCGTAGTTATTTACGTGGCTTAGAATTGGGTTGCGACGATAAAGTGCTTCCTGCAATGCGCTCGCCTCCAGTTGAGGATTCAGCAGCCGCCTTAGGGTGTTTTTGCGTAAGAGTAGTCAGCTCATCTAAGGTAGTGACTTTATGCCGGGATCCATCTGCAACTTTCACCACAATTACTCCATCTTGGGTCCAGCATGCACGCATGCCGAAATGCTGACGGACTTTGCCAAAAACATTTTGCCGAGACTTTCTCAAGAACTCCTTTACTGAAACTGGACAACCTTTCAGTCTAGACTTCGCCCTCCATACTGATGACCTGAAGTCAACGCTAACAAATCGTACTAGGATTGGCCGGAGACGATTTTTGGTGGCTACTCCAATCCTGTGGCAGACTCCATTTTGTGGATTATACTTAGCACTGTAGCCTTGCAGTCCTCCTTCTCCTCTTCAGCAACACCCAAGAAAAGGAGAGCCTTTCGTCGGTACCTGGTCTCAATAGCGTCAACCATATGGGAGCACTCATTAATTTGTTTACGGAGTATACCGAGCATAGAGAACATGAGTTCACGGAAGGTTCGAAACTCCTCAGCCACCTTTGCAACCGTGTCCTTGGCGGGTCTCCCTGTGTGTAACTGTGCTTCCAGTTCCAGTTACACACAGGGGGTTACTTCCAGTTCCTTTTTGAAAAGCATTCCTCCAAACTGTTCTGTGCAGTTCTAATCTCATCAAGTTGAGACATTGTGTTGTGCCAAGATATATATGAAATCAAAGTGTGTGTGTAATATGCTGGCAGGTGGTGTATTTAGATGGAATGAATTCACATATACGCAGTTGTACAAATGCGATTACCAAGAAAATGGTAATTAGCACTCAAATATGTAACAAATTATGTAGAATATTGTATTAGTTAATTTAAAATACAAATTAAAATTTTACGTATGTGTTAACTTTTTCTTCACCTACCGCCGAAAAAAATTAGTTTGTTTTATAATGTTCATATGCATTGCTTTGAAGTTTTTAACGTTCTCTTGCAATATTGTATGTTTTAATATTAATGTCGAATTATTTAACATAACAATTCAATCTGGATATTGTGACCTAATTTTGTAGTAGAGTTGGCCGAGTCGCTGGTAGAATGTTTCTGCACTATTATGTGAACGTCCTTCGTATACACAACACGTCTTAATTTTTAATGTGTCCTAAGAGCATTCGCTTATTGCTAGTTCATGAACTTTACTAATGACTATGCTACATTATAATGGGATTCTCTAAAGATGCATTAAAATTTCTGCATAAAAATATGAGTAAATTACGATATAAAGATATAATTATTTTAATCGGTTTATAAGTTAAATGTAAAGATGTTTTTTTCAGATCATTGGTTTTTCACGCATAGTTGGCAATTGTGATTTAAGGCAAATGTAACAACTTCTATTAATAATGCAAAGTACCCTTACATGTGACATATTATACATCATATTATACGTGGTAGTTACGCTCTACTTATTTTTAATAATAATAATAACGTTTATTATTTTCTCCCACAAATAGTACATTGCATAATTTATCTTTTAAATTATGCAATGTACTATTATTAAAACTATGAAGCCTCTAACAATTCATGCATTGCAAGATGTCTACCAATATGTGATCGGTTATATATTGCTATAATGGACGAAATCAGCCGTAAAATCATAATCATATTTAAATAATTTAACTGTTGCCATCAGTATTTTATAGAAATATAAACTAATACGGTTATTTATGAAATATATGAAAACGACAAGACAATATCTATCAGCCAGTAAAGAGTGTAATGTGTCTTTTCTATAGTAGAAACAAATTTATAATCGCCACGGTTGAAGATTGCCGATCGTCATAATTGTGCTATTGACGTTGTTTTCTGTTGAAATTATGGGTAATTTGACTATTACTGTTTTAACACGCCGAGAAAAGATGCAAAATAAAAATTAATTTGTGCAAGCATACCACAAAAATATGTAATTAATTACAAGCAGTACTAACAACAGAACATACATAGGTAACAAATATGTAACAGGTATAGGTAACAAATATGTTGCATGCATCACATGATTTAACATTATTTATTAATTTATATTATCTTATACTGGACAAAGGCCCATACGGGAATAGATTCCCTCCCTTCATCGTGTTCGATCTATTGCTTGAGTTTCGTATTCCACTCGCATTTTGTACATGGTAGGGCCACGCTGCACCTCTATTATGGTTGTAGCACCAATGGGTCGACTTGACCGGGGTAGGACCACGCTCTCATGAATACCAGCATAAAACAGCAGCTAATTGCTCCTGCGTTTCATATGGTGAGCATAGAGAATCGGAGAACCTTTTTACTGGAAAGGAAGCATTCCATCTTAGTCGTCAGGGGTGGCAACGCATCTGCATTTTGATTCTCAATCGAGCATAAATGTAGATAGAAATCTATGGGCCGTAACATCCACTTACCATCAGGTCGATTGTGCCCGTTTGTCACCCTCATTTTATAAACAAGAAATCCAATTTGAGTGAAGTTCGTCTCTTCATATCATATTAGGCCAGTCACACTGCTGTTTCACGTAATCCTCTTTGTTGTCGCTTTGTCCCACATTTCCTCTGTCATACGGCACGAATGCCATTTGAGTATAGTATAGTTTAACTCTTTATCTTTTCTGTTGGACTCTATCGCCCGCTGTCAAATCTCGCGTTATCATTCCTGAGGATGTAGATAGAATGTGCCATCAACAAAACAGTCATGGATATCTAAGTAAAAGACGTCTACCATCTCAAAATCATTTCAAACTTTAAGTCCACTGCTGGAAAATACTTGGATATTTGCCTATATTCACCACGCAGCTGACACCGTAGCGGTCCGTATCCAAACGTCGAAAGTCAGATTCGATTTTTAATCGAATTTCGGAAGCCTCTAATTATACCAGTCGTTTATAGGATGCTATTAAAGCTGAATCCTGAATTTAGGTAATTAGCGTTCTGGAAATCCTGCTCAACATCTAGTCTATGAAATATTAGTAATATTTAGTGTTAATAGAAAGATTTTTCAATGTCACCTTTTATATCCAGATGATAAGAAAATTTAGATAATATTATCATTATTTTCATTTAAATACGTATCTCCATCTAAATATATGTATTAGCTGTACATACTAGGTATATAATGATGCTAAAATTGTGGTGGCAAAAAAACTCACGAGTTTTTAAGGTATATAAGTATGTTGAAAAGTTAAGCTACGTATCTAACAATCACTATGTGACTACTCAACTAATCAATACGCGGTAGAGCCATGCTGCAGCTATATGTCTGGTAGTGTTGTAGCGCGAATAGTTTGGCTCGACCGGGGAAGGACCACGCTCTCACAGAATACTAGCGAAAAGTAGCAGCTTAACGCTGCTGATGGTGAGTGTAGAGTATAAATATCTGTTAACTGATGTTAATATTTATTCTAGTAAAATGTATATATATCAGGTATATCAGAAACTGACTGTTTTTTTTATAGGAGAGGGGCAAACGATCATACGGCTCACCTGATGGTAAGTGACTACCGGCGCCCATGAACAACTGCAACATCAGGGGCATTGCAGGTGCGTTGCCGGCCTTTTAGAAAGGAGTAGGCTCTTTCCTTGAAGGTCCCTAAGTCGTATCGGTCCGGAAAAATCGCCGGTGGTAAGCTATTCCTCAGAGAGGTCGTACGCGGAAGAAAACTTCTAGTGAAGGGTGAACCACCAAGCATCCAGATGGTGTGGATGGTATCGGGAGTTCTGCCGCGATGTGCGTTCGTGAAATTTGGCGGCTGGGATTAATCCGAACAATTCCTCAGAGCACTCCCCGTGGTAAATGCGAAAGAAAATGCAAAAAGATGCAACATCTCTTCGCAGCGCCAGTGAATCGAGCCGATCGGAAACGACTCGGTCGTTGACGATCCGAGCCGTTCTGCGCTGGATGCGGTTAAGTGAAAGGAGCTGGCACTGGGGAGCCCCAGCCCAGAGATGGGAACAGTATTCCATGTGAGGCCGAACGTGCGCCTTGTAAAGTTGCAGGCAGTGTGCCGGCATGAAATACTGTCCCGCTCTGCTGAGTACGCCAAGCTTTTTAGACGCCAAATTGGCTTTCTCTTCCAAGTGACCAAGAAACTGCACGTCACTCGATATGTCAACGCTGAGGATTCCGATACTGGCTGAGGCAACAAAGGGAGTGCCTTGAAACGGAGGAGACAAAGGGGTTCTTTTTAGCGGTAAACGCGCAAACTTGAGTCTTCTGAGGATTAAACTGAAGATTTAGTCGCCCCCAATCCGAGACTTTGTTCAGCAAAGACTCGACTTCAGACACAAGTTTGTTCCGGTACTCGGCGACGTTTTCCCGAGAAATATTGGCACGGCCGGTGTATAGAGCTTCACCAGTGCTTTCATCCGCATAAAAATGAATGTTACCGGTTTGCAACATATCATTGATATGCAGAAGAAACAGCGTTGGTGATAGCATACAGCCTTGTGGAATACCAGCGTTAATTGGCTTGTAATCGGAGCATGCACCGTCTACTTCGACCTTGATGCTCCGATCAGCCAAAAAACTGGTGATCCAATTGCACAATTTCTCGGGAAGCACATAGAAAGGAAGCTTCGAAAGAAGCGCTTTGTGCCAGACCCGATTGAAGGCCTTCGCTATGTCCAAACTAACGGCCAATGCCTCCCCCTTGGACTCAATCGCCTGCGCCCATCTATGTGTTAGGTAAACAAGAAGATCACCAGCTGAGCGGCCCCAACTTAAATCGTACTGGCGGTCACTAATCAGCTGGTGCTCCTCAAGGTACCGCATAAGTTAATAATGGTTTCCTTTATTTTCGAGAACAAGGAGGTGATGGCGATAGGCCTTTAGTTGGACGGATCAGAGCGGTTACCTTTTTTAGGGATCGGGTGCACGAAAGCTGTCTTTCATGAATTCGGGACAACGCCTAGGGAGTAGGAGTACCGGAAAAGACGCGTTAGAACCGGTGCCAGCTCTGGAGCGCACGTCCTCAGCACAATTGGCGGGATTCCGTCAGACCCACTCGACTTGTGGATGTCCAGGGAGGGGAGTGCTTTGCGTACTGAGCACTGTGTGAATCGCACATCAGGCATAGAGCACTCACACTGCGAGATGGTCGGCGGTGTGTTCCCCCCGTCATTGAGAGTCGAGTTGGACGCAAAAAGGGAGTCCCCCCTCTGCAGAGATAGTAGTGATGGCTTACAGAAATTTCCTTGAACAGCCTTGGCGAGACCAGAATGTACGGTGTAATGTTTCCTGAAAGAAGGCGAACTAATTTTTCGCCAATTCTGCCAATTTGCTCATACTTTTCCTTGGCAATAACTCTTTTGAAAGACCTGGAGGCGAAGTTATACTTCTTTTTAAGCATGCTGTTGTTTACATCCCGAGCCGTCGAAGCCTCAGCCCAGGCCTGATAACACACCTGCTTACTGCGTAATGCAGTCTTACATGAGCGACCAAACCAAGGCTGAGATCTGCCTCCGATGGGTACCACAGATGTTGAAATATATTGTTCCATTCCCTGTAGCACCACATCAGTGACAGAATCAACAACAGCGCTGGGATCATCCGGCGAGAAGCAAACCCGCCCCCATGGGTAGGATTCAAAGAAAAAACGCATTCCGTCCCAATCCGCCGCCCTGTAATGCCAAACACGGCGGCAGCCTGCAAAACGCAACCGCGAGGCGAGCGTTAGTGACACCACACTCCGGATCAAATAATGGTCCGAAGATCCGAGAGGGGCTTCGACGGAAACCTGATATCCGTCGGGATGAGAGGTCAGCAGAAGGTCCAACAGAGAAGGTGTATGATCCTCCACATCTGGAATCCACGTAGGCGAAGTAAACACTTGTGTCAGATCATATGCCAAGGCAAAGTCATAAACAGAACTCCCCGCATGATCGGTTAAACGTGAACCGAGACATTCGGCGTGGTGGGCGTTAAAATCGCCAAGTATCACGATCTCTACGGATGGTTTCTGTTGTAGCAAGAAATCTGTAGCCATTTGGACGTAGTCGGTGAGTCGGTCTGTGTCAGAATTATAGCTATGGGACCTATACAGGCACCCGTAGACACGGGGATGGTCGTCGCTGTATACGCGCAGCCAAAGGATGGACAGGTCCGTACCTTCAAGACTGCCGAGGCGTCGAGTACAGATATCCTCTCCGACGTATACGTAAACTTCAGCCCGGGGCACAAAGAAGTGTTCTAATTTGCACCCCGGGTAAGATAGGTACGAGGTATCAGCCGGTGGGGACCTGCGTCTCGGTCAAAAGAGCAAGGCCGGCTTCGCCGTACAACTGTATTTGTATTTTTTTTATGTTTTATGTTATCGTTTGAATAACTTTTATCTGCTTATTTAAAAATAAGCCCACATTTATTCATTTGACGGCTCCATGGCGCAGTAGCTTAGCAATGAGTTGCTACGCTAAGGGCCGCGGGTTCGAATCCCGCACGGAACAAGTATTTGTATGGTCTACAAAATAATTGTTCCGGGTCTGGATGTTTGTCCTTGTAAAATTTATGTATGTAAACTGCCCCCACGATACAAGAGAAAATCCTAGTGTGGAGGTAACGTTTTTAAAAAAAAATATGTAAACACAGGATTTATACATCCTTTTACTATCGCTAGCCTCATTTGATAAATATATCCCTTTTTAAGAAAGCGCCAACAGGTTTACATGCAATTTCTGAAAGATTTGTCTATACTTACCATGCACAACAGGTGGGCTTATATGACCAGAGCAAAGACGCTTGTATGGATGATACTGCTATCACTGACCTCTATATATACACGTACGCTGAATCGGCATAAGCATTTTGTATGGCTATGCCATACAAAATGCTTATACCGATTTGAAGCGCTCTCATTGTCCGTACCGGGAATTAAAATTGACATAATATGCCAAAGTCTGTTGTATTATTTAAATCGTATCTCTGTATTTTGAATTTTTAAACTTAAAAATGAAAGTATTTTATGTGGTTTGATTTTAGTTACATAATAAGAATTATTTTTAGTAATAATGAGTGTGCGTAATATGTAAAACTCGTTACCAAAAGCAAAGTGGGATAACATTCCACAAGTAAGTGAATTTGCAGCTAATATTAAGCAAATTAAAACTATTTGTTATTATAAGTACTTAAAAATTTGTTACTAATATTAATATCGTAATTACCAACATGTTTGGCCTTATATTACTGAGTTTTGATAAACAATAAAATTCAATAGGGTTGTCGAGTTCCTTGTCTATAATACTTATTGATGTTCTTTTCTACCCATATTTGTTCACAACCAAAGTCGCAGACAACAGATAATTATCAAATGTTTATTAATTAACAGGTTTGCAACTGAACCTAGACTAAAATTATGACTAAAAAGCATAAAAATTGTGAATTGACGTCCGAAACAAAATGATTATCTTTGTTCTAAACACTTCACAGATTACTGTTTTATTGGACATGAGAAACGCACCACTTTGAAAAAGTGCAGTATACCCACAATATTTTCTGGTAGTACCAGTACCAGTAAGTATAAAATATTAGATTATTATTTCGAATGTTTTTTTATTTCTACTCTCCTTCTTTTCTCCCAGACTCATGGGCCATAGCCAAGTGTAGACCACTTGGTGCTTCCGAGTGCTCGTTTTTTCTTGGCTCCATGGTCTCCTCATATTGGGCTCGGGAAGTCGGGGAGGGAAGTCCTCAACTATGGAGGGGTCCTCGCTGGAGGGGCCGCGGATGTGCTTGAAAGCGTTTCCGTGGCCCTGTCAATGTGTGGTGAAGGTGGAACATCATGGGGTTTTAGTAGGTGCAAGTCCGACAATCCGTCCTTGCTCCCGCAATGCAGGTATGCGTAGGCACTTTCTCATTCGAAGCCCGGAACAAAATTCGTTCTGTAGTTACGAATAAAAACGTAGATAGATCAACGCAGCGTCGATCTTGGTTTTATATGAGGTATAAAGCTTGCGTCTAAGGCCTAGGTATTAATTGATGCATTTATTTATTGTATGACATTATATTAATATGATATAAATATATATATAAATAGAATGGACGTTACGGGTAGGCCTGGGTATAGAATTTTATCGATATATTTTTTCACACTGTCTTATCTCTATTATTAGTTCTGTGGACGTTTACTTCTGCTGTCAGCGCCAAAATGGCAAAAATCAAATCGCCTCATTATGTCACGGTGTATAGCCAGTCCATTTATAGAGGTCAGTGACGTGCTGACCTCTATAAATTCATTACAAAATCCATTACCAGTTTAAAGAACAAAATACAGTATGTAGAATAGAATAATTTTGATTCAATATAGATTACAAGAATACTTATTAAAAGTCATTTATGATTTTACCATTTGTTCGAAAACACTTCTGTCTAGGGAAGGACTAACCAACAAGAAACCCAGCGGAAAATTTGTTTTTGTAGGATTTGTGTTCGGTTTTTGTGTGTTGATTTTCCGTCGCAAATCGACCTTCTACATTATTTCATACAGTGCTATTTTTAGGATTAAATATGATGTTATTTTAGGTATATCATATCTAGTGTGTATTGCGAATTTCACAATGGACAAAAACATCGAACAAAGAGTTTGTCTTAA
The DNA here is from genome assembly GCA_029286625.1 of Parnassius orleans. Taxonomy (NCBI): domain Eukaryota; kingdom Metazoa; phylum Arthropoda; class Insecta; order Lepidoptera; family Papilionidae; genus Parnassius; species Parnassius orleans. The sequence continues at coordinate 72,087 of JAGSMP010000006.1, read as the reverse complement.
ATTTTGCGTCGCCAAGGGAATTTCGTGTTCGGAGTCACTGAAAATTTTACAGAAGGCTTACGGTCAATTGACTTTATCAAAAACACGTGCTTATGAGTGGTACAAAGCGTTCAAAAGCGGTCGAGATGTGATGGAACATTTGCCTCGCTCTGGTAGGCCATCAACGTCTGCAACTGAAGTTGACATCGCAAAAGTGAAGGAAATAGTGACTGAAAATCCTCATTCAAGTTTGAGAGAGATAGCCGCCGAATTTTCTGTCTCACGAGTCGATTTGTACCATTTTAAATAATAACTTGGGTATGAAACATGTTGCCGCTCGGCTAGTCCCAATAGACCTGAATTTTCTCCAAAAACTCAATCGCATAAGAATCGATGAGGACATTCTAGAACGAGTCAATTCCGACCCAACATTCGTGCAACGCATTGTTACTGGTGACGAGATGTGGGTTTACGAGTTTGACATGCAAACTCGTCAAGAAGCTTCGCAGTGGCGCCTTCCAACTGAACCGAAACCGAAAAAACCACGCCAAAGTCGATCAAAAGTCAAAGTCATGTTGACTGTTTTCTTTCATTATCGCGGTGTTGTGCACTCGGAATTCTTGCCGTGAGATCAAACGGTGAATAAAGAATATTATTTGAGCGTTATGCGGCATTTAAGAGAGCAAATTAGATGAAAAAGGCCAGATTTGTGGAAAGAAAATTCTTCGATTTTGCACCACGATAATGCGCCTTCGCACAAGGCCATCATTGTGAACGAATTTTTGACCAAAAACTCAACAAATACCATCGAGCAATCGCTTTATTAACCAGATACTTTTCTCTTTTACCTAAACTCAAATTACCACTTCGTGGCACCCGTTTTCATTCGGTAGAAGACATGAAGGAGAATTCGCAGCGAGAACTGAACTCAATTCTTGAAAAAGCATTTAAAAATGTTTTGATGATTTAATTATTCGTTGGAGAAAGTAAATCGTTTCTGAAGTATAATAATACTTTGAAGGTGATAAAATAAACTTGGTTGAATAACTAACATTTTGTGTATTATTGATCTTTTCCCGGTACTTTATTGACTGATAGATTTATTTAGTTTATTTGTATATTCGTATATTTGCCATGAGAAATTGCTATCGGTATATAAATTATGTATAATATTTATAATTACAGTATATTATCTTGTTAATGCGCATTTTTATTACAAAGATAAACTTCATAATAATATAGCTATAAAGAGTTAAACCACACATTAATTTGTTTTAATGTTTTAGTGAACAAATTACTAAGATTAAGTGGTAGTATAAGTTTTATTGCAAAGTTACTCGCTGTCATTAGTCGAAGTTGTGGTAAATACTCCGTAAACTTTCGCAACTGATTAACGACGCTAGTTGAACTACATCTAACTCGTGGCCCTGTTTTGTTTCCACCAAAACAATAAGCTAAAATTCAAGAAAGACAACCGTTAATGTGATGCACGTGCATTTCATTATTATCGTTAATAGCGTTAGTCATAAGCCCACTGCTAGACATTGGACGCGTTTAAATAAGCGGGTGGTAAACTAAAAATCTAGGAATTCATCTAAATACGTTAAAGCATAACTGTTTAATAGCATATCAAAAACAATCCCTCGAAACGGACTCGGCGGCCAGGTATTTACTGTCACAGATCCCCTGTGTTCTCTGAAACAAAAATGTACCCACGGTATCTATCTGTGAAGAATGGTGGTGAGATTCACCGTTTAAATATCGGCTAGCATATTGAAGCGAGCTTCCATACAGAATTTCACTGTAAAACAGTAAAATTTCAGCTCACTTATTTTCCACAATTGAACATGGGCCTACTCTCATTATTTGAGATGTTTATGGAGCAATTTCTCCTCGGCGCTACTTCAGTGCATGTGGGCGGACATGGGGCACCACCAGATACTGTTCCAGTATACAATTCATATGGCTAGATACAAAGTGTTTTTTAATCAGTGGGTGAATCACATATTTTATGACGTCAGTAAAGCCCAAAAAAGAAGACACGGTCATACTTCTACTTGATGGCAACGCCCACGCTAAGAGTTCACCTTTATCGGTGACTCGGTAGATTGAAATGTCTGTTTACTGCAACAAATCATTTCACGATGCCTGAATATTTTTGGGATAATGTCGTACACCTGAAGATTTTAGTTAACAAAGGTATGACGTACTACTATAAGGTATTAATCCCTTTTTATACTCCAAGTAAGAAATTTTACATTTGAAGCATACTGTAAACAAAAGCTTATAGTGGTTTTCACTACTCACAGGTTAAGCTCCAGATACCTTTATTCCATAATTCATGAACATTAGCCCATGTGAAGGTAACGTAAGACGCTCAAATAAATAACCGCGCTATATTATCCCCAGAGAACAAAGATGGTTACCAACTGTGCCAGTAATAAAATTACAGAAATCTTATATCGAAAATTTGTTTATATGAGATTCTAAGGGTATAAATATTAACTTAGAGATGGTATCAATTTTCCTTAATATTATTTCACCCATATTATGATAACAGTCAAATTCCGTGCATTTTACTTGGGAAAAATGTTGCTGAATTTAACTTATTAAACATGCTGCTAGCCGATTCTATTATGGTTTGTCTTAAATTAAAGCTGTTCAAATTTTAAGAGGATTAAATAGAGAGCGACATAGTCGTGAATGTTCTAAAAACATATATTTATACTTAATTGTACGCTTTAGTAAAGAAGATTAAAAAGGATAAGGGCGGACTTAATGCCTTTTAAAGTTCTCTCCCAGTCAACCCGGAAACATGTGTTTGATGATTAAAAAACCTACAATCATTAAGCAAGTATTTCATCATCATCATTACAGCCCTTCACAAGTCCACTGCTGAACATAGGCCTCCCCCAAGGAATGCCACAAAGTACGGTCCCGAGCCACCTGCATCCATTGACTTCCTGCATGTCTTATCAGGTCGTCACTCCACCTAGTGGGGGGACGCCCTACACTTTGCCTGCCGGTACGAGGCTGCCACTCGAGAACCTTTCTACCCCAGCACCTCGATATACCGACAGTCCACTTGGCACCGCTGAAGGGACTGCAGCACCGCCCAAATTTCGACGGAATCAAAGGCTTTCTCATAGTCCACATACGCAAGGCAAAGTGGCAGATTGTACTCTTCGGTCTTTTGTACAATTTGCCGAAGGGTATGTATGTGGTCTATGGTGCTAAAGTCTTTTCGGGAGGCTGGAAGTCGTCGCATCTGCATGCGAGACGATTCGTAATGACTCTCGAAAACAGCACGTAGACGCGGCTCAGAAGGGAAATCGGTCTGTAGTTCTTCAAGAGAGCGTTGTCGCCTTTCTTGAAGAACAAGAACACCGCACTTCTGATTAGAGCACGAGGGGGACGGAGCGTTGACTTCATTAGACGTGACCTCTCCAACTTAAAGTTTAGGTTCAGTGTGCCTCTCACCATGCGGTGATCGCTGCCAGTTTTCACCCTCGCGATTACTGAGACATCACTGAACAGTTGTCGTCTGGTCGTCATAATGAAGTCAATCCCATTTTTTGTCGAACCGTCGGGGCTCGACCAGGTCCACTTTCTGTGGGGCCGCTTTTGGAAGAAAGAGTTCATCATAAAGAGTCCCTCTTTCTTCATAAAGTCGGCCAGCAGCTGACTCCTTGGATTCCGTTGCCCTATTCTGAATTTCCCTACTTTCAGCTCAACGCTCTCTCTTGTGCCTAGTTTTGCGTTGAAGTCTCCCATTAACAGCGTATAGTGGGTTTTGGAGGAATACATGGCTCTACATATATCCTCATACATTTTTTCCACCTCCTCATGGGGTGTACCGAGGTTGGTGCGTAAACCTGTATGACCTTCAGCGAATACCGTTTGGTGGTTCTGAGTATAAGGTACGCAACCCTCGTCGACACACTCTTAATCTTTACAACATTGCTAACGAGAGACTTGTGGACGATAAATCCGACACCTCCTTGGGACAGATGGTTGTCCTTCCGGTGATAGAACAAGTTGCCGGATTCGAGGATTACCATGTCCTCCCCCTCTCTTCGGACTTCAGATAATCCTATAATATTCCAGGGCAACTTGTCTATCTCTTCTTCCAGCTCCAGGATCTTCTCGTCAGTCCTCAGGGTGCGTGTCTTATATGTTGCCAAGTCGAGTCGTCTTAGGTGGCAACCGAACCTCCACCGGAGATTCTTAGCACCCCCTGCCCCGCCATTACCATGCTCGTCACCGTAGCCAGGAATAGCGGGGCCGCCGGGGACTGGGGGCCGTCTCTTCTGAACTTTAATCATGGGGGGCATGTGGCCATAGTTGCCACGCTTGGCGAGCGGGTCGGCAACCGCAGTTTTTTATTGCTTTTTGCTTTTATCAAAAAGATGCTGCTGCCCATCTTCTGTACCAGTTTCCCTTTGTCGCCTTTTACGACACCCACGGGAAGTGGGTGTCGTAAAAGGCGACAAAGGCGTAAAAAGCAAGTATTTACGAGTATGTTATTTTTGTAGCTTGCGTTATATCTGCTTTTTTAATGATACAGCGGGCTGGAGGGCCTTATCAACAAGAACATACCTAGGACAAAATGGCCTCCTTAGTGACCGGCAATACAGGTTCCGCCGAAATCGGTCAGCTGGGGACCTTCTAGCGTATGCCACACACGTCTGGGGCGAGGCACTCGAGAACAGTGGGAAAGCACTTGCTGTTTCCCTTGATGTTTTAAAGGCCTTTGACAGAGTTTGGCACACTAGCCTTTTGGGTAAGATTCCAGCATACGGCTTATCCGCTGGTCTGATTGAATGGGTAAAGGACTTTCTGAGTGAACGGTCTCTCCGGGTCGTCGTCGATGGTTGCTCATCCGATTCTGTAGCGACTAACGCCGGTGTTGCTCAGGGGTCCGTTCTCTCCGCAACTCTCTTCCTGCTGCATATTAATAATCTGCTTATGCCCGGTATCTATAAGTATGTAGACGATAGCACAGTTGTGGAGAGATACCAACCAAGTCCTCGGGCCAGCCGGGATCAAATCCAGTCTGAAAGAGAAGCTATGGTACAGGCACTCTCCGAATGGGGCGATGCCAATCTTGTGAGATTCAACGCCTCCAAAACACTAGCTTGTCTCTTCACTGCAAAAAGGAGCCAGCTCACCTTGGCTCCTTATTTCCGAAATGTATCAATGGAATACACCGACCGCCTTCAGTTGTTGGGGGTTGAAACATCTTCAAATATGAACTTCGGGCGGTTCATTGAGTCCAAAGCCAAAGCAGCTGAAAGGAAGCTAGGAGTCCTTGCAAAGGTACAGCGATACTTCACACCGGGACAGCTGCTTACTTTATATAAATTGCAAGTCCGGTCGTGTATGGAGTATTGCTGCCATATATGGGCTGGAGCTGCAAAATGCCAACTATCAGCTTTGGACTCAATGGAAAGGCGTGCTAAGAGGCTTATTGGTCACCCGAATTTGGTTAAAACCAATCTTACTAGCCTCGAACACAGGAGCAAAATAGCCAGCCTTTCGGTTTTCTACAGGATGAATTTCGGAGTGTGCGTAGGAATTGCATAATTTAATTCCTACATCTCCCTTCCACCATTGGACTCCACCCCTTCGTTGTTGACTTACCACGCATTCGAACCAAATGGTTTGCTGCGTCGTTCATCATGCATACAGCAAAGGAGTGGAATAAGTTGTCAGCATCTGTCTCTCCTTCAGAATACAGTGTGGGTGCTCAAGGCAAGAGTGAATAAGCTTTTGTTAAGTCAGTGCGCTTCACCATCTTAGGCTACATCATCACTTACTATCAGCTGGAATCAAGCTGATAGTAAGTGTAATTATATCAAGCGCTGGCTTAGAATAATGTATAAAAACGTAATATTCATTAAAAATCCTGCTTTTGAAGTTAGGCGAAAATTAATTTATATAATTTTCCACCGTTATGCAGTTCAGTGTTAAATAGTGATTAGTAAATTAGTGTTATAAAATTCCAATTTTTTTTAAATATTTATCGCTTTCAATATGTTAGAAAGTAGAACGGGAGTAACCGACACAGCCCATCGTATCAGTAAGCTGAAGTCTAAGAATCGACATGCGGTGGGGGAAGATTCTCGAGTAGCAGTCTTGTATCGGTAAGCGAAGTGTAGGGAGACCCTCATAAAATGGAGTGATGACCTAGAAAGAGATGCAGGAATTCGATGGATGCAAGTGTGAGTCACAAGGAGCGTGTTTCGTGGCAATTTTTGGGGGAGGCCTAGATTTAGATGTGGACTTACGATGCTTGTGATGGCTTAATGATAAAGATTTAAATTAAAATATCAAAGTCACAGCTTATTTATGATCCACAGCCGGGCACAAACTTCGTCTTATTTCTGAGAGAATTATGAGTAATTAGCCATGGTAACTAAGAAGCAAAACGCGTAAATGTATATATATTTTTAAATATTGCTTTATATTTTGTTTTAAGCACTTTTCCATAAAACACTTACTTTTTTCCATAAAAACCTTAGCACCGGTTAGCATTTTACTTTGATATTTCGAACTGCCTTTGAGTCGATTAATTGAAGTACTCAACGCAGGCGTTCGTAGATAATCGAGCGATAGTGTATATTTACATGATACTAGCGATCCGATTCGGCTTCGCATGTGTGAGTTCTATATCTTGACAAAAGCGCCCCAAATCCATCTAATTGTGAATTTAAACCATCCAGGGAACCACTCAAACACACACAAAAAATTAATCGAAATCGGACCAGCCATTTAGGAAGAGATCAGTGACAAACACACATATAGAAAAGTTATATATAGATATCATTTCACCTTATCATTAAAAAATTATTTTGGTTTTCCCTGTTAATGGATATAATAATATGTCAAAAACATCACAATTTATCAAGTTTGACTTAGACCGAGATTAAAAACATAATAAAATATAGTCAATGATTTATTTCAATGTGACGTATGATATTATGTAAAACTTTATCTAACCAACATTGAAACAAAGCCATCATATCCGTGAAAATATTTTTATAACTAATTTTATGTTACCAATACCCCTGGGACGTTTTATGATGAATGAATAGAGCAATGGCCTATAACCGCAGTATGATAAATACGGATTCCGGGCAAAATTGTTATACGGTTGACTCGGTATAAATTTATTGTCGGCCAGTCAAAATTTCCACTATTAATTTGTATGAAGTATAACTCTATATTTATCAAAATTATGATTTCGTCGATAGCTATATTGTTTTTTTTGTCGGAAATGGACATTATACTTAAAATATGTAAAATTTTATCCAGCAATTTTCCGTTCGTTTTTAATTAACTTAATTTTCAATACCAGGTTCGTCATCACCTGACAGATTTTGTTACGACGACCAATTAAAAAGTTATGGATAATGCTATGCCGCAGGAAGACCACGGAATAGCTTAAAATTAAAATTACAACCTATTTATTAGTAAGTCCCACTGCTGGGCATAGGCTTTTTATTTCTAACAGAGTTACAGAGCAGTAGTCCGCTGCGCTGCATGTAAGCAGATTTTTTATTTTTGTCCTGTCATGTATTGGAATAAATACAAAAGATATACAAACCATGCAAATACATACCTTCGGTTACACTATGAATTTTATATTGGTTTTACTGACTTTATAAAGTTGAGGTCAATGCATAGATACTTTAGTATCGCACGCGTACGTAGCTCGCCTTTCAGAATAAAACATGGTTAGGGCCGTTTAACCAAAGCGCCACAACACGTGTGAATAAATTTTAATCTTAATTGTTCAATATTCTGAGATTAAGAACGTAATAACATTATGTGAAGCGTTTGTGCAATCAATGTTTATATCTATATTTCCTCGAAATATTTTATTTTTATTTTGACATGCAGGTTTCCTTGGGATGTTAACTGCCGCGCATGTAGTAAATAAGTATTTCCAAATGCAATTAATAACGTCGTTCGTACCAGCAGGGGTCAAGCACGGGTTGCTCGCGTACTGTGAAATACACAGTGTACGCACAGCTTAACTTAGATGAAAATGCTTTTATCATAAAGCTCCATCTGTAGTTCTGAGGTTTAATTATAAATTGTACACAGTGAGAGCAGACAAATTTAAATAAGCGGGTGGTAAACTAGAAAACTGGAAATTCACCTAAATACGTTAAAGTATAACTATTTAAGAAGCATATCAAAAAACTCGCCGAACTCGTTTCGAGGGAATCGAAACGAGTTCGGCGAGGTGTTTACCGTAACAGATCCCTTGTGCTCTCTGAAACAAAGATGTTCCCAAGGTAGCTACTTGTGAAGGATAGTGGTAAGATTCACCGTTTAAATATTGGTTAGCATCTTGAAGCTAGCTTCCATACGAACATACTACAAGCTGTTGAAGAAGATAAGTCATTTTTACTATCCGTCAAGTGTAATATTCCTCTACAAGATGCAGGAGTGTACAAGCTTGATTGTGAATGTGGAATGTGGAACCCTTACATAGGACAAGCGAAAAGATCCATAAAAACAATAGATCACCATAGACATCATAGACATAAGATTGTTTTGCGTAGATCGATCCAAAAATGAATAATTAAAAGTTGAAAGTAGCCTTCGTTAACTATGACATCAGGATGTCAAACATCACAGTCTCCCCCTTGACCTTGGGTGCAGTAAATTGCCCAAAAGCTCGGGAATAAAAAAGTTAAAATTAAACTTGATGAAATCCGTAAAATTAGTTATATTTCAAATATGGCAATTATCCCCCCTGTGAGGCATTTTTCGGAGGAGGCCTATGTTCAGCAGTAGACTTTAATAGGTTGTAACGGAAGGTTACTACAATTAAAACCTTGATGTCTTCTACGACGAATAAAATTGTACAGAAGTATACTTTTTAAGGATTTATATCGCTCTTATTCCAAAGCTCTCTGTAAACACAAGATATCCAAATGGGTTTCGCTCAGCTCGAACGTGAAAAATTCCTTGCTGGATATTGAAATTCGTGCAATAAACAAAAAGAAAATTGTTTGTGAACTAACGTTTTCGAAATAACCTGCCTTAGATATCCAATCATGATAATATTTTATGAAGGGATAATAGAATCTATGGTTGCGACATTTTAGTGTATCATTATAACTTTTAACCAACGCCATAACAACACCTAAAGGTTATTTAGCGTAATATCATATTAATTTACTACAACCTATCTTAACCTTCTCTGTCCACTGCTGAACATAGGCACCCCATAGGTTGCCACGTAGGGTGGATTTTGCCATAGTTGCCACGCTTGGTACGGCAACTGCTATTTTTTAAGATGTTATCAGGAAGACGCTGCTGCCCACCTCCTATTTTAGTTACCTTTTGTCGCCTCTTACGACACCCATGGGGTGATATGGGGTAGTGGATATTCTTACACCGCGCCGCCACTACACAGCTTATATTATATAAAAAATAATAATTATCGTCATCCATGAAATTAACGTGACGCTCAGGGGAGACCGTTCTCCTGGCGCATTGCAGTCGTGTTTTCTTGATCCGAGGGTTATGTTTCGGTTCCGATTCGCTATGCACTGTTGCATCAGTCTTAACCACCTGGGCAAGCGTAACCGGGTGGTGTTCGCGGCCTTGGATATATGAGGTAGACTGAGCCTGCGGAGTTTCCGACTTAGAAACGGTTATTTTACTGTTTGAGATGCTTGTCTCTGGCACCGGAGATTTGGGCGTAACAAAAATTGTAAGCGCTTTTCTATATGTGCAGTTAATCTCTGCCATCAATTCCCTCAGTCTTTTCTTCCGTTGATATTCTGGGCAGGTCTTGGTCAAGGACATGTGATTACCTGTACAACTAACACACTTATAGGTACCCATATTGCAATTCTCATGATTTTCACCGCACTTGGGACATACTATTTTATTATTTGGGCATTTTTTAATTGTATATTTACGTGGTAGAGCCATGCTGCAGCTATATTAATAGTATAGTTGTAGCACAAATGGGTCGGCTCGACTGGGGAAGGACCACGCTCTCACAGAATACCAGCGTAAAATAGCAGCTTAATGCTGCTGTGTTTCGTATGGTGAGTGTAGAGAACCGGAGACCCTTTTTACTAGAAAAGAGGCATTCTATCTTAGTCCTCACGGCTGACAACGCATCTGCATTTAAATTCGCAAACGAAGATAGATGTAGATATCTATGGGCCACAGCAACCACTTACCATCAGATGGACTGTGTGCTCGTTTGACACCCTTATTCTATAAAAAAAAATATGACCTAGTTTCCAACAGCGCGAACATTGTGACAACGGAAACACATATGTATCCACTTTAATTCTCCAACCCTCAACATGTACATATGCCAGTAGAAACGATCCCTTGAAATATAGTTGTATGGACTCGCTAGGAACCCAATCACTCCCTGATGTGCTTCGTCTTTGCAGTCGCTTGATGGAAATAAATTCTGCATTGTTGGGACATAAAATGTTCCTCAGGATTTTCTCATCACCTAGTTCCATATCAACATCCCTAATAACCCCATATGAAACGCTTTTCTCCATAGCTTTTTGGACTTTCCAATGCTTTCAATCAGAGCCTTACATGTTTCCAACTTGGTTACACTCGTCTCATTCATAATAACTAAACGCACCTTGTACGGGTTTAAATATTTAACTCTAGTTATGTCTAAAATGTGTTGTTCCTTCAACACCTTAGCTAAGCCAAATTGCTTAGGTAACCTCTCGTTACTTGAAATATACACTTCAATTTTATCGCTCTCAACTTTAACAATCTTTTCTTTTCTCTTTACCAACATCCATTCATTTTCTTCTTCTTTTAGTATGACCTATATTACAACACTCGCTATCCATCTGTACTTGAGATATTATTTCATCATCTTGCTGCTCCAATTCAGATTCAGATTTATTTAACTCCATATTAGGGCTGCTACTTGACGTCCGCAGTAAGTCAGCGCTAAATTCCTTACGCACATTATACTCGTCCAAAAAAGGAAGTGAACTTTAGTGAATTATTGAATAGATTGAGGGAGATCATTTTTTTAAGAAGTGCATCTATGCAAGATAAGATAAAAGATGTTATAAAATGTTGTGTGGAATGGTTGATTTTAGTTGTAGTAGATAATATTTCGGATTGGCCTGTTCTAAAATTATTACTCGAATATTTAAATGGATAGTACAAAAAACACGTTAAGATAAATATTATACAGTGGAATTGTCAAAGTCTCAGACCCAAATTAGTTGTATTTGAACAGATATTGTCACAGGAAAAGATTCACATTGCGGTCCTAAGTGAAACATGGTTAGAACAGGACAGCCCATTAAAATATGTAATCATAACATACACCGTAGGGATCGCTTCGATTCCTACGGCGGAGTAGCAATAATTACCCACAAATCAGTTAAGCGTCGCTTACAAAATATACCAATGGTTAACCCGGGCATAGAGGTCCTTTATTTAAAGATTTACAATTGTGTTGATATTGAAAATATTATGTCTGTTTACTGCCCTCCCTCTGTACGTACAACTGTTGGTGATTGGGATCATTTACTATATTTTAGCAATAAAAAAATGCTTTTATTTGGCGACTTTCATGCACACCATGATACGTGGTCAATGAAAACAGATACTAGAGGAGTTCAGATATTTGACACAATGGTGGACCAACGCGCATTAGGTTAATTAAAATAATATATAATTAAAATTTATTTTTAATTATATCTTATGTGACGAAAATCAACTATAAGAAAAAAAAATTGACAATTACTTAAATATAAAATGGTTATTTACTGAAACATTATTTATAATCAAAAGTTAATTTTGTAAATTAAATTTGTACTTTTTATTTGAAATTAACACTGATATTGACATGACACTTAGTAAAGAAAACAAAATGGCATGAATCATAATAATATTGTAAATTGTAAATGATTTGACTAATATTGACTTTTGTATGAAAATTGGGAATTAAGTGGCTATTATTATTATTATTATTATTCGGCCAAATGACACGTCCCCAGGGGTGGACAATATTTCATTTTCAATGGTTATAAATCTCCCAAATAATGGAAAGTACTTATTGCTTGATCTATATAACAAGTTTTTGTCAAGTGGTTTTGTCTCTAATCAGTGGAGAGATATATTAATTACGCCAATCCCTAAACCAAGAAGAGATAATAGTTTGGTATTAGCATTACGACCCATTTCCATGATCTCGTGTATGTGTAAAAATTTTCACACTATTATAAAAAACAGATTAGAGTGGTATATCGAAAAAAATAACATTTTATCGAATAATACAATAGGTTTTAGAAGAGGTCGTTCAGCGTTAAATAGCCTTTCTAATTTGGTCTCTGAAATTCAGTTAGGCTTAACAGATAGAATGGCTACAATTGGTTGTTTCATAGATATAGATAACGCATACAATAACGTAGATATTTCTAGTGTAATTCAGGCTATGGATCGTTACGGTATAGGTTCAACTATATGTGATTACCTATGGAATTTTCTCAGACAAAGATCATTAAAAATACAAGTTGACAATGCCATGATTTGCCGAAATACAGGTCGGGGATTGGCTCAGGGGGACCCACTGTCACCATTGCTATTCAACATACTTACTGCACATATATGCAAAGAGGTACAAAATGTTCGCATATCACAATATGCAGATGACTTTGTTTTATATATAGGCCGAAAAAAATTATTGGAATCTGTTGACAATCTGCAGGAGGCGTTAGATTTAGTAAGTACACTATTTTTCAACATAGGTCTAAAAGTATCTCCTATAAAAAGTAAAGTGTGTGTGTTCTCCTGTGGATTTAGACGTACGTTAGTTGATTTAAAAATTAATGATTTTTCCTTACAAGTGGTTGATAATATAAGATATTTAGGTTTGTGGTTGGACCGTGGTCTTAGATGGGGAAGGCATTTAAATGAACTTGTGGAAAATACGTTTAAGTTTTTAAATATTCTTAAATGTCTGTGTGGACCCAGGTGGGGCCTACACCCATCATATTTGCGTCGTTTGTATATCGCAATCATAAGAAGCAGAATTGATTATGCTTGTTTCCTCTATGTTAGTAGTTGTGTAACGAACCTTAAAATTATAACGTTTCGCACACGTTATCATGGAAAATAATATGACATCAAGCTATGAGAGTTATTGGTGGATTTTTAAGAAGCACGCCAATACATATACGAAGGTATTATCTTGCGGGAAAATTTTGGCTTAAAAAAATCAATTTTAGATAATGAATTAATTGTAGTATTAGATAAGTTAGATGAATATTTTATGACTCATCCATTGCGTAAAAAAAAGAAACCTCTGTTGGCAGTCGTACACAATTCTCTTAAAGGCTCTGATATTCATATCTCAACGCAACTTGAAATGTTCTCCTTGGATACCTGGGTTAGCAATGTGGATCTTTGCGGCATTGTATTTCCTCTTATTGAAACAATTTATAAAGCTAAACACGGTAATAGCAATGTGGTTCTGAGACAAATATGTTTAAAGTTTATTGATGATAAATATTTGCAATCTTATAAAATTTATACCGGTGGATCTAGCGATAATGATATTAACATAGGAGCTGCATTTTTTGACCCTCAGTTAGACATATCAATGAAATTCAAAATTAATTCTAATGTTTCAATAATGTATGCTGAACTGATAGCTATTTCAGAAGCTGTATCGTACATTGCATCACTCAATCACAAATATCAATATGTTATTTTGACAGACTCTAAGAGTGCTCTGCGACACTTGGCTCGATGTACTTTGAATTTTCGAGGAACCCCGATAGCCTACAGTATTTTGTAGTCTATTGATAGTTTAACAAAAAAAAAAACTGTTGTGTTATAATGGATCACTGCTCCTATTGGTCTAGTAGGTAATAAGTGGCGGATAGATTAGCGAAGGAAGCTTCCTCTGACGGTATTTTACTGCATTGTTTACCTTTTTTCGCAGACTTTCTATACAAAGTAAAAGAAAGATGTGTCAGTTTGTGGAAGGAATACTTTAATGAGAGATCTCTAACAAAAGCAATATAGTATAAAATTATTCAACCAAATCTTTCCCGTTCTTCATTGGTGGATAGGGCTAATATGGGCAGGACCGATACTATTACAGCTCTGAGGTTTCGATCGGGATACATACCAATGAACAGCTTTGCATTTTTGATGGGAAAGGTCAAATCCCCTAACTGTGTAGAATGTGGCCAATTAGAGGATGTATTGCACATTTTGGTGGAGTGTGTACGTATCGAGGCTGATAGAGTAAATTTTTGCAGTAAATATAATGTAAATAGATTAGATATCGGATTCTGTAATAGTATTCTGGCTTCGCCATTGTCTGAGGAAGTCAGAATGTTGTACAAAATGGTCCAAGTTGGACTTAAAAGAAGATAAAAAAATGTAAATACAATGAGGGTGGCATTATAATAGTTTTATAAAACCCTCTTTAAAAATAAAAGAAAAAAAAATATCATCATTACATCCATTCACAAGCTGAACCACTGATGAACATAGACTATATATAAAATAATATTCTAATATATTTTAACATTTTAATATGTTTTAGAACGTATTGCAAAATTTTATAAAAGCGTCAGACTTAATGTTTTCTTATACTCGTATTTACGCGAATACTACACATTAAATTAATCTAATTTATCTACTATATAAACTACACGTAAAAATTAGTTTCATTTAGCGTCAGACTTATTCATTAGTGTTGAATAATATTCCTCATACTGTGCTTTTCTTTGCTTGTAAATGCGGTATAAAAATTATAAAGCCGACTTAATGAGAGCGGGTAGCGTGACCTTGACAAGTCGACAATAAAGCCCAATTTCTCCGCTTCGCGTTCAAGGTGTGTGAACACTGCATGATGGGCAAAAATTTACTAACAATAATAAGAGAATATAGATACTAGACATCATGTCAAAACATAGACGAAAATTCAACAAGGAAAATAATATGACAGTGGTTTTTTGAATTTTGAATTTTAAATATTTTCAGTTATTGTATGGACTAAAATCTTATAAACCAAAGAAGCATTCTAAAAGAGTGTTATAAAACTCGCGGCCGGGGCTTATCACAACAATTTTTATCGGTTATAATATGATGACAAGCTGTATTCTATTCTTTTTTGTGTTATTAGAACAAAACTTTACAAATATTTCATTTGATAATTCTTTTTAAAAATCTTCTCATTATAATAGATACCTACATGGGGTTAGGAATAATTTCGAAAGTGATTGGTTGACTTTACAACAATACATTAGAATCGTGGGCCGTTTAGATTACAACACAAGCTGCTGTCCGACCCTTTTTTATAAATTCTTTCCAATATCGGAGAGAATTTATCTTCGAATCCCTTCCCTAGATGATTAATGCCGATGAGCTGGAAAGGTCGATATCTGGTGAAATTGTTAACTTTATTTGTGATAATATGTTGAAATAAGGTATTTACTTACTCAAAATAATATTGAAATAATATAATTATCAAGTTATGAGACGGTTACATTATCTTTATGATGTATTAAATATCAATATAGTTTATTCATATTAGCTCTTCATTTAAACTTTTAATTTTGTAAAAGTTTAGGGTTTATACAACTATTTCATTAAATCCGACGAGTTTGAGAGGTCGAAATTTGGTGAAATAGTTAACGTTATTTGTGATAACTTATTATATATAATAAGTTATTATATAGTGATTGCGTGTATATATATATATATATATATATATATATATATATATATATATATATATAAAATAATCATCCCTTAAGGGGCTAAAAAGGTGAAAGTTTGTATGGGGAATCAATAATTTCTCAAGTAAGGCAGCCGCCACACCTACTATATTATTGCGCAATATTGAGGTTCGTACAAAACAATTGAAGTGTAAGGATAGTATTGGCAGGTACGAAGATATCGCGTAACATTTACAAGTCAACTTGAAAATTTACAAAAAAAATATTCAAAATTATAAAGACTGAATTTTGTATAAACGCAATCACAAAAAAATTAGTATGAGGAGACTGCTTAACTGAGTGCCACTCGAGTACCTTTGTTCCCCATGGGATGTTGGCTCTTGGAGCTACAGTACGTGATTCATTGTTCTTTGATGGAAAGTCATATCCGACGTCATCGTAACTTAGTAACCAACTGAAACTATTGAATTAAACTACTTTTACGGACTACATATCCTTTAGTTTTACTTATTTTTTACCTAACTTACGGTTTAAGTGCTTTGTATCATTCAAGTGACCATGAATGGTGAGGGTAGTGTTATGTAATGTGGTCTTACTCACCCCCTTCCAAATCTAATGAAATGTGATAAATAATGATTTCTTATATTTACGCGAACACTACACATTGAATAAAACTAATTTTACGGATTATATCGCGTTTAATCAACTTCACGGTCACGGGGGACCATGGGTGCTGTAAAGCACCCGAAACATCGGGAATTAATAAAAATAAGTTGATTACACGTGATATAATACGAAATGTGATAAAATCAGTAAAAGTACTTTTATTCAATGTTTAGTGTGTTTACGTAAGTATTATAGGAAATCAGGAAATAGCTGACACTATGTTAATAAAATAAAATGTTTTTACATATTCATAAAACTACTGCACATAATATTATGAGAAACCTTCAACGATATTTGAGATATAAAAGTTTTACACCTCTCTTCACGTGAATATTACATTGAGGCTTATGGAGACACATAAAATTTGAAATACATTTTACATTTACATACATTCCAGTTATGTCTGTTAAATTGAGTATTAAAATATTTACTTACTCAATAAGTGTACACAGTAGGGTCTTAATATAAAATACAATTGGTACTTATTACTTAGTAACCTTTAGCAGACGTTATAATAAAACATTTTATGTATGTAAATTATCTAATCAATATAAAATTATCTTATGTAAAAAATATTATTGAATACAAAATTAAAGAACGTTAAAATTCTAGGCATTCTGTTAATGAAATATTTAAATAAATATTTATTCATGTACCAATTCATAAAGTATCAAACCAGGAGATGGGCAGCAGCATCTTGCAGCAGCATGCAGGTGTCTCAGGACCATGCTTTTTGGAATTCCTTGGGGGTGGCCTATGTTCAGCAGTAGACTTGTGATGGGCTGTAATGTTGATTATGAATGATAACAGAAAGGTTAAGTGTAACTAACATTGAGTAAGTATGGGAAACGTTTCACACCACGTGCTGTTCGGACCACGGTGTGAATCGCCCTCGATCTTTTTTGTCCTGGGGAAATTCGGATTACGGTGTGAATCTTCTAAGTATTTTTTTCAATGTGTTATTCGCACCACAATCAAAACTTAAAAAATTATATGAATTGAAGTTTTTGACGAAAAACGTATTTCTTACAGTGTTAGTCGGTCGAATTTTCTTGAGTGACAAAATAAATGCGTAAACAATTGTTGAGACCCAACGGATAGAGAACGTCTGTAGGTATTTGTCGTGCAGTACTTGCTTGGCATGTGACGTCGTGTTACCAGTGTACGCGCAGCGTGATTGTTGCAAATGAGCTAGGTGTAAAGTTATAATTTGGTGAAGAGTTTGAAATTGAAACGCATTTACCTAGCACATTTATGAGTTTGCGGATCATTACTAGGACCTAAGATGAGATAATAAAATCAGCAGGAATTTATATATTCCCTTAACAAGGTACCTCATACGATCCCAGTAAATATCTCCACCTGCATTCCTGAATCAACCAGAACCACATTAACAGACTCATCCGCAAATCCATCACAAAGCGCATTATCGCAACTAGCAGTTAGCATTAATGCAACTATCGTACGGTTAGCACCCTTTCACAACACATCTATATTATTATCCGTATCGAATTTGTTACTTAATTGAAGTTGTTAAATAAAGAAAGACTGACGTAGCCCGCTAGTAGAAATTCGCGTAAATATGAGAAATAATTATAAGAAATATCCTTTTTTATATTATAAGCTATCGACCCGCCCCGGCTTTGCTTGGGTAGGATCTATTACTATAGCATCATTTTGATTTTAAAATAAACATCAATGACCATTTATTTTACTAATTTTTCCAATTATTTTCAAAAAATTCCCCAAGATGTTGAATAAAACATATATCTAAGATCACTCCTCGCATTGCTATCTATCTGTATCTGTCTTTGAATTTTCACCACAATCGGGTCAGCCATTCCAAAAATTATCCAGAAAAGACAGCAGGCAAAAATTTTACAAATGGTTATTTATGTTTCCATGGCATGCAAATTACCCCTTTTACATGAAGACACTTCAATTTCATTTATAGTATAGCGATAATAGCAAGACTCTATTCAGCCAGGTCTTAAGAAAAGTATTTTTTTTTTTTGCATTTTTGTCCTTTTTAATTTAATTTTTGATTTCTACCTTACTTTTTACTCTAAGCCCTTTACTAAAAAAGTCAAAAAGTCGTTATTATTGGTAAAGCTTCCTCCGGATCGATAGTATCAATGGACGTTCCTCAGGGCTCGATTCTTGGCCCATTCCTGTTCTTGATCTATATTAATGACTTACCTTATCTTGTAGGGGACAATCACGACATAGTATTATTTGCTGATGATGCCTCTTTAATTTTCAAACTCAAACGACAGTCAATTAATTTTGACAATGTAAATAATGCTCTACCGAAATTAGTACATTAGTTTTACGCCAACAATTTGCTCTTAAACGGCAATAAGATAAAATGTATTAAATTTACAATACCTAATGCTAAATATTCAAATACCAATGTGCTCATAAATGGGGAAAAATTCTATTCTATTCTACTAGTATAATACAAAGCAAAGAAATAGCATGAAAATTATAATTTATTATTGTTTATGTACTACAATCATTTACTTTTAGTACTACGTATAAAAGTGAGCACGTAAAAGATGTTCGAATATTTCAAAATACGAGTTCACATAATATATGGAAGCAATGTTCTAGGTCTAAACTTTATTTACAGAGCTTATAATAAATTACAGATATAATAATACATTCAAAAAAAGATATTAGGTACTAATTTCCATAATATTATTCGCTAAATCGTATTACATTTTTTCTGTTCTACTTCTCAAATATATCATTATTTAGCGGCAAAGTAAACGTGCAATAACGAACACGTATCGAGACTTTGTCTCATAAATTAGGTTTTTCCCATTTCAAAGCGCACGAATTTAAGACGCTAAAATATATCGTTCTATTTCATTCAAATGATGCAGATTTGAAAATTTGCAGAATGTTGAAATGTAGGGTATTTGTTTCGTGGATAAAGTTACCCTAAATTTATTTTTGTGATAAAGTTTTTAAGAAAAATTGTTTACATTTATTGTTTGCAAATATACGCTTGTATGTTATGTGATATTACTTCTGAAATGGGTTATCAATATCTGGAATGGGTAGCCTAACAGGGTGTCTGAAGTGGATTATCTGGATCTTCAAGTTTTGGTATCAAAACCAGGTCAATGTTGTGCGATCAAATGATGCAAAAATTATTTGTGGGTTTGTGGGGTGAGGTAGGTGGCTTAACTTCGTCCAAGTGTTTCACCTTTACGTCAAATCGCTGAAAGAGGCGCTCGTAACACGCATGTCACTGTTGGACAACTGTGAAAACTATGCCTACAGTCGTAGCTTGACGTTAATATTATAAAGAGTGAATTCATAATCTTTAGGCCTAATGAAAATTACTATTTTACCCCAGTAAACTGTACGGGACCCGATAACGAAAGCGGAGCGGTTTAAATATCTTGGGCACATGATATCCTTCGACCCAAAGGACGAGGTCGATGTAATTAGCTAAAAGTACAACTTTGTAATGGCTCGAATTCTAATAAATAACATTTAAAAAGGTAGCTCAGATGGTTAGCGCTCGCTGTAAGTTACACAATACGCGAGCAACCTGGGTTCGATCCCGCCGGCACCAATGAAATTGTTAATTGCAATTTTAAGTGCTGATTTACCACGTGCACCGCCGGTGAAAGAAAACATCGTGAGGAAACCTGCATGTCTGAGAAATCAAAAAAAAAATATTTCGAAGACATGTGAAGTACACCTCTCAGAAATGAGAGGAGGCCTGTGCCCAGCAGTGGAACGTATAGGCTGTAACTTTACTTTACTTTACTTTTAAAAAAGAATTGTTCTGCAAAAAATATATTATTGACCTTGGCCAGACCATAGATCTGACTAAGTTGGCCCAAAACAATGTCGGAACCTGAGAGTTTATCCGACATTTTTTCATCAAGTTATGTTCCTTTCATAATCCATAATCAGCGCAATCCAACGTAGCTAACGCGGTACTACTATAAAGTATTTTTTTAGTTTTCTTACAGATGGCGTTAGTAATACAATAAAAATCTAATTAATGAAAATTGTTATATCTTCTATTTTCTTTAAAATGTGAATAAAATAATATTTTTTTGATTGATAACACACCTAGACATAAATCGTAAATACTATGTCAAAGCGCACACCTGGAAGTGTGATAGTTTCTCAGTAAAGTGTATCACAAAAATGCATAGATTGTGGGATAGTGAAGAGCTCGTTTCGCTCGCCCTGATTAATAAGTAGCAGTGTCTGTATACTAATAATAAAATAAAGAGTAAGAAAATAGAGGTAAGGAAGTTTGAAAGTTCTATTGTCAGATTTTTACACCCTTAATGTTTCTCCTCGCTACAAGTCTAAGTAATTATTTAAACATTGTTAATTTTCAAAGACTATCCAAATATTATATTTACCTTCAAATATATAAATAATGATATACCGTTATTGTAGTTGAAAATACGAGTAATTTAGGCTTCTTCTTTTATTTGAAATTATCCCAAATGGGATGTGATTTATGGGCAACAACTACGCGTACGCTGGCTCCTCTGTGTGTGATTTTATTCACAACGTTTTGCCGACTGAGTGACCTTTAGGAATGTGAGCGTGAGTAATAAAATAGTAGGCATTACATAGTTTTGAATGACAATCAGTTTAAATAATGCATTACCACGCATTCTGAATTTAAAATATTAAAAAAACTGTCCAAGTGCGTGACGGGCCACGCACAACGTAGAGGTAGGGTTCCGTAGTTGCCCGTCACAATACGTGGGCTTCCTCGATAATGAGCATAATAAGTGAGTTCGCGGTTTGACCGCTATAACGACTAAAAATGGGCCCAAATAGGAAAATCGTAACTGAAAGACTTATTTTCAAAGCAGCCTTATGGGGAGTGGTATTCAAAAAAGATTAAAAAATCTTAAGCAGAACACTCACTGCTGGTTGGCGGCCTCCTTGGTGGTAAAGGAGTCTTACCAACTAGTGAAATAAGTACTTAAATGTTAACGAATTTTGTTTATTTCTTATTAAACTACTACACAACCACTAGACCAACGACTGCCTCGTTGGTCTAGTGGTTGTAGTAGTACGACTGCTGATCATGAGGTCCCGGGTTCGGATACCGGGTCGGGCCATAAAAATCTGTTATTGAGCTTTTCCATCAAGAAATTCTCAGTAGCTGCCCGGAGTCAGGAAGTTGGCGGTGTCTCACCCCCGTGTCTCGGAAAGCACGTAAAGGCGTTAGTGCTGCTCCTGATCTCTCTCTGGTTGTGTCGGTTTACCGTCCCATCGATCCATGAGAGTGAGGGAATAGAGAGAGCACCTGTGCTTGCGCATACGCTTGGGCACTATAATCCTGTCCTGCGCCGATCGATGGTTAGTCTCCGCTGAGGCTGCCCGCCATGACCGAAATTCGGTCTGGAGTACATTATTTCTTATTACTCACAGGTATTCAAACTCAGTTTTAATTTATTATAAATTTATAAAATGAGTTTGAATACCTGTCAGTATGAACAATTAGTGGAAACTATGAAATAACTGCGAATGCAAGTTAAAATGTGATTTTTGTTCATGCATTTTATTTGTCTTTTACATTTTTGAATGGGATAAATGTTTTTGGGAAAACAATTATGTTATTCAGACCTATCATTCTCTATCATGCAACATCAAGCGTTAAGATTGTATTTTGGATTTTTGTTAACTAAATATCCATGCTCATATAAGAGGCGACAGTGGCAAATGAAACAGGAGTAGGCCAGCAGCATCTTCCCTCCCACCTATAATATAATCCCGCTATAGTTTAGTAGTGGAACTTTGATAGGCTATAATGACAATGATGATAATAACGTGTAGTGGCTAGTTTTTTTGCGTATGTAAATTACAATATGCTTGAACTTACTTTTAACAAATACGAGTAATAACAATAACGGTATATCATTATTTATATATTTGAAGGTAAATATAATATTTGGATAGTCTTTGAAAATTAACAATGTTTAAATAATTACTTAGACTTGTAGCGAGGAGAAACATTAAGGGTGTAAAAATCTGACAATAGAACTTTCAAACTTCCTTACCCCTATTTTCTTACTCTTTATTTTATTATTAGTATACAGACACTGCTACCTATTAATCAGGGCGAGCGAAACGAGCTCTTCACTATCTCACAATCTATGCATTTTTGTGATACACTTTACTGAGAAACTATCACACTTCCAGGTGTGCGCTTTGACATAGTATTTACGATTTATATCTAGGTGTGTTATCAATCAAAAAAATATTATTTTATTCACATTTTAAAGAAAATAGAAGATATAACAATTTTCATTAATTAGATTTTTATTGTATTACTAACGCCATCTGTAAGAAAACTAAAAAAATACTTTATAGTAGTACCGCGTTAGCTACGTTGGATTGCGCTGATTATGAATTATGAAAGGAACATAACTTGATGAAAAAATGTCGGATAAACTCTCAGGTTCCGACATTGTTTTGGGCCAACTTAGTCAGATCTATGGTCTGGCCAAGGTCAATAATATATTTTTTGCAGAACAATTCTTTTTTAAAAGTAAAGTAAAGTAAAGTTACAGCCTATATACGTTCCACTGCTGGGCACAGGCCTCCTCTCATTTCTGAGAGGTGTACTTCACATGTCTTCGAAATATTTTTTTTTTGATTTCTCAGACATGCAGGTTTCCTCACGATGTTTTCTTTCACCGGCGGTGCACGTGGTAAATCAGCACTTAAAATTGCAATTAACAATTTCATTGGTGCCGGCGGGGATCGAACCCAGGTTGCTCGCGTATTGTGTAACTTACAGCGAGCGCTAACCATCTGAGCTACCTTTTTTAAATGTTATTTATTAGAATTCGCGAGCCATTACAAAGTTGTACTTTTAGCTAATTACATCGGCCTCGTCCTTTGGGTCGAAGGATATCATGTGCCCAAGATATTTAAACCGCTCCGCTTTCGTTATCGGAGTCCCGTACAGTTTACTGGGGTAAAATAGTAATTTTCATTAGGCCTAAAAGATTATGAATTCACTCTTTATAATATTAACGTCAAGCTACGACTGTAGGCATAGTTTTCACAGTTGTCCAACAGTGACATGCGTGTTACGAGCGCCTCTTTCAGCGATTTGACGTAAAGGTGAAACACTTGGACGAAGTTAAGCCACCTACCTCACCCCACAAACCCACAAATAATTTTTGCATCATTTGATCGCACAACATTGACCTGGTTTTGATACCAAAACTTGAAGATCCAGATAATCCACTTCAGACACCCTGTTAGGCTACCCATTCCAGATATTGATAACCCATTTCAGAAGTAATATCACATAACATACAAGCGTATATTTGCAAACAATAAATGTAAACAATTTTTCTTAAAAACTTTATCACAAAAATAAATTTAGGGTAACTTTATCCACGAAACAAATACCCTACATTTCAACATTCTGCAAATTTTCAAATCTGCATCATTTGAATGAAATAGAACGATATATTTTAGCGTCTTAAATTCGTGCGCTTTGAAATGGGAAAAACCTAATTTATGAGACAAAGTCTCGATACGTGTTCGTTATTGCACGTTTACTTTGCCGCTAAATAATGATATATTTGAGAAGTAGAACAGAAAAAATGTAATACGATTTAGCGAATAATATTATGGAAATTAGTACCTAATATCTTTTTTTGAATGTATTATTATATCTGTAATTTATTATAAGCTCTGTAAATAAAGTTTAGACCTAGAACATTGCTTCCATATATTATGTGAACTCGTATTTTGAAATATTCGAACATCTTTACGTGCTCACTTTATATTACTTTTATACGTAGTACTAAAAGTAAATGATTGTAGTACATAAACAATAATAAATTATAATTTTCATGCTATTTCTTTGCTTTGTATTATACTAGTAGAATAGAATAGAATTTTTCCCCATTTATGAGCACATTGGTATTTGAATATTTAGCATTAGGTATTGTAAATTTAATACATTTTATCTTATTGCCGTTTAAGAGCAAATTGTTGGCGTAAAACTAATGTACTAATTTCGGTAGAGCATTATTTACATTGTCAAAATTAATTGACTGTCGTTTGAGTTTGAAAATTAAAGAGACATCATCAGCAAATAATACTATGTCGTGATTGTCCCCTACAAGATAAGGTAAGTCATTAATATAGATCAAGAACAGGAATGGGCCAAGAATCGAGCCCTGAGGAACGTCCATTGATACTATCGATCCGGAGGAAGCTTTACCAATAATAACCACTTTTTGACTTTTTTAGTAAAAAGTAAGGTAGAAATCAAAAATTAAATTAAAAAGGACAAAATGCAAAAAAAAATACTTTTCTTAAGACCTGGCTGAATAGAGTAATATCTGCGCGCTCCATTATAATTTTTCTTTTATCGCATTTTTTATAAACGAAGCCAATTTTGTGTAGTATGGTGGCCAATGACTGCAAACTGCCTTTAAATAAATCAGAGTATTTAAGGGCCACTATATTTTTTTTAGTGTTGGATATTCAGCACGTCTATATGTTTACACGTATATATGGTTGCGTGTTGCGGCGGCATGAAAGTCATCAATCGCAGTGATAGTCGAAACTCTCTTACTTTTCTTATTCGGCGTCGACAATTTTTTTCCCGTGTCTTCCTCTATCGCTTGAGTTGATGATGGTTTGCCATACTTTTCTTACGTTATACGAGACACCGTCGCACGACCGATGCCAAGAGCATCCGCAACTCTGTTGCCAACTTGTGTTACAGGCAACAACGGTCCGCCATTTTTACACTCACGTTTAAAATAATCTCGCAAGCGAACCACAAATTCGCGACATTCGCTATTCAAAACAGTCTTTTTCGTTCTTTTCGGCATTGTGTAACCAAAAGTAACATAAACTTAACGAAAACTCAACAAAAACAGTAGATAGCAGAAAATAACAAAAACTAAACGAAAGCGTATACAAGGCAAAGTGAACAAGGTGAAACGGGTAAGGTCAAACCGCGCAACTCGGATTTTCAATTGAATATTAAAAATAGTTTAACTCGAACTGATCAAGAAGTTGCTATGGCTTTTGAGAAACTTTTACTGATGTTCTTTTTTTGACAACAAAATCATTAAATTCTTCTCCTACTGTTGCCGAATCATTGCTTAAACAAAATGTAAAGGCTTGTTCAAATACTTTTAAATTCCATAGAGTATTTCCAAAAGATATCATTAAATATTTTAAAACTATTGACGTTACGAAAACGGCAGACTTATGGGGGATTTCCGTTAAAGTTATTTTATCTATAATAGGTATAATAGCACCTTATCTAGCCACTATATTTAATACAAGCGTCGAATCTGGTGTGTTTCCTGATTTAATGAAACATAGTAAAGTCATATCTTTATTTAAATCTGGTAGTATATTAGACCCCGCCAATTTCAGACCGATTTCTGTACTACCAGCATTTAGTAAAATTTTTGAAAAAATAATTTTAGATCAGATCTTAAGTTTCTTTAATATTAATAAATTGCTACATAAAAATCAATTTTACAAGGGGTCGCTCGACAACTGACGCTGGAGTTGAGCTTATTAAACATATTTTTGCATGGGAGAATTGGAGGATGCTTTGGTATATTTTGTGACCTTTCCAAGGCCTTCGACTGTGTTCACCATGAGACATTAAACAGGAAGCTACAGTACTATGGTGTCAAGAACACACCGCTTAAACTTATTATTTCATATTTAAGTGATAGAATGCAGAAAGTTATTATCAATGGTAAAAGTTCTTCCGGGTCACCTGTACTAATGGGTGTCCCTCAGGGCTCGATTCTCAGCCCATTCCTATTTCTAATATATATTAATGACTTACCTTCCCTTGTAGGGGATAATCATGATATAGTATTATTTGCTGATGATACTTCCTTGATTTTTAAACTTAAACGCCAATCATTTAAATGTGACGAAATGAATAATGCTATATCAAAATTAGTGCATTGATTTAACGTTAATAATCTGCATTTAAACGGAAATAAAACTAAATGTATTAAATTTTACAACAACGAATGTTAAAAATCTGGGTACCAATGTGTTTTTAAATAGGGAAGAACTGAGCCCTGTTGAATCCACTGTTTTTCTTGGCATCACTCTCGACGCAAAGCTTCAGTGGGGCCCCCATATATCCAAACTAGCAAGCAGACTAAGTTCTGCAGCCTATGCTGTAAAAAAGATTAGAGGTCTCACTAGTGTCGAGACAGCTAGATTAGTTTATTTCAGTTATTTCCATAACATAATGTCTTATGGGATTTTACTATGGGGAAATGCGGCTGATTCAGAAACTATTTTTGTTTTATAGAAGAGGGCCATTAGAGCTATTTACAACCTAAAACCGAGAGAGTCTCTTAGAGATAAATTTAAAGAAATAAATATATTAACTTTGGCCTCTCAGTATATTTACGGAAATTTAATGTATGTTCACAAAAACAAAGGTAGTTTTAGTAAAAAAAGTGATATACATTCTGTAAACACTAGGAACAAACACAAGCTAGTGATACCAGTTTCTCGACACCACAGAGTCAGTAATTCATTCTTGGGGCAATGTATACGCTATTACAACAAGGTCCCGGAAAGTGTACAGGCTCCCTCTATTACCAATTTTAAATGTTTTGTTAAGCTGAAACTGTATAAAATGGGTTATTATAGTATAAATGAATACATGATTGATAATAACCCCTGGGAATGAGGTGGTCGCTACCAAGCAGTTTCTAAAATAAATTTTGTACTTAAATAGTTTGTACAACCATTATAGTAAAATTTACTTTTAAAAAAAAGTCCCGCTGGGTTTCTTGCTGGTTCTTCCCAGGACAGAGGTTTTTTTTCGAACCAGTGGTAAAGTAAAAAATGACTTTCAATAAGAATTACACATGTAATCTATATTGAATAAAAAATTATTTTATTCTATTCTATTCTATTCAAGGCACTAACGCCGCGGCTTACATTACGGGATTACAAAATGGCTGACTGACAAAAGGATGACAGGTTGTAGTGTTGCCACAATCTTGGAGTCAATAGATACCGTTTTTGATTTCCATTTTTTTTTTCAGAATAACAGCTGACAATATAGGACTGACACGCAATTAGTATCGTTAATAGAACATATTTTTCTAATAAAGAGCCAATTCCAATACATATTTACGTGATTTTTATATATTCAATTTATTTCAAAACCGATTTTTGACAGTCTGTGGTTGTTCGTTATGGCATGGCATAGTTTAGCGAAGCACATCAGTATCGTAAGTGGGCGGTAACCATCCATGAATTACAACTGTAATGATTTATCCATCCATGAATTATTATCTGTATCTATGAGAGTTTATCGAAAAAAAAATACGAAACTTCATAGGTGTGAGATATCAAAATTATCAAGCTAAATTTGACAGAGCATTAGTCTGCCGTACAATACATGCGGTTGACACGAGCATGTTTTATAGTACTTACTTAACTATTTTTAAGAACCGTTTTCGAAACATATAATATCTATAATGGTGAATTACTGTTATGTTATATGAGTTACTAATACTCGTACTATATTAATATTGACATAGTTTTAAGCATTACCGGTTTTCATGTTACGAGCATTTCAGGGCAAAATATAAATGTAAAAATATATATTTGATAATTATTTTCAAAAATAGCTGATAAACCAACCTAATTTATTACTTATAACGAATATTAAATTCGATTTTTTTATATTACAAACATTTGCTAATGAGTATATAAAAGTTTACCCGAAATTTTATCTTATATGAGTTTTGACAAGGGTTTTGAGTTTGTGCGCACAGTTGAATCACAATGTTAATAATATGTCCTTGATTACTTATGCCGGAACGACAACTTCCGGATTCCTTCATTATGAAAATAGGCCGAGGTAATACCAATTAACCACATCATTGAATTTGGGTTCGACTAAATAAATATGCGGATAAAATCTTTTAACGTTTTGTGATCAATTACTTTTTTGTTTTGCAAATTATATTTGTATGTACAAAAGAAGAGGATTATAACATTGTGTTACAAATGAAAGTGGAGAATAAAATTTATTTATGTTACATGTTGAATAAAATTATTAATTTTTACGGATTTTCGTCACGGTAGAACCATGAGCGCTACACATGATTTAAAACGTCAGGGATTTGAAGTAAGCCCATGTAAACGCAATTAATGCGTAAAAATATATTTACTATATTACGCATTATCGGCGAATTTGAAATTGAAACGAGGCATTCCATCTAAGTCCTGTGACAACGCATCACCATTTTGATTCTAAATAGAGGATAAATGAAGATGTCTATGGGCCACATCATCCACTCACCATCAGGTGGACTGTGTGATCGTTTGCCACCCTTATTGTATAAAAATAAATTTATTTACATAACATAATATACAATATTTTATTATATACAATATTAAAAACTATAATAATAAAAAAAACTAAAACTAGTAATTTAATTATCAAACAGTCCTACTCCACGCGGTATCGTGCCAAGAACGCTAAAAAAATTGAGGTGTCTGTCTGTATTATCACAATAATTGTTTAAATTGAGCTGATGGTTATTGGCATACCATTAAGACATAAATGGTCATTCAATCTTCGGAATAGGTGAACCAATTGCAATTAAACTTCAAAAAAAAATTAAAAAATTAAAGTTTAATAAAAAACCCAAGAATTTATAAAATATATGACCGTTGACTATTTTAAATCTAAATACTTAATGTCAGGGTCAAGGCCTTAAGTGTTATGCTTTTTAGTAATGTTCAAACAGGGTTCGTTTGACCGAAGAAAAATACAAAATATAAAACCACAGTTTAAAGGCCTAACAGTTATGAGACATCTTTGATGTCATAGGTATTTACGCGGGCGACGTGTATGCTAGGGGTTAAAATAATTTTGATTATTATAATACTCATTATCAATTATTAAAGTTATGTACATACTTATTAGTTACTGCCAAATATTTTCGTGACACTTTATTTTTATAGATGTTTTCAGTTTTCGATTGTAAAATTTTATTATGTAGTGTATTCGCATTCGGAACAATTTTAACAAAAAAAAAATGAGGGGATTATAAGCATGGCCGTCATTTGAATTCTTCTTTACTTAGTAACTCATATAACATAACAGTAATTCACCATATATATTATATGTTTCGAAAACGGTACTTAAAAATAGTTAAGTAAGTACTATAAAACATGCTCGTGTCAACCGCATGTATTGTACGGCAGACTTATGCTCTGTCAAATTTAGCTTGATAATTTTGATATCTCACACCTATGAAGTTTGCCGAAAAGAACGGAAAATACTGTTTTGAATAGCGAATGTCGCGAATTTGTGGTTCGCTTGCGAGATTACTTTGAACGTGAGTGTAAAAATGGCGGACCGTTGTTGCCTGTAACACAAGTTGGCAACAGAGTTGCGGAAGCTCTTGGCATCGGTCGTGCGACGGTGTCTCGTATAACGCAAGAAAAGTATGGCAAGCCATCATCAACTCAAGCGATAGAGGAAGACACGGAAAAAAAATTGTCGACGCCGTTTAAGATAAGAAAGAGAGTTTCGAGTATCACTGCAATTGATGACTTTCATGCCGCCGCAATACGCAACCATGTATACGCGTATACATATCGACGTGCTGAATATCCAAAACTAAAAAAAATTATAGTGTCCCTTAAAGACTCTGATTTATTTAAAGGCAGTTTGCAGTCATTGGCCACCGTATTAAAAAAATTGGCTTCGCTTATAAAAAATGCGATAAAAGAAAAATTATAATGGAGCGCGCAGATATTGCCTTGGCACGGGTGGACTTTTTGTGAAAGAAAACAAACCCAGAAAGCCAAGCTATATTTTGTATGAAATCGGTGAACAACATGGCCATACGGTGCTTAGATTGCCACCATATCATTGCCATTACAATGCCATCGAACGGATTTGGGCTCATGTCAAAGGTTTGTTTTTTTGTCATTATACTTAGTACCTACTTTACTACATATACAGTTATGTGGCGGCGCTATCGTCGAAAATACATTGAAGCCTAAATCGCGCTATCAAAGTTCCGAAGTAAAAGCAGTATATATAGAATAGCTCCGAACTACCACTCGGAGCGTTGGCTGCTCCCCGGGCAGAACACCTTGCCCGGCGGGAGATCTCCCCTTTTCCTTTCACGGCCACAGTGGAACGCTCCAAGTCGTGTCGTGGAACATACAAAAAAATATATACTAGAAGACTGGGAGCGAAATGTCCACTTTGACAGATTTTGTGGACAAGAATTAATAATCAACGTAAGGGACAATTCCATTAGTGAGCCTAGTGATGATGATGATGATGATGATGATAATAATGAACTTGATCAAGGTTGTGCACCATTATTTTAATAATAAATAACTTTAAGCTACAATTCCTTGTTGTATTTCACACTAAGCCCTTTCACAAAAATTATTTCGACTCGCACGTATTCTACTAAATTGTCTGACTGACGGAATAAAAATATGCACGAAGCGAAATCGTTATTGTGGGAGGGATTTAATTATCATATTAATAATTTATTATTAATTCAATAGATAAGAAATTGTTCAAAATTCCAAATCCATACAGCATAAACATGCAACTATCGATTGCAAGTTCTATCAGATTAATAATCGAATAGATTCATTAACAATTATACACCACCCCATCCCGACAGTGAGCTGTCAAAAATATCAAGCTAAATTTGACGGAGTCTGCTGGCACAAGGTAACGCCTCCCACTGCCCCGCAAGGCCCCCGCCGTTGCTTTGCACAAGTACATTCGTTTCCCAACTGATAGACTATCTTTAATCTGCGACAAAACCTCAAACAACCTATTTTTCGTCATATTTTAACTGTCAATAGGATTAGGTAACTGAAGCATCTCTTCCCTTCTGTAATAAAAACTGTACATAAGAATTCTAATCTTTATGAATAAAATTTATCTATCCTTGTGTATGTGACTGAACTCCTCCTAAACAGCTGGACCGATTTTGATGAAATTTTGTGTGTGATTAAGTTAATTCGAGAATAGCTTAGATTCAGAATTGAACTCGGTAGGTGGCGCTGTTGTCGAGATTCAGAAATAACCGGTGCGAAGCCGGGAAGGATCGCTAGAATTGTATAAAACAAGATGACAAGCATAACGTTTGTAGTAACTTCTGATCACTCATTAATGATATATTACCAATAAGGGTGGATTCGACAAAATGAATTTTATTTTAGGATAAATTGCCATTTAATCGTGAATTAATCAATTTTAAGTTTCTTCTGGTATTTCTGTCAGTGTCACATTCAATATCATTTTGTCAGATATATTATTATATTACTATATTTTGTGTTTATACTCACTCATATTGTATTTCAAAACATCAAATAATATCAAGAAATAATACACACAATAAAACTTTAAACCTTGCAAACAACTCGACCATAGAAACTCGACTAGAACTCGACATTGACACGTGTTGACAGCGAAAAAAGTGAGTGGGCATGATATTATAACCTTTTACATAGTCCGATAATTGAGCAATATTTATTTGGTGGCTTTTAAATTAGTTCATAATTCACTCTGCTACACGCGTATAGGTAACGTCTCGTGTATAAATCGATGTTTGGTCAATAATCCATTCTAAATAATGTTACTACCTGATTAATTTTATGATTAAAGATTAAGCCATGTAAAGGCTTCTAGGCGCTAGGCCAGGACTTCTTTACTCTTGCAACTTCCTAAATCACGTAACTTAGGCCGAGGAGCCATTAAGCGACACGGGCTTATAGACAGACACAACCCTTCTTCACTTTGTTTATTCAACGTGTTTAGGTAAGAGGTTTAATTTTCACATGTTCTTGATAAGATTTTGAAAAACTTTGTCGTACTAAAGCGCCAAAATATTAATAAAAACAATTGATCTCAAAATACATACCTTTATTTTTGGTTGAAACGGAATGCTTTAATATCTACTAAATATTAAATTTGAAATAAGTAAACAATGCAGTGTTATAACATGTGGATTAGTTTTAGCTCCAGTCTGATGATTATGAGAGCTATTTTAATTATAGATTACGCACTCGCAGATAGCAGCTCAGAACAATAAATATTGTATCTTTATTACTGACGAAAATCGAAAAGTCCTCAAGGATGACAACGCATTTGCATTTTGATCCTTTCTCAAGGAAATATGTACATGTAAAGGCCACTCCAAATAACGAATTAATGATAATTAACATTTTTACGTAACGTTGCACTTTTATGAGACTTTTAATAAACTTCATTATAATGTTTACTTGCTGCGAAAGTGACCTCAATTATAAGACATTGTAATTGTGTAGTGATTATAATAGTGTCATGCTTGGGAATGTATTCATTACCCGATTGCCTGTACGTCTATTTCTTTGGTACGCTCTGTATCCTAAACGGCTTGATGGATTTTAACTATGGGGTGCCGTTAGATTTGTCTTAGTTGTGGAAGTGACATAGGGTATAAAGTTTTTATCTTTTCAGTATATTTTTTTACACGGTCGGGTTTTTTTATTACTGTTTTAACTTTTAAGTTGTGTTAATTAGATATTTTATAAACGTTGAAAAACAAACTACTTAATTATGATAAAACCATTATGTGAAATATTAAGTTTCAAAATAACAATAACATAGACGTCAAATTTTATTTTTGTAATCGATGATTATGTACACCGCCTTAGTAAACGTTAGGAGGAAAATATTAATAACATATAATTATTTTATTACAAAAATAGTCCATATGAAACAATAATTATTACGTTTGTAACATTATGTTGCGTTTACTTACTTGTACTTAATTTGTTTTATAATGCTCATAAGTATTACTGTGAAGTTTTTAACGCCCACCTGTTTTGTATGTTTTAAAATTGAATGTTGAAATATTTAATACAATAATTCGTTCTGGATATTGTGAGCTTGACCCAATTTTGTTGCAGAGTTGCCCGATTCGCTTGTAGAATGTTTCTGCGCTATTATGTGAACGTGGTTCGTATATACAACGAGGCTTAATTTTTAATGTGTCCTAAGAGCTTTCGCTCATTGCTAGTTCATGAACTATAATATTGACTACGTTACGTTATATTGGGATTCCCTAAAGATGCATTAAAATGTCTGCATAAAAATATGGGTAAATTACGTAATAAAGATATAATTATTTTAATCGGTTTCTAAATATAATGTAGATATGATTTTTTTTCAGATCACCGGTTTTTCACGCACAGTTGGTAATTATTTATTTATTTCTGAAACTTACAACTATCATTACAGGATTACCAAATGCGATAGTGCAGCCGTCTAACTGATTTGTATTCATGCTTTAATTTTTGTAACAAATTACAAACAATGCTGTCTTTTTGAATTCACTCAGAGTACAACAGAACAGGTCCGTCTCACTAGCTATTAAGTTGAGCGTATGGAGTGCGCGCGTCAGAGGTGCCTTACCCAGAAGGTTGGTCCGACCATGCGGCTCCACCAACAGTCGCGGCTGCCGTTGGTGCTACACATACCTCTCAGGAACACATAGGTTTAATTGCCCTAACATTTCATTATTATGATTTAAGGCAAATGTAATAACTTCTATTAGTAATGCAAAGTACCTTTACATGTGACTGTCATAATATTATACGTGGTGGTTACACCATGCTTATTAATAAAACTATCGAGTCTCTAACAATGCATATATTGCAATATGTCTACCAATAAATGGTCGGTTATATAATATATTGTCATTATGAACGAAATCAGCCGTGAAATCAAAATTATATTTAAATAATTTAATTGTGGCCATCCGTTTTTTATTGAATTTAAAAATCAATACGGTTATTTATGAAATATCTGAAAACGATAAGATAATCTTTATTAGCAAGTAAAGGTCTAATGGGTATTTTCTATAGTAGGAAAAAATTGAAAATCGCCACGGTTGACGATTGCCGCTCTACTTAATTGCGCTTTTGATGTTGTTTTCTGTTAAAGTTATGGGTAATTTGACTATAAAGTCTTTAACACGACGTGATAAGAGGCTAAATAAGAATTAATTTGTGCAAGCATACCACAAAAATATGTAATTAATTACAAGCAGCACCAATAATAGAACATAGATATAGGTAACAAGTACGTTGCACGAGTTAACATTATTTATTCATTAATTTTATCTTATACTGGACAAAGGCGTATGCGGGAATAGATTCTCTCCCTCCATCGTGTTCGTTCTATGAACTTTCCATTATCGCCCGTTCGAGGTATTAAAGCAGGCATGTACTCCTTCAGCCATCTCGTCCAAAAATGGTCGGCTAACCTCTGAGTGGTTTTCCAGCTGATCTGTCAGATGTCGCTCCATAAATAACCCAGGTGGACGATCTCCACATGAGCGCCCGAGAAGAAAATGATTGGGTGTCAAACCCTCTTCAGGACTATCCATATTAATCGTAACTAAAGGTCTGGAATTTACGGTGTGCTCTGCTTCCAAGATCAACGTATGCAGAACTTCCTCTCGTGGACTTCTTTCTTTGAGCGTTGCGGTCAACGCAGTCTTAATCGACCTAATCAATCTTTCCCAAGTACCCCCCATATGTGATGCTCCGGGCGGTATGAATTTCCAATTAATATATCTTTTACAGGACTCATCTTTCATGCTATTATAGCACTCTTCACATGCTTGCGTTAATTCCTTATTCGCAGTTTTGAAATTCGTTCCGTTATCGCTATATATAACGGCTGGTTTTCCTTTTCTGGCGATAAATCGCCTAAACTCCATTATCATTGACGCTGGTGTCAATGATGCTGCTAATTCGAGATGTACTGCTCTGGTGGTCAGACACGGGAATAGAACACCTCAACGTTTTTCATGTCGCCTTCCGATAGACACACTCATGGGTCCAAAATAATCTACGGCTGAACACGTGAAGGGTGGCTCATGATGAGCTATTCTCTCCGGAGGAAGGTTTCCTTGTGGCACGATCTGCAGCTTTGACCTGTATGTTCTGCAGCACTGACAGTGGTGTGACACACTACGAACTATATTACGTAAGTTCAAGACATAAATTTTTTGGTTCACTTCATTAATCACCGTTTGGTGATTGGCATGTCCGAAATGATGATGAACTTCTCTAATCATCGTTTTAACGATTTTGTGTTTACCATCTAAGACGACAGGTTTTCTACTTTCCTCTGTCAAATTAGACATGAAAGGTAAACGCCCGTTCAAACGGAGGAGGGTATCTTCTCTTATTTCTAAAGATAATTTACTTAAGCGTGAACTTCTTTCAACGCTTCTGCCCGCTTTTAAGCATTTTATTTCTCAGTGGAAACACTCGTCTTGAACGAATTTCCAAATTTAATAATTCAGCCCTTTTTAAAAGTGCTATCTCCAATGCATTATCGGATCCTTTAACCGACTGCTAAAAATTCGTCGGAACACATTACCGACTTTTCCGGTGGATTGTCGGATCCTTTAACCGATAGTGCCGTAAAGTGCGTGCAGTTGCCCCAAGGTATCTCCTAAAGCTGCTAAATCGTTCGTACTCGGGTAGACTTAACGGATCTCCCTTTCTTAGCGTATTTACGCTTTTTGGTGATTTTTCTTCACCCAATTCTAAGCTTTCTTTTATGTCCAATTGCTTGGGC
Organism: Parnassius orleans; assembly: GCA_029286625.1. Classification (NCBI taxonomy): domain Eukaryota; kingdom Metazoa; phylum Arthropoda; class Insecta; order Lepidoptera; family Papilionidae; genus Parnassius; species Parnassius orleans. Next base: position 36,036 of record JAGSMP010000006.1, on the reverse strand, counting down.
CATAAATCGGGACTTAGCCTGAGACACTCCCCCCTGCTGACGTCCTCAGCAGCGGGTCTAGGTACTTCTGAACGACCTAACTCCTTTTTCAATTCGATATTCTTATCGAGTTTCTTTTCGATGTTAATCAGGCGACTTTCAACCTGCGCTCTAATTGAGGGCATGCGTTCTTCATCAGTACGCCACAACAAACCAGCTTCGTATCTGTTGTCAGGTATACGACGTACAGTTTTATCCAAAATATTCAACGCTCGTTCTTCTGGGTCGTTCGTTGGCTTACGCCCAAAGACTCCAAACTAAAATAATCGTTAATTAACCTCTCCATATTGTTTAATAATTTATGTGGGTGATTGTAAAGATATAAAGGTATAATTAATGAGACCACACAACACAATCAGACGGAAGACATTTTATTAGTTAAGCACAGCACAGAGTATATGAAATGTGACACAGACAATTATAGTATGACCACAGATTATAATAGCTAATCTTTACTTATAACATCTTCCTCTTTTTACAAAAGAATAAAGAATACAAAATGACTTACATTAAATATTTATTTTTATATTATATAATAATAGTTGGGCCATGTAAACTTATATTACTAATATTACTTTTAAATGTTAAATCTTACAGGGGCCGCACCTGTCTTCCACTTTTAGCTTTATAATAAACAAAAGAATTTGACTCCTCTAAATTAGTGCCTTTATTTTCTATATATCTGTCCTTATCTTCCTCCACCACAATCTCTATTCCTTTATTATTTTCCTCCTTACTATCTTCAATTCTATTGTTAATGTTAGTAGTTGCTGGCCCAGCTGCCAAGTGTGGCAAACTATGGCAAAATCCCACCTACGTGGAAACCTATGGTATGCCTATTGTGACGGCTCATTATTATTAATATATAATAATTAAATTCAATAAAGAGATATTTGAAATATCATATATATAATTTGAACAATGAATATGCGTTAATAAGCATAAAGTTTAAATATATTCATTTCGAATATTAAGTATTATAGTATAGTAAAGGCTTAATATTGTCTTTAAAACCTTTAAATTTATTAAAACTGTGCTTAAAATATTCAAAATGGAATAAATAATAGAAGTACAAGACGATTATATTGCAATAATAAAGATAAATAACATTTGTAATATAATTGAAAAATGGGTTAAAAATTTTCTAAGCTAATGAAGGTGTTCTTGTATTACTGCAGAGTGTTAATGTAATGATTGCTTATAAATGAAGGGCGTTGCCGGAGACACATACCCATGGGTGTACATATATATATGGGGTGGTCGGCTGACCGACTGCTACTAGTACTGTTGCACAATGTATAGACCTAAACTGGGAACTTATGATAGTAAGGTCTATGGAACTAAAGCATTAATATAGAAGGTATATACTATCAAAAAAAAGGTATCTATGATGTATAAGCATTATGATAGCAGAGTTATGACTTGAAGTCCCATATATTAAAGACATATAATAGTAAGGTCTATGAAATAAAGCAAATATGTGGAAGGTCTCAAATATGTAAAAGCATTATATTGAAAGAAATGGGGACTTGAAAAGGATTATTATAGTGGTGTGTAGATTGCTTCACAGCGTCCGAGACCGAGGTAAACTTGGACTCGCTAACCGATGTGTCCTAGACATATCATCTTAGTGCCGGTGGTAAGCAGGTTTGTTGTAGCAATACGACTTGCCCGTGGACATCGCACACCCCTACCGTTTGTGGGCGGCGTCTTAGCGCATTGAGTTATGATACGTCGGCTATCTTTCGGATTAGGGTGAGTGTGTTTGGTAGTACGTTTAAGTGCAGCAAGCATACTCAACTCCATGTTTAGTGCAATAGCGTTATAATACGTGGAGTTTTGGCTACTGACGTCTTACTAGCGTGCTAATTACTTTGATACGTTGGTGGTATTTTTAGTTAAAAACATTATCAATTTTGTTACCAAAGTCGATAGTGATCATGTGGATGTGTTGTGCTGCTACTTACGGTATTGCATCTTATGATGGATCTGCGGGTGTGCTGCGCCTGATTCGACGTATCTTGTGGTTCTGGTCAATGGAGGTATGCGGGTGGTGATGTCTGCTGGGATTGTATGGGGGACCTTGGGATGGTGTAAGCAAGACGATAGTCGTATTGATGCTTGTTGTGTTCTGCAGCGTTGCGTCACTGCGATGGTTGTTTGGCGTGTCGCTATTCTCAATGGCGCTATATGCGCCTTGGTTTGACTCACAAGCTCACAACCTAAGTAGCTTTGCTCAAGTCGGGTCCCTCCATTACGGGGCTGCAGACTGTCTGACCTCCATGATGTTTTATATAACAACATAATAATACATCTCTGTAAATTTCCCACCTTTCAATGATTGAAGGCAACTGTTGGTGGGTGAGACAAACATGATCGAAAATGCATATACTCAACGTCAGTGACACAAACCCTTTCTGATGGCGAATTATTACTAATATCTTATAACTGCCTATTGAGTATATCTGCCATTGTATTGGTTGGTGGAGCATATGTGTCGACCTCATGCTCATGGTAGCTGCAGGGAGAATCTGAGGAAGCTCTCAAGGCTGCGGCCGAAAGCCACGCAACGTGGTACCCCATTCCCTTGAGCTGAGCGGTAGACTTATGACACGCTCTGCGGCTAATTGGCCGTGCTAATCATGCAATTGGTGGTGATGCCTTACACTAACATCACGTCTGCAGAAACGGCGGTCTGGTAGGTGGTAGCGCTCACGGAGGGCTTTTATGGCCAGTGTGCCTATTGTTGCCTAATCCGTGTGACGTACATTCAGGCATTCAGGCACGTACATCAGTGGCTGGATTTCATCGTATGGCGTTTACATGCATTGACATGCGGGACTTCGGTCGATGTTTGTGCTTACGCACTACCAAGGCCAAGCCCTTTACTGGTACGCCAGTTATTTTGCTGTGGACTACGGTCCAGTTCCCAACTTAACGTACCCTTCGGGCGTTGGTTGGTTGAGGGTCACTGCACACGGCGTGTGGAGTTGTGCCTGCCCACATTTTTTAAATGTGGAGAGCGAAGCCTTGTATCTGGTATTTGATATAAATATTGTGAGCTTTTTCCAAGCGGAAGAGATTAATTAATAAGGAACCTGATACAACTAGAATAGGGACGATTTAATAATCTTAACCTTTTTGAGCCCTGTCTTCGTGTACGGGGTTCTTAGCTTATAAGGCACTACCAACAGCTGATTGCTCTATTGAATATTCATTCTTCTAAGAGACACCTAAAAGAACTAAGTTACTATACAAACACAATGTAAATAAGGATCCTAATTAAGACGATCACGCCATAAATTTATTAAACGGCCTAAATTTGAACCTTTACAAAGATCAATATGTTAATTATGGTTAATACACTGGTCACGTAAATTAGATTTATTTTATATATTTTATAGATATAGATTCTAAAGAAATAAAGAAAAGAAAAGATAGAAAGGGGGAAGTGTTACACTATGTTCAGCAGTGGACTTGTGATGGGCTGTAATGAATGAAAAACTTAAAGATACTGTAAGCTGTTCTGCGTAGATCGGACCAAAAATTAATAATTAAAAGTTGATGGTAGTCCCCTCTCCTGCAGGTGATAATAGGGATTTAATAGGTTGTAACGGAAGGTTACTACAATTAAACCTAGGTCGATAGCTGTCGCCTTTTAATGCGTACGGTCTTAAAGATCAGATTGACGAAGTCCGAACATTCCTCACTGACCATCAGATAGACCTATTGCTTGTGTAAGAGACCTTCTGCCTAGCATGAGAGATCCCAAAATAGCAAATTAAAGATTAATTAGAACGATCGGAAAGGGGCAGTTAGAGGACTTATATATTATAAGTCGTCCCACACGTAGTCCCCATTGACACGCCTCAAGAGGCACTTTTAATCTTAATAACTCGGTAATTTTAGCAGGTGATTTAAATAAAACATAGAGTCTGGCGTAATGCTCATAATAACACTCGAGGGTTAGATTTACTAGCCCTCAGTGACTGTATCAACTTCGACATAATAGCTCCTCCTGAGGACACAAGATACTAATTGAATGATTCTCATAGCTCTACTAGAATCGACTTGGCTCTCTTCAGGAACGTAACCTTACCGTTGCGCTCTATAGAAGTGATGCATGAGTTAAGATCGGACCATCGCCCGGTCCTCATAATGTTGGGACAGCCCGGCAGTGAGGTTGTTCTAACCAAAACTGTGACGGACTGGCATAGGTTCGAGGCTAATCTCGAAACTATGAACTCGGAACACTTAGATAAGGTGCCAGACGCTATTGACACCAAGAAGACGTCGTTAGAAAGAACCATCTCCCTGCTCTCCTCTCATATTAAGGTGGTCGCCGGAGAGTCCTCGAGGCAAGTCAGGGCGACGAGCGATCGTCGCTTTCAACTCCCCGGAGATGTTCGACGGCTACTGAGAAAAAAACTCTGCAGTTAGGGCCTATGACAGTTATAGAACTGTCAATAATAGGTCCAATTTGCGCCGCCTCTGTAGAGAGGTCAAGGAGCGCATGGCCCAGTTGATGGATACACGATGGGATAGACTGATGGAAGACATTACGCCTTCACACACTGCATTCTGGCAGTTGGCGAGAGCTCTGATCTGATCTGAGAGCTTAGATCTGATGGTCAGTTCGCGTTCGACGACTCGGAAAAGGCCGAATGCATGGCAGACAGCATCGAGAGCCAATGCTCTCTCAGCACTCTGCCAGTCGACCCCGTCCACCTGGAAAAGTGGACACATCTTAGATTACGCCGCAATTCGAACAGGTGCACTGCATATACAGGTGCTCTGTTCTTTGATGTGGCTAAGGCATTCGATAAGGTCTGGCATAATGGATTGGTTTATAAACTATTCCATATCGGTGTGCCTATAAGACTTGTCAAAGTCATACAAAACTTATCAAATAGGTCCTTTAGTTTTCGGGTCGAGGGACTCCTCCTCCACCAGACCCATCAGAGCGGGTGTCCCACAGGGCTCGGTACTCTCCGACTCTCTACTTTACGATGTGAATCATCATCATCATTACAGCCCTTCACAAGTCCACTGCTGAACATAGCCTCCCCAAGGAATGCCACAACGGTCCTGAGCCACCCGCATCCATCGACTTCCTGCATGTCTTACCAGGTCGTCACCCATCTAGTGGGGACGCCCTACACCGTCCGCCGGTACGAGGCCGCCACCGAGAACCTTTTTCCCATCGGTTGTCGGTTCGAGCTATATGGCCGGCCCATTGCCACTCAGCCATTAATCTGTTGGCTATATGTCGGTCACTGGTTCTACTGCGGATATCCTCATTTCTAAGTTTATCACGCAGTGCGACCCCGAGCATAGCCCTTCCATAGCTCGCTGAGCGACCTTGAGCTTCCTCATCCGGCCAGCAGTGAAGGACCACGTCTCAGTTCCGTAGGTCATCACTGGCAACACGCACTGGTTGTACAGCCTCGTTTTCAAGTTTTGAGGTATACCTGACGAGAAGATGTGCCGTAATTTCCCGAACGCTGCCCAGCCGAGTTGAATCTGTCGATTGACCTCTCGGTCGAAGTTGGACTTACCTAGTCGGACCATTTGTCCCAGGTAAACATACTCTTCAACAACTTTGAGCTTAGTGCTCCCAACAACTACCGGCATAGGAGTGACATGGACATTAAACATGATCTTTGTTTTGTCCATGTTCATCTTAAGACCCATCCGTTGGGAGGCACTATTGAGGTCATTGAGCATAGTGCTTAGGTCCTCCAGCGATTCTGCCATAAGGACTATATCATCGGCAAATCGAAGGTGAGTGATGTACTCGCCATTGATGTTAATGCCGTATCCTTTCCAGTCCAGAAGCTTGAAAACGTCTTCCAATGCAGCGGTGAAGAGTTTCGGGATATAACGTCACCCTGTCTTACACCTCTGCAGTTGGATAGGTTTTGTACTGTCTGGTTCTTCGGATAGCCATCGTACCTACTGCGCACTTCAGCACTTCGATATACCGACAGTCAACTTGGCACCGCTGAAGGACTCAGCACCGCCCAAATTTCGACGGAATCAGGCTTTCACAGTCCACATACGCCAGACATAGTGGCAAATTGTACCTCGGACTGTACAATTTGCCGAAGGGTATGTATGGTCTAGGTGCAAAGCCTTTTCGGAAACCGGCTTGTTCGGGAGGCTGTCGTCGAGTCTGCGAGACGATTTCTGTACGACTCGAAAACAGCATAGACGCGGCTCAGAAGGGAATCGGTCTGTAGTTCTTCAAGAGAGCGTTGTCGCCTTCTTGAAGAACAAGACCACTGCACTTCTGCTCCACGCCCCGGTGTAGTGCCACCATGTGACGGAATTAAAGAGCTTGAAGGACTTCGCACCGGTTTTCCACCCGCTTTCAGAAGCCCGCTGTAATTCCATCCTCGCCTGGGGCCTTGCTGTTTTAAGGTGCTGGAGAGCCATTCTAATCTCGCTCAGACTGACGTCCGGGATATCATCGAATAGTGTCGGATAAGACTCTGCTTGATCGTTACCACACTTGCGTGTGGCTCCAACGATGATGTGTGCACAGCTGCCCATAGAACCTCCTAAATCACTTAAAATCTCAGGTGTCCTGAAATTACGTGAATGACATCCCAGTAATACTACACACACATTTAGCTTTATATGCTGATGACACAACGATATATACATCGGACAATAGTCCATTTAGAGTCTGCATTCGACTCCAAGCAAATGCACTAGGCGATTGGTGCAGGAAATGGAGAATCGAACTTAATTCAGATAAAAGCAGGACTATCATGTTCAACACAAAAGAACGCCGCTATAAAATTACACTATTAAGACTCAAATGACATAGGAAAGGAAAAATCTCCCTCTATAATGTCCCAATCCCGTGGGATAGTAAGATCAAATACCTGGGGGTAACTTTAGATAGTGCGATGAGCTTCACTCATCACATTAAAGCTGTTAAAAATAAGGCGAAATTTGTAATATTTCGTCTTTCCGGTTTAATTAAAAAACGCAGTAAGCTATCCTTAACACACAAACTGCATCTGTACAAAACCTGTGTACGCCCCACAATGACATATTATGCAGGTGTTTCCTTCGCCCATGTTCATCCTTATAGACTTAGTAATAAGTAGTATAAGTAGTAATAATATAAATAAATATAGATATAGTAGTAAGTAGTATAAGTTAGTAATAAGTAGTAGTATAATAGTAGATAACTACAAGTTGTCCAAGACCTGCTCCTGCGACGTATCACAGGCGCCCCTCCATACGTAAGAAACGCAGATCTTCATCGCGACCTTAAAATACCCACCATCCATTCGTATCTTAAGGAAATATCCTCAAGGTATTTCAATACGATTAAAGAAAATCCAAATCCGTTGGTGACTGAGGCGGGCTCATACTCCCCAGAGAGGGATGCTGCCCCCAACAGGAGACGTCCTAAGAACGTTCTTCTTGATCCCGACGACGAGATCACTTCCATAAATAGATCGATCCCGCCCACCTCCTCCACAGGAGAGGGATCCCGTTTATTTAAGATTAACACACACACACACACACACACACACTCAGACACTACTCTAGTACAGAACACTAGGGCACACCGCGTTCGCTGGCGAACGCGAGGTCACAGACGCACCCCGTACAAGAGGTTCAACACCCGTGATACGGGGCGTTTTTAGCTTTGCGACCCGTAACCCACACTGCGATAGTGGTTCAAGTCGAGGTTCGTACCTCCTTCTGAGGGGCCCTTGAATCACATCCAGCCCCCCCCCCCTAGTTTGAGGAGCCTCACTCTGAAAGCAGGGGTCGGGGTTCCTTGAGACTGCAGTCGGCGACGCGACGCTTCGCGCCGCCTTGCCGCCGGAATCGTTGCACTCAATAGCTCGTAGGTCCTCGCGTACGAGCCTAAATTCGATGAAGCTGTCAAGGCCGCAGGGCCAACAGCAAACACTTTTAGAAAAATAAAGTTACTACAATTACGCCCTGATGTCTTCAACGACAAATGAAATTGTACGAAAGTATACTTTTAGGGATTTATATCGCTCTTATTCCAAAGCAACTCTGTAAATACAAGAGATTCAAATGGGTTTCGCTTAGCTTTAACGTGAAAAATTCCTTTCGGGATATTGAAATTCGTGGAAGAAAAAAAATTTAAATTGTGATTTGTGAATCATAATTTGTGAATTGTGAATCGTATTCGAAATAACCTGCCTCAGATTTCCTATCATGATAATATTTTTTAAAAGGGGGTAATAGAATCTATGGTGCCGATTGTACGGTTGTAACTTTTAACCAACGCGAAAACAATATTTAAATGTTATTTAGCCTAGTATCATATGCATTCATTACAACCTATCATAAGTCCAATGCTGAAAATAGGCACACCATAGGTGTAGGTGGGATTTTGCCATAGTTTGCCACGTTTGGCAGCTGGGCCAGCAGCTGAAATTTTTTCAGTTGTTATCAGGAAGATACTGCTACCCACCTCCTATTGCAGTTACCCTCTGTCGCCTCTTACGACACCCCTGGGATGATATGGGGTAGTGGATATTCTTACGCCGCCACTACACATATATTAAATAAAAATAATTTATATATTCTAACGTATGTAAGTTTTTATATAAAAAATAATGGAAATATTATCATAAAGTCCTCCTCATAGGTATAGTGCCTGGAACGCTGGCTGCGTTACTTGTCTAAATGGCCATACTTACCAGGTACAATAATAATTACAAGTTATTTATTATTTATAATTTTTTGTTTATATAAATACAATATACCCATTGGCCGTGTAGAAGTGGTGTAAGAGAATGCATCACCCCATTCTGACCCGTAAGTGTCGTAATAGGCAACAGAGGGAAATGAATTATTTCCAAGTTGTCATTGCCAAGACGCCTGCCAAGCGTGACAACTGTGGCAAACATTCATTTATTTATTTATGGTAACAAAATGGCCATAAGAATTGCTAATTACAATTCTTCGTATTATATAAGTAATATAAATATTGTGCAAATAATTGAAAATACAAGTAGCTGATGTTTTTGAACATATTGCAAAATTTTATAAAAGCGTCAGACTTATTCATTAGTGTTTCGTCACACTATTAATGCGCTTTTCTTTGCGTGTAAATGCGGTATAAAAATCATAAAGCTAACTTAATGAGAGTAGGTAGCGTGACCTTGATAAGTCGAAAATATAGCCCAATTTCTCCGATTCGCGTTCGAGGTGTGCGAACACTGCATGATGGGCAAAAATTTACTAACAATAATAATATGAGAATATAAATAATAGACATCATGTAAAATCATAGACGATAATTCAAGAAGGAAAATAATAAGACAGTGGTTATTTGGATTTTTAATTATAAATATTTTCAGTTATTTTATCACATCATATTTCATCACAACAATTTTTATCTGTTATATTATGATGACAAGCTGTATTCTAATGTTTTTCGTGTTATTAGAACAAAACTTTACAAATATTTTATTTGATATTTCTTTTTAGAAATCTTATAAGTATAATAGATACCTACATGGGGTTAGAAATAATTTTGAAAGTGATTGGTTGACTTTACAACAATACATTAGAATCGTGGGCCGTTTAGATTACAACACAAGCTGCTGTCCGACCCTTTTTTATAAATTCTTTTATTTGAATTTATCTTCAAATCCCTTCCCTAGATGATTAATGCCGATGAGCTGGAAAGGTCGATATCTGGTGAAATTGTTAACTTTATTTGTGATAATATGTTGAAATAAGGTATTTATTTACTTACTCAACGTAATACTGAAATAATATTATAATTATCAAGTTATTAAACTGTTATTCATCTATATATATAGCTCTTAATTTAAATTTTGTAAAACTTTAGGGTTTATACAACTATTTCATTAATGCCCACGAACTTGAAGTTACTTGTGTTAGTACTTAGCGTTATTTTGGATAACTTATTATATATATATATATTCACAAGACCACTGCAGAACATAGGCCTCCCGCAAAATTATATAATTATAATATTGATAATTTTTGATGATGTTGAAATAAGCTGATACTGAATACCAATATCGATAATGAACCGATTTAGATGAAATTTGGTATGGAGATAGTATGAGATCCTGGAAAGGGCTGTTCCTGTTTTTATCCCGGAAATCATTCCTTACGAGGGTAAAAAGATGGAAGTTTGTATGGTGAATCAATAATTTCTCAAGTATGGCAGCCGACACACCTACAATATTATTGCGCAATATTGAGGACTGTCCAAAACAATTGAAGTCTAGGGATAGTATTGAAAGGTATTGGTATTATATGAGTTTACAATCGACGAAGATATCGCGTAATATTTACAGGTCGACTTGAAAATTTCCTCCTTTTTTCTAAATCTGTTAAAAATGTTCAAAATGATAAAGAATTAATTTTATATAAACGCAATCACAAAAAATTTTGTATGAGGAGACTGCTTAACTGACTGCCACTCGAGAACCTTTCTTCCCCATGGGACGTCGGCTCTTGGAGCTACAATAACAAGGTAAGTGTTTCATTGTACTTTGATGGAAAGTCATATCCGACGTGATCGTAACTTTAAAAGTAACCAACTGAAACTATTGAATTAAATTACTTTTACGGACTACATATACTTTAATTTAACTTATTTTTTACCTAACTTACGGTTTGAATGCTTTGTATCATAATGTAATGTGGTCTTACTCACCCCCTTTCCATCCTAATCTAATGAAATGCGATAAAATCAGTAAAAGTAGTTTCATTCAATGTTTAGTGTGTTCACGTAAATATTATAGGAAATCATGAAATAGCTGACACTATGTTAATAAAATAAAAGGTTTTTACATATTAATAAAACTACTGCACATAATATTATGAGAAAACTAATATTATTTTACATGTATATATACAAATGCATAAAACGATATCATAATTTTTCCCCAGTATATGTAGCTAAAAACAAAAGAACACAAAAATTTCCAGTACCATTTATGAAAAGCGCATTTGCGAAAAGGCAATATGACTACCAAGCACCACATTTATATAATATAATTAATAAAAAATAGTTAAATAACTTAAAAGTCACCAAGTTAAAGAAATTATTTTAAATTGCTTAAAAGAATACGACTATGAAAATTGTGAAAACTACTTTAAGTCATGTAAACATATTTTAATAAAACAGACGCGCACATACACACACACACACACACAAACACACACACACAAACACACACACACACACACACACTTTTGTTTGTTTTATATTTTAAAGTCTGTATTGTACACGGAAAATAAGATCACTTAATGGGAGGGAAACTGCCTCCTAACATACAGGGTAACCTAGTTTAGGAGTCAGGGCACCAATGAATTGTATATTATATCTGTGTTCATCATCATCATCATCATTACAGCCCTTCACAAGTCCACTGCTGAACATAGGCCTCCCCCATGGAATGCCACAAAGCACGGTCCCGAGCCACCTGCATCCATTGACTTCCTGCATGTCTTACCAGGTCGTCACTCCATCTAGTGGGGGGACGCCCTACACTTCGCCTGCCGGTACGAAGCTGCCACTCGAGAACCTTTCTTCCCCATCGGTTGTCGGTTCTTCGAGCTATATGGCCGGCCCATTGCCACTTCAGCTTACTAATCCTTTGGGCTATGTCGGTTACTCTGGTTCTACTGCGGATATCCTCATTTCTAAGTTTATCACGCAGAGAAACCCCGAGCATAGCCCTCTCCATAGCTCGCTGAGCGACCTTGAGCTTCCTCATACGGCCAGCAGTGAAGGAACACGTCTCAGTTCCGTATGTCATCACTGGCAACACGCACTGGTTAAACAATTTAGTTTTGAGGGTTTGAAGTATGCCTGACGAGAAGATGGGCCGTAATCTCCCGAACGCTGCCCAGCCGAGTTGAATCCGTCGATTGACCTCTCGGTCGAAGTTGGACTTACCTAGTCGGACTATTTGTCCCAGGTAAACATATTCGTCAACAACTTGAGCTTAGTGCTCCCAACAACTACCGGCATAGGTGTGACATGGACATTAAACATGATTTTGTTTTGTCCATGTTCATCTTGAGACCTATCCGTTGGGAGACACTATTGAGGTCATTGAGCATAGTGCTTAGGTCCTCCAGCGATTCTGCCATAAGGACTATATCGTCGGCAAATCGAAGGCGAGTGATGTACTCGCCATTGATGTTAATACCGTATCCTTTCCAGTCGAGTAGCTTGAAAACGTCTTCCAATGCAGCGGTGAAGAGTTTCGGGATATTACGTCACCCTGTCTTACACCTCTCTGCAGTTGGATAGGTTTCGTACTCTGGTTCTGTACTCGGATAGCCATCGTAGCCCTACTGTACAAACACTTCAGTACTCGATATACCGACAGTCCACTTGGCACCGCTGAAGGACTGCAGCACCGCCCAAATTTCGACGGAATCAGGCTTTTCATAGTCCACATACGCAAGGCAAAGTGGCAGATTGTACTGTCGGTCTACTGTACAATTTGCCGAAGGGTATGTATGTGGTCTATGGTGCAAAGCCTTTCGGAAACCGGCTTGTTCGGGAGGCTGGAAGTCGTCGAGTCTGCATGCGAGACGATTCGTAATGACTCTCGAAAACAGCACGTAGACGCGGCTCAGAAGGAAATCGGTCTGTAGTTCTTCAAGAGAGCGTTGTCGCCTTCTTGAAGAACAAGACCACCGCACTTCTGCTCCACGCCTCCGGTGTAATGCCACCATGGAGGACGGAATTAAAGAGCTTCTGAAGGACTTCAAGTACCGGTTTTCCACCCGCTTTCAGAAGCTCCGCTGTAATTCCATCCTCGCCTGGGGCCTTGCTGTTTTAAGGTGCTGGAGAGCCATTCTAATCTCGCTCAGACTGACGTCCGGGATATCATCGGAATAGTGTCGGATAAGACTTGCTCTTGATCGTTACCACACTTGCGTGTGGCTCCAACGATGACGTGTACAGCTGCCCATAGAACCTCTCAATCTCACTCAAAATCTCAGGTGTACCGGAAACGATGCTGCCACAATCGGTCTTCAGCTTCGACAGTTGGCTCTTTCTGGCAGACAGATCTCTGGCAAAGACTTTCGAGCCCTGGTTCGCTCGATCGCTTCTTCAATACGAACTGTATTGAAGTTGCGCAAGTCCCGCCGCATGCATTTGGAGATCTGTCTGTTCAGTTGCCTGTATGCTGTCAAATCTGCTGAAGACTGCAGCTTCATCTCCCGTCTAACAACCATGAGATTAAGAGTGATCGGAGAGTTTTGTGTTCTTCTGCGACGGGTCCATAGAACTTAGCTCCGACCGCATGGACAGTTTCCAAGCTTGTCATTCATATCGTCCACTTCATTGCAAACTTCTAGGCACTGAAAACGATTTTGTAACTCGAGCTGAAAGTTTTCGGGACTTTGGATTAGAGCACGAGGGGACGGAGCGTTGACTTCATTAGACGTGACCTCCAACTTAACGTTCAGGTTCAGTGTACCTCTCACCATTCGGTGATCACTGCCAGTTTTCACTCGCGATCACTGAGACATCACTGAACAGTTGTCGTCTGGTCGTCATAATGAAGTCAATCTCATTTTTGTCGAACCGTCGGGGCTTGACCAGGTCCACTTTCAGGGCCGCTTTTGGAAGAAAGAGTTCATCATAAAGAGTCCCTCTTTCTCCATAAAGTCGGCCAGCTGCTGGCCCCTTGGGTTTCGTTGCCCTATTCCGAATTTCTTGCCCTATTCCGAATTTCTGTGTTCAATAATACTAAAAAAAAAAAAATAAGAGATTTATCATAATATTATGTAGAACACAACATACCTATTAAAAGTACGCTATTTATTATTTATTTATTTATGTACATACATTCCAGTTATGTCTGTTAAATTGAGTATTCAAATATTTACTTGCTCAATAAGTGTACACAGTAGGGTCTTAATACAAAATGCAGTTGGTACTTATTAATTAATAACCTTTAGCAGACGTTACAATAAAACATTTTATGTTTAGAAATTATCTAATCAATATAAAATTATCTTATGTAAAAAAATAATATTATAATGCAAAATTAAAGAACGTTAAAATTCTGGACATTCTGTTAATGAAATATTTAAATAAATATTTATTCACGTACCAATTCATTAGGTATCAAACCAGGGCAGCAGCATCTTCATAATAGTAACTAAAAAAGAAAAAAACTGTGTTTGCCAACCTGCCTGCCTAGCTCGGTAACTATGAAAAATATCCCCCCGAGGCAATCTATGGGGGTGGCCTATGCTCAGCTGTGTACTGTTAATAGGCTGTAACGGTACTTATTCATTATTAGTAATCTAAAGTGGTAATGGGCCCGTTATATAGCTCGAAGAACTGACAACCGGTGAAAAATGTTTTTGAGTGACCGCCTCGTACCGGTAGGTGAAGTGTAGGGCGGCCCCCCAATAGATGGAGTGACGATTTGGTAAGACATATCCACCCGCATACCTGAATCAACCAGAACCACATTACCAGACTCATCCGCAAATCCATCACAAAGCGCATTATCGCACTTTCACATCACATCTCAATTATTATCCGTATCGAATTTGACATCAATGACCATTTATTTTATTAATTTTTCCATCTTACAAAAAATTTCCCAAGTTTTTTGAATAATGCATATAGCTACGATTACTCCTGGAATTGCTATCTATCTGTATCTGTGTATGAATTTTCATCACAATCGGGTCATCCATTCCAAAGATTATCCCGGACAGACAGGAGACAAAAATGTTACAAATGGTTATTTACATTTTCCTGGCATGAAAATTAACCCTTTACAGAAAGACACTTCAATTTTATTTATATGTATAGATAAGCGATAATAGCAAGACTCTTCAGCCAGGTCTAAAGAAAAGTAAATCTTTTGCATTTTTGCCCTTATAATTTAATTTTGTTTTCTACTTTACTTTTTGCTTTACAACCTATACTGGTGTAATACAAAGCAAAGATAAAAATTATAATTTATTATTGTTTATATAGCACCAACCTGAAATAATTTACTTTTAGTACTACGTATAAAAGTGAGCACGTAAAAGATGTTCAAATATTTCAGAATACGAGTTCACATAATATACGGATGCAATGTACCGTTCGAGATCTAAGCTTTATTTACAGAGCTTATAATAAATTACAAAAATATGGGTGGAAGTTTTGATCCGAAATCTGTTTATTATGCTGTTCTTTAAGCACGCGCTGACGTTGGCGTTATATGTTACGAGTATGTAGAATTTTGTTTTTATAGTAGATTGTGAAATATGGCGCGTAAGATATAAACTGAAAAACCTTAATCGAAAAATCAAACCAAATATTGTTCTACTTACTGTCAGATACAACCAGGATGTATTATATTTCAAAAATATATTATGTGCTTTTTATTTCAAGTTTAGTGCTCGGTGGCGGAGAGCCTAAAACACGGAACACAATTACTCTCTACCGAAAGAAGAATGCCAACTTCATACTAAAAAGGAAACACGTGTTTATGAGTGAACATTACAAGCGCTACGGTGGGCGCCCATATTAAACTTTTAGCGAAAATTTCAAACCTCTGTATTCTGTAACTTTTAAATGGCTGAGCCTCACAAACCTATTGGATGAATTTCATGTATTCGAGAGGTTGCACCAAAATTACTGAATTTACTTTAGAGGAGTATGAGATAAAATAAACCAAAAATAGGTATAGTTATGTAGTTTTATTTTTAGAAGACAGATTGTTTTATACATTATACATTATCATTGATGTTTTATTGCTTTTGCAGATAATATTTCCACGCGTAATATTGATATACTTGAGAGTTATTCTTAACAGAACATTAACGAAATTTTAAATCAGCAAAATTCTCATGGTGAAAACTTAACTCAGCCCAAGTACATGATTCAAAATGCTTAAAGATTTACCACAATATTGTCATGCTTTTCTTCTATTGTAGAAACCTGCGTAGTGATAAGATCATTTTTGCTTTTGTTTGCACAACACTTAACTTACTTTCGATTCTGATCAAACATCGTGCATAAAATTTTAAAATAATGAATTAATTTATAGTGTATATATATATATATCCGCCATATGGCGGACGTGTGCATGGCGAGGTGCGCGCGCACTGTACGCTCTGTTGCGGCTCGCCTGCGCCAGCCAACCTTCCTGCCACTTTTATTATGCGACGATGTCGCTTTCAACGCACCTGCTACAACTAGGTCAGCCTGCCTGTTTGCGTTTGAACATCCAGCTCTCCATCTAACTATTATATTTAATGCCTGTTATATTAGCAGCAGCTATAATATGGTTGTAGCACGAATAGGTCGGCCTGACCGGGGTCTGACAGAATACCAGCGTAATATATATAATAAGAGCTTAATGCTGCTGTGTTTCTATATATATATATATGTAAATCTCTATGTTTATAGTCAATATCTCATACAGAGTCAATCTCACAAAAATCTTTACATACACAATTCCGAGGAAATGCCTACAGACGAAATTGAAGTATTCTGAACCGATAATAACTGAATTGAAGCAAAAGCAATAATAAATATTAAAATCTAAACCTGTGAAATAAATATGAATTAATTTAAGAAAATATTTTCTACGTGAAAGACGTTGACAAATAAATGTAATTTTTCTTCTTTTAATTCATGGTTGCTTTAATAGAATTCTCCGAATATTTAATAATTTAATTTTAATCAATTAATAGGTGAATTAATTGTGCAAATCTCAGAGTAATATGTATGTAATTATACTTTAGTGAACAACCAAAAAGTTTTTAAGAATTAACATTTCTTCCGATATAATATGTATTTTTGTATCTAATTTTTAAATGGCAATCTGAAACAACGCGAAAGAAAGAAACAGCGATATCTTTTTCTCGCTTTAATTTTATACGCCCAATCCACACATAGACAAAATTATGATTGTGTGCAAGTTTCTCGGTTTCGTACAGAGTTGCATCACCCTGGCCTAAACGATTTGTTGTAGCGCTGCAGGACGCGCGCTTGAATCTCGCACGTAAAAAGTGTTTTATGGCTTACAAATAATTGCTATGGGTCTGATGTTCATCCATGTGCAATTTCAAAACGCAGTTACCATACAGGGTGGGTAAGCCCTAGTGTGGGGAGAACATTCAAAAATTTAAGTCGGTGCTGAATTTATTAGTGAATATTATCACTTTTGAGTATACCAAAATACTCAGAAAATAACGGAATAATTCGTAGTTTAAGGACCAAACAAGTGCAATAGTTAAAACAGTAATTAAAACCCGATTGAGTAGAGTAGAAGTTTATTTAAAAGAAAAAAATTAACTTATATCCTATGTCAAGACGCTCCTGCCCATTTGTTGGTTTGATACCTAATGAATTAGATACATAAATAAATACTTATTTAAATATTTAATTAATTGAATGCCTGATGCCAAATTTAAAGAATAAAAGAATAAAAGAATTTAAATATTTAATTAATTGAATGCGAATGCCGATCTTCAATTTTACATTAAATAATATCTTTTACATAAGGTTATGTAATTTTTATTTAATACATAACAATACAATTTGTGTTAGTTAGATAATTTATATCCATAAATGTTTTATTTCAACGTCTGCTAAAGGCTACTTACTCATACATTTATTGAGCAAATAAATATTTGAATACAAAATTTAACAGACATCACTAAAATGTGTTTTGTTTATTGACAGCTCTTATTAAATGACGATGCATTATTTCATCAACAAAATCTACTAGGCGAATTAGTACTTGCATGGAATGTCACCTCTAGATTTAACTTTAAGTTTTTATTATTATTTGTATGGATTTTGCAACCGCACATATTTTTAACTATTATGCACTAGCAATACTCCATTTATAAATCTCCAAAACAGATCGCAAATCAATATTTTGTAGCTGGCAACGTTCGATCGGTATTCGTAAGTTCGTCGTACGTGCTTTTATAACACTTTTATTTAAGTTGGTTTATAGATAAATTACAGTACCTACTACCTACGATTGAAAATATGGCTCTAACAACCATCGTAAGGAAGATACATTGATAACGTATGTTATAATTCACATTGTAACAATACTCATCATAGGTTAATGCTTGATGAAATGTACAATAATATTGTTATTATTTTATCTGAAGCCGCTATACAGAGTTATGCTGACCATAGATGTTATATGGATAATGGTCGTATTGTAGGTTGAACAGACACGTGAGGAAGCACATGTGATGGCTAGGTTTAAATATCGCATATGGTTGTGGCATAACAAACCAAATAGTGGTCCTATATATGACGATATGTGCCTAACACGTAAAATATTTAAGAGCAAACTAAAATGATGTCAGAACCATCAAGAGCAAATTCAACTGGATATAATAGCGTCAAATCGTAAGGCAAATAATTTCAAAAATTCTGGAAAGCCACCAAACTTGATATTAAGCCTACCCTACTTGTGTGTGTTTGAGGTATAAACGAACCTATTAGCATAGCTAATATGTTTGCAGACCATTTTAAAATAGAGTCGTTGCAGTCCATCGCAGTCGGTGTCCGGAGATGAGAGCTATCATGGCAGTCATGACTTCATTCTGTTTTACACCTGAACAAGTGGCAACTGCCATTAAAAATATGACTAGGGAAAATCTCCCGGCCATGATTCTCTCAGCATCGGGTACTTGCAGCATGCCTGACCTCACCTGCCTAGATTACTCGCTACGTTCTTCTCTTCATGTCTCTGTCATACGTATCTACCTCACGACCTTATGCGGACAATAGTTGTGCCTACTATTAAAAACAAAACAGGTGACGTAGTAGATAAGTGTAATTATCGACCTATATTTTGGCAACAATTATGACTAAAATACTTGACAGCCTGTTGGATACACAGCTGGAAAGTTATTTTGAGTGCACGATGCTCAGTTTGAGTTTCGGTCTGAATTGTCTACTGAGAATGCTATCTTAGCCCTAAAGATCACTGTTGAACGTACGTACACAAAGCGACGTAAACATGCATATACGTACACCTGTATATGCATGTTTTTTAGATCTCTCCAGAGCTAAATTATGACTTATTATGGGATAAGCTACGCCATAAAAAGATTCCAGCTGAGCTTTTGAAGATTTTTCAGTACTGGTACAATAATCAGTATAATAATGTAAGATGGGCCGATAAGTTCTCTGAAAGGTACAGGTTGCAATGTGAGGTCAAACAGTAAGGAATTACTTCACCAAAGCTTTTCAACCTGTACATAAATGACCTAATCGTTGAACTCAGCAGCAAAAAAGTCGGCTGTCATATCGACGATGTAAGTTTTTATAACGTAAGTTACGCAGATGATATGGTGTTGCTGAGTCCTACGGTTAAGGCTACCAGAGAACTCCTTAAGATATGTGAGAAGTATGCGTTAAACCATGGCTTGCGATACAATAGTAATAAAAGCGAGCTCATGGTGTTTAGGCCATCGGTTAAAAGCCCAGAAAATGTGCCTGTAATTAAATTGAATGGCTCTGACTTAAAACGTGTTGATAAATTTAAGTACCTAGGGCATTTTGTTACCGATGACCTAAACCACAATGTTGACATTGAAAGGGAACGTGGGCGCTGGCAGTCCGATGTAATATGTTGGCACGTAGGTTTGCACGGTGTAGTGAACAAGTAAAGATAACATTATTTAAAGCCTACTGTCAAGTTTTCCACACGTGCAGCCTGTGGTCGAATTATTCACAGCGACTGTCGACGCCTTACGTGTCAGTACAATAATGGCTTCAGGATCTTGTTGGGGCTACCCTGATGAATATTACGCCATTATAAGAAAGAAAACAGCCTCGTTGCTTGGCAGGTGCGGGCTAACTCCAACTCCATCATGAAAATAATTGCTGGAAGATATGACTCATTTCTTCTTAAGCAAAATTACCGCCTATGTTTAGTTAATAAGGCACTTGTATTTAAGAATTAGATTTAGGTACTAACATAGGTTATAAGTTTTATATTTACTAACAAATTTTATGGATCACTTGGTTATCTGAAATAAATTATTATTATTATCATTATAACATGTTCTAGCTGCCGAACACTCGCATTACTGTGAAAAGTTTATTCGACTGAGACAAAAAAATAACTTTTAATAAAAGAAAGGCTCTCAAACAGATAAAAGGAATTAAAAAAATCACATTCTGAATTCGGTGGTAAGACATATTGTATAAATAAAAGAATTAAAACCCCGATATCAAAATGTGAAATTATTTATTTGTTTTTATTTGTTTGAAGTTGGCATTTCTTTTTACTAAAAGTTTTTTATTACTCTTTGAAGTGAACAAAGGTATATATATCACTATCTCAACGTCGTCTACATTTTGCCACCCTCAGGGTATTTTTTTTTCTCTAAATTTAAATTGGATCACCCCTGTACAATTACAAAAGCTATCGCGTAACATACATACAAAAACATACAATCTCTATAGTCTAATTTAAAACCTCCTCCTTTTATAATTCGGCTAATAATATTAATCTTAGTAAGATATCTTTTTTTTATAGGATAGGGTGATAAACCAGCAGACAGTCACCTGATGGTAGGTGGTTTCTGTGGTCCATAAGCATCTACATCTATCCTAGATTACGAATCAAAATGCAGATGCGTTGTCACCCGTGAGGACTAAGATGGAATGCCTCGTTTCCAGTAAAAAGGGTCTACGGTTCTCCACACTCACCATAAGAAACACAGCAGCGTTACGCTGCTATTTTACGCTGGTATTCTGTGAGAGCGTGGTCCTTCCCCGGTCGAGTCGACCCATTCGTGCTACAACTATACTACTAATATAGCTGCAGCTGGGCTCTACCACGTATATATCTACAAAAATATTCTATGCAATATACTAAAAGCAGGCAAGACAGAAATGACCTATTTGACGGTAAGTGCGCTACTATCAAACGCGAAGCCCAGCCTAATACTATCTATTGTTAAAGCCATCGACATAGCAAAGGCCTTCGATCGGGTCTGGCACAAAGCGCTTCTTTCAAGCTCCTTCCTATGGGCTTCCCGAGAAATTGTGCAATTGATCACCAGTTTCCTTGCTGATCGGAGCATCAAGGTCATAGTAGACGGTGCTGATTAGAAGCCTATCAACACTGGTGTTCCACAGGCTGCGTACTATCACCAACGTTGTTTCTCCTGCATATCAATGATATGTTGCAAACTGGTAACATTCATTGCTATGCAGACGACAGCACTGCTGATGCCTTATATACCGGCCGTGCAATATTTCTCGGAAAACGTCGCCGAGTACCGGGACAAACTTGTGTCTGAAGTCGAGTCTTTGCTGAACAAAGTCTCGGATTGGGGGCGACTAAATCTAGTCCAGTTCAATCCCCAGAAGACACAAGTTTGCGCGTTTACCGCTAAAAAGAACCCCTTTGTCGTATCTCCTCAGTTTCAAGGCACTCCCCTTGTTGCTTCAGCCAGTATTGGAATCCTCGGTGTCGACATATCGAGTGATGTGCAGTTTCGTGGTCATTTGGAAGAGAAGGCCAAATTGGCCTCTAAGAAGCTTGGCGTGCTCAGCAGAGCGGGACAGTATTTCATGCCGGTACACCGCTTGCAACTTTACAAGGCGCAGGTTCGGCCCCACATGGAATACTGTTCCCATCTCTGGGCAGAGGCTCCCCAGTGCCAGCTCCTTCCACTTGACCGCATCCAGTGCAGAGCGATTCAAATCGTCGACGACCGAGTTCTTTCCGATCGGCTTGACTCACTGCCACTGCGTAGAGATGTTGCATCTCTTGCGTATTTTATCGCATCTACTACGGGGAGTGCTCTGAGGAATTGTTCGAACTAATTCCAGCCGCTCGATTTCACCATCGCACATTGCGACAAAACTTGCGATACCATCCATACCACCTGGAAGATTGGCGGTCCACCATTGTGCGATTTAGAAGAAGTTTTCTTCCTCGCACAACTTCCTTTGGAATCGATTACCACCAGCGATTTTTCCGCACCGATACGACTTAGGGACCTTCAAGAAAGGCCTCTCCTTTCTAAAAGGCCGACAACGCATCTGCAATTCCCTGGTGTTGCGGTTGTTCATGGGCGGCGGTAGTCACTTACCATCAGGTGAGCCGCATGCTCGTTTGCCCCTCTCCTATAAAAAAAATTAGTGCACATATTCATGACAATATGTAAAACATTTTATTTATTGTTGATTTCCTATAGTATTTACGTGAACACACTATACATTGAATGAAACCACTTTTACTTATTTTATAATAGTAATAATATTATAATAATAGTGGTCTACTGATCGAAGTTATTTCTGTAGTCGTTTCTGCGAACGGGCAGCCGGGACAGCCTCTTGGGTCATTTAAGGCGACGGAGACTCCGTAACGGACCGCTCCGGACTTAAATGCAGAAGGCGGTGCTCCTCAATACCGCCCGCATCGTCCGCCGATTTCTTTCCCTTTCTCCCTAACCCTCGGCCGTTTGGTCTCCCTTACCGAGGGCTTCCATCTGTTTGGGTTTATATTTACTATGTATTTTTTATTTATACATTTTACTACGTTAATATATATTTACATATTTATATATACTTATTATTTCCATTTATATTTATAAAACCCAACCAGATCAGAAAATTATATAAATACCCCAAATAACAATAATAATAATAATATAAGCTCTAAGAACCGACAACCCATGGGGAAAAAGGGTTCGGAGTGGCAGTCTCGGAATGTTAAGCAGTCTCTTCATACAAAGTTTTGTGAAAGGCATTTATATAAAAATTCGGTCTTTATCATTTAGAATATCTTTAGCCGATTTCCAAAAAAGGAGGAAATTCTCAAGTCAACTTGTGTTACGTGATATCTTCATCGATAACAAAACGCATATAATTACACACTACTAAACTACAGGGTTAGTCTCTTAAAAATTTGAAAAGAAATTATAACCGCTAAGGTTGAAAAATAGGAGATGTAGTTTTAAAGTAACTATTTAGACGACATTCCAAAGTTTGATATTCCTAATTACATTCAAGAGTTTTATTCGAATTTAAAAGGGCTAAAAAATAAATATAAATAATTTTCACACATTAGCTTCTGAAATCGGGGATTTAATACTTCTATAAACTATGTCCTAAAACCAACTTCATAAGCTAATAAATGGAAATTATTTTATTCTTTTTAGTTCCTTAAAGTCGGCTTTACATTTTATTAAAAGGCTAATTTTTCCAATTAAGATACCTACTACAAAACAAAATTAGGTAAAACTTTGTACGCGAATTTACCATAGTTCTTTAAAACAAACAATTATAATATAATGATTGTTGTAAAATCAACAAAACAATTAAGTTTTATACTATGAAGTTTAAATAACTTGAGAGAAGTCTAACTTTGAAGTTATGCAGATTTTTCAGAATGGTTTTATCTGTATTTTATGTCACTTAAAGTTTGATTTTACATATTGATAATCCAAATCACACTGAACATTAAATTTGAACCGCCTCAAATTAAAATAATATATAATAATTACAATATACTAAAGTAATATAATATAGTAAATATGCTAAATGTGACAACTTACTAAATCTTTTACCAAAATCATCAAACAATTTATAAAAGTATTTAAATTCAAAGTCGTGAGTCTTTTTTTCCTTTAAAAAAAAAGTAACCACCTAGATTGCACTTATATTGCACGTCGGTCAGTTTTAGCTTACAGTAATTAAACGATAGTACGGCATGGTTCTGCTCTCTCGGCATCGAAGATTAATTTTAGCTCTTCACATTCTTCGATAGAACCTGCTGTACTAACAAAGTTAAATATCTTTTTATTGGATTTAACACCACTTCTATAGTGTTTTATTTTACTTAATATTTTTTTACGTTAATATTTTTTATTTTTCTCAAGGTAAACAGATTATGTTCAGAGTTCTGCCTTTACACAGGAAACTCTTATAATTTTGTTTCTTATGCCTGGCGAAATGTGTCAGAACGTTGTAATATTTTCTTAGTATATATATGGGCATCATTTTTAAAATAACCCAATCTTTAAGACAATATCAGTGTAGTCTATTAAAATTATTATAAGATTCCATAAGTAGCTTTTATCATAACCTTAACACATTTATTTTAAGTATAGGAAAGAAATATAAAATTAGAAAA
Source organism: Parnassius orleans (assembly GCA_029286625.1). Taxonomy (NCBI): domain Eukaryota; kingdom Metazoa; phylum Arthropoda; class Insecta; order Lepidoptera; family Papilionidae; genus Parnassius; species Parnassius orleans. The sequence continues at coordinate 11,830 of JAGSMP010000006.1, read as the reverse complement.
GTATAGATTCGATTTTAGTTATTCATTCATTCACCATGCATACGTTCTATGAAAAGTCTATTACTGAACATAGGCCTCTCCATAGATTCCCTCATTTACCCCATATATGCTAATAGCTGCCACGCCTGTCAGGCGGATTGGTAACTGCAGTTTATTTTTATTTTTAGTCGTTATCAGAAAAAAATTGCTGCCAATCTCCTGTTTGATATCCCTCTATCCACACGCGCCCTTCGGACCCCTCGGATAACCAGACACTTGGCTAATCTCCATTCCATTTTGCCACACTTGGCAAGTGGATTGGCAACTGCTTACAACCTATCAAAAGTATGTAGATTATTATATTATTTTTAGTTGTTATTAAGAAGACTCTGCTGCCAATCTTCTTGTTTGTTTCCCTATGTCGCTCTTGCGACACCCACGGGACGATATGGGAGAGTGAATAAAAATATCCATTTCCGACACCGCCATTACACCCATTTTTTATTATTTTATGTTGTTATCAGCATCTTGCTGCATCTTTTATAAACTTTATAATGCTGCTCATTATTGTTTTATAATGTATGTTTTGTCATTTATTCTTTTACTGATAATATTCACTAAGAGCTATTAACTAAAACATATAACCTTCAAACAATGGTATACATACGCACTTTTTATAGTAAAGAATAATCGTAAAACATAAAAATGCTATTACGCCTAAAAAAGTAACCTTTTTATATATTTCGGAACAAAAACACTAATGGAAAAACTAATCACCTATAATATACCTTCAACTGAAAAGGAAAATTGAGGGATCTAAATACAAAAGAGTTTCCTCATTTATTGCAACAGATTGCGTGTCATCAAAAAACAATACGCATTATACAATACAATTTATTCTATATTTTTTCTGGATAAATTGATATTAAAGAACACAGGAAATAAATTAATATTTTTACAGTTATAACGTTTTTAACATGGCTTTCCACTTTTTCTTATAAGATAAGGGTGATAAACCAGCACAAAGTCACCTGATGGTAGGTGATTAATGTGGCCCATAAGCATATCATCTACGAATCAAAATGCAGATGCGTTGTCACCCTTGAGGACTAAGATGGAATCTCCTCGTTTCCAGTAAAAAGGGTCTCCGGTTCTTCACACTCACCATACGAAACACAGCAGCGTTACGCTGCTATTTTACGCTGGTATTCTGTGAGAGCGTGGTCCGACCCCGGTCGAGCCGACCTATTCGTGCTACAACTATACCACTAATATAGTTGCAACATGGTAATATATGAAAGTATCCTTAACTCTAAGTGTAATTCCATCCTCTTTACCAGGCCCTATTTAATAAAATTTAGAATCCAATAAATTATTTTAAAAAATGACTAAATTATCGAATTGTACAATAAATCGTTAGTTACAGCTACAAAAATATTTAAATAACACTGTTAAATATATGTAAATTAAACCTTTAAAATTGTGTAAAACGCCTGTCATTTTCGATAAGAATTGTCGAAATTGTATTACAGTTTTGCAATAATATAAGATTTTCACTGCAATTATGCAAAAACAGTTTTTATGACAAATTTATAATAGTCAAAGATCCCAGGGCCACCAGACGTCACTTATTTTCTGACGAACGAAATGTGTAAGATAGAGTAGTGTTAATATGTACTATGACCGCATGCCTACCTGCTAGTTTGGTCAGTGGGCCATTTTCCAGGTATCAGGTAATCAAGGTACGTAAAAATATTGCCCACCTCACGTTTATTCTCCCAGCTGATTTTTACATATATGTTAAATAATATCTTTAAAAATCAGTCGTCAATACTCCCAGACACTTTCCATCGGCAGTGCCGTTTTGCAGACGCTTTAAAGCTCTCAATAAATTACTTAATTTGACTTACATTCTGTAGCTCCATTTTTATATATTATGTTAGAAAAACAACTATTTTAAAACGTTTTAAAACAACGTTTAAATGATGCCATCATTTTCTATGGTAAAGAGAATTTGCCCTCACTGCGCCGCTTGACAGTAAAAGCTGTTTCGCATATTATTTGATGTTGCTTGCTGTAGCCAACCAAATTATGTTATGTTTAATACTAGAGACCCGCCCTGGTTACGCATGGATAGGATTTATTAATGTGGCTTTATTTAGAATTAAAATAATCAAAGGTCATTTATCTAATCAATTTTACGTTTTTATTTTTCAAAAAATCTACAAGATTTTCGGATATATTATAGCCTAGATACCTTTTGGCATAGCTCTCTATCTGTTCGTAAAATTTCATCCAAATCTGTTCAGCAATTTCGAAAATGACAGACAGATAGACAGAGACAAAAATTTAAATATGGTTATTTATATCTTAATAGCATGTAAATAACCCGCTCACCTTTATAAGATGCACTTTTTTGGATATTAAAGACAGACACCTCAATTTTATAATATTGCATAGATAAAACATAGATTATGTACAAAATAATATATAAATCTGAAAAAGTAATATTACTTTATAAAACTCAATGCTTACTCATCGGTTTTTTCGAATAAGAGGTAATAAGATGGATTTATAAGATCGAAATGATATTTCGATACTAGTTTATATGGAAATTCTATTAACCCTATACAGTGAATGAAGCTACAATACGCAAATAAGCTAAAGCCGATTATATTGATCGCGACTGATATTGGCTTTTGATTTGCAAACAAACGTCGCCTACTGTTTATAAACGAGGATCAAATGGGATTGGTGTGCAGACGAGCTTAGGCAAAAAAGGAAAAGAATTGCGTTAGGCAAAATACCTAAAACTATAACGCATTAGATTTTTTTATTTTGCATCTTAACTTCTATTGTATGTTAGGGTGAACACCAACGTGTTCCCTGCTGATTGACGGATAAGGCCCTGGATGCTCTGGAAACAGACTGATGGCGGAAAATCCATAAAAAATTAATCCAAGCTTCACTGAGCGGCAACAACATTGCCATTGCCAGGAAGTCAGCTCCGCACACTCTGACTTATCTGCCCAGTGTAGTGAGGATGGTTTATTATTATAGTGCTCTCCACCCGTTATTTTTTTCTCCCCTTTTCTTAAAAAGTTGACAGCCTTGTCGGACAGTAGCGAGCGCGAGGCCACCCCTTAATTTCACTATCTCGCTGACGGTCATGTTCTCCACCAGATTTGCGCATGCTAAGTGCCCCGCACGGCCCTTTAGACTAGTAAGCATCAGGACTCGAAGAATTCACAAAAGTTGGGATGATTAATCATCCTAACTTTTGTGAATTCTTCGAGTGCTAGGGAGTCACTTATTTACAGGAAAAAATGGAAACAATTTTGATGGTAATTTTAGAAAACGGCATGTGTAAACAAAAAATCAAATCAAATCAAAGCACATATGCGGCTTTCCAGGGCAAATTGGATAAGTGGTTACACACACAACAAAACACACTTGATAACTTTTCTGTCTTGTTTCGTGTTATTGATAAGAGTCAATATAATACTCATAGGGGGGGGGGGGGTATTTTCCACAGTTGCTACGCTTAGCAGGAGGGTTGGCAGCCACAGAATTTTTATCTGAGGGGATTATCTCCTTATACCGTGAATTGGTTGAAGAAAGGGAATCCATCGCTCCTTTCGTCTCCAGGGTATCGTAAAAGAGAACTATGAGAATTATCATACGAATCTCATGGCCACTCTTCTAGGCATAACTACGCCAAAAGTAAATTGATCAGATCGGGGACAAAGAGCAGCATCAAAGGTGCTGGACGTCTGTATTGCTATTGCGTAATCACCTGGGTGTACATTTTAAAAGTAGGTTTATTTTAGTACAATAACTGTTTGATTTTTAGATATTTTATTTATAACAAGGGTGACAAACGAGCAAACAGTCCAGCAAGAATGAATACTGTGGCTCATATGCATCTACCCTCGATTAAGAATTAAAATGCAGATGTGTTGTCACCCCTGAGGACTAAGATGGAATGCCTCGTTTCCAGTAAAAAGGGTCTCTGGTTCTCTACTTACTATACACAACAGCAAAATTAAGCTGCTTTTTCACGCTGGTATTCAGTGAGAGCATTTTCCTTCCCGGTCGAGTTGAGCCATTCGTGCTACAATCATACGGGTGGATTGAAAAGTACTCGGCCTAACACAGATCCATTCAATTCTAAAAATCAAATCTACCCACATTATTTAGTTCAGTTCAGACTAGTTCATTGTGTGAAGTTCGAAACGTGTGCGATAATTAGTTGAGATTTTATAAATTTATTAACAAAGTAATCGGACATAATTTCCGCGAATGGAGCAAATCGAGCAGCGTGCCGTCATTAAGTACCTCCATAAGAAGGGCTATCAAAAGCCATCCATGATGACATGGCTGTACATTAGGCGATTGTGCTCTGTCATATTCATCCGTCAAAAATGGATAGCAGAATTTAAGCGTGGTAGAGAGAGTGAAAGATGAACCCGCTCTGGAAGGCCTTCGACGTCAACTACTGACGAAAATAAAAAGTACTTGATTTAATAATGGGAGACCGCAGATTAAAAATTAGAGAGATAGCCGAGATTATAGGTATCTCTTATGAATGAACTCAAAACATCATTGTCAACGAGTTGGGTTTCACCAAGGTGTCTGTGAGGTGGGTTCCGCGACTGCTTTCAGTTGAACAAAAAGGACGCGATTGACTATTTCACGCGACTGTTTGGAGTTATTTGAAGCCGATGCAGATGATTTTTGAATCGTTTTGTTACTGTGAACGAAACATGGGTTCATTACTGTACACGGAAACAAACAACAATCAAAATAGTGGAGAAGACCTGGTTCACCACCCCCAAAAAGGCTAAGTCGATTTTGTCGGCAAATAAGGTGATGGCTTCAGTATTCTGGGACTAGAAAGGTGTGATTATGATTGATTATCTTGAAAGGGGTCAGACTATAAACTCTGATTACTACTGCACCTTACTACGTCATTTACGAGAGGAAATAAAAGAAAACGTCGAGGAATGCTCAGAAGAAAAGTCCTGTTTCATCAAGATAACGCCCCGTGTTCACACGTCAGCAGTCAATGGCTGAAATTCACAACTGTGGCTTTGAACTGTTACCGCATCCGCCGTATTCAACTGATCTGGCACCATCAGACTTCTTTCTGTTCCCTAACCTAAAAAAGCACTTGGGAGGTCAAAGATTTTCGACAAACGACGAGGTCAAAGCAGCTGTAGACGCATATTTTGACTCTAAGGAAGAATCATTTTTTCAACGGTCTAAATGCTTGGAAGGAGGTGGCAAAGTGGTATTGAACTTGATGGTGATTATGTAGAAAAATAAAAATATTACTGATTTAGTATGTGTTTATTTTCTTGGTTAGGCCGAGTACTTTTCAATCCACCCTCGTATTAATATAGCTGCCGCGTGACTCTACCACGTATAGATTTTAACTTATTTTTAAAAACTTTATGATTTCATTATATACATTATTACATATATTTTATTCTATCAGGTGTTTATTATATCGTGTTTAGTTTTTCAAATATTAGAATTTTCTATTTTAGTAAGTTCTAGTGAAATTTGAAATTTATATTTCAAATTCAAATTTTGTATCCAATTATAATCTTTTTTTTATATATAGGTACTGCATGCTTAGTAATTAAACATTAATTCAATGGCATGTGAAGACTTTTTCCTACTCCAAAACCCCCATAGTCTTGAAAGCGCTCGCTGTAAAAATTTACAGCACGAGCAACCCGTTTTCGATCCCCGGCGACAACAACGAAATTGTGGATTGCAATTTAAGTGCTGATTTACCACGTGCTCGGGAAGGAAAACAACGTGAGGAAGGAAACCTGCATATCTGTGAAATTAAAAAAAAAAATATTTCGTAGACATGTGAAGTCCGCCAACACGCATTGGGGTAGCGCGGTGCTTCCTTGCCCTAAAACGCTCTTAGTGAGAGGCCTGTGCCCAGAAGTGGGACGAATGTATATAGGATGTAACTTTACTTACAGTGCCTTTAAGTGAGAGTTGTAAAGAGTAAAAAAATCTTATTGAATTAAACTAATTAAGTAATAATATCTAATAAATTATATATAAGTTGAATTCAAAATTCAGTAGTCCTTATTATTTTATGTAAGGGTTAAAAACGTTTATAATAAATAACATTAATGTTGTTGTTGTGTAAGTACTTAGAGGCATAAACCACGCCTTTTATTGCTTAATAGAATTTAAAACCCTTTAAATTTAATTCCTACAAAACACAATTACTTCAATTCAGACAGGCAGACACCGGGCGTTTTACGAGGTAATTAATTGCAAACTAACCCCTTGTATCAAACCGCTGCAAAATAATATAAATCAAGAGATTTATTTTCATTTCGAGGCAGGTTGTCAAATGTGTGAAATACGAGATAATTTTGCAGTAATATAAAGCTGAATAAATTGCTAAACTAGATACTAAATAAATTTTTATGCACACATTAGAATTATAGTAACGGAAAAAAAATGCTTGACTATTCAATGGTAATAGAACCAGGCGACATTTTTATCTCAGTATTTTTTATCTTTCTTCATCACCCCATGGAAATCCACTGCTGAAGATGGGTTTCATAAGTTACAGGGAGTGAATTGACGATTGCAATATCAGAAGATACCACCCACACTTATTTAAGTAGGAGTTTTCTTCTCGCACGACTTCTGTGTGTATTCGGCTACCTTCAATGTAATAGGGACCTTCAAGAAATGAGTATATTCCTTTTTAAAAGGCAGGGAATGAACTAGCAATAATCCTGGTGTTGCAATTGTTCGTGGGCGGTGGTCGTTACTTAACATCAGAGTTGCAGGCTTGTTTGCCCCCTCTTCCATAAACTTCCATAAAAAGAAGACTTGCATTTTGAACGCTACTGCCCGTCGCCAGTCAGAATACTTTCTGACTAGCGCAAATGGGATAACTATAGCATAAATCGGAAGCCATAAGATTTTTCTGGTACTTTTCATTGTTGTCTCATACGCTACCCACGAGATGATAGTGGGTGTAGCTGGTGTAGCGTAGGTCAAGATGCTAGCTCTCATTTGTACTTTGAGTTTTAGTAACAGTTCGTTTTTTATTTCCTTATACTTTACATAGAAACCTTTATTGAGCTAAAATATACTTCAAACTAGTATGCATCATAAACTTAGTTTTAAAACGTCTGTTATAAGTCGCGGCACGTAAGTCTAGCGGTGACCGTTATTGCGCATAAGTAGAAAATAAGGTATCATGGGGTAGTAAGCGGATCGCGGGGTGGGCGTGCGTATTGTTCGCACGCGCTGATTGGCTCTTCAGTCGCATTCCGTCCCCCGTACTGATACGTGATACGTGCGCTACAGTACCCATGCGCAACTATCCCCTCCACGTTTCGTTCAGCGCTAGACTTACGTGCCGCGACTTGTACTTGCGATATAAAAATTTTTCTTCATGGTGCTTAATGCTACTTTATGCAGTAAGGTACGCAGCACTGTACTATTTTGTATATTAATATTTTATTAGTTAGATAGAATATCTCCGTAACAGTCGATAATCAGAGTATTGTTTATATTTGTAAGGCGCACGAAGTAGGCACTCAGGGAGTTAATTAATACAATAAGAGTATAATAGCGAATCTAATTTATTAAACTATTGTCATTTTATAATTTTTTGTTATTTTTTTTACTTTGTTAAAGAATATTAAATTGATTATGTTTAAATGATGGTATACAACATAAAGTTTTAAAAATTTACCAAAACAGCAACAAACTTTAATCCATCGATTGTTTTCTCGTAGGCTGGTTAAGAAACCTTTGTAACCCACAGACCTTTCAGTAAAGGAAGCTATTGGGAGGGATCACATGTAAATTCGGGAAACAAAGAGAAATTGCAATTGTGAAAGCGAATGGCTTTTATTTTGAAGTCTGACCACGTAACTTATTTCTCACGACGTTTTGAATTAAACATTTTGTTAATAATGTTTAAAAAAAACTATTATCATATTTTGTTAGAATTTCAATAACTGTCTTACAGTAATGTCCTCCAGACCGAATTTCGGTCACAGCGGCCAGCCTCAACGGAGAATAGCCATCGGCGCTGGACAGGATTATAGTGCCCAAGTGTATGCGAAAGTACAGGCGCACTCTCTATTCCCTCATTTCTATATCCTATTCTCTATTCTCATAGTCCGATGGCACGGTAAACTTACACGACCAGAGAGAGATCAGGCTCAGGACCAACGGCTTTACGTGCTTTCCGAGGCACGGGGGTGAGACACCGCCAACTTCCTGACTTCGGGCAGCCAATCAGAATATCTTGTTGGAAAGGCTCAATAACTGAGTTTTTTTGGCCCGACCCGGGATTCGAACCCGGGACCTCATGATCAGTAGTTGCACTACTACAACCACTAGAATAACGAGGCAGTCTGAAAGATATACTGTGAATATAATAATATGTTACGTGTACAATGTTTATTTATATTATTCTACTAATATTAATTCTTAATTTCTATGCTCATAGCCAAAGCATTTATGCTAGAAATCTTGTATGAATTTAAAAAAAACATATGTTACTACAGTGCAACTAAGCGTTTATTTTTTACTTTAATAGCCAAAGAAGTTTTTAATGATTCGCCGTCTTAAGACTTACGAATTTCAGATAATACAATGAGGTTGTCATAACTTAATTTGCTTAATTCCGCGTAAAAAAAGAAAATGATGTATGTGCTGGAACAGATAGAGATATTATAAAATAATAATGGTAACTTTGCACTGCTGAATGAACAAACAAATGTTTCTAACTCGCCTCTCTTAAACATCTTTAAGCCTGCTCCTTAATAACATACAGTTTCGCTATGTGTTCGTTTGTTACTCTCACGGCGCGGTGGCCAGCGATTGGTTGCGTGGTTTTGAGGGTAGGCGGACGTTTTGCAGTGGTCTATTGTTAATTTTACAGCAAATGGCTGCGTACGTCAGGTGGTATTTGGTCGCATGACGCAGTCACTCGCTACGTAAGTAGGGAGCGGTTGCATCAGCAAGTAGTATAAATAGCAGCTGTGCCGCTCACTTAGCGGCCAGCCTCCGTAGAGGCTACTTCAGCTGAGGATGCCTCGTGTAGAGGCTAAACACGTGTCGTATTATCGAGAGTGGTGTGTCGTTCCTAGAATGGTGGTTTTGAAAGTGGTTGTGACGGGTATAGTGCACGCAATTGAGGGAGGTAGGGAGTTCACCCTCAAACTGGGCAGGACACATCATTTTCTTTCTTTACGCGGAATTAAGCAAATTAAGTTATAACAACCTCATTACGAATTTCAGTTTTATATAATAGAATAAAATAAATAACTTGAAAGCGTACAAAACTCAGAGTTTGTTCAATGAGCTCGAATAGTGTGAATCTTCTAAAACTTTTTAACCCGTGCACCACAATCAATTTGACTGGTTATGATTCTGTCACATCAAGAACAGCAGATAGGATTACTTACAGTAGAAGGAAATTAAAAAAAAATACATGAAAATGAATGAATAGGTTAGAAAGTTGCAAACGTTAATAAAAACCTAAATTTATACTAAAATTATATTATAAATGTATGCAAAGAAAAACAAGAGTTCATTAATAAACTTAAATTATATTCAATCGAGGTAGAAACCATAAAAAAGTGTTATAAGACTTAGATAGTGTCTAAATTTAGGAATTTTATCACTTAAAAACCTATGAAAACCATACACATGCGAAACACAGCAGCATTAGGCTGCTATTTTCCGCTGGTATTCTGTAAGTGCGTGTCTTTATTCCCCTATTTCCTCCTCGAAATTGGACAGATTTTTTTATAAGAACAATTTCAGTGTGATTATGACTGTCTATGATTTTTCTTTTATTTTTTATATTCGTTAAATTTGTTTGTTAGATGTCTAATATTGGCGGCATAACTGGGCATTTATGTAAAAAAACATTGGAACATGGCAGTGGTTAATATATATAGTATAACACAAAAATATAAACTCAAGTGTCCAGGGAGAAATGAAAGAAATAGGTAACTTTATATGGACTAAACGCAACTCGGATATCCTCATAAAGCTGAAACTTTATCTGATTTTAGACTGAGGGAGATCGTTTAAAACGGCGTATGAATGGACACGCATGCAATCATCATTCATCATCATTATAGCAACCCTTCACAAGTCCACTGCTGAACAGTCCTCCACCAAGGAATTCCATAAAGCATGGTCCTGAGCCACCTACATATGTCGGCTTCCTGCATGTCTTACCAGGTCGTCACTCCATCTAGTGGAGGGACACCCTACACTTCGTCTACCGGTACGAGGCTGCCATTCGAGAACCTTTCATTCCCTATCGGTTATCCGTTATTCGTGCAATATGGCCGGCCCATTGCCACTTCAGCTTACTAATCTGTAGGGCTATATCGGTTACTCTGGTTCTACTACGGATAGCCTCTTTTGTGGGCATGTGTAACGTCCATGTCGCACCCACACCTATGCCGGCAGTTGTTGGGAGCACTACCCTCAAAGTTGTTGACAAGTATGTTTACCTGGGACAAAAAGTCCGACTATGTAAGTCCAGCTTCGTGTGAGAGATCAATTGACGGATTAAGTTCGGCTGGGCAACGTTCGGCAGATCACGACACATCTTCTCGTCAGGTATACCTCAAAACTTCAAAACAAGATTGTACAAGTGCCAGTGCGTGTTGTGCCAGTGATGACTTATGGATCTGAGATGTGGTCTTTCACTGCTAGCCGTATGAGGAAGCTCAAGGTCGCTCAGCGTGCTATGGAGAGGTTTGCTCGGGGTTTATCTGCATATGCAACACATAAAATTATTATTTGTGTTTTATATGTTTCACTTTGTAATTATTACAGTGTGGGTAACGTTTAAAAGATTGAATAGAAGTTTCAGAATCTCGTACCAGGTGGCGAAATATTTTAACGAAAATAATAAAATATTTTTTACGGAACAGACTTATTCAATAATTTCTATTATTTATTTTGATTATTATTACATTAAATTTTCTGACGGCTCTGGAGGCTGAAAAACTGAAAACCACTGTAAAATTAACATCCAAATACCAAATCCAGCGCAACATAAGCAACCGATTTTTGTATACATAATGTATAGTATATTAAGACTTTTATTTTTATAAAAATTTGCTGTTTTTACCAATGGAAAGCGAAATAATATTTAAATAGTAAATTAAAAACCAGTTTGTATCCCCATATTCATAAAACTACAAGATTGAAAACTCTGTTAGCGGTTGCGCTTTTGTAGCTCTTTCAAATAGTTTTACTAGTACTCAAAATTTGTCAAAAATAAACGAAATTGCCCTGAAATGTTTCTTCAAATTTTCGGTCTACTAGGGCCTAAAAATTAAGATTCCAACGTTTTGTCGCATGAAATCGTATCTAGCAATCATATTGTTCATATAAGTGATATAAAAAGCACATTGTCAGAAAGATAAATGATTGCTGAACTTATTTTGATATTTGTTTTCTTAAAAAAATCAAAATCGGCATACGGGAATTATTCTTGCATTTTCTTTTTTTAAATAAGGTTAACAATATTTTATGTGAGATTGTGGTCTTCCCCCGTCGAGCCGACGACTCATAGATTACTGTATATATACTAGAGATAGATGGGCAACTCAAATTTAATTTTCGTTATTGCGCTGTCTTGGTTAACAGATGGCGCTAAATTAAAAGTGCTTTTAATGCCCTTTATTTGCACTTAACAAATTTTATTTTATATACAACTATTAATTACATTGCAGCACTTATGCACAAGTGATGCAATGTAATTAACAGTTGTTTATGTTTTTGTGCTAATTCTTAGTTCCTATTACAA